>JADMNL010000030.1:240485000-241124267 GCA_016271365.2 Neoceratodus forsteri
CTGAGTTGCAAGCCCTTGCCCCCACCAACAAGATACTACACGAAAACTCCCAACTTAATTATCGTTTGGAGGCTCTTGAGAACTCCAGTAGAGCCTCCAATGTGCAGACTGTAGACTTCCCAAGAGCTCAGAGGGCGAGAATTTTTTGGACTTTCTAAAGAACTGGTTACAAGGGGCTTTGCACTTGGGACCAGACACGACATTTTTGCAGAGCCCATAGAATTTCCCCTTGCATGGCAGCTGCCAAGTGTGATTTGCTCTGTACGATTTTACTGGTGACTGATGGAGTGGAGATGTGTGATGCTATTCTGCATGCATCGAGAGCCAATGGATCGCCTCAATTATAATGGCACTACCTTACATATCTTCCTGGAACTTTCCTACGCCACTAGAGCTTGGCAGAAATAATTTGATGGGGTTTGTGCCAAGTTGAGGGGCCTTGGAGTGGTGCACTCTCTACTAATGCCTGGCTGCCTCAGAAGGTACCCTGTGGAAGCAGTGAAACGGGCTGAGCCCATCGCTCAGGAGTTAGAGTCCGCCAGAGCTGCTGAACCAGTGAACTCTGAGGACGAGGAGACATGAAGTCTTGTCATGGATGTTGTAGTTGTATGCTGCTGAATCGGCCGACTGGTGTTTGGAAAGCCGGCAGGTTTCTTGTTACCTTGTTTTATGGACTGGAACTTTTACAAGTAATAGCCACGTGTTCTACCTAATGTTTTACTGCGTACTGAAACATACTCTTTTCGTATTGCTATTTATTTACACTTTTATGTAGTTATCCACTTTACTAAGTTTCCATTATTATAAGATGGCAGTTTCCTGATCTGAGGGGTGATACTCAGGTGCTATTCATGTTTGGATACACTACACGTTTGGACTGGGGGTCACATCAACACAGGCTGAGTTTTTCTTTCCATGTTTGGACACTATAATTATTTGGCTTTGACTACCACATGCTTGCAGGGTGTAGCCATCTGGGACTTTCATTGGATTTTTTTTTTACTTTGTTTGTACTACCCCATCACTACAAAATCAGATTGCCACTACCTTTGTACTTGATGGAATCCGCATATTATATGTTGGTGACTGGCATGAGATATATTGTATGTCATTGTTTTTGAACAACATAATAAAATAGAAGTATAAATCCAGCCCACTGACAGCAGTAGGTTACAGCGCATGATGGCACTACTGACACAGCAGTAGGTTACAGTGCACGATGGCGCCATTCACACAGCAGTAGGTTACAGTGCACGATGGTGCCACTGACACAGCAGTAGGTTACAGTGCACGATGGTGCCACTGACATAGCACTAGGTTACAGGTACACGATGGTGCCACTGACACAGCACTAGGTTACAGTGCACGATGGTGCCACTGACACAGCACTAGGTTACAGTGCACGATGGTGCCACTGACACAGCACTAGGTTACAGTGCACGATGGTGCCACTGACACAGCACTAGGTTACAGTGCACAATGGCACCACTGACACAGCAGTAGGTTACAGTGCACGATGGCACCACTGACACAGCAGTAGGTAACAGTGCACGACGGCACCATTGACACAGCAGTAGGTAACAGTGCACGACAGCACCACTGACACAGCAGTAGGTTACAGTGTACGACGGCAGCGACCTGGGTTTGCAAACAAGCCAAGGACAGCAGGCCATTGTGGGGAGAAGAACGGAGCATCCCAGTGGATCCTCTCCTCTGGAGAGGGAGGATCGCTGCATCTGCTGCTGTGCCGTCACCTGGGTGACCACAGATGGTAGTGTGGTGGAAGGCTGAATAAATGAGTGGATGTCAGCTGGGCTTGTGGTCGGCAGCTCTCCGTTCATGCCTCTGCTCAAGACCTATGTCTGCCAGTTTTCAAAGTTGGGGAGCAGAAACTCTGAAAATGGGCCCCAGCACAGCACACGATGGACCACAGTACACACAATCCCCCCCTCCCCCGCACCACCACTGATGACACCCACGATGACACTCAAGAATTTAGGGTATATCCACGCTGTACTCCCATCCCTGCCCAGGGGTAGGCCAAGGCTGCATGGAGGGCACAGGCACCATCTGACAAGGTGCGTCAGGGCTTAGAATAAGCCGTGGGAGCTCCTGTGGGAAGAATCATGCTAGAAGCATAAACAGCCAGTTAAAAAACAACTAAAAATTGATTGGTCAGCAATGTGGCAGAGAAGAAAGCTACCCACATTCTCTGAATTGAGTGAAGTAAAAGACATTACTGGGTGAAAACCTCTGGCAGTTGTCAGGTCTAAGACCTAGGCCACTAAGAAAAACAAAACCTACATAAAGCAAGGGTCTTTGTACCCAATTTAAAGTGAAGCATAGGTTCTAACATAAGTCTATATAGCAGCCTGTTGTGAACACCCTGAAGAAAAAAATCTAGCCAGGCACAAGGAGGACTACGGAAAAGGTTGTATATGGCCAAGGATGTCGTTCCAAATTTTAACAGCATTACCAGTTCAGCAGATGGAATACAGTAAACATTAAGAAACTAAAGGGGAAAAAAATCATTAGAACCCAGCTTCTCCAAACAAATAGGTGTCTGACTGTGTTGGTAAACAAAAAGAGACCATTGGAGGGTAGCGTAAAGCAGCCCTAGCAACATATCTGTCAAATGGTCACAGGCATATAAAAATAAAAATTTTCCACACAGGGACTCAAATCTGAACGGAGAACCAATACAAAAAAAAAAAAAGAGGGTTGTGAAAGGTTCGGTGCATGTCACAGGAGTGCACCAGCATCTCGCCATAGTTCTAAGGGGAAGGGAAGAGCATAATCAATCAATGACCTGACTCAGCAAATCAGACACCAACAGGCAAGAATTTGGGGTAGGTATCATTGTGAAACACCAGAAAAAGGTGGTTCATGGACCAAGGCCTGCACTTTGCATACCCACCTGACCGAAGTAATTGCCACAAAAATTTAAATTTCAAATGTTATTAGGGGTATGTCAGTGAGCCCCGACTCGTTTGCAAGTATGCCTCTACACATACACATACCACTGTGACATCCTAAAAGTACAATGCAGTACAAGTCACTTTGAAAAACTGTAACAAAAATCTACTTAGCAATAAATTAGACATCCACAAGGAATAAAGTCTTCAAATACAAATATTTCAAAAGTTGCAGGCTTCCTGCAAGAGCTCACTAAGCTCAGGGTGGACAAGGCAATGGGACCTGATGGCATACATCCTAGGTACTAAATGAACTAAGGGTGGAACTAGCAGAGCCATTATCAGAACTGTTTAGCACGTCTCTGAGCACAGGAGAGGACCCAGAGGACTGGAGAAGGGCTCATGTGATCCCGCTCCACAAGAGTGGTAGCAGGGAGGAGGCAGGGAACTACAGAACAGTCAGTCTTACCTCAGTAGTGGGCAAGATTATGGAGGCACTCCGTAAGGAAAGGATAGTCCAACACCTGGAATCCACAGGAGCACAGGATGCAAGACAGCATGGGTTTACAACAGGAAGGTCCTGTCAAACTACTCTCATAGATTTCTTTGACTGGGTAACCAGAGTGGTGGACCAAGGAGGAGCAGCTGATGTCGCCTACCAGCAAACCTTTCGATACTGTTCCACATAAAAGATTGATTGACCCAGCCCAAGCCTACATAGCTTATTAAACGTTGGTCAACTGGGTGGCAAACTGGTTGGTGGACAGAAAACAGAGAGTGGTGGTAAACGGTATACAGTCAGAAGAGATGCAAGTCACAAGTGGGGTACCTCAGGGATCAGTCCTGGGGACAGTCCTTGTCAATATCTTCAGTGAAATTGCAGATGGACTGGAGGGTAAGGTTTGTCTGTTTGCAGATGACACCAAGATCTGCAGCAGAGTAGATGATCCAGATGAAAAAATTACTCACCTTAGTAATGTTGTTTCTTCTAATGGAGTCTTGCTACATTATGACAATTGCAGTTTGTCCCACCGTTAGAACTGCTCCGGAGGTGAAAGAGTTAACTTCCATGCCAGGCATGGAACTTAGAGCGCGAGCTCGGTTAGAAAAGCTCTGTCTGGAATATTTCAAACTGAAACTGTCAGATCTTTACGAGCAAAACTCACTAAAGTTCTGTGTAGAAGCTGTAACCTACACTAGCCAACTGGCTACATAAATATTAACACATTTTCCTGGTCCCAACACCAAGACTCAAGTCAGGGGACCAGAAAATAAGATAAAATAAGATAAAATAAAACACAACACCCGAACACCCCAAAAAAGAAGGGGTGGAAAACATAAAATGGGCATCAATAAGTGCCAACACTGGACTGCCCACCCCATACCCAAAGTAGAAGTTCTGAGAGGGGCAGGCTGGGGGGGAGGTCATAATATAGCAAGACTCCATTAGAAGAAACAACATTACTAAGGTGAGTAATTTTTTCTTCAAACAACATGAAGTCTTGCTATATTATGACAATTGCAGACTACATAGCAGTACATCCATGGAGGAGGGACAGAACCTACTTGGGGAATAGGCTCTGAAGCACGGCTGTGCCAAACCGAGCATCCCTCCTGGCCTGGATATCCAGGGAGTAATACTTGGTGAAAGTGTGTACTGTTTTCCAAGTAGCTGCTTGACATACCTCTAAGATAGGTATGTCTCTGGCAGCAGCTAGAGATGCAGCTATACCTCTGGTAGAGTGAGCCCTCAGGCCTGAAGGGGGAACCTTACCCAGTTTTTGATAACAAAATTGGATACAAGAGACAATCCACCTGGCAATGGATCTCTTAGTGGCAGGTTTCCTTCCCAACCTCACCATAAGTGAGAAATAGTTGAGGAGTCAAACCTGTGACCCTTGGTACGCTCTATGTAGTAACTTAGGCCCTCTTAACATCTGTTGTGCAACCTCCTCTCACCAGAGGAGGAATGGTCAGTGAAGAACACTGGAAGAGAAATAGATTGATTAAGGTGGAAATCTGAAACCACCTTAGGCAAAAACTTCCTGTTAGTCCTGAGGACTACCTTATCCCTGTGAAAGGAAATAAAGTCAGTCTCCACTGACAAAGCTTGTAACTCACTTATGCGCCTGGCAGAAGTGATGGCTACTAGAAACAGGTTTTCCAAGTCAAGTACTTAAGCTCTGCCGAAGACAGAGGTTCAAAGGGGGGTTGCATCAGCTGAGCAATGCAAAACATTAAGATCCCAGGCAGGGGCAGGGTCCCTGAATGGTGGATTGGTATGAAGCAATAGTCTGAAAAACTTGGAAAATACAGGGTGAGCAGAAAGAGAAGAGGGCTTCCCTGCTGAAATAAAAGCAGAGACAGCTGCCAAATGCACTTTCAGGGTAGCTGGTCTCAGTCCCGAAGAATTAAGATGGACCATATAGTCCAAAACAGTGGGCAAATCAGCAGATTCCGGGGAAATATGCTTCCCAGAACACCATATAGAAAACCTTTTCCATTTGGAGTTATAAGTAGCCCTAGTGGAAGGCTTCCTAGAAGCTTTCAAGATTTCGAGAACACCTTGAGAAAGGTGTAGGTCAGCAAACTCTAACTCCTCAAGAGCCAGGCCTTGAGGTTGAGGGATTTGAGATTCAGAGAGACCTGCAGAGTGAAGGAGGAGGCCAGGGCCACCAGGGTCCTTACCCTTTCTAGGGGAAGGAAGGCTCTGGCCTGCTTTGTGTCCAGTTCTGCACCTATAAAGATGAGTACCTGGACAGGTTCCAGAACTGACTTTGGAAGATTGAGAAGAAAGCCCAGAGAGGTAAGCAGCTGCTGGGTAACTTGCAGGTGTGATCTGACCTGGTCTGGAGACTAACCCACAATGAGCCAGTCGCCTAGGTAGGGAAAGATGGCAATCTTTGCCTTCTTAAATGAGCAACTGCTACTGCCAGGCATTTTGTGAATACCCTTGGGGCAGAGGTAAGGCGAAGGGCATTGCTCTGAACTGATAATGGCCTGAGGGCAGTTCAAATCTGAGGTACTTTCGGTGGGAGCTTCTGATAAGAACATGGAAGTAGGCATCCTTGAGGTCCAGGGAAGCTAGCCAGTCCCCTGGCCTTAGGGAGGGTAAAATCATTCCCAGAGTCACCATTTTGAATTTTGGTTTTAAAAGGTGCTTGTTCAGATATCTTAGGTCCAGGATGGACCGCCACTCTCCTGTCTTTTTGGTGGTTAGGAAGTACCTGGAGTACAGACCCTTGCCCTGGTGTAGGGGAGAAACCCTTTCTACAGCTCTGAGAGCCAGGAGGGTTGAGACTTCTGTTTCCAAAGCAAGAGTCTCTAGAGGGTTTGCAGGTGGAAAAGATCCGATTTTCATCTTTGGAAATTTTTTGAAGCTGAGAACCAGACCCTGGCTTACTACTTCCAGGACCCACTTGTCTGATGTTAAAGACTCCCAGTCCTGGACGGTAAGCCAGCCTGCCCCTACAGGTAATGGAGAATCGCCCTGGGCATCCCATCAGGGTGCCTGTTTGGCAAGGGCTTTAGGCTGAGGGGTGGGAGCAGGCCTGCTTGTACCCAGTCTGCCTCTCCCTCTGAAGAACCCCCTCTGAACATAAGCTGAAGAGGAGGCCTGGGTTTGGTGAAAAGGCCTGCCTCTACCCTGGGGCTGCCTCTGAGGAGTGGCTTGCTCGCTCCTTGCTTGTGCACTCCTATAAGTGGTTCTATATTCATCCATTTTCTTCATATAATTCTCTGTCTGCTCCCCAAACAGAGAATTTCCCACCACAGGAAAATCCATAGCCTTAGCCTGGGTATCCTGTGACAAACTAGTACACCTGAGCCAAGCCAATCTACTGAAAAGCAACAGATGTAGCCATGACTCTAGAGGATACATCATTAGAATCCACTGCAGCATGGAATTGCACCCTAGATGCCTCAATACCATCAGCAGCCACCTGCTCCAGCTCCTTGGCAAGCTGGCCAGGGGCCTGTTTGGCTAAGGCCATGACAGTATCCCATCTAGATTTCTGGTATCTTGCAACATAAGCCATATAATTTGCTTGTCCGAGTCCCAAGGACGCTGCCATGTATTGTTTTTTAGCCATGGCATCAATCTTCCTGGAGTCCTTGTCAGGAGGATGTGAAGCCAGGGAATATTAGCTCTATCACAGGCTGCAGCCTGAACTACCCAACATGGCTGCACTGCTGTGAAAGAAATTCTGTATCAGGACTGACTAAAGTGTACCTCCTGTCTATCTTTTTATCCACAGGAGGCACAGAATTAGAGCTTTAAAATTTTTATTGTTTGTTTCCTAAAGGATTTATGTAAAGGAACAGACAATCTCCTGGACTCTGGGATAGCCATCATCTCTACAAAGTCAGGCTCCTCTTGCATCCACAGCTTCCTCCAAAGGAAGCTGGATGGTTTCAGCAACTTTTATAAAACAGAAATGAGAAGGGACCCAGAAAGCCTAGGGGAGATTCTCCAAAGGTCTGTCTGGGAGATGTCCGTTCAATGGGCACATCCAGACTTTTAAAAGTTACATTCACACTGTTCATAATCATCCTCCCTCCTCTGGTTCATAAACCTCTATATCATATTCCTGAACTGTTGGAACCGGCCGAACCGACCTTTTGCCAGATAGTGGCGGTTCGGACGGAACCGGGAAAGCAACTGGACAATTGATTGCTCTGGTTATCTCTGCAGCAGTTGGAGAAGGAATTTTCTCGACCCACACCTGCTGATTTTCTAGTTCTCTTTGCTGGAACTGGTCCTCTGAGTCAGCTTTACGCTTGCCCGAGGAAGTCTGGCCCTGGTCAGAGGGAGACCCTCCTCGGGTTGGCACCGAACCGGCTGGCCATCCGGGTCAGCAGACTTTGGCCTCTCGCCCTGGAGCCTACCAACTCTTTATCTAGGGTAGCTGCAGGAAATTCTTGCAAATCTGGCAGTCTGCATTGAGGTGGTCAAACCCCAGACAATAAACACATGTGGTGTGTGGGTCAGCCTTGGCAAAGGCTTCCCCACAGGCACTACAGTGTTGAAACCCAGTGGGCCCGGTTTTTCTTTGGGTTTTCAGACATAATGCCAGCCTAACAAAAACTTGCCCTTTTCTGGCAGTGCCAGGCAAGACACCCATATCAGTTCCCAACCGTGTCACGGAGTCGTGGAAAAACCGTAATGAAATCCGTTTTTTTTAGAACCGATAAGAACCGGGAACCGCACTCTAAAAAGCTTTTAAATGCTTCAGAATAAAGTTTTAAATCAACCTGATCGGTTCAGACCGAACCGATAAACATTTACAAGTTCCACACAGAAATAAACCTGTCTATTACTTACAATACCACAGACAGAGCTTGAACCGATCGGTTTGTGGTTAAAATAATAATCGCGGTTGAATTTAACCGAGAAAACTCTTAAACCGAGAAATGAACCGAGCAGTAGGAGGAATCTTCCGGAGCGACTGTTCAGTGAGGCGGAGTAAAGAATCTGACAGTTTCAGTTTGAAATATTCCAGACAGAGCTTTTCTAACCGAGCTCGCGCTCTAAGTTCCATGCCTGGCATGGAAGTTAACTCTTTCACCTCCGGAGCAGTTCTAATGGTGGGACAAACTGCAATTGTCATAATATAGCAAGACTTCATGTTGTTTGAAGGGGTGGGCAGAATGAGAAGAGATCTGGATCCACTGGCAAAATGGTCAGAAGAGTGGCAACTGAGGTTTAACGCAAAGAAGTGCAAGATCATGCACATAGGGAACAGAAACCCTGAAGCCACCTATAGGTTGGGAAGGGAGTTGCTGGCAATCACAAGGGAAGAAACAGACTTAGGCATCATCATCACAGATGACCCGAAATCATCCAAGCAGACCACTAAAGCAGTAAGTAAGGCTAGAGGGATGTTGGGGTGTATCAGTAGGGGTATCACAAGTTGTAAGAGGGAGGTACTAATCCCTCTTTACAAGACACTGGTTAGGCCCCATTTGAATACTGCATGCTGTACTGGAGGCCACACCTGCATGAGGACATTAACAAAATGGGGGCAGTCCAGAGAAGGGAAAGCAAAATGGTGCAGGGACTGCATCAGAAAACATGAGGTCAGATTAACGGAGCTCAATATGTATACCCTAGAGCAAAGGAGGGAGAGAGGTGATATGATCAAAACATTCAAACATCTTAAAGGCATTAACAAGGGGAAAGTGTATTAACATGTTTCAATACAAGACAAATAGCAGGACAAGAGGACACAACATGAGACTAGAGGGAGGTTGATTAAAGGGGAATGTGAGGAAGTTATTTTTCACAGAAAGGGTGGTGAATGCATGGAACAGCCTACCTCAGGAAGTGGTGGACATGAATACAGTGCAGGGCTTCAAACAGGCATAAGGGAGCAATAAAGATGAGTATGAATAGGTAGGCCATTGACAGAGTAGAGGCCTATGGCACATTCATAAGGTAGAAAAAATGGGCAGACTGGATGGGCCATGTGGTCCTTATCTGCTGTCAACTTCTATGTTTCTATGAAAGGAGTTCTAGTCAGGGATTTGAGCACAAGGTTGAGGTCCCAAACTGTAACAAATCTGAGAACAGGAGGGGTCACATGCAAGAGGCCCTTCAGGAACCTGCAGACAAACCTGTAGCTAGGCCACTGTCTTGTACCCAATAGAGGCACGGAAAGATGAGATGGCCAACATGTGAACCTTCGCAGAGGAGTACTGTGATGCTGATAGACAATCAGGAAGTAGTCCACCAATCTCTGTACTGGGTAAGTAAAGGTGTCCAGGGATGCCATCCAGCACCACATAGGAAAGTGCTTCCACTTCAGAGAGTAGGTGTGCCCAGTGGAAAGTTTCTGAGCAGCAAGCAGGGCCGCAGAGACCTTGGCAGACTCCAAGCTGAGGCATTACAATGTTCTCAGAAGCCAGGCGTGAAACAACATGGTCTGGAAGTGTGGATTCAGCAGTGTGCCCTCATTCTGGGGCAAAATGCTCTGGCAGACAGGCAGTCTAAACAGAGCCACCACTGCTAAATCCCACAAACAGATCTCATAAAAGTGGCTACCAGCTCTGTCTGGACCACTAGGATGATTTGGGCTGGTCTCTGCCTAAGCTTGGTCAGAACCCTTGGCATCAAGGGCAGAGGCCGAAAGGCGTAAAGAAATCTCCCTTTCCAGGAGAGGGACAATGCATTTCGCAAATGCCACACCGTGGTATGAGTGGGCAAAAGGGCAGCAGCTTTGCATTGTATAGGGATGCAAAAAAGTCCAACTCTGGCCTTCCCCACATGCTCAGCAACTGGCCTGCAACAGCCAGACTGAGTGTCCATTCATGGGGCTCAGGTACAGATGGGCTATCCGCCAGGACATTCAGAGAGCCTACAACATGGACAGCGACAAGTGAGACACAGACTACTGCCCAGTCGACACCCTCATTTTTTCCAGGCACAGAGGGTAAGAATGTGTGCACCCTTGCCTGTTCAAGTATAATACCACACTTTGACTAACTGCACCAGCAGAGACATTTCTTGAACCTGAGAGGCCAGGGCCTGGAGACCATAGAAAACCACCCTCACTTTCAGAAAATGTATGTTAATGCCCCCCCCCTTTTTTTTTTTTTAACCCCCCATGGAGACTAGAATCCTGGGTCTGGTTAGGACCAAAGGGGTGCCATACTCTGGGTTCGAGGCATTGGTGGGGAGGATCACCTGTGACTGAAGTTGCAGAAAAGGAGGACAGCAGACACAAGTAGGCAATCCCTGTTCTGCCACCACATCAGGGCACCTGCAGTGGTTGGCAAACTGCAATCAGGTGGGCCAGAGGCTGCAAAGCCTGAGGCCACTGAGCTTGCAGTAACCATTGAGGGACCCTCATATGCAGACAGGCCAAGGGGATCACGAATACTGAGGCTGCCATTAGGCGACAGAGTATGACATCAGCCGAAGCTTGCTCGCTGTATGCCACCAAGGCCTCTTGGGCCACTATGACAGAAGCCCAGTCCTCAAGGAGGAAAGTCTGTGCAAAGGCTGCATCCAGAATGGCACCCTTGTACTGCAGCCTTCGTGAATCAATCAGAATAGTCTCTGCTACATTGGCCAACACCCCCTGGCTGTCCTGCAGGTTCCTGGTGTGGTGCAGGGTGCACTCCACCCTGGCTGCCGATGCCCCTTTCAGGGGGCCAGTTGTTAAGGCACAGCATCACCAAAGCCTGGAAGTAGGGTCCAGGGTGGGGGTTCAACGATGACGTGGCCTATAAAGGACAGTTTCTCTGCTGCCCGATGATATAGTAGATCCAGCAGAATCCTCTAATCCATGCGACGACGACAGTGACCGGGTTCGGGAGCGGACCAGGGTCGCTGGAGGCGGCAGGAAGAAGGATTGAGCGTCCTGAGACTGCTCTCTCCTTCTCCAGGGGTGGGGGGTATCCGGAGCCTTTGCTGACCCCGGCAGAGGCCAGGGGTCGCACAGCTGCCGGCACTTGGCGACGCATTGGAGGCGGGGCGGACGCTGGCGTCATTGCATGACCCCGCCTCCCTAGAAAAACGGAAAATGAGGGAGCTGCCTGCCACCGCGAATGAAGCTTGCCGCGCCTTCGATATGCTCCCCAGGCCAGCCCTCCGACCTATCCCAGTTCCTGTGGCATGCACCGGGGAGTGCCGCAGCCCCGCCGTGGGGGGTAAGCCATGGGGTATCAGAGGGCCGTGGCAGATTTGGGGTGCAGAAGCCGGCGGCCCGTGACTGGGCTGATACCAGGCGGCAGGTAGCTCGGGGGTAAAAGAATAAAAAAAAAAAAGAATCCTCTAATCCATTAGGTGGTGAAGATCAACCTCTCCCTCCCCACAATCATCCTCCTCCTAAAGTTTAGGGTTGTACTCCTGTAAGTGTGGGAGGGAGACCAGCAGGCTTTGGCTGGGGGGAGAGATCAACCAGGAACCACTGAGAAGGCGCAGCAATCTCTTTATCAAAAGATAATTCTGCCACAACAGCTGCATGGGGGATGGAGATAATGCAAAGACTCTGCATCGCCACTGACAAGACAGTACTAAATGATGCAGTTCCCAAAGTGTAAGTGGGAGGCCGTGGCACCTTTGAAGTTGGATCCAAACCTTTTGCAGGATGGGGTTCTGACCTAGCAGAGGCCTAACCCACCCGTTTTGCCAATGTGCCAGATGAACCAGAAAACCTGTGCCAGATACCCAGAATAGTGCTGTTGACTCACTTGTGACAAATGGCCGACTCCTGTTGGTCTCAGCACTGATCTATATAGCAGTTTTGCTTTATCAGTCACCAACTGTTTCGGTTTTATTTTAATTAATTTATTTTTTTTGTTGACCGGGTAAGTACACTAGACAAATCCTGCCTATTTTCAGGCACGACCCGGGGGAGGGGGATACAGATGAATGCCAACTGACTTTGAACCAGATTAAGCTGTTGGTGGTATTTTTCGTGAATGAGGGAAATTTGGCCAGGACACCGGGGAAATTCCCCTGTTCTTTTCAGTAAGTGCCATGGGATCTTTAACATCCACCTGAACTACCAACGATCCAGGCAGATGGGAACTTGGTTTAACGTCTCATCCGAAAGATGGCACCTCAGAAGTGCAGCACCCCTCTCATGCTGCACTAGTGTCAGTACTGGAAACTGAACCCACAGCCCTCTGATCTCCCGGCCTCAGAGGAGACTGTGCTACCTACTGAGCCACTGACACTGCTAAAGTTTTGCAAAAGTCAGTGTATTTGGCAGGCACTGCAGTAGCAATGTTCATTTTTGCAGTAAAATATTTATTACATTTAAAAAGAGAAAAAAAGTACAGTTACGCAAGAACTTGCTGTAACAGTAGATCTTCGAGAGAGGTTCTTACAGTAGGTAATTACATATAGGACTGATGCCGGCAGGAATCAGGACTCCACGGAAATATTTCTAGCTAGCAGTCTCTAGTGGGGGACCACCCCCACGTCAGGTGACAGACGTCAGTATAAAGGGGCGGTCCCCCACACCCGCCTTCCAGTTCTTTCCCACCAAAGGCCAAACGGCGAGACGAGAGAGAAGCGGATATTTCCCATCCTGGAAAGGAGCTGAAAAAGCTTAGGGTATGGAGGGTGGAGACATTTTATCAAGAGCCTCCTCTCAAGATCTACTGTTACGTAAGTTCTTATGAACTGTACTACCTTACTTCAAAGGGCTCTTGCAGTAGGTAATTATATATAGGACTGAGTCCCAAGCAGTCTGGAACAAGAAAAAGCAAACGGGAGGAGGAAAACTACTCAGAAGTAGATCCTCTGGCTGTGAAGGTCTTAGGAAAGGAGACCTTGTAGAACAGCCAACCCGAAGCCCGCTCTACGGCGAGAGGCAGTGTCCAAACTAACGTTTCGTAAAGATATGGACAGACGTCCAAGTAGCGGCTGCACAAATGTCAGCCGCTGACACATTCTTGAAACAAGCCACAGAGGCAGCGACCCCTCTGGTGGAGTGACCTCTGACTTGACCCGGCAGGGTCTTGTACTTGCATTACCAGAAAGTGAAACAATGAGCCAACCATTGAGACAGGCATTGCTTGGAAACAGCATTGCCTTCTCTTTTATGAGCAAAAGAGACAAACAGTTGATCAGTCTTTCTGAGATCCTTCGTCCTGGTAGCGTAGTATCTCAGAATCTGGTGAACATCCAGAGTATGCAAGAGGTACTCCCCTTGATTGGAGTGCTGAATAAGAAAGCAGGTAACTCTATGGATTGATTCAGCGTAGATTCCGCTACCACCTTGGGGAGAAACTTAGGGTTGGTACGCAGAGTCACACGTTCCTTGTGAAAAATCAGATACGGAATTTTACACATCAGGGCCTGGAGCTCAGAAATCCTTCGAACAGAAATAATGGCCAAGAGGAAGAGAGTCTTTCACGAGAGGAACTTCAGGTCTGCTGAGGCTGCCAGCTCGAAAGGAGGCAGAGTAAGCTTCTCAAGGATGAAATTCAGATCCGAAGGAGGGGCAGGAACCCTGATAGGGGTTCTCAAGTGGAGGACCCCTCTAAAGAAGGTCTTAGAGACCTCCAGCTGAGCAAAGGTCCTGTCTGCAAAAGGGACATGGTAGGCCAAGATGGCCACCATGTGAGCCTTCAAAGATGAATGACTGAGACCCAGATCAAAGAGGTGTCACAAGTAATCCAGAAGCTGCTCAACAGAGCACGAGAAAGGCTCGAAATCTCTGGAAGCGGCCCATATAGTGAATGGTTTCCATTTCATGGCATAGGTAGATCTAGTGGAGGGTTTCCTGGCCTCCACCGGAATTTCAGCCACTGGGGACTGACCGAAATGTACTTGAGCTGGTCTGCAGGAGCCATGCATGCAACTGAAGGTACTTGAGGCCTGGATGGATCAGGGTCCCCTGATCCTGGGCCAGCAAAAGTTGCGACAGAGGAAGAGGAAGTTCCTCTGAATACTGTTGCAGAAGACAGAACCAAACTTGCCTAGGCCAGAAAGGAGCGATCAGTATAATTCGAGCTCCTTCTCAGCAGAGTTTCTTTAAGACCCTTGGAATCAAGGGGATTGGGGGGAAAGCACAGACGAATCTGCCCTTCCAGTCTAGAGACTGGGCGTCTCTCCATAAAATGCTGCGCCCTGGGGTAAGGAAGCACAAGTCAGGAAGTTTTGTGTTGTGAGGGAATGCAAACAGGTCTACCTGTGGTGTTCCCCAATGTAGGAAGATATCGTCTGCTACCCCCTGATCCAGTTCCCACTTGTGAGTGTGAGCAGACGACCAACTGAGTCAGTCTGCCAACGTGTTCTTGACCCCCGGGACGTGATTTGCCGTGAGGTGAAGGTTGTGCTGCACTGCCCAATCTCAAACTCGCATTGCCTCCCTGCAAAGGTGGTAAGAACAAGTTCCTCCCAGTTTGTTGATGTACCAGCTCACACACGTTGTCCGTCTGGACAGCCAGGTGCCCGGGAAGCAGATGCAAAGCCTGAAGAGCATACAGCACAGCCCGAAGCTCAAGCACATTGATGTGGAGAGATTTCTCGAGCTTGGACCAGGAGCCCTGGGTCCTGTGATGCCCGAGATGGGCTCCCCAACCCTCGCCCAAGGCGTCAGTGGTCAGCGTCTGGGAGGGGGGAGAAAGACAGAAGGGAACTCCCTGGCAAAGGTTCTTCTGAACCATCCACCATTGCAAGTCCTGAGCCATAGGAGTGGAGACCAGAATGAGTTGATCCGGGTCGTCCACCAGCTGATCCCACTGAGACTGAAGCATCCACTGAGAAATTCTCATGTGGAGCCGAGCACGAGGGACTGTCTGAATCGCAGTCGCCATGAGCCCAAGAAGGCAAAGTACCGACGTTGCGGTGACCCGCCTGCAGCTGGACAACAGGCTGGCCTGAGCCTGGAGTGAGGCTGTCCTATCCAGTGGCAGGAATGCCAAGCTGGAGGTCGTGTCCAGGATCGCCCCATTAAACTGGAGCCTCTGGGACGGGATCAAGTGGGACTTGGTTCGGTTGACGGTAATACCCAGGCAGGCAAAAACCTGCAGGGTAAGGAAAAGGAAGCACAGGAGTTCCTCCCTGGACGGGGCCGCCAGGAGCCAATCGTCCAGGTACGGGAAGCCCCTGGCTACGCAGGTAGACCGCTACCACCGAAAGGCATTTGGTGAACACCCGGGGTGCCGAGGAAAGACCAAATGAGAGGGCCTTGAACTGGTAGTGGTCCCCCAGAATGCAAAATGTAGGTATTAGCGTTGGGGAGGGCAAATAGGAATATGCAGGTAAGCATCCTGCATATCCAGAGCGCATAGCCACTGTCCCGGACGAGGAAGGGGCAGAAGGCCCTGCAGAGAGCATTCTGAACCTTTTGTATTCCACGAACAAGTTCAGGGAGCGGAGGTCGAGAATCAGCTTCACATCTCCTGACTTCTTTGGGACCAGGAAGAAATGGGAATAGTACCCTGTCCCCGAAGGTGGGAGGAATGGGCTCTATTGCCTCCTTCAAGAGAAGAGCAGATATTTCTTCCTGAACCAGAAGATGATGTTCTGGAGAATAAGATGACTGGGGCCTGCCGAGGAGGTTTCAAAGAAACTCTATTGAGTGACCTTCTGCAATCAGCTGGTGCACTCAAGTGTCTGAAATGATCCTCTCCCAACCCAGTAGGTGGAGGGAGAATCTCCTCCCACCGGTTCCTCTGGAAATCCCAGAGGCTGTGGGAGAGGGAAGGAGTCAGGTGGTGTGAGGCAGCGTCGCCGCTGAAGCCCCACTGCTTTTGGGTGGGGGTGGGGGGTGGGGCTTGGCAGCCGGAGGGTCCGATGCTTATTGGCCCGCTTCCTGGAGGTTTTGCTTTCATTGATTACGCTCATGAAAGGGACGACACTGAGCCTGAGGGGGTTGTACATGGAGTCCACGACTTCAGTGCAGTATCGTCTTCCAGATCGGTGATGATGTCCTTGACATCACCACCGAACCTCGGAAGGGTGCGTCCTGGATAGCAGACTGCACCTCTGGGACCAATCCTGACACACGGAGCCAGGCGTGATGCTGCAAACCCACGGCAAAAGCAGAGCTCCTACCGGCAGCGTCCACTGCATCGTATGTGGCACGAAGCATGTGCTGGCTGCCTGAACGTGCAGATCAGTCTAGATCAGCCTCTCCCTGCTTGGTCTGAGACTCAGGAAGGGAGTCCAACTTAGATTCCACCTCACTAAGGATCGCCTTCTGGTAATCCCCCATATGACCAACATAATACAGGGCCCTTATACCCAGAGTGGAAGAAGTGTAGACCTTCTTTCCATACTGTTCCAGAAGGAGAGATTCTTTTTTAGGTGGTGACGAGCTCAAGTTCTTTGGATTAGCCGTCCGGCAGTGAGCGGCGCTAATCACGACCGAATTAGCTCGAGGGTGAGAATTTAGAGAGTCAACACCCTCGGGAGCCTGATAAAGCCTATCCGACTTCCTAGGAAGAGGGGCTAGGGCCAACGGTTGCTTCCAAATAGTGGAGACAAGTTTGGCATGAGGCTCAATCCAGAGGGGCACCAGGGTCAGAGCGGTCTCGGGCAGATCCAGGTGCGCAGCAAGTTTCTTACGCTGTGGATCCGGCTCCAAGGAATGCCACTGATGAACCTCCTGGATTTTAAGCAGCAACTCCGTAGAAGAAGGATCCTCCGGAGGTGACTTCAGAGGAGTCCTAAGCCTGGGCTTATCCGAAGAGCGGGGCTCATCATCCAGGTCTGAATGACCAAAGTCGGCTGAGGTCTCCGAGGAGGAAGAAGACTCCTCCTCCTGAGGTAGGGGAGGAACGGACCCCTTAGGGAGTCCCTGGGGAAGCGTATCCTGTCCTGCCCTGGAACTGGAGGGGTCACCTCTGGTATCTGGAGGTGGGGAGGGAGTCTCTCGTCTCAGACGTAGGGGGTCCGGAACTGGGACCGGTGTCGGGAGACGGCTCTCTACCTCCCTGGTGAGCTGAGCCTTGGCCTCAGCCCACCAGGGGGCTAGAGTCTCCTTCAAATCCACTGGCGGCTGAAGGGGCGGTGGAGGAGAATGAGGGGGATACGGATATTGAGGATATCCGTATTGTACGTATCCATACTGACGGCAGGAACCTCAGTTTCTGGTACTGAGGCACCCTGCACTGCAGCGTCAGATACTGGGGCGCTGGATACTGCAGCCCTGGGTATGACTGCGTCCGATAGGACGGGGTCGGATACCCAGGGACTGGGGGGTCTGCAGAGGCAGACGGCCCTGGAGGATATCCGACTGGCAGGCTTGGAACAGGAGGCCCGGTGTAGGGACGGCATCCGGTAGAGAAAGAGGGATGTCGCCCGGCGATGGCAGGACCGGCGCCGGCGTCCGAGGGACCGACATCAGGTCGTCCGGCCCGGCGGGAGGGAGACCCGACAGGAGCGTACCTATATCCCCTGCATTGCCCAGAGAAGGAGGGGAAAAATTCCCAGGGTCGAGCTGAGGAGGCGCTGGGGTCTCCAAGGGCAGCGAATGCTGCAGGGAGCCGGTGATGGTGGACAGAATATTAGGGTGCGGCGTCGGCTCCGACGCTGTGTGACCATCGGAGGAGCTGTCATCCAACTTAGCGGAACCATTGCTCGAGGCAGGCTGCTATGGGGGTGCAATCTGGTTGGGCGTCTTAGGGGCGGTGCGCTGCCCCGAAGGGTTGAACGACTTAGCGGCCTTCTCTGGGCAGGCGTCGGAGGAGCCGACATCCAGCCTACCGGAGCCACTCGCACCAGTAGGCCGCGCGGTGGCGGCCTTACTGGGAGTGGAAGCCTCCTTTAGCCTGGAGGCACCCAAAGAGCCCGAGCGTGAGCAGATAGGTGGGCCGCTGCCGCCTTGGAAGCCTCCAAGACAGCCGTTGTGGAGCGGTCCCCCGAGGGGGTTGGGGGATATTACCTTGAGCACGGCGACTCCAGCCGAAGTCGCGGTAGCCAAGGAAGAGGAGTCCCGGTCCCTCCCCTTGTCTTTCTTTTTGTGGTGACCCTCTGGGGAAGTTGAAGCCTGACGAAGCTTCTTCAGCTCTTTCTCCAAGAAGGTCTCCAGGGACTGCTGCCTCCATCTGCGGGTGGTGGTGTTGAATTTCAGGCAATGCTGGCACTTCTCCACGAGATGATCCGGGCCCAGACAGAAGAGGCACTGGGAGTGACTGTCCTTGTGCGGGAGTTGGGCGCCGCACAAGTCGCACTTATTCTTGTGCTCGGAGGGTGTAGGGCGACGACATATGCCACCAAAATAGTGACAAAAGTTGAGTAAATTGAAGAAAAAAATGACGGTAGAACTACCGACGACAGACTGACGAGCAGTTGAACTTAACCACGAGGTGCTTACACGAGCTAATTGCGAGAAAGAACTGGAAGGCAGGCGCGGGGGACTGCCCCTTTCTGCTGAGGTTGGTCACCTGACATGGGAGTGGTCCCCCGCCAGAGACTGCTAGCTTGAAATTTTTCTATGGGGTCCTGACGCCTGCCGGCATCAGTCCTATATGTAATTACCTACTGCAAGAGCCCTCTCGAAGTAAGATCAATTAATACAATCAAAAAGTAACATCAACTATAACAGAAATATCAAACAAGTCAGGAGAAACTTAAACAAAATGTATTCTATGCATAGGCTAGATTCTCCCTAAATCAAGTAATGTAAGATGGATTCACCAAAAGAATTGTATCTGTAGTTGTAAAAAGGAGGACCAGATTTTACAAAAAGGTATCCATTTCATCCAGTAGCATAAAATTCTTTCCTTGCTGACTGTTACTCCATTTGGACCATTCTTCAACAGTGGGTATCAAACTGGTAGTATTCTAAACTGCCGAAACTCAGAATCCCGACACCTAGGATCCTGACATGGTGTTTGCCCAAATGACCATCATCCCGATGAATGAAAGCCAGACTCCTGAACTTGCCATGACACAGAGTTGATTTTAGGGGGGGTACAGGGGCACAGCCCCCCACCCACCCACCTAGCATAAGTGCAGTGTCAGGCTTTCATCCGTTGGGAAATCGGCGAGACGGGATGTTGGTCTTGGGATTTTAAGTGTTGGGATGTCGACTGTCGGGATTTTATCATATATCCAAACTATTTTTCCATTTTGCCCATAAAAGTTCTATAGTTTCTAACTGAGCGGACACTACCTAGTGCTTTTGTTCTTTATTGATTAGGTTTCTTTCAGGGAAAATTTTTCATTTCATTTCATTTTTATACTTGTAAATCCAAATGAGCAAACTGCCCGTTTTCATTGGAGACAAGTTTAAAACTAAAAAACACACAAAAAATTAAACATAATACAAACAAAACATTCAATCAATAAAATACAATACATAAAAATACGTCATGTTTCCAAAGATAGCCACTGTTTTAACCATGTCTTAAAACCCTGAAAAGAGTTATTATTAACAACTTCTGAAGATTTCATGTGAACCTGAAAAGAACTATTCTGAACAATTTCTAACAGAATTCTATTTAAAAAAACTAGGTGCTCTAAATAATAAGTATATTTGCCCAAAAGTAGTCTTAAAAACCGGTATTTTAAATTTATAATTGTGCTGGGACCTAGTAAACAACGCATTAACTAATCTAGGAAACATTAAAGAAATAGAATAAGGAAAAAATTTACATTTAACTTTAAATAAGTAAATGCCCATCTTATAAAGTACTAGATTTTCAAAAGATAAGGAAGATGACCGATTGTACAGATCAGAGCAATGGGTTAGAAAGGGTAAATTTAGCCAAAACCTCAGAGCTGAATGGTAAATTACTTGCGCCTCCCTCACTCTGCCCCCAAATACCTCTTTTACAGGCCTCTCGGGTCTCTTGACACTGATGCCCTCCTAAATGACCTTGGTGCCTCCAACTGGTTTCCAATCTATTTGATCATCAACATCAACTTAGGCTTCTCCCTCTTCACTGCCATTCCTAAAGTCTGGGACACACATGGCCCCCTCCAAAAAGGCCAGACTAAATGTTCCCACCACCCCTGGATAACAGCTGACCTTACTGGGCTGTGCAAGTCCCGGGACCTTGCGTGGTCACGCTCCTAGTCCTGCAAATCCCTGTGTGACCCAGGTCAATCAGGAATGCCTGTACTAAGGCTTTCAGCTCTGCAAAGGACCTATGTTTCAAGGCCAACCTCCAATCCAATCTAAATTCTCCCCTAAAATTTTGGAAGGTTACCCACTCCTATTTCAATCCACCTGCCCAGTCTGCCCCCTCTCTGTGGACGGCTCACTGGTTTCTGACCCATCCTCCGTCACTACTCACTTTAACAAATCCTTCATAACCTGTGCCCTACCTCACTACACAATCCCCGATTCCACTGTCTTACCTTCATCCCAATCTGCTGAAGGCTTCCACTTCCCTCCTGTCTCCCCCTATGAAGTCCTCTTAGCACTGTCATTGCTTAACCCTTCCAAGTCTAGCCCCGATGGCTTGGACCCCTAACTCCTTCAACTCTCTGCACCTATTGCCCTCCCATCTCTCGAACCTCTCCTTTTCCTTCTGTGCTGTCCCCCAGGCCTGGAAAATTGCCAAGATTCTTCCCCCCCACACAGTGGCGGTGACCCCTCCTCCCCAAGTAACTACCAGCTGACCATTATCTTCTCCCCTTCCCAAGCTTCAAAAATCCATGTCTACTCTAGGCTTACTGACTTTCTTTGCCCTCTAATATTCTCTCACCATTCCAGTCTGATTTAATTAACTGATTCAGTCCTCACTGGGATGATCAGGGACACATCACCGTTACCATCTTTACTGACCTTGCCAAAGCTTTTGATTCAGTGTCCCACCTCTGCCACCAGACAAGCTAATGTAAGGTGGCCCTTCTGCATCTGCTGTGGCTTGGTTTTGCTCTTACCTCACTGACCGCCTCCAGGCAGTTCAGTTGGGTGGGCTCCTGTCCCCCCCAAATGTTCGCAGGGCACCAGCCTGGGTCAGGTCCTATTTTCAATTTTCCTAAACTATCTCCTCTCTGCCTGCGTCTCCTTACACATCCACATGTATGTGGATGACACAGTCATCTACACCTCTGGCCCATCAACCACAGCTGTCCAGGTCCCACTCCAGCGTAACTTCCATAATGTGCTGCGGTGGTTCCAAACCAATCAGCTCAGGGTAAAAACCAAGAAGACAGTGACCATGATCTTCAGCTCCAGCTGGAAACTTGCAAGGTTATCGTCTTCCCCAGTCTTCTCTATCCTGGATGACACCCAACTTGAGTGTGTCCCTCCCTTTAAGTACCTGGGAATTTGGCTCGACAGTAAGCTTGACTTTTCTGTCCATATTAATGCCATCCATGCTAAACTGAGCCCCAAACTCGGCGCCTTATACTGAAACAAGGACAGCCTTCCCCTCCAGGTCCGACAGGAGCTGGTGTACAAAATGATCCCTCCATTTATTGACAATGCAAAACACTGTCTATGGTACCGCTCCCTCCTCTTCTTCACTTGCTAGAATGGACACCCTCTGCAATGCCTTCTGTCGTTTTGCCACCAATTCTCCTCTCTGCATGCATCACTGCTCTCTTTACTCCCCCCCCGTCCATCCTTCCCCTATGCCGCCAGTCCCACTGCGCCCGTGTCATTGCTAAATACTGGTTTAACTCCATTCCTTTATATCTCTTCTTACTCCCTCCCCTCCATGGATCCCTGCATTGTTGCCATTCCCCACGTCCACTCATGTGCCCAGCAAGCTACCTTCTTCTACAGTCTCCTCTGTCTCTTGAACATGCTCCCCTCTTCCCTTAGTCTCTCTCTCTCTTCAGGCCTTTAGACGTCTGCTAAAACTTTCTCCTGCTCCCCCTCCGTACCTGTCCCTCCCACACCCGATCCTGTCTGTCCAGTTTCTTCCTCCTCTTTTGTTCCCCTCTATCACCTCCTTCTCCATACCTGGGACACCTGTATCCTTGGTGCGCACACTGTGCCCTATTGCATTAGGTGCCAATTCTTAGCTCTATGGCGTGTTAAACCTTGGCCGCCATGTAGTGGTGCCCTCAGTCTGCCATTTTCCCCTTGTTGACTCTATCCTGTGCTTGGTCAAGGGAGACATCCCTCCTATTGCTACCTGGTTCTGTTCTGCATTATAGTTTGTATTTTGTCTTTGTTCATGTACTTCTGGCATTTGTATTTGCTCTTCATGTCTGTACTCCCTCTCCCCCCGCCCTCAAGTTGCACCTGGAAACTAGCCTCGGCTCAGTGCGTCTTTCCCCGTTACCAATTATTAAATAAATAAATTGTGTTTGGGAAACTTTCAAACCTACTTAAGGGGAAGGGTTATAAGTTACTCCTCAGCAAACAAAAAAGAAACTCTGAGCTTTCCAACTGAGACAGTGAAACAAGGTATAAACAAAACAGGGGCACCAGGGGTGATCTAATAAGGTGAATGGCCTTACAAGTACGGAGTTAACCAGATATAGTTTTCTAAGGCAGAGTAGCCCTCTACAGGACAAAGCAGAGTCCTTTTGAGAGTCAGGAGAAAAGGCAGGTAGACTCCTAGTTTATAGACTTAAAAAAACAACAGACTTGTGGTACAATAAGTGGAGTACGAAGTGAACAAGGGGAAATGTATATACGAATAACAAATCAAGGAAGTAATTCAAGCAATGTCCATTTTTTTTTCTGGAAATGCTCCAAAGTGTTATGCTGCGTCTCTGTATAGCCTGGTTACAATCCTGGCAGATGTCACTTATTTACGTAGCAGCACTGGCTCAAAATACATGCATAGAACGTGATTATCTTCACTATAAATCTACCTTGTGCAGTAGCAAAGGTGAAAGGGTGCTTTACCCTGTGACGACATGTGACAGATGTTCTGAAAGAAGTAGCTGACAGAGAAAAATAAACTCCATACCGGCCCGGTGGCGCCGAGGGTTAAGGCACTAGACGCAACACCTCGCTCCACGCCGGCGACCCAGGTTCGGGAATGAGCCCGGGTTGCTGGGGGTCGGCAAGGGAGGGAGAGGATCGAGCGTCCGGAGGCTCTCCTCTCTTGGAAGGGATAGGGTTCCCTCTTTGGCTGACCTCTGGCAGAAGCCGGAGATACAGCAAGCCCTAAGCATAGCGAAGGGGCAGGGGAGTGGCAGACCTCAAGGCACTAGCTACTCCCTGGAAAAAAGGGAAAAGACACCCTTCAGCTCCAGCGGAGAACCGGAGCTTGCCCACAATTGACGGCCGCCCTCATGGCATCCTCCCGACCGACACCGCCAGAGAATTTTGGGGTGTTGGAGCCCACCCCGTCCCCATCCGGTGTGTGTGTGTGTGTATAAACCGGGGCTACATGGGCAGAGGAGGACTGACCAGGTAGGAGTGAACTGTAGTGGGTTGACTCCTAGGTACTCCAGAGGAGACCAGAGCAGAGGGGAGAGAGGAGGAAAAAATAGAAAGTACAAAAACAAACAAATTAACTCCATCAAAAATCAAGAATGGAAAAAACTTCCACTGGTTCATCATATACTCCCTCAATGGCAGGAAAAGAAAAAAAACAAAACAAACCAAAAAAAGGGCTCTGGAGCCATCCAGTTATATAGGCAATGCCTTGTGCCAACAATGTCGATGTGGGTGGCCCCATCTTTCAAATGCTTCCTGGTAGCTCTGGACACCAATGGCTTACAGTCGAATGTATAATGGCTCTGTGGAGCTACCCTCAAAGAAGATATCACAGAAATAAAGACTGGTAATGTTGATGTTCACATAAATTCTATTGGCTTAAACATATTGCATTTTATAGCCTGGTGATAAAATTGTAACCCACTTTCCATTCCCCCTTACCTTTGTTTTTTCTATCAAACCATTTGTTTTTCTCAATCTCACATTACGTAGATCTTTGAGGGTGACTGCCAGAGGTCCCTCTGATTTTTCAGGGGCGGAAACCTGAAATTACCAGAAAACAGACATTAATGATAAATTAAGGAAGAAAGAATATAAAGTACAGTTACGTAAAAACTTACCATAACAGATGATCACTGAAAGGAGCTCTTGCAGCAGGCAACACCATTAGGACTGAAGCCGGCAGGCGCCAGGACCCAACAAAAAACTTCTAGCCAGCAGTCATTAGCGGGAGGCCACCCCCAACGTCCACCTATACATCAAAAGAGAGAACCAAGGAGGTATCTATCCTGAGGAAAATGAGTTATCAGAGAAGCAACCACCAGGGAGATGGAGGGAGGGAAAGCAGCGCCTGCTGCAAGAGCTCCTCTTGAAGATCTACTGTTACGGTAAGTTCTTACGTAACTGTACTCTCTCACTTTGTGGGGGCTCTTGCAGCAGGCAACACCATTAGGAGAGAGTCCCAAGCAGTGAAAGGACTGACCCTGGTCTGCTGGGAGGAGGCAGAGAGCAGAGTAAGAGGACTCTTAAGAAAGGAGGCCTTGCAAGACTGCAAGTCCAAAACCTGTCCTACCCCTAGAGGCAATGTCCAGATTGTAATGGCGAGTGAAAGCGGACAGAACTCCAAGTGGCAGCTGTACAGATAGCAGCAGCAGACACATTCCTGTGAGATGCAAAGGAAGCAGCCACTCCCCAGGTAGAATGGCCTTTAACCGAGAATGTTAAAGGCTGGTCATACTTTTTGTAACAATAAACAATGCAATTGGCTAACCATTTGGAAACAGGAGTCCCTGCTCTGATAGAAGCAAAGGAAACAAACAACTGATTAGACTTTCTAGTGGTCCGGATGCAATCAAAATAGTAGCGAAGCACCCGGTAGACATCCAGAGTATGAAGTAAGGCCTCCCCTTGATCGGAATACTCAAATAGACAGGTAGGCGAATGTCTTGCTCTGACACCACCTTGGGCAAAAACTTACGATTAGTCCACAAGGACACCCTGTCCTTGTGGAAAACCAAATAATGCTCTTTACACATCAGAGCATGAAGCTCGGAAATTCTTCTACCAGAAATAATAGCAACTAAAAACAACACTTTCCACGACAGAAAGTGGAGCTCGTAGCTTGCGACAGGATCAAAGGGAGGCAAAATAATCTTCTTTAAAATAAGCCAGCCAGGAACAAGTGTACTGTTTTTGCCAGGCAAGCCAAGGCAGCTTACTACAAGGAGCAACTGGAACATAACTGGGGTAATGGGAAGCAATTCTGGGATAACATTAAGGAGCTGCTGGGCAGGGAAAACAGGAGACACCCCTCCAAGCTCAACTTAAATGGCACCCCCCCACCCTAGATCTACACACAATTGCAGAAGCCTTCAATCTGGCCTTCTCCGACCTCAGTTCTGTCCTCCCGCCCAGCTACCTTGACCCCACCCCCAAAACCCAGAGATAATTTGACCCATCCAAATTTTTACTTCAGGCATGTCACAACCAAGGAAGCCAGGACCTACATTACTAAGGTGCTGGGTAAAACCAGACTTCGTAGTGACTCACTCAACATGAAATTGGTGGACGTTGCCTTGGACGAGTTGGTGGTTGCCATCACCAAGATCTTTAACAAGTCTCTTTCCCTTGCAAAATTTCCTGCAGCCTGGAAGGTAGTTCTAGTCACCCCTGTTCTAAAAAGTGGACAGGTCTTGCACTGCTAACTATAGACCAATATCTATCCTCTCCCCCTCTCGAAGGCACTTGAAAGGATCATGGCTGATCAGGTCATGGAGTACCTTCAAAAGTATGGTCTACTGTGCCCACAACAGCACAGATTCAGTCAGTGCAATATCACAACTACGGCCTTAGCTGAATTCACAGACTACGTTCACAAGGCCTTGGTTGAGGGCAGCCTGGTGTGATCCATCTTCATAGATCTCACCAAAGCCTCTGATACGGTTAAGCATCACATCTTGCTTGACCAGCTTCAGCACCTTGGGCTAGCCTCTGAAGCCATCCTCTGGTTCCACGATTACCTATCCAGCAGAGTACAGAGTGTACAAATTGGGACAGCGATCTCCTCGTCTAGGGATATAGTACCAAGTGTCCCACAAGGATCTATACTGGGCCCCCTCCTCTTTAGCCTGTTCAACAACAGGCTTCCAGAAGCTTGCAATAGCAAGATTATTCTATATGCGGATGATGCGGTCATCCTTAGCAGTAGTGCTCAGCTTCAGCACCTACAGGATGATTTACAGTACTTGTTTCGCAGCTTGGAGGACTAGTTCAGCTCTTAGAAATTGCTCCTCAATTACAAGAAGATGAAGATGATGCTGATAACCAATCACCAGCACAAGAGATCTCTTCTGTCCCTTACTATTACTAACAACAAGGCTGCTCCAATCGAGCAGGTCAACTCTTAAATACCCGGGCGTGATCATTGATGACACCATCTCTTACGTACAGCACATCGATCAGGTCATCAAAACAGTGAACACCAAACTTGGAGTTCCCTACAGGCACAGGCAGTACCAAACTCCTGACGCCCTCAGGTTCGCAGTCTCCTCTTCCATCTTGTCTGTTATTGACTACGGACTCGTGGTCTATGGGTTGGCATCCGACACTGCGCTAAAACGAGTAAGCATGGCCCTCAACAAGGCCTGCAGGCTGGCTCTAGGAGCTGATAATCTCCTACACACCTGCTCTCTCTATGAGCGCACTAACTGGCTCAGTCTTGCCAGCAGAATCAAATACCAAACGTGCCTGCTTGGCATGAAATCTCTCCTACGTAAAGCTCCACTGGCCTTCAAAGAACTGCTCCAGCAAGGTAGATCTGGGTACCGCCCTAGAGGGCAGACTCGCTGCCCACTTGACATCCCCTTCAGAAAAATGGCACTTGGCCAATGGTCCTTCGCCTATAGGGCTCCCATGAAGGGACACGGTCCCTGTCGGGAGGCTTCAGATGCAGTATGCCCTGCAAGAAGGTGCGGGAAAGATCCAGTTGGACAAGAGTCTTGCCTTCCACAGGTGCACAGTATGCAAAGATGGCGGAAAAATACAGGTTACTCACCTGTAACAGGAGTTCTAGGAATGGTATATGTTGTTTATCCACACTCATTGGCAGTATCCTTGCCGCTTTAAATCTTGCCGGAAGGTCTTCAAGCTTGCTCCTCCCACCCACCCGGGTGGTATAACTCTCGGCTCCGCCCCATGACGCCAGATCTGGCCCGCTGAAGCCTGGTGTCAAAGGTCAAGCCGAGGAGCCTAGGAAACGTAGGATGAACAACATATACCATTCCTAGAACTCCTGTTACAGGTGAGTAACCTGTATTTCTAGGGACATGGATATGTTGTTCATCCACACTCATTGGCAGACTCCTAGCAGTTCTCCGGGAGGAGGGAGGCAAGACGACACCTCTACATACTTACTTGGGAAAGAGAGACTGAGAACCGAGGCCCCAAAACCAGCATCCCGCGTGACTCAAGGTCGATGTGGTAGTGGGTAATGAAGGTGTTTGCTGACTCCAGGTAGCAGCCCTGCAGATTTCCTGGATAGGGACGCCCTGGAAGCAGCCACCGCTGCAGCAGTATGGCGGGTAGAATGAGCTCTTATCCTCTGGGAGGCTCCATGCCCGCTAACTTATAGCAGAGATCTATGCAGGAGGTTACCCACCTGCTTATCGTCCGCTTGGCTGCAGGTCTGCCAGATGCGGCTTCAGCGTAGGTGACAAACAGCTGGCTTAACCTCTCCCCATTTCAGCCGCGGCCCTTATAATAAGGCGAGCGTCTTCTAGGATCCAGAGTATGGAGCCTATATTCGGCCTCCGAGGTGTGATTGGGGTAGAACACCGCAGAGTCAACACCTGGTTAAGGTGAAACTCCCACACCACCTTCGGAAGGAATTTCGGTGGGGGCGCAGGACAACCTTTGTCCCTGTGGAAGACCAGGTAAGGAGACTCATGGAGCGCCTGGAGCTCTCCCATCCTTCTGGCTGACGGATAGCCACCAAGAAGGCGGTCTTCCACGACAGGGAGAGAGAGCACACCTGTGCATAGGTTCGAATGGCTTGCCCATGAGCTTTGCCAGTACCAGCAGTAGATCCCACGGAGGTGGGGTTCCCGTGACTGAGGGGAAATGTGATCAAGGCCTTGAAAAGCGCCAGACCACCTTCTCCTGCCACTGACTGCTTCCCGGCCCGCGCCTGTAAGCAGAGATGGCTGCCAGGTGCACCTTAGGGTCGCCGACCTAAGCCCTTGACTAGAAAGGGACCATAAATAGTCCAAGATGCTTGCCAAGGAACAGGAGGAAGGGTCCAAGCCTTGTTCTGACACCAAATGGAAAACCTTTTCCATTTGAAGGCATAGCATTTTCTGTCGACTTCACGGGACGCCTCAACTACATTGAGGACCTCGCGGAAAGACCCAAAGCCTGGAACTCTAGCCGCCAGGAACCAGGCCGTCAGGTGCAGGGATTGAAGGTCCGGATGGAACACCTTCCCTGATTGACTGAGAGCAGGTCCGGCGAGCTGAAGCTGCCAGGAGTCCTGGAGCTGAGACTGAGGAGATCTGGTACCAGAACTGGCGAGGCCAGTCTGGGGCTATCAGAATCACCTGCGCCTTGTCCCTCCTCGCTTTGAGAAGCACCTTGTGGATCAAGGGAAATGGGGGAAAGGCGTAAAAGAGGCCCGGGGTCCATTGCCTCGAGAAGGCATCCCCCTGCAGCGAGCCCTGCTGAGGGGGGCGGGCATGGAACAGACTCAGCTTCTGCCTTCCGTGGAGGCAAAACAGGTCCACCTGAGGTGTGCCCAAAGGGAGAACAGATGCTGTACTACTCCGGTGAGAGAGACCACTGTGGGATGCAGCCCCCATCCGCCCAGGGCATCGGCCAGGGTGTTGGAGGCCTGCCACGTGAATGGCTAGGAGATCCGGCCCAGGCTGCGACGAGTGACCAAATGCGGAGAGCTTCCTTGCATAGAAGCATGGAGCGCGGCCCGCCTGGCGGTTTAGATAGTACATGGTCGGGTATTGTCCGCCTGACTCGGACCACTTGACCCCGGAGGAACGGAGCAAGGCGGTGAGAGCTAGGCGACCGCCGAGCTCCAGCAGGTTGATGTGGCATCGACTCCCGCGGGGACCAGAGGCCATGAGCCCGGTGTTCCCCAGATGGGCACCCCAACCCATCAGAGAGGCATCGGTCGACAGAGAGACCGCCGGCTCGGGCGACGAACGGGATGCCCTCCTGCAATTGATCTGAACGGTCCACCACTGAGAGCATTCCACATCCCCTGTGTCACCGGCACAAGCTGGTCCAAGGGATCGCAGCGCTGACCACTGGCTGGCCAGTCCCCACTGAAGGGGACGATGTTCCAGCGGGCCCAACGGACCACGCTGGTACAGGCCGCCATGAGACCCAGGAGGCGAGGAAGTCCCGGCAGGGCGCAATTGCCAACCAGAAATGATCGGGCAAAGGAGGAAAGAACTCGGCCCTGTCCGCCGGGAGCCGCGCCTGGCTCAAGAGAGTCGAGCTGCGCCCGATGAATAAAATCACCTGCTTCGGCTCGAGTCTGGACTTTGGCCTCGCTTGACAAGGAGGCCCAGTTGAGAGCAGACCTGGAGGGCCAGATCTCTGGACCACTCCGCCTCTTCCTGGAGGGAGCTGCTATCAGCCAGTCGCCCAGGTAAGGGTACACCCGACCTCGGCGCCAAGAGGGAATGCTGTCACCACTGCCATGCATTTGGTGAAGACCCTGGGAGCTGGAGACAAGCCAAGGGCATGGCTTGAATCAAGAGAGATCCTTCCGCTGGAAGCGTAAGGAATCTCTGGTGAGACGGACGGATAGGGACGTGAAAAACGCGGCCCTGCAAGTCCAGAGAGCAGAACCACACGCTGCTCCAAGGATGGTATTATCTGAGCCAGAGTGACCATCCTGAAGGTTCGAGACCTTAGGAACTTGTTTAGGTCGTGTAGGTCGAGAATGGGCGCCAGCCCCCGTCTGCTTCGGAACCAGGAAGTACCTGGACACAAACCCTGGGTCTGAAGGAGGGTCCACCACCTTCTTACCACCTCCTTCTGGAGGAGGAGAGTGATGTCGGCTCGACGAGCCGCCAGTGAGGCTGGGGATCCGGCTCTCGAGGGGCGACGGCCTGAAGGGTGGTGCCTGCTCAATTCCAGAGGCAGGCCCTTCCCACCACTCTCAAGACCCACCTGTCCGTGGTAACAGCGGACCAGGCGGAACGGAAGTGCTGGAGCCGCCTCCACGGGGACCTAGGGGTAGGGTGACGGGATGGGGGCGACACCCTCAGCCTGTCACTGGGCAGGCTTGGAGGAGGGACCGCCGAGGGACCTCCTGGGCCCTTTCCTCCCTGCCTCCTGTTAGAGGAAGCCGCGGCTTGGGTTTGGGATGCCAAGGTCGAGCCTGCTGGCCCTGACGCTGGGCCGGGGCGCTACCGGGGCACAGAAGGACCTAAAGGCGAAGGCTGTGGTTTGCGGCCCTTGTCCTTCTGAGCGGAAGAGACCGAGTCCAAGGTGGCATTGACCCTCGATCCTCTGCAGGTGACCTTCCACCCCAGGGTCAAGAGGTCAGTCCCCAAAAGGAACATCCGCCAACTTGTGCTGGGTATCCGGGCAAGGTGGATATCCTCAGCCAAGCTCACGACGATAGCCACTCGCGTGCCGCCACCGATCTGGCACATGAGTCCCCTACATCCAAAGCAGTCTGGAGCTGCTGTTTGGCCACTGCTCTGCCCTGGTCCCGCACCTGCTTAACCGTAGTCTGCAGATCGGCGGAAGATGAGGGATGACCTCATCCAGGAGCCCAACAGGGCATGAGAAAAATAAGCCTGAGGACGGGCCAACTGGCCTGACGTAAGGTCAGAGAGGACGCAGCGAGACTTTCGCCCGACATAGTCCAATTCTTGACCCTTGTCAGGAGGTTTGTCCAATCCCTGGCGCTAGGCGCGCCGGAAAACGCTGTCGGTAACCAACCCCTCAGCAGAGGGGTGTTCAAAAACCGACAAGGAACCGTAGGGACCGTGAACTTCCTGGCCATCCTGGCCAAGGCGAGGGCAGGAAGCAGGCGCCGCCAAAGTTCCAGTGTTGGACCCACTATGGCCTCGCCACCTGAAAGGCCTCCGCTGGAGAATCCCTCGGTCCAGAATCTCCGTGAGGGGATACCTGGCCCGCTTGGAACGGGTTCGAGCTCCATCCCGGTAGACTCCAGATGAGCCAAGCAGTCCTAGGAAGGACGACGGGCTATCGTCCATTGGCTGACCTCCTGAAGACTCCAAGTCCAGTCGCTTGGAGAAGAAGGAGGAATCATCTTCGACTCGGAAGAGTCCTCAAGAGCTGCCTCTGGCCTGAGCCACCCTTCACCCGCCGAGGTCGGTCGGGAGTGAGGGTAACTGACAGCCGATGGGGTAAACCCTTAGCCGACCGAGAATCCTTGGTCGGAGCCCCAATTGGTGGCTGTGGAGGCGGAGGTTCCACCGCAATCGGTGGAGCAGCTGGTTTTGGCCGAACAACCGGCCTGGGTATAGGCTCCTCGGGCAAGTCGAGGGGTTGTGTCGGCCGTTCCGGTGACAGCCACTTAATGGCCGGGGAAGGCGCCGGAGTCGCTTATTCCGGCCAGGAGGAGTTGTTGCAACATAAGGTCCTCGCACGCCGACGACTCACGTCAAGCCTCCCTCATCCGAGGAGGAGGACGGGACGAAGGGCGATGCCGCCACGCGGTGCCGAGACCGCCTATGACGGTGGGAACGGCTGGACCGCCAAGAGGTCCGAGATCGAGAGTCCCGAATTCGGGTCAGTGCAGGAGGTGTCGGCCGGAACCGACACTCTTCGCTCGGAAGGTCCATCCGAGGGCTCCGGAACCGGAGGCACAGGCGAGCCCACGGGATCCTCAACTCCCGGGGAACCGGGAGAGGGGAATCTCGCTGCAAAGGCGACAGCCCGTCCAATGGGTCGAGAAAATCTGACTTCATCAGTGGGAGTCGAGGTCAACTGACCTGACGGGGACACCGTGAGGCCAGTGGCCGAAGCCGAGCGGTCGACCGGAGCCGACGGTCGACGGCCCGGGGAGAGGGACCTTTCCCGCTCCCAAGAGCGTCGACGGAGGGACTTACCTTGTCCCTCTTTTTGGACCGAGAAAAAGGTCCAGCAGACGCAGGCCCTTCTCCTTTAGTGGAGAGGGACAGACAAAGCTCCTTAAAGGAAGCCGGTAGAAGAACCCAGAGAGAGCGGATAAATGCCGCGGCCGAGGAAGATACGGCCCGCTACCGCCCTCTTCGAGGGCCACCATCCGCCGAGCTGATCCCACGAACGCCACAGGACACCGCCAACCGGGCCTCCTTGGACTTCACCGAGGGAACGCTCGACGGCCCAGTTGCAATCGGGCAGCACGGTCTTCGAGGACGAGGCCGAGAAAGATGAGCACAGGTCGCAAGCCCGCGGTCGTGCTCAAGGCCTAAGCAGACACACGTGAGTGTGTGATCCGCCCGAGACATCTTCTGCCCGCATGGGCATCTCCAAACTGGAGTCGATTTATCCATCGCAGTCACGAGGGATCAAGACTGAAGTCTTTGCAAAATATTATTTTTAAATCCGCAAACGGAGAAATAGGAACCAGTCACAAACGCAGAGCGTTAAGGAGGGAACCTGAGCTTCCAAGCGGTAAGGAAGATCTGGCGTCATGGGGCGGAGCCGAGAGTTATACCACCCGGGTGGGTGGGAGGAGCAAGCTTGAAGACCTTCCGGCAAGATTTAAAGCGGCAAGGATACTGCCAATGAGTGTGGATGAACAACATATCCATGTCCCTAGAAGTGCACCTTAACCGATGAGTAACCTAGACTCGAATCTGACAGGGAAAGGAGGTACTCTAAAATTAGATTCACTGGGCAGGTGAAGGGATCTAGGTGACGAGCAGCAGCCCAAATAAAGAACCACTTCCACTTCATAGCATAAGAGCATCTAGTGGAGGGCTTCCTGGCTGCCACTAGGACATCTGCCACCTGGGAAGAGACCCCAGACCGGGCAACTGCTAAGTCTGTAGGAGCCATGCATGAAGATGCAGAGACTTGAGATCAGGGTGGACCAGAATGCCCTACTCCTGGGAGAGCAAGTCTGAGCACGGGCAAAGGGACTGCAGGTTCTACTGCTAGTTGTTGGAGGAGTGGAAACCATCTGGCGCAGCTAGTAGGAGGCTCTCAGGATCATCTCTGCTCCTTCTGACTGCAACTTGAGAAGAATTCTCTGCAGTAATGTAAAGGAAGGGAAGGCATACACAAACCTCCCTGTCCAGGAGAGAGAGACAACACGTCTCGCCAGAAAACACCAGGCCCTGGATCTAGAGAGCAGAAACTAGGCAGTTTTGCATTGAATGGGGACACAAAGAGGTCCAGTTCTGGACAGTCCCACCTGTCAAAGAGGTCTTCGACCATGGAGGGAAGAAGTTCCCATTCGTGCGCCTTGGACCGAGACTGGCTGAAGCTGTCGGCCAAGGTATTCTGAATGTCTGGAACATGCACAGCAGTCAGGTCCAGGTGGTGCTCTATGGCCCAATACCAAACTCTCATGGCCTCCCTGCAGAGGGAGTAAGAATGCGTTCCTCCCAGTTTGTTTATGTAAAAGACCACTAACACATTGTCTGTCTGGATCAAGAGAGGACCCAGGAGCAGGTTCATCTGGAAGGCCTGTAGAGCGTAAAGGATCCCCTGCATCTCCAAAACACTGATATGAAGATGCTTTTCCTGTGGGGACCAGGTCCTTTGAGCCTGCCGGTTTGCAAGATGAGCACCCCAGCCCTGTCTGGACGTGTCCATGGTCAGGATCTGACAAGGTGATTCTGTCCGAAATTGGGCCCCCTTGGAGAGGTTGGAGGGGTTCAACCACCACGCCAGTGTGTGCTGCATAGAGTTGGATACTGACACCGGTTGTTCCAAATCATCCGTGCACTGATCCCATTGGATCCGAAGGTTCCACTGGGCAACCCTCATGTGCAGGCGAGCCAGAGGAACCGCTGTAATGGACGCTGCCATGCGTCACCGCAGATGGAGAAATGATCCGTCCGGGACCTGGCAAGAAGACGAGACCAGTTGAGCCTGTGCCTGAAGGCGCTCTGTCCTGTCTGGGGCCAAAAAACCTTTGCCTTAGGTGGTGTCCAAGACTGCCCAGATGTACAGACACCTCTGGCTTGGCCAAGGGGAGGATTTGGGGAGACTGATGGCGATCCTCAGATCCTGAAACAAGGAGAAGGTGGTCTCCATGTTTTTTTTTTTTGTTTTTTTTTTTACTTTCTGTATTTTTGCGCCTTACTGCCCCTTCTCTCCAATCTCTCAGACTGCCCCATACACACACACACCTCGTCGTTGGAGTCTGCCCCTAGAGTATATGGTTCCACCTTCTGACTTTTGATGCCTGGTTTGACCCCTGGTGTGGGGTGAGGAGGAAATCCCATTCTACCTCCCCAATAACTGTACTGAAGTGGACCTACACAACAGAGTCTGCCCCGATGATGTGCAGTGAGGAGTCGTCGCCTAGGAGAGACAGGGGGTTGTTTCATTGTTCAACCCCAGGCGTTAGCGTGCAGTGAGGGCTAATGAGTGAGGAGACTCGCCAAGATGTGCCTCCTGCTCCGCCCCTCTACCAACGTCTGCCCCATCCCCATGTTGCTGCCTCCCACTACCGCACCTTCCACCTGAGCACCCCCAGGTGGCGGTATAGCGGAGGGAGCTTGCAGGTGACACCCCCCTCCCCCCCAGAGAAGGAGAGCAGCCATCAGGCGCTCTATCCTTCTCCTCCCTGGCCATCTGTGCTTGTTCCCGAACATGGGTCGCCGGCGTGGTACGAGGTAAAGCGTTCAGCGCCTCAGCCCTCAGTGCCAACGGGATTGTCTCCATGGTTTTGAGCAACTGCTCTCTGGTGGGAGCTGTCAGAAGCCAATCGCCCAGGTAAGGGAAGACATAATGGCCATTCCTCCTTAAGGCCACAGCTACCACTGCGAGGCACTTTGAGAAGACTCGAGGGGCCAAGGACAAGCAGAATGGCAGGGTCCAAAACTGGTAATGGTGTCCTTGGAAGCGGAAGCGAAGGAACCTCCTGTGGGTTGGGAAGACCAAGATGTGAAGGTAAGAGTCCTGCATGTCCAGAGAACAAATCCAGACCCCCTGATGAAGCAGGGGAAGAAGGCCGGGGAGAGTGACCACCCTGAAATTGCTTGTATTCTACATACTGGTTCAGGTGGCTTGGGTCTAGGATGGGATGCAGTTCTCCCATTCTGTTTGGGACCAGGAAGAAATGAGAATAGACTCCCTTCCCCCATTTTGCTAGCTGGATAGATTCTATGGCCTGTTTTTGCAGGAGCGCTTGGATCTCCTCTTGGATGAAGGCGAGGTGGGCCCGAGGGTAACAGGAGGGAAACTGGAGATTGTCCGGGGGATCTCCAAGAATGCTAGAGTGTGCCCCTTTTACACTAGTTGAAGCACCCATTGCTCTGCAATAATTCTGTGCTAACCCTCTTGATAAAGCGAGAAATGGCACCCCCCCCCGCCTCCTCCAGGGCTTCAGCTGAGGTCAGGTAAGGAGTCAGGCAGAAGACCTGGGCATGGGCAAAGGGACCTGGGAGGTTCTGAGAGCTGAACCTCCAGTGACCAGAGTACTGGCTTTTCTCTTTAAGGTACCCCATGATCGTTGGCCCTATGGTTGCTGCTTGGCGGGGCGATGAAAGGGCCGCTGCTGGGAGGATTTAGGCTGAGAATGGTATAAGGTTTGTACTGAGCACAAAGCCTTGCCCAACTCTTGGTGGCTAATAATTATATTCTGAGAATCCTTGCCGAAAAGAACAGGAATACTGATATGGGCATCTAAGATCTTAGACTGCATAACCAGGGCAAACCCGGAGACCCTGAGCCAGGAGTAGCGACGAAGGCAAACCCCCGTAGCTGCAGCTCTACCTGCGGAGTCTACCGAGTCATAGGAGGCTCAGAGATGTGGGTACCAACATCTCAGCACGATTTCAAACGATTCAACAGCTTGGTCATGCCCAGAGCTGAGCTTGAGCTACCTCTAAGGCCTTCTCCCACAGGATGTTCTGGTATAGGACCATATGGGCCAAGAAGTTCAGGAAACTGATAGTGCAGGTGGTAGATGCACAGATCTTCTTACCAAATTGGTCCGTCTATCTGGAGTCTTTGTTGGGAGGCTGTGTGTACTCAGGTGCCTGGGCCGCTGAGAGTGGTCATGGGCAGGGTTAATAACTACCGAGTCAGCCTCTGGCTGCTCCCTATAAAAAGACTTATCCCTTGGAGCATTATATAGATGATCTGCTTTCTTGGATGCCGCTGAAGTAGAGGAAGGACACTTCCAAGCCACCCTACTGACATCCTTCTTACGAAGGAAGACTGGCAGACGACATTTCTCGGGGTCCACTTCCTCCGTGTTCCAACCCAAAATGGATTGGACTGGCCTAATCACCTCCATGAAAGTAGGGTCATCTGGAGGAGATCTAGGGATATCTCTGGGCTCTTTTGGTTCAGAGGGTAAGTCATTGCCTTCAGACTCCTCTGAAGAGGAGGAGGAAGAATATCCTCCTGACTTGCCAGAGTCTGCGGATGGAGAGGGCGAGCAACGATGCCTTTGTCAGAGTCCTAGGATGGCCAGTGCCAGCTCCTTCAGGCTGTGGGGTTGGCTCTTTAGGAGGTGGCATTGGGGCTTTTCTGGGAGAGGCCTGATCCTTGTCCAGGATCGGAGTAGGGTCCTTACAAGGCTCCTTCGTGGGACTCCTTGTCCTTAAGGTACACCCACCAGGCAGCAAAAAGGACATTAAGATCTGTGAGTGGATTCTGAGGCGTGACCGGTGGAGCTGGTGTCGGCAGGGTAGGACTGGATGGCCCCGGCATTGGTTCCTTAGGCCATAGTAACCTGGGCGTTAGCCCCTGAGGCTGAGAGCCATCTGGTGTCGGTCTGACAGGGGTAGAAGGACTGGGCGTTGACCAAGAGACGACACAGTCGGTCGGTGACGGTGGAGGATTAGAGGGTGATGTCGGGGTGGCCGGCATTGACTGGACAGCGTGGACTGATGCCAGTCTGGTGACACAGCCAGCGTCGGACGAGAAGGAGAGACCTGTACCGGGAAGCTCACTCCTGAACGGGGCAGAGGAGCCACTCTTGCAGGGGAGGAGGTGAGCGTATCCCCCTGGCGTGGTTTAGTGGCACTGGTCTCTGAAGTCTGGGCCAACTTGGCCAATGCCCAGACCAGGAAGGTGATGGGTAAAGACCCGCTGCCGGAGGGGACCCGGTCGAGCCACCTGACTGAGGACCTTCTGATGTAAGGCCTGAGCTTCAGGGGCTGAGAATCTGGGGACGAAGTCCTGAGCCCCAAAGAACCACCGCCCGCAATGGTGATAAGGGTGGGTGGTTTAACCACTGGTAGCCCAGAAGAGGAGAGGGCTGCCGGGCTGGCAGGGGCCGACCTCCTGCAGGAGGAAAACCCAGGCTCGGCTGCTGACTTGCATGGGGACCTGGAGTGGGAAGCTAACCGTGGGTTGTCTCTGTGCTTCTCCTGGTGTTTGTGCTTTCCGGAAGCCTTCTTGTCTTATGATGATTAAGTAGTAGAAGCCCTGGAGGCCGGGGTGGGGGGGGGAGAGAAGAAGAGGTACTTTTGTGGCGCTCCTTCTCCATCGCCGATTATCTCTGTTGCAGCTGGAAGGCTTCTAGGGTCTTCTAGTGGTGGAGCCAGATGCGCTGGTTAAAATCCTGGCAGGCCTCATTGCTGTGGTCCGGGCCTAGGCAAAGCAGACACGTTCAAACATTTACTGAATTAGCAAATAGGTTAAAAAGCAGCATAATCTCCCCAGAAAAAGCACCAACGTTTCAAGTCTCACTCAACTCCTTATCAAGGTATAGTCAGAGGACAGTACTTTACTCCTGATATTCTATTACACTGGTCACGTGTCAGTCTGAATGTTCCAGTCACTTTCAGTGGTGCAATCCATATTTTTCCATTCGTTACATGAACTGAGTACATCCGTGCTCAGGCTAAAAAAAGTGCATTACAGCAAACATATGAACAAATCAGACTCTGTTTCTAACAGCCCTCAGTTAAAAGTATAATAAATATGTTAAATAAGATAAAGTATGCAAAACTAAAAAATATTAAACCGCTAAGTATTTCCTATTTATACATACTGGAGACATTTCAGCGATTTTTTTACAGCATAACTCAATTCATATTCAATGTTTTCATTAACTCCATAAAATTTATTTTTCTTTTAAAAAGGACACGAAAGTGAATTTTTCATTGAGACGACCTGCAGAGCTAGCACGTAATACATACTGCTATTTGCTTTCCCGCTGTAGCAATTTTTTTCCCCCCAATTTAATATACTGTTGTGTTAGTGTCGGCGGAGCTCTGCTGATTGTTTTTTTAAACCTGCTAAACTGTGGACTTCTACAATGGCTGTATAAACTCTGGACTGTTGCCTTAATTGCATGCCTGTGCTTAAGCGACCTAAGAGCTAATAACCCAGCATGTATGTGTGCTTTTCTGAAGGGTGCCTTAATTCAAACGGTAAGCGTGGCTGCAGGCCGCACTAGCTGTTGGGGGAAAATCTGCCAGTCCTTGGTCATGTACAGATCGGGTGGAGAACCTGATTTTAGCATCAACTTGCTGCACTGTGACTGCATACAGTATAAATCAACTGTGTGTGTTTCAGGGCTTAGAATGCTAGTTTACTCGTACGTAGGAGACTAGTAAATTATTCTCCTAAGGCTGAAATTTCCTCAAAAAACTCGTTAACTTTGTTTTAACTAGGCAGCTAAGGTCCTAACCTACGCCTTACACTGGGACAGACGCAGCTCTTAGCTGAAAGTGTGCCCAACCTTAATGCTGTTGATCTTTAAACTGTGCATGCCCCTGAGTTACTTAGAAAAAACAAAACCAGACTCCTCCTCTAAACTTACTTGTGTCCCGCTTATAAGTGGCATCACCTCTCCTCTCTTTCCTCAGCAGGTCGTGAGGGCCCCAGAGCCTGCCCTCCCCTACAGGAAGCCTGTGCTGCAATCGTGGTCGTGAAGGCCTCGGGAGGTTGCCCCCCCCAAAGCAATTCAGACCCCCACCATTGAATTCGTTGGCAGAGAGGTATACCCGCTTCAGCCGTGTACCGGCACCATTACGTTCTGTGAAGCTCCCGACGCCAGACTGTAGCTGGCAGCCTTGCTGGACAATGCAGCGGAGCACACGGAGTAGATTTAAACTTGGCACCATTTTGTGAGTGCATTTTTGTTAGTGTCGGCGGAGCTCTGCCCCACCGGCACTGCACGCTGGCTCCCCACCACCCCCCTAGGTCAACTTGGCCTTATACAGGCCAGCTGGATGACATGAGGCGGTGACGCCAAACAAAATAGAAACCTATCAGCCCTTTCTGCCATCAGCAGCTTATCAGCTCTCGCCTCTAATGGCCGCCACTGCCTAACCTCACTGACTAAAGTTTCAGAATCCTAGTCTTGTCTCCTTACCACTTGCTTTACTGGGATTACCAATCTCTAGAGGTGCTCTACTGCATCTCACTTGCTGGTGGACATCAATTTTACACTACCAGCGTGCACCAGCCTAGTACGTGACCGCTGAAGCAGAGTACAATTAGGAGTATACTCTGTCTCCCTTCAAGCAGGTGCCTACATCGCTTGCTCCTGCACGCCTGCGTCGTTATCCATCTTCGCTCTTACTCACAGCAACATAGTGTCTAACTGCCTTCTGGAAGTGTGTCGTGCGGCAGTTAACACACCCACCCCCTTGTGGTGTCCCGGGGACGTTTTGGTCCTAGCGTTGCCCCTCTTCTTATTGCCTAAAGGGCTGACAAAGGTCGCCTGAACGTGCTGTGTGCGCTTTGTAAGTGCTAACACCTGCAGACCTTGGAGGGCTTATGTAAATCGTCATTACATGCAGTGAATGCATTGGATGCGCCAACACCTGCAGACCTTGGCCGAGTTGCTGTTCCATTGGGACCCGACTGCTCCTGCTGTTGTCGCACCTGGCGCCATGGCACTACCTGCACAGGCGGGGGACACTGCCAGTTTCCAAGGTCCTCTGGCTACCTTGTCCTCCTTTAAGCCGCCCTCTGCCTGGCTATAGGCCAAAGGCTTAAAAATGGCACACCTAAATGTCCATAGCATCCTCCACAACCTAGCTGAACTCACAGCATGGGTGGCCCACTACAGCCCTGACATTATGGGGATCTCTGAAACTTGGCTGAAGCCGCACATTCCTGACTCCCTATGTGCCATCCTGGGCTACAGCCTCCTCAGGACAGACATGGTAGGAAGCAAGCGTGGGGGTGGAGTGCTACTCTATCATAAGGTGCACCTTAACGTGTCTGCAGTTGATCACACATCTCCTGCACCCCCAGCCTGAGAATTCCTTCATGCGTCTCCTGCTTGGGAACACAAAAAGGTGCATCTTTGTCTGTGCCTCCAACCCTCCGAAGGGTGGCGTACTTGGACTCTCCTCACTACTCTACCACTTTAGGGATAAGGTTGGGTCAAACGAGCTGCTAGTCCTGGGGGATCTCAACCTCAATTGGTTGGGTCCTAATATCAAGCTTTATGAGCCGCTTCTCTCAGGCCTCGCGCTCTGCCAGCTCATTACGACACCCACAAGACTTAACCTACGGGGGATAAAGGATCCCTTATAGACTGGGTGCTTAGCAATAGGCCTGACAGAATGTTTTACTCAGGAATACTCCCTGACGCTATCTTGGACCACTCTCCAACTTTCTGCATTTGGGGCATCTCCTCGCCTAAAATGCCCAGCAAAGTTATCCAGATGAGAGACTATTCCAAATTCACACTCAATGACTACCTCAAGGACCTACAACACGCTGACTGGACTAGGGTCACTGCCACCAACAACCCGGTAGCAGCCCTTGACAATTTCCTTAAGGTATTTGTCCCCTTGCAAAACAAGCACGCCCCTCTCACAAAAAGGAGGGTGAGGGGCACCATCACAAAACGGCTCCATGGAGGACTATTCTCCCTATGAAGCAGAGACACAAATACTGGGAGAAACACAAAATCTCCCACAACGACCTCCTTGAATATCGGCGGCTCAGAAACTCTTGTAAAAGAGCTATCCACACCGCCAAGAATGAGTACTGCAAATCTGCCCTGCTTGCCCTCGACCAAAGACCCTCAGAATTTTTGGCAAAACATAAAATCTCTTGTTGGAGGGTCTGCCAGGGTACAGGCCACTGACATGCATATAGCTGGGGCCAACTGCAATAACCCCCATACCATCTCCAATGCATTTAACTCCATGTTCTTAGACCGGTCTGCTCCCCCTTCTACTCAGCTCCCTGCCCCTAAGCCTCTGGGTGGGCACACCCCTCGATCGCCCTTCTACCTTAAATGGGTCACTGTTTCAGAGACCCAGAAACTCTTGGCCGGTCTCTCCCCCCACTCGGGGGCAGGACATGACAGCCTTGAACCAAAATTGCTCAACCTGGGGGCTCCTCTCCTTGCCTGTGTCTCACATCTTTAACACTTCCCTCATCTCGGGGATCATCCCCGACACTTGGAAGGTGGCCAAGGTTGTCCCCGTTTCAAACAAGGTGACCCCAAAGATATCAAAAACTATCGCCCCATCGCCATGCTCTCCGCAATCTGTAAGCTCCTTGAAAAGGCAGTTGCCAGACAACTCTCCCACTACCTCCAAGGTTATGCTCTTCTCTCTCCAGCTCAACACGGCTTCAGAAAAGGGCACAGTACATCAACTACACTTGCCGTGGTTACCTCCGAGATCAGGACTGTGACTGATCAAGGCAATCCGACTGGCGTCATCTTTGTGGAGCTCTCAAAGGCCTTCGATTGGGTTGACCATTCCCTCCTCTGCTCCACTCTCCAATCTTTTGGGTTCTCCCCTCCTGCCCTTGCCTGGTTTGCCAACTACCTCGAGGGCAGGCAGCAATACACCAGCTTCAACCGTGCCCTCTCTGTCCCCTCCTCAGTTAACTGCGGGGTCCCCCAGGGGGACGTCCTTGGACCCATTCTGTTTTCCCTATTCATTAATGAACTGCCCTCTGTCACAACCCATGGGCACCCCACCCTATACGCGGATGATCTTGTTGTACTGACCAATTCCCCAGAGATTACTGCCATCAGCTCCAGGCTAAACTCGGACTTCAAACTCATCCAAAACTGGCTGGAGGGCCAGAAGCTGACCATCAACTTGGAAAAGACCCAGGCCATGCTATTTGGCTCCGCTGCCAAAATTAATTCCTGCCCTACTCCCTTAACCATCTTTGGAACCAATGGCACCCTCCTGCAGGTCGTGGACTCCATCAAGTATCTAGGAGTTACCCTTGACCAGCAACTGGATCTCACCGCGCATCTTAGGAACATATGTAAGGCCACAAATGGCAAGCTTGGACTTGCCTACAGAGCCAAAGCTGCCTCACCCCGGCTGCACGGCTCGCCCTAGCCAGGGGGATACTTCTTCCCACGCTCTGCTATGGACCTGCAGCCTTTGCCCCTGTCCCGAAAACTAGTCTAGCAAAATGAGACCGCCTACAACAACATATGCCACTTTGCACTCTCTGCCCCTTGCCTTACGCATCGCTGTGAGCTCTACTCACGGCTTGAGTGGCTCCCCCCTTGAAAAGCACAGTGCCTTTGCCCTGGATAACCTTTTAGATAACTCAGTCAGAACGAGCACTCCTTCTGCTCTTGCCCTTCCCCTCAAACATGCATCCCCAACCTATAACTTAAGATCCAGCACAGCACTGGACTGCTTGGTGCCCAAGACCCGCACCCATACAGGGAAGCAGGCCTTCTCCGCCCATGTGCCTAGACTGTGGAACTCCCTTCCTGCCTCAGTTCGTGCCTCTCCCTCCCATTCCTACTTCAAGGCATCCCTCTGGAGCTTCCTCAAATCAGCCTCTCACTGACTATGTGCGATATAGACCTCAGTGGAGACTCTCCCCTCCCTATTCCTCAACCGGAGGGTGACGCCCTGACTGCTGCTGATACCGGCGGCAGTTGAAATTTTTGCTGAAAATCTGCACAAAGCACTTTCTGTCCTTCTGTCTTTGGGGGGGGGCCCTGTTATTACTGTTATAACTGTACCTATATGTATTGTAGCTAACTCATGTTACTCCACACCTTGATGTTACTTTTCTGCTTGTTCGTTGCATTATCATTCTGTGTTGCTATCTGCCTACATAACCATGTATGCCCGTTTGCCTTTATGCTGTATCACCTACCTGTACCTACGTGATCGTTGCCTGAGGCATCTGTATGTTACCTTGTCTCTGTTTGATGCAGTGTATGTACCTTGTAACCCTCCCGGGTCGCACCTGAAAATAGGCAGTTGGCTGTCTAGTGTGCTTACCTGGTAAACAAAAGCAAATAAATAAATACTTGATTTCAGGGATAACAATCCAATTTCACCTGCTGCAGCAATTTAGTCATCCCAGTCTCCCCCCACCGGGGGCCTATTTCAACTTTTTCCAGCCCTTGAAATCTAAATCCCCGATTCTGTCCATTTTGTATTACATGTACTGCAAGTGCAGGTTTGTGATCGCCATTATTTACAAGTCTGAGGTTTTCAGCTAGTCTAGTCTTAAAGTTCCTTTTTGTCTTACCGACATAGAACTTATCACACTTTGTACATTTTGCAAGATATACAATATGTGTTGCATTACAATTAATAAAATCATGTTGTGCATAACTCTTTCCTGTAATGCGGATGCACAAAAGTGTTGCCCATTTGTGTTTTTTTTTTTTTTACAGAAAAGTACAGTTGCCACAACGGAATGTCCCATTAGGTAGAGTGCTTCTGGTTGGTACTTCAGTGGACTGGAACAGGCTGTTAGTAACCACATCACCGATATTCCTTCCTCTTTGGTGTACTGTCTGGGGCGGGGGGAATACCGACAGCAAGTTGCAGTTTTGGTTCAGTGTTTAAAATAAGCCAGCTCTTGTACAAAATGTTATCTGACAGCTCTAAGGCAAGCTGTAAAGACCCAGCGGCTGAGCCATATGTTTGATATTCTGAGTTGGTCTATCTCCAGTTATGACAGCCAATGGCATCTGCCTTCCACAGCGGTAATTTGGAACCATCTCCTGCTGACCTGTTAGTAGCCATATGGTGCCATCTATAGCCCCGAGTACTGCAGCACATGAAGCATGAATCTGGAACCCAAGTGTGACATCTGGTAGAATGTTATGTTCTCGGTTAATCTCATCAATTGTGATCACCAATGCTTGAACCCACTGGTACACATTCAGTCGAAAACTTTTCAATTTCTGTTACCCTTTTACTCTGTACATGTAGATTTTGCCTTGAATTCTTTTTCTTTGTTTTCATTCATTTCAATGCACTTTCCTCTGGCTTCATTCCGTGTCCTATGACACCGCTCCTCCTCCTCTTTATTGCGTAGAGATGCTGTCTCCACTTCCTGGGGGAGACACGAGTGGCCATCCTTGTGGGAAAGCTGCTTTCGAGAAGCACACTTCATTCACTGCCGCTCCACAGAAGAGGATGGGGAAAAAAAAAAAAAAAAAGACATGCAAGAATTATCTGAAAATTGAAGAAATTTAAGTAAAATAATAAAGCGCGGGTAACACGAAGAAAATGGCGGTTGACTATAGCAGAAAGCATCTGTGACGGTCTGACTTGCACGGATCGACGGCGGGAAAAGAACTGAGGTGGAGCTGGGGACCGCCCCTTTTAAAGACGGACGTCGGGGCAGGCGGACGTCAGGGCGTGGTCCCCTGCTAATGACCGCTAGCTAGACGTTTTCTATAGGGTCCTGGCACCTGCTGGCTTCAATCCTAATGATGTTGCCAACTGCAAGAGCCCCCTTGAAGTGAGATATGCAAATACTGCAAAGGGGGAAACAATGCAAGTTGTGCTGAAAATACAGAAACAGTAGCTGGTTTCAGAAATAGTCATCATGGGAAGGGAAAGAAGGATGGTTGCACAGCTTAACGTGAAATCTCTCACTAGAAATTTAGTTAAGAGACTTCCACAGGAAAGCAACCAAACATTACTCTGATATGAGAGAACAGATTAACTTACAGATTTGAAATGCCATAAAACCTAACAGTGCCAATGATACCACAGAAGCACTCAGCTCTACAGTGGGGGAGACCTAGAAGTGCCCCGATTCCAGTATTTCAACTTGCGCAGATATTATAACCTGGCATATGTAGCACTATTAGTCGCTGGGAACCTGTGGGTCATAACCAGGGGTCTAGGGGCATCACAATATCATGGTATACCATGGTATTAATACTGAGCCATTTCTTATATCCTCGCGGCATGGACATATACTGCACATTTCAGGGAGGCTGCCACCCCTGATGCCTCCCAATTCCAACAAACTTAAATTGCCATATATCATGCATGCAACCCCTATTCTGCAATTCCAAAATACATCTCAAACATCAGTTCATGTGATGCTGTGGTACTACCTTTCGTGGCAATCATACCATGGGAAGTTCCCGCTATGGTTTGTGACATTCCAACAAGAGCATCACTGTGAGAGGAAGGGAGTAGAGCAAAAGTAAAAAGGCACTTAGGTAGAAAGGTCACAATTAAAACCTGCCTTCTCCCAAATGACACCCCAATTCCTGGTCAAACGGGGACAGTGGCCATCAGTATACACTCACTACTGAAGAAATGGTGAGACAGGAATGCGTGGCCTGGCTTAGTGAGTCATTACAAGGTGCAAATAAAATTAACAAAACAAAAACACAAAAACAAACTTGCATTTTACAATAGAGCAATCTTATTCACCAACCAAATAACTCTTCTTCTCAGGCCTTGCCTCCATCTCCCATAGGTGACTACCATCACCCCTTGCAGTCTTTCCTTCAACTTCCTAGCTCAACCCTGCCTGGAAGCACATCCCCCCCACCCCCAAAAAAAGCACTTGTAAGTGAAGGAATACAGAAGGCTGTGTAGGAGCCACTAAAAAGCACACTTTACAGCATTATTTCAATTCAATTCGTGTTTATTTATAAAGCGCCTTTCAAAATCAAAGCGCTGTACATAATAATAAAACAAAAATCAACATTAAACAATCAAACTATAAAGGAAAAGCCAAGTTAAAAAGATAAGTTTTTAAAGCAATTTTAAAACTATCAACGGTCGGGCATTCTCTCAACCAATGAGGTAGAGAATTCCACAGGGTAGGAGCTGAATAGGCAAAAGCACGAGATCCTGATAACTGCAAACGAATCCTGGGAATCCTCTAGCAATCCCTCATTGGCGGAGCGGAGAGGGCAATAGGGAATCAGAAGATCTTTCAGGTAACCGGGTCCCTGATCGTGTAGGGCTTTAAAGGTTAGTGAAAACCCTCTAGGGGTTTTGAGTCACGACTGACATTTCCACAATTTGCGCTGGAAGGTTAGATCACCTTAAAGGTGGTCTAACTTTCAAGCACATTTGCAGCAGACGGAGGCATAATTTGTGTGCCACAAATGGAGGAAACTGTCACAAAAGTGTCACAGCATTAGAAAATCAATCCAAAACAGTTTGATACATTCAACATGATGCTGGCTCCATCCAAATGAGAAACTGTGCCCGTATCATCCCTTTTGAAAGTCCTAACCCCCCCTGTCGCTCAGATCCTTATGGTTGGAAGATAGAGAGTGGGTGGTCTTACCTGCAGCAGTTTAGTGCTTTGCGCTTTCTTCAGCAGCTGTAATGGCTTTACAATAGGCAGTGGAGGAGGAAGAGGAGGAGGTGGTGGTGGTGGTGGTGGTGGAGGAGGAGGAAGCATTACAGTTGGAGGTGTCTGTGCTAGTATCGGGAGCCTCCGATTTTGCTGAACAGCCATGCTCGGTGACATGCTAACCCTGCAGGCGGCGTGACCACACTTTTGACAGGACGTGATTTCTGTGGGTGCCACAACACTACTGCACATGCTCACCTGAGGAAAGAACACATGCTGGAGAATTAATTTCCTTCAGTAGAAATATGTACGCTCTCCGACACTACCACTGTCGCTTGTTAATTTTTCAAGACATTATATTAACTTATTTCTTATTGAGAGTTCAATGGTAGTACACTTAGCAGTCTTCCAGACCATCCCTGGTTACAGGAAAGATGTGAAAGGGTCCAGAAAACAAGACATTCAAATGTTAATACATATATGATTTACATATAAAAAAAGTCAACAAGATTAAAAATGGAACAAACCTATAACTCAGCTATCACCTTTAAAAAAAAAAAAAAAAAAAAAAAAAAAAAACGTGCACTAGTTTAAGCCAATATATTCTGGATTTTAGTGTCATTCAATCCACCTAGGAAGACACATGTACCTGAAGGTTAGGAGGTACCGAAATAAATGAATTCATGTTATATGGTTCAGTGTTATTTACAGAAATCCACACACTTCCAGATGCTGTTGCACCACAGTAGTGATATTTGAACGTTGTTGTACCACAGAAGTTATGTCACTACTGTGGTACAGCAACATAGAATCTTGTGTCTGAGAAGATTCATCGTGTTAACTGTTGTACAGGCATAAGTCAGGAAGCATAGACAAAACAGAAGTTATAAAATTCACAAGTATAGTTTTATCATTATTAACATAATAAAATGATATATTATACCGATTTGCAAGGGCAGTACAAACAAAAAAGCAAAGTCATTCATCTGGGAGTCTCTTTTCAGTTTAAATTTCAATCTCTCACTCTCCCAGGAAAACACTGCTCTCTTTCTATCAGATGTCTTTGCCTGGCAGCTTAGCCTTTGCATCCTTTTTCTTGTAAGTATCTTCTGTTTTTCACAAAATGCAACAAGACTTTTTTTTTTCCATTTCCTGTGACCAACCTGATGAGTACACTAGTCTCTTTAACAGGTGCAGCCAATTAAGACATCCTGTCCTAGGGCTGATTTCCTACGGAAAATTTTGTTAACAAGCTTGTGAAAGGTCAAAAGGTTTCTCAAGGTCAACCCCTGTGTTCCAAATTGCTAATTTTTTAACAAACCCAAGTAGCTGTCTGCATTAATTTAACAAAGTAATTACATACATTTGCAAACTAAGGGATTCCCAATCTCACATAAAGGTTCACATATACGTTGTTAACCACAGAGAAGAAAGGGAAGAAAGAAAGAATAGAAACAGCAAGTAAAGGAAGGGAGATACCAGAGGGAAACTGTGGGACCATTGGAGTGGCCAATTCCTAGGTGCCACAAGGAAAATTTGATTGCGCAATCAGACAGGCAAGATATAGACAAGTGGTAGAATAGGAGAGGCGAAAATAGGTTATTGGTTTTAACTCTCTCTCTGCATAACAAAAGGGATGGGGTCTTATCCCAACCCTGTCACACTTACCTGTGCTGCAGATTCCTCATAACCAAGGTATCAGCAAGACTGAAAAACTTCCCAAGTGAACTGCTTGCTAAAACGATGAGCTACTGGAAATGTTGCCAGCTCACGTAGCTATTACATTCATGTAAATGTCTTTATGAAAAGGTTTTTAGTCTTATGCTGATGTTTACTGTTTTCTTTTGTTTATTTTACTGCAGTTCAAAACACAGTTAAAAAAAGATAAATAAATTAAAACAAACATATCATACAAACTAATGCATGGGAAACCATTCATAACAAGGTTGATGTTTCCATCTCCAAGAAATATGACTGCATAGGCACAGACACAGAGATCTCTCAGGTTTTGCTCTCGAGGTCTATGCTGTAATCTCACCCTTCAGTGGGAACACAGCCTTGTTGTGTATCGCTGCCCATACATTATTCTTTATATAGTATGCCTAGCAGAGGTCAACAGGACCAGTTCATGTTACAAAGACAGATTGTCGAGAGGCCATGTAGAGTACCTAGGCAGTCCAATGAGGAGTAAATAGAGGTTTGATTCGTTCCGTTACAGACTCTCTATTCCACATTGTAAATGCCAATCAAACGCTCATACCACTCCAGCAGGGTGGGTGGCCAATTTTCTATAATGCAGTTCTGGTAGTGGACACCTGGACTTGGAGTAAATATAGGTTGCCAGGGTCCTTCAGTCTTTCAAGCCATTTTCTACAAGATGTTTTGGAACAGTTAACTAAAGCAATAATCTTTGGGAAGGACTAATATTTTGTCAATGGCAGCCTATATCTCATTGGATTCAACCCACACCTCATTCTACTCTTTCAATAGTCGTTTGTTTGCATGCCATTTTTTTTTTTTTTTTACTTTGCAGAATTTGTTAGCATCATAATTTGTCAGGGTGGATTGCTACTAGCCTGCCTGCTGCACTCCTATAAGTCCAGTAATGACTCCACTCCATGCACATCCATAACAACTGCACAGAAATCCTCTTTATGATCCTTCCTCCGAATCATTCTGCATATCACACACGGTAAGCCATACGATATAGTATGTTCATTCTGCACATAACACACCACGAGTCTTATGATACAGGGTGTGTGTGTGTGCATTCTGCGTTATCACACACTGGGAGCCATGATGATACAGTGTGTGTGTTCTGCATAAAAAACAAACACACTACGAGTCGTATGGTACAGGGTGTGTGTTCATTCTGTATAAAATGCACTATAAGCCATATGATACAGTGTGTGTATTTTGCATATTATGCAGTATAAGCCATAATACGCAGAGTAAGCCATGTGTATATACTCTGCATAACACACACAGTGAACCATATGATTGTGCATGCATTCTGCACATCACAAACTGGGAGCCTTATGAAAAGTGTGTGTGTATATTCTACAGAGCAAGCACAATGAGCCATACGATACAGCGAGTGCATATATTATGCATATTACGCACAGTAAGAAATGTTAGTGTACATTCTGCATATCATAAGTGACTGACCTGCATGCTTCATAAATCTATACTATGGCGTGACTGACCTGTATGCTCCATAAATCTGTCTTATGGTGTGATGGACCAGCACACTCCATGAATTTGCACTATGGCACGCCTGACCTACATGTTCCATAATCTGTCCTATGGTGTGACTGACCTGCACGCTCCATAAATCTGTACTATAGTGTGACTGACCTGCACGTTCCATACAGCTGTATTATGGAGTGACTGACTTGCATGTTACATAAATTTGTATTGTGGTGTGACTGACCTGTATGGTCCATAATTCTGTATTGAGACCGACTTGCACACTCCATAAATCTGTATTATGGTGTAACTGACCTGCACGTTCCATAAATCTGTACTATGGCATGACTGACCTACAAACTCCATAAATCTGTATTATGGTGTGACGGACCTGTATGTTCCAGAAATCTGTTATTGTGGCGTGACTGACCTGCACACTCTATAAAAATAGGTTACTCACCTGTAACCATAGCTCTAGGAGTGGAACAGGTTTCACATCTACACTCTGGCAGTTTCACTGGAACAGTCTGCCTGGCCAGATGTCCTTAAGCTAAGCTCCTCCCACAATCTGGGCGGTATATTTCCCTGACTCCACCCTGTGATGTCAGATCCTGCATGCTGGAAGCAGGAATCCGTATGTCACATGCCAGGGGAGTCCAGATGGGTTGTATGAATGTGAACCATATACCACTCTTTGAACTACAGTTATAGATTGAGTAATCTATTTTTCTAGACGCGTGGATATGGTTCACTTAACCACACTCTGGCAGACTCCTAGCAGTTCTCCGGGAGGAGGTGGTGGTAAGGCACGCAGCAATAACTGGCGAACAGAGAATGGAGAACTGAGGTCCCAAAACCAGCATCCCTCAATATGCTCTGCAGTTGTTAATTTATCTTTACCCGTTTCACCCAAACGGTTTATTCTGGGTATTTTCCCAGATGATCTTAATGTTGAACAAGGATCAGAAACTTTGGACTTTTGCCACATCTCTGGGCGCCAAAAGGCTCATCCTCTCACACTGAAAAACAGGTATAATCGCCACCTTAGATGATTGGTTTCAATACATGGGTACAACAGCCAACAATGAAAGGATTAGCCACATTCTCTTAAACAAGATGGTGATCTTTGATAATGTATGGAGCCCTTTTTAAAATTTCTAAATAAGTAGAGTTATAGGGCTGGATATTCAAAAGGGTTGCGCCATGCGCAATAGGGTTGTGCCATGCGCAAGTCAGAAATTGCGCCATTCTGCCATATTCAGCAGGAGGCAGTTGCGCCCCGAGTCAAGCTGAACAACAGCGCAATGCAAATGAATGCATGCTGAACTGGAGGAGAGGAACCATGCATAAACTGCACAGCCCGATATTCAGGCGGGCTGTGCAGCGCAACAACCTGCGCCTGCACAACTTTGAGCCAAAAAAAAAGAGGAGCAAGTGGGGCCCACCCACAGATGAGCTGCCGCATTGCAGGGGCGAACACAGCAGCTGCCACCTGTGGGTGGCCTCAACCTACTCCCTGTGCCCCCAGCCCAATCGCGGGCATATAGTATCCCTCCTCTCGATTGCGGGCAGATGTCGAAATACCCCTCCCTCCCGACTGCGGGCAAAAGTGAAAAAATAAAGCCCACCCCACCAGCCCGATCATGGCACCAAAGTGTCCAACCCCGGACCATATCCTGGTGGTCCCAGTGGACTGCTAAGCTCGATGTGGGCTGCCATATGTATAACCCCCAAGAACATATCCCTGGTGGTCCAGTGGACGCTAAGCCCGATCGCGGGCTGCATAATGTTAACCCCCATGAACATATCCCTGGTGATCTAGTGTCCCCCACCCCACAAAGCCGCCTACCCCGGCAGCATCCACCTGTGCCGGTCAGCTGTACGCCGATTGGTGCAATGGGCGCAGTAGCCTGTCAAGACAGCAGCAGTCAGATTTGTGAATGAATTCATTCATTCGACAAATCTGACTGCCTTGTATCGGTATATTGCACGCCCATTGGCTTTGCCTGCACCATGGCGGCAGCCCTACCGGCAGTCAGTCGGCGGGTGGGATGCTGCCGCCACCGGGAGGTTGAAACATTATGCAGTCCACGATCGGGCTTAGCGGTACACGGACCACCAGGGATATGCTCATGGGGGTGGGGGGTGGTTTAAACATTATGCAGTCCGCGATCGGGCTTAGCGTCCACTGGACCACCAGGGATATGGTCTTTGGGGTGGGGGTGATACTTGGTGCCGCGATCGGGCTGGTGGGGTGGGTGGGTTTTATTTTTCACTTTGCCTCGCGATCGGGCCAGTCAGGGGTGGGGGATTTTTTACACTTTTGCCCGCGACCGGGCTGCAGGGGGCGTCGGTCCCCGAGGCTGCTGCCTGGCAGGGCGCCAGGCGCAAGTCCTTGGGGATCGGCGCACCTGCATGCTAATGGGGCCATAAATAGATGCAAATGGCCCCCCTGCGCCTTGCATGAATTATGGCCCCATTTGCATGTCACCTTTTGAATATCGGAAATTTGCGCCATCGCAACTGGAATGCTCCACTCTGACCACTTGCGGGGTGCAAGTTCCACTGCACCATGCACGGTGGCTGTGGCCAGGGTGATATTCAAAGGAGTTGCTCAATAGCGCAACTCCTTTGAATATCGCCTCGCCACCCTTAGCCATAACTATTTTGTGCAGTGCAAGGGCTTGCGCCACAAAATAGCGCAGTTTGAATATCCAGCCCATAATGTTCATGTTGTATAAGCTGATGAGAGATGTTTAAATTTTTTTTTTTTTTTTAGTTAACCTTTCCTTGCTAGATGTGCTTAAAACTATTGTTTTTCAGAGGCAGCTTGATAATACTGTTATTTTTATGTTTGCTTGCACGCATGTGCAAGAAACATAGTGCCATCATAGTTTTCGAAGGTGTGGCACCCTGTCTTCCAATTCAGTCAGTGTGTTTGCAGGCGCGGCCACAGTTCACCAATGAATGCTGCAGCTGTCTGTGACAGCAGTTGAAAATGCAGTGCCGTACAGCTGAAAGGCAGAGCTCCGCTTCAGTGAGCAGCGATAAGATATACTGATTAGCATATTGCGTCATGCATTCCCCCCCACACCCACATTGCGTGCTCACGCACCCCCCGCCATGCACACACCATATGGCCGACGGGGTGCCCAATCCCATCGGCTCTGCTGCCCCCAAACAGAGTTCCAGGTGCCACGCTATAAGCCCACCCCAGCGTGGCAACAGTCCATATGGCTGATGGGGTGCCCAATCTCAGTCGGCTCCACTGTCTCTCCCCTGAGACTACCGGTGCCATGCTGGGAGCCACCCCAGCATGGCAACAGTCCGTTGGGCCGACGGGGTGTCCAATCCCAGTCTGCTCCACTGCCCCCAACAGCCTTCCAGCTGCTACGCTGGGAGCCCACCCCAGTGTGGCACAAGTCCCACGTCATCTACCAAAAAAAAAAAGTAACCTGCAAGAGAAAATGTTCCCTCGCTGACTGTCCTGACCCCCCCACCTGCACCCACCCTCTGCACCCTGCCTCTCCACACCCCACCTTACCCCATACTTGCCTCCGGAGTCTGGCGCTACGATTTTCGGTGGACCGGAAACACGTCTGCACTCTTCAAAGCCGACTTAACTGAGGAAATGCCGGTAAGCTGTATAATGGAATAAATAGGGTTTTTTCAACTTTGATGCACATCTCAGGCATTTTTGGAAAGTTTTTCACCAAATTTTTAACATGGGGTTTTTGGGACCCCACCTCATGAATTCTGTCACTGTCATTTTGTTAATCGGCCCCGAAAGGTGATTTTGCGGTCACTGTGCGGAACCACCCTTCGGGACCCATTTACGAAACGACAGTGTCACAGTTCATGAGGTAGGCCCCCAAAAACCCTATGTTGAAAATTTGGTGAAAAAATTCCCCAAAATGACAGTTACGAGCATACGTTGTGCTGTTCCTACGCATGCTCGTAAGTTCACGAATTTAATATTTTCACTCCAGATTTTCAACATTGCCATTTTACCACACCTCCTTATGAGCAGTACAGCTGTCATTTTTCACATCTCGCCCAAAATGTGTTTCTGCACATGTAGCGCACAATGGCACAGTCGGTGTGTGAAATCAATGTTCGGGACAGATGAAGAAAATCAGTGACACTGTTCATGAGCAGAGGTGTTAAATTGGCTATGTTAAAAATTTGGTGAAAAAAGTCCGTAAAATGACTGTTACGAACGACCATTGCGCAGTTTCCACGCACCCTCGTAAGTTCATGCATTTCTAATATTTTCAGTTCATATTTTCACCACTGCCATTTTTCCACACTTCCTATGAACAGTACAGCTGTCATTTTTCACACCATGGCCGAAATGTGTTTTCGCACTTCCAGCACAGAAATGCGTGGTCATTGTGGGAAATCACTGTTCGGGACAGATTAAGAAAATCACAGCGACACCGTTCATGAGCGGAGATTCCAAAATGCCTGTGTTGACAATCTGCTGTAAAAAAAAAAAATCCCCAAACTAATTGCATTACGGGTGTCGTTGCACAGTTTCTACACCGCTAAATGATTTCACCAGTTTTTTTATATTTTCACTGCAGATTTTCAACATTGACATTTTTGCACCTCCCCATGAACAGTACAGCTGTCATTTTTCACATCCTGTTGAAATGTATTTTTGCACCTGTGGTGCCAAATGGCGTAGTCACTGTGCGAAATCAGCTTTCAGCTAACAAACTGATATTGCCACTGTTCATAAGGTGGGGGTCACAAAAAACCCATGTTGAAAATGTGGAGTGAAAATACCAACGAACGCCTGAGGTGTTAGGGTTTCTGACCATAACGCCCCACCCTGTAGAGACTGACGGGCATCAGGGGTGTGACTTGGGATTCTAGCTTGTAATGCTCATACCATTCCACACCCTGCAGCCAGTGAGAGGCATCGAGGTGTGCCTTGGACTCTTCGGTCCCAAGGTTCACCCCATTCTCCTATACAGCACCCATCTCACCATATTTCCTGATGGAATGGGGTGAGCATAAGGGCCAAAGACCCCAAGGCACACCGTGACACTTGTCGGTGTCTGCAGGGTAGGGTGTGGCAAAATGGTGTGCCCGTTATGCCCGACGACCCAAAGGCACACCCCAATGCCTGTCAGTCTCTGCAGGGTGGTGGTGGTGGGTTTGGCTTCAGTTCAGTACTGCAATGCCATTCCTATTATGCAGCTCTCCAACTCCTACACTACCAATGGCAATGCCAGCAAGCAAACTTTCGGCACTGACAAATGCTTGTTCGATTTCCTTTGACCTCCCAACGTGACTAGAGGTTGATGCAGTAGTGGGAAATGAAAATATGTGCTGGCTTCCAGGTAGCAGCCCTGCAGATCTCCTGGCTAGGGACATCCCTGAAAGCAGCCACTGAGGCAACGGTATGTCTGGTGGAATGAGCCCTAAGCCCTATGGGAGGCTCCCTACAAGCCAACCTACAGAACAGGTCAATACAATATGTGATCCACCTGGCAACTGTCCACTTTGCTGCAAGTCTGTCAGGCATGACTTCAGCACAAGTGACAAACAGCTGACAAGCCTGTCCCCCCCCAACGTCAGCCACGCACTCTATATAATAAGAGAGTGTCCTCCGCAGGTCCAGGGTATGGAGCCTGTGGTCAGCCTCCAAAGATGGGCTGGTGAAATACACTGGCAAGTGAATCACCTGGTTGTGGTGAAACTCTGACACCATCTTCAAGAGGAACTTTAGGTTGGGGTGAAGGACGACTTTGCCCCTGTGGAAGACCAGGTAAGGAGACTCCACTGAGAGCGCCTGGAGCTCTCCAATCCTGGGTGACGTAATGGCTACCAGGAAGGCCATCTTCCACAACAGGTGTGACATTGCACACCTGTGCATTGGCTCGAAAGGCTTTCTCACGAGCATTACCAAAACCAGCAGTAAGTTCCAAGGAGGAGGTGGTTCAGGCACCAAGGGGACAGTTGGTACAGGCCTTTGAAATAATGCCCGGTCACTTTCTCCTGGGTCACCGTCTGCAAGGCATAAATTAGTAGTGTCAGAGAGTTAAATGGCAGCCTTTGCTAATCAAAATAAAAAATGACTGGCAATCAGCTAATTTTGATTAGCAGTTTTCTAAAATGGGTATTTTTTACTTTAAAACCCTATAATTATTAGTTATAATCGTATATACTGAAAGTAGACATTGCATACAAAGTTGAGAGACTGTATTTGCCATTTTGACCAAACTGTCAGCACAGCCTTCCTACTGCCCCATCTCATGTACTCGGTACTGAAAATTCCCCACCAAAATGTGATCCCTCACCACCATAATGTCATTCTATGCCACAGGCGCGAAAAGAGAGTTTGGCCAGGATTTGAAAAATGACGGCTGTCATGTTCCTGAGGTAGTGTAAAAAGACAAAGAAATGGCTATGTTGAAAATTTAGTGTCAAAATATTAATTTCCTAAGTTACGAGCCTGTGTAGCAAAATTGCCACAAATAGTCATAACTTTGCCATTTTTATGTATTTTGACACGTTTTTAACATAGCCCTTTTATGATCCCACCTCATGAACAAGGGCAGGAAAAAGTTCCAAATCCCGCCGAAAGGTGAATTCGCCAAGTGACTCAGAATTTGCCTTTCAGGCGGGAGTTGTGTATTGACAGTCATATTGTTCATGAGGTGGGGTCCCCACAAGTCTATGCTGAAAATCTGGTGTCAAAATGTCCACAGATAGCTGAGTTATGAATAAAAGTCGAAACTCCCACTGAAATACAGTGAACTGGACTTACCTTAGTTTTTCATATTGCAGTCGCCGGTTCCAGCAGCATGACGAGTCTTCGAACAGAGAGTGGATCTCAAACCTGGGTCCTGTTCAGGTGAGTGAGGGTGCGTGGGGGTGTACTGGCGAGTGAAGGATACTGGGTGCTGAGTGGGAGAGGTGTGTGTGTGGCAGATTGGCAAGGGACTATTTTCTATTTTTTGCATGTTAAAAAAACAAAACAAAAACAAACAAAAAAAAAAAAAAAAACACATTGAGAGACTGTTTATTTTAGATAGGGACGGCGATCATGTGTGAGCACATGCCACTAGACACCAGGGAAAGAAACCTAACGGGACAGTGATTGGATGGTGGTGGTGCTTTGGGGGCACTAGACACCTGGGAGCAAAAAAAAAAACAAAACAACAACAACAAACAACAACAAGGGGGACAGCGATTGGATGGTGGGGTGTGTTCCACTAAACACCAGGGAAAATAAAGGGGATGGCAATTGGAGAGAGAGAGAGGGAGAGAGAAAGAGTGTGTGTGTGTGTGTGTGGGGGTGGGCCACTATACACCAAGGAAAATTAAAATAATTAGAGGGATGGCCAGCTTTTAATGATTAGCAATCACTGCTAATCATGCTGGCGACTGACTCGCATTTCCCAGATTGTTCAGTCACAAATTGTGATGCGAACCCACTTCATTTATCCCTTGTGTCTGTGTACCAGCCCGTGCCCAGTATTCAGAGATGACTGCCAAGTACATCTCAAGGGTCTTTGTCCACGGTCCCAGCTGGGAAAGGGAGCAGAGGTAGTGCAGCATGCTAGCCACAGGTAGACAAGAGGATCAAGCCCCTTGCTCTGACACCAAATGGAAAATCTCTTCCATTTCAAGGCATAGCATCTGCGGAGTCGACTCTTCCCAGGAGGCCTTCACAACATGGAGCACCGCCTCGGAGAGACCCAGGGCCTGGAACTAGCTGCTCAGGTATGAGGCTGTGAGGTGCAGAGACTGAAGGTCCAGGTGCAGGACCATCTCCTGTTGTCTGGTCAGCAGGTCAGGGTGAAGAGGCTGTCTTCATGGGGGCCTGCTGCTGAGGCTAAGGAGATCCGGGTACCAGAACTGCCATGGCCAGTCTGGAGCTATCAGGATCATCTGCACCGTGACCTTGTAGATCAAGGGGAAGAAGGAGAAGACATATATGAGGCCAAGGATCCAGGGCCTTGCAAAGACATCCTCCAGCAGTGTCCCGGACGGGGGGGGCAACCACCTCAGTTTAGCATTCTCCCAGGAGGCAAACGGGTCCACCAAGGGTGTGCCCCATCAGAAGTACAGGTGGTTCACCACCTTCTGATTCAGGGAGCACTTGTGCAACATCACTCCTACCTGGCTGAGAGGGTCCACCAGCCGAATTACTCCTGCAACATGGATCGCCAGGAGATCTGCACCTAGGCTGTACATGAGTGTCCAAGTGCGGAGCGCCTCCCGACATGAGGGAAGGGAGAGAGTTCCTCCCTACCTGTTCAGACAGAGTATGGTCATGGTATTGTTCATCTGGACTGCACGACTGGACTCCTGAAAAGTGAAGTGAACTGCGTTAGAACATACAAACATGCCAGCAGACAAAGGCCATTGGTCTGTCTAGTCTGCTCGTATTGCAGGGTCCTCAGCTTAAGCTACTGACTGCTCCCCAATCTGCCCTTCCCCTCCCCTCCGTCCACCCCTTCCCTTGATCCATACTCCCCCCCATCTCTATCCCAGCCTCTCTTGAAGTTGCTCACTGTCTTCGACGAAACCACCAAGTCCAAAAGCTCGTTACACTTCGCCACCACCCCCTCCATGAAGAAGTGCCTCCTAGCCTCCCTCCCTCCCTCCTGATCCTCTCAGCCTCCAGTTTTAGACTGTGTCCCCTTGTATTTCATTTTCCACTTATCTTAAAGAGACTCTCCTTATCCACCCTATTTATTCCTTTTAAATACCTGAAAGTCTCAATCATGTCCCCACAGGAGTACATGTTTAGGACCTCCAACCTCTCCTCATATGTTCCACCCTACTAGTCCATGATCAATTTCACTGCCCTCCTTTGAGCAGTCTCCAGCAGATTAATGTCCTTTTTTAAGGTATGGGCATCATAGCCGGCCTGGTGGCGCTGAAGGTTGAGGCGCTGGATGCCACACCTCGCGCAGTGCCGGCGACCTGGGTTGAGGGATGAGTGCCCCTGTGGTGCTTGCCTCCCCGGGTACGAGGGAAGGGATGTCTCAGTGCGCTAGTGTCCCCCAGTGGAGGCCAGGAGCACTGCAGCAACCCAAACTCGCATGTATTCCAGCGTGGTCGACGCCGGCAGGGATGACATCCGCCGGTTGCGTCAACGTACACTACGCAGGGAGGGGAGAGGTTCTACATAGAACAAGGGAAAAACAACGGCGCCAGGGAGAGGCGACGGCACCCGTCTCCCATGCCCCTTGCCGGGTCTGCTCCGATTGACCTTCAGGTCTTCCTCCACAGGGACCAGCCCTGCAACCGGAGTCTGACTAGTAAGCGCGTCCAAGAGGAGAGGGCAACCCACCTCAGGTGGGTTAAATTGGGGGTGCTGGCCGTGAGGTGTTGAGGAGACAGGAAGGTACAGTTCGGAGAGGCTTCAGGTTGGGCAGGACAAGGATCAGGCTGCCAGAGAGATGCTCTATGGGGCCGCGATCGGAGGGAAAAAGATAAGTTTAAAAAAAAAATAAATAGAAAGGTATGGGCATAGTACTGTACACTGTGATCCAGATGTGGCCTAATGACCTGTACAAGGGCAGAATTATCTCCTCTCACCTGCTGCTGATCCCTCTAACAATGCGGCTGAACATTTTATTTGCTTTTGCTGCTGCCTTCCTACACTGCGTGGAGTGCTTTAGGTCCCTAGGGCTCATCACTGCCAGATCTTTCTCCTCCTCTTCCTCCTATGCAGACACCTGGGCCCCTCCCAGGCTGTACTCCATCCTGGGGTTCTTGGCTCCAATGTGTAGAAGTCTGCATTTCTTTGCATTGAATCCAAGCTGCTAAATCCTGGACCACCTCCCTAGTTTTTCCAGATCCTCCTTTAGGTCCTGTATCTCTTCCATTATGTCCAACCTTCCACAGAGCTTGGTGCTGTCAGCAGACAGGCACATTTGCCCATAATGCCATCCCCAGTATCATTTACTAAGACACTGAACAGCACTGGTCCTAGCACCAATCCCTGAGGGACCCCACTGGTGACCTCCTTGGTGCTTGGTAGCGTACCCCCGACCACTCTCTGGGTCCTGCCCCCTCAGGCAGTTTTCCACCCATCTGGCCATCTTCTCCCCAATCCCTGAGATCCACCAACTTCCTAATCAACCTCATGTGTGGTACACAGTCAAAGGCCTTGCTGAAGTCCAGGCAAAGGATGTTCACTGCTTGGCTCCTGTCCACTGTTTTGGTGACACAGTCAAAGAAGTCAGATTCGTTTGACACAGCCTCCCTCTCATAAACCCATGCTGCTTCACATCCTGGAGACCATGCTCATTTAGATACTCTACTAACCTTTCCTTAACTATGGTCTCCATGAGCTTGCACACAATTGAGGTCAGATTAACTGGTCTATAATTCCCTGGGAAGTCCTTGGGACCATTCTTATGGAAAGGTACTACATGTGCTGTTCTCCAGTCCTGAAGTACCACACATGACTCCTATGAACTTTTGAACAAGCCAGCCAGTGAATCTGCAACCTGCTGTCAGGTCCCTCAACATCCTTGGATGGATGCTGTCCAGGCCTGGAGATTTGTCCACCTTCAATGCTAGTAGCCCCGCTTTCACCCTATCAACCTCTATCATTACATCTGTGCCACCTGCCCCCCCTTCCTCCTCTTCCCCCTAGTGGCACTGGTCTTTCTTCCTGTTGAAGACAAAACAGGAATACTAATTCACTGTCTGCTTTGCCCCCATTCTCTTCCACCCACCCGTCCCCTTTCCTTAGCCTGACAACCCCATCTTTGTCACCACCTTTCTCACTTATAGCAAAAGGCCATCTCTCCTGCCTGCCAAATGCACTGCATGGAGCTCCAGCAGGTTTATGTGGTGGCGGGACTGCTGGGGTGACCAGACCCCATGGGCTCTGTTGTCTCCCAGGTATGCCACTCATCCCACCAAAGATGCATCTGATGTGAAAGTGACGGTAGTTTCTGGGCAGGCAAATGAGATTCCTTCCTCCAGGTGTTCTGGGATCAGCCATTGCTGGATGGTATTCCTAATTGGTTGGGTCACTGTGACCAGCTGGTCCAAGTGCCTAGGTGCTGGGACCACTGACAGCCCAACTCCCACTGGAGGTGGCACATCCACCAGCAGGCCAAATGGACCACAATGGTGCAGGACACCACGTACCCCAACAGCCAGAGGAAATTTCAGGCAGGGTGAGAGAGCCCAACCTGAAATGATCAGGCAAAGGAAATAAGATCAGTGCCTGGTCCACACGGAGGTGGGTCTTGGCCCACAAGGAGTCTAGATCTACCCTGATGAACTTGATTACCTGCTATGGTACCAGTTTGGACTTGTCCAGGCTGACCAACTGGCCCAAGTCTTGAAAATCAGATCTCTGGACCTCTCCGCAGCCTCTCTGGATGGACTGGCTAACAGCCTGTCCTCCAAAGAGGTACACCCCGACCCTGAGGCGCCTCAGGTGGGCCATCACCACTGCTATACATTTGGTGAAGACCCTGGGAAGAGGCCAAAGGGCATGACATGGGACAGACTGATGGCAATGTGGAAAAATGCTTCCTGAAGGTCTAGGGAGCAGAACCTCATGTTCTGCTCCAGTGGTGGAATAATCAGATTCAGAGTAACCATCCTGAAACTTGTTTTTCCCCATAAACTGGTTCGGACTGTGCAAATCCAGTATGGGGTACCAACATCCCCTCCATTTTGGGACCAGGAAGTACCTGGACATGTAACCCTGACTGGCCAGAGTGTCCAGGACATAAGCCACTGCCCCTTCTGCAAGGAGCTGAGCAATCAAATCAAATCATAGTTTATTTCTTTTGCGCTTTTCAATTATCAAAGTGCAGCACATAAGAACGTATATCAATAATAAATAAGAATTAAAATAAAAACACAATTTAAAAAGACACAATAAAAGACAGCAAGGGGCTAGTCAAAGGCTAAAGCAAACAAAAAACTCTTTAAGAGACACCTTAAAAGATTCTGTGGACGGGCACTCCCTAATCAGATGAGGTAGAGAATTCCACAGGGTTGGAGCCGCAAAGGAAAAAGCTCTGGCCCCAGAAGATTGAAGACGAACCCTGGGAATCTCTAGCAATCCCTCGTCAGCAGAACGGAGTGGGCAGAGAGGGTGGTAGGGTTGCAGGAGATCTTGCAAATAGCCCGGTCCCTGTCCGTGTAGGGTCTTATAGGTCAGCAATGCGACCTTGAAGGTAATCCTCCAATGTACCGGCAGCCAGTGCAGTTCGCGCAGAACAGGTGTGATATGGAAAGTTCTTGGTAACCCAGTCAACAACCTAGCTGCAGCGTTCTGCACCAGCTGCAGGCGGCAGAGGTCTACCCCTAGCAACCCTAGATATAAAGCACTGCAGTAATCTAGATGCAAGGAAACAAAGGCGTGAACCAAAACAGGAAGGTCATCGTGTGGAACAAGGTGCTTTATCCGGGCTATATTCCTCAGATGGTAGAATGAGGACTTGACAACGGCCGACACCTGGAACTTAAGTGTCAGCTCGCAGTCAAATATTATGCCCAGATTCCGCACCTGTTCAAAAGGTCTCAACTGGTTACCCCCTAACACTAGGCCAGAGGGAAATCCAGGAGTCAACTTCTTTGCATGATGACCAGGGTCCACCACCAACACCTCAGTCTTGTCCTGATTTAACCTCAGCCAGTTGGCACTCATCCAGTCCTGGATCTCAGCGAGGCAGTTGTTAAAGACCGTGAGGACGTCATTCTGTTCAGGTACAAAGGACATATAGAGCTGAGTATCATCTGCATAGCAGTGAAAACTCAGTCCAGAACGCCTCCCAACAGTAACATGTACACCGTGAACAACATGGGAGAGAGCAGAGAACCCTGCGGCACCCCACAAGGCAGCACAGGAAAAAATCCCTGATACTACCCTCTGAGATCTGCCCATGAGGAAAGAATGAAACCGTCTACGGACCGTCCCCAACAGTCCGCAGATCAGCCGCAGGCGTTCCAACAATATCCCATGGTCCACGGTGTCAAACGCAGCAGAGAGATCAAGGAGAACCAAGATTGAATGGCTCCTGCAATCTCTCGCAGTCAGGAGATCAAGTACCCGAACCAACGCAATCTCGGTACTATGCCTTTTCCTGAAACCAGACTGGAGAGAATCATAGATGCCATCGGTGGTAAGAAAGTCATCGAGTTGCAGTGAGACTACTTTCTCAATAACCTTACCAAAAAAGGGTAGGTTAGAGATCGGTCTGTAATTTGCGAGACAGTCTGGGTAAAGGGAAGATTTCTTCAAAAGGGGTGTCACGACAGCCTCTTTCAAGGACTCCGGAAACACCCCTTGGTCCAATGAGCACCAGACAATCTCTGCAAGGACTGTTCCGATCACATCCGTGCAGCCCATAAGGAGGCATGTAGGACCAGGATCCAAATTACATCAAGTCGGCTGCAAACTCTGGACGATCTTCATGAGATTCATGATTGCCGGCCAGTCGAAGTCCGTCCAGACAGACGGAGGGCCTGTAACCACACATCGATCTCTGCCGTGCTCGTTTGAACACATTCTGCAGGTATCAGATCAGATAGTTGACACCTTTTCATCAAAGAACCGAGCAAACTCCTCACACTTAAGTTGTGACAAAGCTCTCCGGCCCTGCAGACAGGCTGGATTGCACAGTCTATCAACATTCTGGAAGAGCAGAGATGGTCGATTCCTTGATGCAGCAATCTCCCCGGACAAGAACTCTGCCTTCTTACAGGAGATTTCTGATTGATAGCTTGAATAATGAGCGATCAATCCAAGCTTTTCACTTTCAAGACCAGACTTCCGCCAGCAGCGTTCCAATCTTTGCCCCACTCTCTTCAACTCCCTCAATGTTCCATCAAGCCAGAGAGACAGAGGGTGAAGAGAGAGGGTGACTGCCCAAAGGATGGACATCGTGTTCAGTGATACTCTGGACTCTCAAGGTGCATGGAGGCAGTAAGGTGAGAGCCTCGAACTCCAGAAGCAATCCTCTGCCCATTACGTCCAACACCCACTTGTCTGTTGTGACAGCAGACTAACATGACAAGACGTGACATAGCCAGGTTCCAACCAGGAGAGCAGGCAGGGACAGGATGGGTGGAGGGATGACACCTCCCAACCTGTCACTGGGCAGCTTTTGTGGGGGCACCAGCAGCTGCAGCCAGAGGGACACCACTACTACTGCCCCCCCCCACCTTGGTGTGCCAAGCCTGGAATTGCCCCTGTTGGGGCTGCAGCCAGGGAGGCTGTAACTGAAAGGACTGGTATTGGAAAGTCCGTTTCTTACACTTCTTTTTCTGGTATTCTGGGACAATGTCACCAAATCTAGGGTGGCACTGGAATTCTCAATGTAAATGAGTTGTCCTTCCACCCACCAAATAGGTCGCTACCCAAAAAAGAGACATCTTCAATGTCTTAATAAACGATATTGCAGAGGGTCTAGAAAGGAAGGTTAGTCTGTCTGCGGACAATACAAAACTATGTAACAGGGCAGCTACACAGGAGGGTACTGATAAAATGAGGAGAGATCTGAAGAGACTAGAAAACTGGTCCAGGGAATGGCAGTTGGGTTTCAATGCAAAAAAGTACAAGATTATGCACCAAGGGAGAGGGAATCCTAGAGTCGAGAATGAACAAGATGGTGCAATACTGGAGGCCACCACAGAGGAAAGGGATCCAGGGGTAGTCATAGAAGTCTACCTCAAAGGGGCTAAACAGTGCGACAAAGCAGTCGGAAAGGCTAACAGAATACTAGCGTGCATAGGGCGGGGTATAACAAGTAGGAGGAGGGAAGTGGTGGTACCATTGTACAACTCCCTAGTAAGGCCTCATCTAGAGTACTTTGTTCAGTTCTGCAGGCCCCATCTCCAAAAAGACAGACAGGATGGAGACGTTAAAGAGGAGGGTAACAAAAATGGTGTACAGCATGCAGCAGAAGTCGTATGAGGAGAGTCTCAGAGCTCTCAATGTATACTCCCAGGAGGAAAGGGGAGAGAGAGAGAATATGATAGAAGTCTTCAAGTATCTAAAGGGGATCAACAGAGTACCAGAGGGGAGCATCTTTCACATGAAGGGAAACAGCAGAACAAGGGGGGGCACAGCATGAGACAAAGGGGGAAAACAGAGGGAACTTGAGAAAATTCTACTTCACTGAAAGGATGGTGGACAGATGGAACAGTCTCCCCCAGGAAGGGGTGGAGACAGCCACGGTTCAGGGATTCAAGAATGCGTGGGCTATGCACAGGGAATTATCAAGCTAAGGTTTTTGGGGGGACTTGTAGCATCTAGGGTACCTTAAGCATTAGAAAGAGAGATAGGGCAGATTGGATGGGCCACAAGGTCCTTATCTGCCGAAAACATCTATGTATCTTCTGCTGGGTGTCCGCCGTGAAGGTAGTCAAAACGCAGCCAGGCTCTGCGATGCAAGGAGGCAACTGCTGCCACAGCACGGGCATAACAGTCGACCATGTCCAAGACTGTCTGGAGCTTATTGACCCTGGTCTCTGATGAGATGCACCACCAACTGTTGTTCAACAGGGAGGACTACATTAAAACACTCCACTGGGGGAGTGACAGAAGCTGGCCATCATCACAGCATAGCTAGCACGACGGAGACCCAGAGACTCTGCAGCATACACCTTTTTAGCGATGTGATCAGTCTCACGGAACCCCTTCTCCGGAGGCTTGTCCACATCCCCATGGTGTCCAGATTTGCATAACACCAAATACATGACCAACCCCTCGTAGAGGGGTGGTCCGAAAACCCTGAAAGGGAACCCGTTGGGACTGCATACTTGTGGACCACGTGGGCAGAAGGTGCTGGGCAGAATGCTGCCAAAGCTCCAGGCTGGTCCCAAAATGGCCACAGCGAAGGCAACCCCGGGGGATTCATCCTGGCCCAGACTGTCCGTAAGGGGGTGCTTAGCTCTCTTTTTGTCTGGCTCAAGCAGGACCAACATGAATTCCAAAATGAGTCTGAGAAGCATTCTGAAGGACACTGGGCCATGCCCGATAGAAATTCCATTGACGAGAGAGGAGGGGAGTCCAGAGAAGTCATGGACTCAAGATCCAAGTCACCCGAGGACTCCTAAAAAAAAAGGCCATCGGCTGTTTCTCACCATGGACATCCCAGGTATCCTCTCCTGGGGTGAGGCTCACTAACTGGCCTGGCAAGCCAGTGGCCGGCATCTATAGTCTGAGCACCCACCTTTGGTTGCAGTGGTGACAGCTCCACCCGAAAAGGAGGAGAAGGAGCTGCGGGAGCACCTGCGTGGTGTGGACTGGATGGGATACCACTGGCAACAGCCAGGAGACCAAAGCTCCAGAAGGTGCAGCACTATACTACCCTGCAATTAGAGTAGTGCCTCTCCTCACCCAAGGCTGAGGAGGACAAGGAATGCTTATGGTGACGCCTCCTGGTCGAATGGGAATGCCGTGACCACAATCTTGACAGCTGACCAGCTGGTCGTCGGCAAGAAAAGCCTTCTGGCGGGATGCTGTAGACCACATGCCTGCTCACCTTCAGCAACATGGGTGTGGAAGACCTGACCTCCAGTGGAGGCTGCTCCTGTTGAGGGCTGGATGGGGACACAGACTGGACCACATTCTCCTGGGTGGGGACCGGGAACACCGGGGTCTGAGAGACTGAATCTTCGACTTCATCCCACAACTGGTTGACAGGCTCAAGAAAGATCTTAGTGGCCTGCTTGACCAGAGTTGAAGGTTGACTGATTAAATGGGAGAACCGAAAGGCCCCTGATCTGCCCGTTCTGTCCCCCAGCTGAAGGGCACCCAACAGCCATCGACTGGTTAGGTGAGTCGAGGGACCGGGAGGACCTCAATCACTCCCGGTCCCACAACCTGTGCCAATGGTGCTTGCTCTTAATACCATGAGGGTGGGGTAGGGCTCTCCCCAAGGTCTAGAGGGCCAGACATCTCCTGCAACTCTCTAGTGAACGACCCTCTGACGGTGGCCCCAGGGAACTGCACTGAAATGAAGGCAGTACTTGCTGCAGCCTCTGCCGCTTCCACCTCAAGGATCATTGCACAGGATCTAGAAGGCAGAATTTCACTGTTTGCTGATGACACAAAGCTCTGTAACAGAGTAGACACACCAGAGGGTGTAGACAGAATGAGAAGGGACCTGCAGAAACTTGAAGAATGGTCAAGGTTTGGCAGTTGAAATTCAATGCAAAGAAGTGCAAGATAATGCATATGAGGGCACAAAACCCTGGCACAATATATCAGTTGGGGGTGAGGATATAGCATGCACCAAGCAGAAGGATCTTGGGGTTGTCATCTCTGATGACCTCAAGGTAGGAAACAGTGTGACAAGGCATCAGGTAAAGCAAATAGGATGCTGGGATGTATAGGCAGGGCATCACCAGCAGGAAAAGGGAGGTCATAATTCCGCTATACAAGACACTAGTGAGGCCCCACCTGGAGTACAGTGTACAGTTCTGGAGACCATACCTATGTAAGGACATAGACAGGGTAGAGAAGGTTCAGAGGAGGGCAACAAAGATTGTGCATGGGTTGCATCTAAGTCCTATGAAGACAGGTTGAAGGCACTGAACATGTACTCCCTGGAGGAGAGGAGGGAGAGAGGGATGATAGAGACATACAAGTATCTTACAGGAGGAACAGGGTGCAGGAAAACACTATTTTAAGCGAAAAAGATGTTTCAGGACTAGAGGGCATGGGATGAAGTTGGAGGGAGGACGATTCAGAGGAAACATGAGAAAGAATTTCTTCACAGAACGGGTGGTGGACAAGTGGAACACCCTGCCAGAGGAAGTGGTGAGAGCTGAAACAATCACGGGATTTAAGAATGCATGGGATAGACATAAAGGAATTCTAGAGGTCAGGGGTAAGGGGAAATAGACTTCTAGGAAAACAAACTGAACTTACAAGCTCAAATGGGCAGACTAGGTGGGCCATAGGCCCTTATCTGCCGACACTGTCTATGTATCTATGTATCACAAGTGGTCAGCTGAGGCCTTCTTGCAGCTCTTAAGGTGGTCCTTCGGATCCCATTCTGAAGGTCGTCCCAGTGAGAGCTGGAGCTCCCTGTCCTGGACTCAGGAAGCATGCTTAAGCACAGCCCGGATGGGGGTCACGTCATGTTGCCCGCCCAAGCAGTATACGCATGTGTCATGCGGGTCAGTGACCAAATCTGCCCGCACCGCACACAAAATTGAAATGCGGTCTTCCACTGCTCTATCATTGATCGTCGGATGGAGTCAAAGAAACTCAGGGAATCAAGTGAAGTATTTGAAAACTTCAAAAAAAGTTTGCCAATGGCACCCTCAAAAGTCTAAGCAGGCGCAGCGAAGGTAGTGGCCTGTTCTTCCAGCAGAAAGCAAGATCTGACTTAATGGGGTGGAGTTGAGGGATATACCGATTGGGTCATGGGAGGAGCTTAGCTTAAAGAGGCCCAGCCAATCAGAACATACAACTGGAACTGCCAGACTGTGGCTAAGTTAACCATATCCACGCCCCTAGAAATCCGTACCATGGCATTACTGATCTGCAGACTCCATAAATCTGTACTATGGTGTGACTGACCTGCACGCTCCATAAATCTGTACTAAGGCATTACTGACCTGCACGCTCTATAAGAAAAAATTACTCACCTTAGTAACTGTGTTTCTTCTAATGGAGTCTTGCTGTATTCTGACATATTGCAGTTAGCCCCAGCACTTGAACTGCTCAGGAGAGGACAGAGTTAAATTCTATGCAGAGCATAGAACGTTGAGCTCGAGCTCGGTTCAAACCTCTGTCTACTGCACTTTGAAGTGTAACTGTCACACACTTACAAGCCAATACTAACTAACCCACTATGTGGAAAATGTAGACTTTTACTAGTCAAATGGCCATCAAATATTTTGGATCCCACCTTGCGCCGGGTGTCAGCAGGGGAGGGACTGGACTGAGTACCCGCTGGGCTGCTCTCCTGTCCCGGGGGGAGGGCACATCAAGGAGCTCGGCACACCAGCGGCCCCTGGTGGAGACTGGGGGGTGCTGCAGAGGTGCAGAGCTGCATGTAATAGCGTGCCTGACGCTGGCAGGGTAGCCAGCCAATGCCATGGAGTGCATACGCATTGGAAGGGGGTGGGACAATAGAACACAGGAAAACCCCGTTCTAGGGGTAGGCGATGGCACCAATCCCCATGCCCACGACCGGTCTAACTCTGCCGGTCGTCGCAAGATCCTCCACCCAGGGCCCAACGCCAGCAGCCAGAGTCTAAAGTTAAGAGCCTAAGGTAGGAGGGCGGCCCCACCTCGGAGGAGTTAAGCTTAGTGCCAGCTATGTGGGCAGGGGTGGAGGGTCTGGTCGGGAAGACTTCAGGCAGGGCAGCATAAAGTTGGATGCCTGAGAGAGGCTCCTAGAACCGTGACCGGAGGGGAAAAAGAATTGAAAATTTTATATACATACACACATATACATACATATATATACACACACACACACACACACACACACACACACACACACACACACACATATATACACACACACACACATATATTTATTTTTTTATATTACACATATATGTATACATACACACGCACACAAAATATATATGTAGATATATAGATATAGAAATATATATATTTTTTGAATCCTCCAAAAGACTCAAGTCAAGAAACCCAAAATCAAAAACCAGGCAGTGAACTTATGACTACTGAAATAAAGAAACATAATCCACTCCCCCACTCTTAAAAGACGGAGTGCCCAAATGCACCCCTGGGGTACAACACTGCACCTGCCAGCCCACTTCCCAAAAACAGATTCTGAGAGGGGAGGCAGGTCAGAATACAGCAAGACTCCATTAGAAGAAACACAATTACTAAGGTGAGTAATTTTTTCTTCAAACAACATGAAGTCTTGCTGTATTCTGACATATTGCAGACTACCAAACAGTACCTCCATGGAGGAGGAATTCAAACCTATTTTGGGGATAGGCTCTACAGTACTGCTGTACCAAACCGAGCATCACTCCTAGCCAGGATATCCAGAGAGTAATGCTTGGTGAATGTATGGACTGTTTTCCAGGTGGCTGCTTTGCATATCTCTAGTAAAGGAATATCCCTGGCAGTAGCTAGGGAAGCAGCTGTACCTCTAGTCGAATGAGCCCTCAGGCCTGAAGGTGGTAGTTTGCCTAGCTTCTCATAGCAGAATTGTATACAAGAGACAATCCACCTGGCAATAGTTCTCTTAGTGGCAAGTTTGCCCTTACCCACTTCCCCATAAGCGAGGAACAACTGGAGGGAGTCAAACCTGTGTGCCTTAGTTCGCTCAATGTAGTAACTAAGGGCCCTTTTAACGTCCAAACTCTGTCATCTTCTTTCTCCAGAAGAAGAATGATCAGTGAAGAATACAGGGAGAGACATGGATTGGTTCAAATGAAAATCTGAAACCACTTTAGGTAAGAACCTCCTATTGGTTCTAAGGACCACCTTATCTCTATGGAATGAGATAATATTAGGCTCCACTGACAGAGCTTGCAACTCACTGATACATCTGGAAGAGGTAATAGCTACCAGGAACACAGTCTTCCAAGTCAAGTACTTAAGTTCTGCTGAAGACAAAGGTTCAAAAAAGGGGGTTGCATGAGCTGGGCAATGCAAATTTAAGATCCCAGACAGGGGTAGGATCCCTAAAGGGAGGATTGGTATGAAGCAATCCCTTGAAAAATTTACAGAAAACAGGATGAGATGCCAGAGAGGAAGGCTTTCCCACTGACAGAAAAGTTGAAACAGCTGACAAATGTACTTTGAGGGTAGCTGGTCTGAGGCCTAGGCCATTGAGGTGAACCATATAATCCAGAACTGTAGACAGTTCAGCAGTGTCTGGGGATATATGCTTTTTTGGAACACCAGATGCTGAATCTCTTCCATTTAGAGGTATAAGTTTTTCTGTTGGCAGGCTTTTGAGAGGCTTTGAGAATGTCCAGAACCCCTTGAGACAGATGCAAACTTGCATACTCTAACTCTTCAAGAGCCATGCCTTGAGATTGAGAGACCGAAGGTTGGGATACCAAACTCTCCCCTGAGAGGAGGTTAACAGATTGCGATTCCTGGGAAGAGACAGAGGGAGATGGACTGCTAGGGACAGTAACAGGGGATACCAAGGCAGCCTGGCCCAATCTGGAGCAATCAGGATCACTTTGCCAGATTGTGACCTTATCTTGACCAGGACCTTGAACAGCAGAGGAAAAGGAGGGAAGGCATACAGACATTTCCCTTCCCAATTCAGAATCGGAGCATCCAGAGGAACTGAGCCCAAGACTGGGGGTCTGCAACAAAATAGAGGAAGTTGGTGATTGTCTGGGGCTGCAAAGAGATCTCTCTCTGGAGTGCCCCATTTGGAAAAAATTCCTTTTAAAACACTAGGGGATCCAGGGACCATTCGTGATGGCCCTGGGAAATCCTGCTCAATGCATCTGCTAATGCATTGTCCTTTCCTGGGAGGTGGAATGCTACCGGAGAGGCCTGTGGGGAGTAAGCCAGGGACCATATTTTCATGGCTTCCGTGCACAAGGCCATAGACAGAGTGCCTCTCTGCTCACTGAGGTACCACATGGTGGTGGTGTTGTCTGTCCTGACTTGAACCACCTTGTTCTTTACTGATTGTGAGAAAGCCTGTAGAGCCAGGTACACCGCCTGAGCTCCAGAAGGTTGATGTGGAGAAGAGACTCCTGAGTGGACCACACTCCCTGGCCTGTGAGAGCCTCCAAGTGGGCTCCCCAACCCAGGAGAGAGGAGTCTGTGGTTAGGACCACAGAATGAGACAGAAATGAATGGGACCCCTTGCCTGAGATTGTCCCGATCTTGCCATTTAAGAGCCTTCATCAGAGTCTGAGTCACTGGAATCAGTTTGGTCAAAGGATCTTTTTTCTGAGACCAAAAAGCTCTCAGATGAAACTGAATGTCTCATCTGAAATCTGGCCCCCTGGACCACTGCAGTGGAAGCTGCCATGTGGCCCAGCAACTGAAGAAAGCGTCTTGCTGGTCGAGAGATCAGGGGGTGGAAGGAGGAAGCCAGCTCTATGACAGCCTTCACTCTTACCAAGGGAAGAAATGCCCTTGCTTTGACAGTGTCTAGTTCCACCCCTATGAAAGTCAACAGTTGTACTGGCTCGAGAACTGACTGGGTCACTTTTAGATCTGACTTGACTTGGTCTGGAGACTGACCCACTACGAGCCAGTCATCCAGGTACTGAAATATGGAGATATATTTTTTCTCCTTAGGAAAGCCACTACTACTGCCAGGCATTTTGTGAACACCCTTGGAGCTGATGTTAGGCCGAAGGGCATCGCTTTGAACTGGTAATGGCCTGAAGGCATTTCGAACCTGAGGAATTTTCTGGGGGAGCACCTTAAGGGAATGTGAAAGTAGGCATCCTTTAGGTCCAGGGAGGCTAGCCAGTCTCCTGGCCTTATCGAGAGGGAAGAATTATTCCCAGAGTCACCATTTTGAATTTTGGTTTTAATAAATGGTTGTTCAGGTATCTTAAGTCCAGGATGAGTCGCCACTCTCCTGTTTTCTTGGGGGTAAGGAAGTACCTGGAGTACAGACCTTTGCCCCTGAGGATTGTAGAAACTCTCTCTATGGCCCTTAAGGCCAGAAGAGATGAAACCTCTGCCTCTAGGGCAATGATTTCGGAGATGTTTGCAGGTGGAAAAGATCTGGCTTTCGACTTTGGAAACTTTTTGAAGCAGAGAGCCAGTCCTTGGCTTAATACCTCCAAGACCCACTTGTCTGAAGTAACAGATTTCCAGTCCTGGAAGTAGTAAGCCAGCCTGCCTCCTACAGGAATGGGGGAGTCGACCCAGGCTGTCAAATCAGGGTGTCTGTTTGGCAGGAGCCTTAGGCTGAGAGGTGGATGCAGCCCTGCTCATCCCCCTTCTGCCTCTCCCTCTGAAAACCCCCCTCTGGGGAAAAAGGAGGAGGAGGCCTGTGCTTGGTAGAAAGTCCTATGAAAAGGCCTGCCCCTGCCCCCAGCTTGCTGCCTCTGAGGAGTTGACTGCCTTTCCTTGGCCTGTGCCCTCCTATAGGTGGGTCCTGTACTCATCCATCTTTTTCATATAATTCTCCGTCTGCTCCCCAAACAGAGAATTATTAACCACAGGGAAATCCATAGCCTTAGCCTGGGTATCCTGTGATAGGCTAGTATATCTGAGCCAAGCTAGTCTCCGAAGAGCCACAGATGTAGCCATGACTCTTGATGACACATCATTAGAGTCCACCGCAGCATGAAATTGAATTTTTGATGCCTCAATCCCATCAGCAGCCACCTCCTCCTTGGCAAGCTGGGGGGAGGCCTGTTTAGCCAGTGTCAGACCAGTGTCCCACCTGGACTTCTGGTACCTGGCTGTATAGGCCATGTAATTAGCCTGCCTGAGTCCCAAGGAGGATGCCAAGTACTGCTTCTTTGCCATGGCATCCAGCTTCTTGGAGTCTTTCTCTGGGGGGTGTGAAGCCAAAGGTATGTTAGCCTTATCACAGGCAGCAGCTTGCACGACCCCAACATGGCTGCACTGCTGGTACAAGTACTCCGTACCCGAGCCTGACAGCATGTACCTCTTGTTCATCCGTCTGTCCCCAGGAGGTAATGAATTTGGAGTTTTTACAGTTTTTGTGTCTGTTTCCCAAAAGATTTGTGAAGGAGAATAGACAACCTCTTAGACTCTGGGATATCCATCATCTCCACAAAGTCAGGCTCCTCTTGCTCCTCAACAGCTTCCTCCACAGGGAGCTGGAGGGTTTCTGCCACTTTTCTGTAAAACAAAGTGGGAAGGGGACTCAAAAGTCTAGGAAGGGAAACACCAGAAGGTCTGTCTGGGGAGATGTCTGGTTCTATGGGCTCATCCAGACCTTCTACATCAATCAATCAATCAATCAATCAATCATCATCATCATCATCACCACCACCACCACCACTCGTCCCCCTCCAGATCCGGTTCATAAAAATCTTCAGGGGCATAATCCTGAACCGGAGGAACCGACCGAACGCCGACCAGAAGGCGCAGGATCGATCGGAACCAGACTAAGCAATTCCACTACACGAATCACTCAGGCAATTTCCTTGGTGGTCGGATGATGCGGTTCTGGATCTGAACTGGCCGATTTGTCTTTTCTTTTTCTTTTGGATGGGACAGATTCCTCGGAATCGGCTCCCCTTTTGCCTGAAGGAGTCTCGCCCTGGTCAGAGGGCACTCCTGGTTCGGTCGGAACCGAACTAGGCTGACTTCTGGGTCAGCGGACTTCTCTGCCTCCCTTTCCCTAAGCCTGCCCAATCTTTTGTCCAGGGTGGCTTTAGGGAAATTCTTGCAAATTTGGCAGTCTGATTCGAGGTGGTCAAACCCCAGGCAAACACAGGTGGTGTGGGGATCAGCCTTCGCAAAGGCCTCCCCACACACACACTGCAGTGTTGAAACCTAGTGGGCCCGGTTTTATTTCTGGGTTTCTCAGACGTGGCCATCCTAAATCAAAAACTTACCCTTTACTCGGCTTCAGCCAGACAAGACACCCTTATTGGTTTCTAACTGTGTCACGGTTAAAAAAAAAAAAAAACACACAAAACAATTTTTTTTTTTTTAAACTGATTAGGACCGGTACCACAATAAACTTTTTAGAGAGAAATTTAAATCAGATGCACTCTACAAAGCAACCGGTTCAGCCAAACCGGTTGAAATTGCAAGTTTACAATTTCCACAAGTTTCTTACTAACGTCCACTACCTACGTTCTTAGTGTACCACAGACAGGGATCTGAACCGAAAAAGAAACCCCAAAGTACTTATCGGTAAACTGACCGAGAACCATGAGCAGAGGAGAAATCTCCAGAGCAACTGTTCAGTTAGGCGGAGTAAAGAATCATACGGTTACACTTCAGAGTGCAGCAGACAGAGGTTTGAACTGAGCTTGAGCTCAACTTCTATGCTCTGCATAGAATTTAACTCTTTCCTCTCCGGAGCAGTTCAAGCGCTGGGGCTAACTGCAATATGTCAGAATACAGCAAGACTTCATGTTGTTTGAAATCTGTACTAAGGCATTACTGACCTGCATGTTCCATAAATCTGTATTATAGCATGACTGTCCTCCACATTCCATAAAGTGGTATTATGGTGTGACTCACCTGCACACTCAATAAATCTGTACTATGGTGTGGCTCACCCGCATGTTCCATAAATCAGTATTATAGCAGGACTGTACTGCACGTTTCATAAATCTGTATTGTGGAGTGACAGACCTGCACATTCCATAAATCTGTATTGTGGCATGACTGACCTGCATGTTCCATAAATCTGTATTACGGCATGACTAATCTGTATGCTCCAGAAATCTGTATTATGGTGCGACTGACCAACATGTTCCATAAATCTGTATTATAACATGGGGTAAGAAAAGAAGATAGTGGTTTGGCTGAAGACCAGCACCTGACTGTTTGTTAATCACTGTTAACGAACAGTCAGTGTGACCTAGCCTGGACCACAGGAACCTGTCATAGGTAGCGTAGTGGGCCTGATGAGCAGATATAGAGAGAAGCAACCATGCCAAGTAGAAAGTCCTCCTACCCCAGAAGTCAAAATCTTGGAGCCTGGTCACAGTGAAGGGCGCGAAGCCCATCGGGAATACCCAGTTGCATCAATCCTGAGCTAGGATGAGGCAGACTACCTGGAGACTCCTGGGGCGACATGTCTCTGGCAGAGATCCCTAGGGGCTGGGACTCCAGAAAAGGGTCTCTGCCAGAAGTGCATCGATGCCTCCCGAAAGGGAGCAGGCCAGGGGGGCACTACAAGAGTGTCCGCACTGAAATCGCCCAAAAAAGGCGTACGTTGGATGCTCCGGATTGTGCCGAGTGGGTGGGGTGCCGTGCAGGTCCTCCAACATCGTCTCAAGAAAACGCTGATACTCAGCGAGATCAGCAGCTGGGGAGATGTAGACAGATGGTTCCTCACCTCCTGAAGAGGAGGATGAGGAGTCAGAGGACCTCAAAGGTTCAGAGGTTGGCTGCTCAGGGGGAGGTTGAAAAACCTGTCTGTCCATGGCCCTAACATAAGAGGGAAATCGAGCAACCACAGCTCTGAACTGCTCCCAGTAGAGAGGGCCCTTCAGACCAAGAATACCTGGGAGTGCAGGAGAAGGTGGCAGAGGACAGGGGACAGAGCAGACAACAGAATTTGGCTGTCCTCCGCCTGGGCTAGAGAGCGCACCTGGAGTCCCAAGGGAAGAGGGAGCTCCGGAAAACTCCACAGCCGACAGCTGGTTAACCATACTGGAACTGCCTAGGCTGCGCCCTGAAAGATCCCCCCACGAGGTGACCGGGGCCGTGAAAGTCCAAAAGGTCAGTCCCCTACCTCCAAAGAATGGGGCCCTTGAGGAAACCGAAAGAGAAGGGCGGAGATCCGCATTACGACTCCTTCCAGAACCCGGATGGGTCCCAGAAAAGGGTCGCCACGTCGAACCCCTACCCCTTCAGAATCAGAAAGAGCCTGTCTCCTCGAAAAAGCCAGCCTAGGCAGTTGGCAACCCTGGTCAGCCTCAGAAGGGGCTATCCAGGGAGCAGCACCCTCCCTTCCCCTCCTGTGGGTGCTCCGATCGGCCCTAAAGTTGGGCGATCAAGGCACACCACCTGAGGGGGCACCACCACTGAGGAGTCAGAAAACCCTCCGAGGCCAGGCTGCAGAGCAATGGTGACCTGCACCACTGACCCTGGAGCAACTGTCCGCTTCTCAGAGGGGGGATGGCTCTGGTCTGTCGAGGACACTACCAAGGTGTCCATGTGAACAGCCAACTCCAAAGAATCAGACTGCCCAACTGACCCAGAGTCTGATTCTGCTTCCGAGGAAGTGGAGACTGAAGTCCTGTGCCAGACCGTGCGTGGATGCCCACTGCCATCCTGACTGAATGGGGCACCTGAACGAGTGACTGCACCAGAGTTGGCGCCGAGGACCTCAACCGTGCCGTGAACGGCGTGCAAAGAAGACACGGTGCCAAGGATGGCAGCAGTATCGGGTTGGGCCTGTCATGGCGCCTGCCCTGACCATGCCTCGGCACCGACAGGAAACCCCATGGCACCGCAGCGAAACTGTGAAGGACGGCGCCATAGAGCTCCCATGGCGCCGCTGCACCATCGGCATCCGACGATGGTGCCATCAGGGCCCCATGGCGCCGAGGCCCAAGACAGCGTCGAGGATGGCGCCGACCTAGGCCTTCCAAGCCGAGGAAGAGACACCAGGGGAGCCTTCACCCCCGCAGGAGCGACTGCCAAACAGTGCCTCCCACCCGTCCCCCAAGGGGAACGGACTGGGCCTCCTGCACCGTGAAAGGGGCTTCTGCAATGGTGAGGCTATTACAAGCAAAAGCCCCCTCCTCCGCAGTCTGTATAGAACTGGGGGGGGGACCCGGAGGAAAGGCCGAGAGACCGCGGTTTGGCCAGACGACTGCGCATCCGTTCCCCGAAAGTCAGCGGAGCTCGTCCAACTTTCCACGCGCGTTGTTCGATGATGACAGTCCATGGAGAAGCAGGTGTCGCACGAATCCATGTCATGTAGCAGGCCAAGCCATGCAAGGCAACAGTCGTGCTGGTCGGTGACGGAGTACTTACGGCCGCACGGGCACCGACACATAGGGGGCTGTCCCGTCTTAGAGATTTTCTGGCCCCCTGACCGAGACATGATCTACGGACAAAACAAGCAAAACAAGACTCGACGTCGCTAATAAAAGAAAAGGAACAGTCTTACCAGGTGACGTCGAGTGGTTGTGGACAGTGGAACTGGCAGGAAAGTTTGATAAACGGAGTCGACAGACTTCGCGTCAAGAAAAAACGGTCGAGAGATAACGGAGGCAAAGGCTTTGATGTAGCAGCAGGCCTCTTGCGAGCAGAGCTTCCACGAGCTGTGACCTCTATGGCGGGAGACGAAGAACTGGCAGGAGGGCATGGTCAACGACACCCAACCCGTGAGCGCCACGCAGTGCGTCGGCCTCGAGGGCGAAGCCGATGGTGCGTCGACAATGCCCATCCAAAAAAACAAACAACCCTCCTGTGGGGTTGCGCCCTCCGCACTATACCCAAAGGTGATGAATGGTGAAGATTGCCACAGATAAGATCTACTGTTACAAGTGAGTAACCTGTTTTTCTAGGATCGTGGATATGTTGTTCTATTCACACTAGTTGGCAGACGCCTAGCAGTTCTCTGGGAGGAGGGAGGAAAGACGCACACCCCCTACTTAGGGAACAGAGATTGGAGAACTGAGGCCCCAAAACCAGCATCCCGGCATGACACAAGGTCGATGTGGTAGTGGGAGATGAAGGTGTTTGCCGACTTCCAGGTAGCAACCCTGCAGATATTCTGGATAGGGACGTCCCTGGAAGCAGCCACCGATGCAGCAGTATGGAGGGTAGTATGAGCTCTTATCCCTCTGGGAGGCTCCTTGCCCACCCTCTGGTAGCAGAGATCTATGCAGGAGATTATCCATCTGCCAACCGTCCCCTCTGCTGCAGGTCTGCCAGGTGCAGCTTCAGTGTAGGTGACAAACAGCTGACGAACTGCTCCCCGAACTTCAGTCGTACGCTTCTTGTAATAAGAGAGTGCCCGTCACCGGTCCAAAGTATGGAGCCTGTACTTGGCCTCTGAGGTGTAACTGGGCTAGTACACCGGCAGAGTCAACACCTGGTTTAGGTGAAACTCTGACACCACCTTCGGACGGAACTTCGAGTTGGGGCACAGGACAGCCCTGTCCCTGTGGAAGACCAGACAGGGAGACTCAGAGTGCCTGGAGCTCCTCAATCCTTCTGACTGATGTGATGGCCACCAAGAAGGCGGTCTTCCATGACAGGTGTGACATCTCACACATGTGCACTGGTTCGAATGGCATGCCCAAGAGCTTTGCCAGTACCAGCAGTAGATCCCATGGTGGTGGTGGTTCACGCACCAGAGGGAAAATGTGGTCGAGGCCTTTAAAGAAACGCCAGACCACCTTCTCCTGTGCCACCGTCTGCTGACTGGCCCGCACCCAGTAGGCAGAAATGGCTGCCAGGTGCACCCTAAGGGTCGTAGACTAAAGACCCCCTTTGGAGAGAGACCGAAGGTAGTCGAGAATGCTAGCTACTGGACAGGATGAAGGGTCCAGGCCCTTGCACTGACACCATATGGAGAATCTCTTCCATTTGAAGGCATAGCAACTCCTGGTCGATTCCTTCCTAGATGCCGCAACAACACTGAGGACATCATCGGAGAGACACAAAGCCTGGAACGTTAGCCGCTCAGGAGCCAGGCTGTCAGGTGCAGGGACTAAAAGTCTGGATGGAATACCTTCCCATGATTATTCAATAGCAGGTCTGGGTGTGCTGGAAGACACCTCTGGAGCCTGATGCTGAGAAGGAGAGCTGGATACCAGAACTGGCGGGGCCAGTCTGGGGCTACCAGGTTCACCTGTGCCTTGTCCCTCCTGGCATTGAGGAGCCCCTTGTGAACCAAGGGAAGTGGAGGGAAAGCACAGAAGAGGCCTGGGGGCCACGGCCTCGAGAAGGCATCCCCCTGCAGCGAGCCCTGCTGAGGGGGGTTGAGCATGAAACAGCCTCAGCTTTGTGTTCACCCTGGAGGCTAACAGATCCACCTGAAGTTTGCCTCAGTGGGCAAACAGGCTGGGTACTATCTCTGGATGGAGAGACCACATTTTTGTGGAACAGTATTGAAACAACATTGTTCAGCGGACCCCGCAGCTGCGGAGATTGCCCAATGGGCCTCTTTCGATTTGACCGGCAGGTTCCATTTCTCTGGTCTGCCCAACTGAAGTCGTGCGAGACGATGGTCCAAGACATTGGGGTGGAACGCGTGACTAAAATCAATCGCAGGGCTGGGTATCATGGGCCTGGCCCAGGCAATGTGGCATGTGGGTCGGTCTGAGACATTTTTTTGCCCGCATGGGCAGCGGTGGGAACCAGAAGAGGACCTGTTCTCCATCACAGTCAAAATCACGAAGCGATGTGGAGAAACTCTAATGAGCTTAATTTTAGGTAAATCCGAAGATTTGTTCACCAGGGCCTACTATAACACGTCAGCGATAAGGAGAGAACCTGAATCTTCCAGCGGAAAGGAAGATCTGGCATCAAGAGGCGGAGCTGAGGAATATACCACCTGGGTGGATGCGAGGAGCCAGCTTTCAGACCTTCCGGCAAGATTCTTAAAGGGAAAGGACATGCCTACTAGTGTGGCTAGAACAACATATCCACAGATCCTAGAAATGTGTATTATGGTGTTAGAGAGAAAAGGAAGTGCAAAAGAAGAAGGAAACCACTTTGGTTCTCAAAAACAGTAGCAGAAAAGGTCAGAGCCAAAAGGTTGGCCTTCAGGAAATATAAGGGAACACATCGGGATGAAGATAGGGAGGCATACCCAACTTCCCTAAGGGAGCAGGGAAGGCAGTAAGGCAGGCAAAGGCCCCAAACCGAGGAAACACTAGCACAAACAGTAAAAGAAGGTGACGACTTTCTATAGATACATTAGTGAAAAGAGAAAGTCCAGAGAGGGTATTGCGAAGATCAAAGGAGATAAGGGGGCATTTGAGGAGGAGGACCATGTAAAAGCATCGATCCTAAATAGATACTTCTGCTCAGTATTTACTGAAGAGAAGGTAGGGCAGGGCCCACAGCTCAGCACCATGGACACAGGGGGGGAGGAATGTGAGCACTAGTTCCTTCACAAAAGAAAGGGTCCTCCAAGAGCTCAATAAGCTTAGGGTGGACAAGGCAATGGGACCTGATGGCATACATCCCATGGTACTAAAGGAGCTAAGGGTGGAACTAGCAGAGCCATTATCAGAACAGTTTAGTGAGTCTCTGATCACAGGAGAGGTCCCAGAATACTGGAGAAGGGCTCATGGTATCCCGCTCCACAAGAGTGGTAGCAGGGAGGAGGCAGGAACTACAGACCAGTCAGTCTTACCTCAGTAGTGGGCAAGATTATGGAGGCACTTAAGGAAAGGATAGTGCAACACCTGGAATCCATAGGAGCACAGGATCCAAGACAGCATGGGTTTACAAAAGGAAGGTCCTGTCAAACTAATCTCATAGATTTCTTTGACTGGGTAACCAGAGTGGTGGCCCAAGGGGGTGCAGTTGATGTCGCCTACCTGGACTTCAGCACAGCTTTCGATACTGTTCCACATAGAAGATTGATTAATAAGCTGGGTAGGCTCGGGGTGGGTCAGAAGTTGGTCAACTGGGTGGCAAACTGGTTGACGGGCAGAAAACAGAGTGGTGGTAAACGGTATACAGTCAGAAGAGATGCAAGTCACAAGTGGGGTACCTTAGAGATCAGTCCTGGGGCCAGTCCTCTTCAATATCTTCATCAGTGACATTCCAGATGGACTGGAGGATAAGTTTGTCTGTTTGCAGATGACACCAAGATCTACAACAGAGTAGATTATCCAGATGGGGTGGGCAGAATGAGAAGAGATCTGGATAAACAAGCAAAATAGTCGGAAGAGTGGCAACTGGGGTTTAATGTAAAGAAGTGCAAGATCATGCACACAAGGAAGAGAAACCCTGAAGCCACCTACAGGCTGGGAGGGGAGTTGCTGGCAGTCACAAGGGAAGAAAAAGACTTGGGCATCATCATCACCGATGACCTGAAATCATCTAAGCAGACCACTAAAGCAATAGGTAAGGCTAGGGGGATGTTAGGATGTATTAGAAGGGGTATCACAAGTTGGAAGAGGGAGGTAATAATCCTTCTTTACAAGACACTGGTTAGGCCCCATCTGGAGTACTGCATGCAGTACTGGAGGCCACACCTTCACAGGGACATTAACCAAATTGAGGCAGCCCAGAGAAGGGCAACCAAAATGGTGCAGGGACTGCATCAGAAAACATACGAGGACAGATTAATGGAGCTCAGTATGTATACCCTAGAGCAAAGGAGGGAGAGAGGTGATATGATTGAAACATTCAAACATCTTGAGGGCATTAACAAGGTGAAAGAGTCTAGCATGTTTCAATGTAAGAAAAATAGCAGGACAAGAGGACACAGCATGAGATTAGAGGGAGGCCGATTAAGGGATAATGTGAGGAAGTTCTTTTTCACAAAAAGGGTGGTGGATGCATGGAACGGCCTACCTCAGGAAGTGGAGGATATGAATACAGTGCAGGGCTTCAGACAGGCATGGGATAGGCATAAGGGAGCAATACATACGAGTATGAATAGATAGGCCATTGACAGAACAAAGGCCGATGGCACATTTATAAGGTAGAAAAAGAAATGGGCAAACTGGATGGGTCTTGCGGTCCTTATTTGCCGTCAGCTTCTATGTTTCTATGTAATTGACCCGCATACTCTATTGATCTGTATTCTGGCATGACTGACCTGCAGGCTCCATAAATCTGCACTATGGCGTGACTGACCTGCATCCTGCACGCTCCATAAATCTGTATTATGGTGTGACTGACCTGCACGCTCCATAAATCTGTATTATGGAGCGACTGACCTGCACACTCCTCGCGTCTGTATTACGGAGCGACTGACCTGCATACTCTCTTGCAGTCTTGACAGGTCCATCTGCAGTTGCTGCACTGTCCCTCGTAATCGGGATAATTCCATCTCCTGTGTATCCATTAGCTGTCGGACTGTGAGCAGCTCCCGAAAGTAGAAACGAGAAGGAAAAGTTGCATCCGTTACAAACTGCAAACCCTGTGAATGACACAAATAACTATTAACTATTGTGAGAAATAAACATGTAGAAACACTAAATTTACACAGCAGTGCTAGTGCTGCTGAGTATATTGCATATTTTTTGTTACACGTAGGTCAGCATTCAATGCAATGTAAATTGTTTACTTGTTTGTACAAGGCTACGAAAAACTAGTTCAGGAATAAGTGAACAGAAGTGCTAACCTGTACCATGATGTTTTTCCACCTCCAATACAAAGAGAAGACCATTCTTGCTACGTACTCAATCACTCGCTTTACTCTGGGCACTGCGATTGTAAATGACTGCCTTGGGACCAGAGCATTTGGCTGTGGACTACTAGGACAAAGTAGTTCCGCCTGCCTACAGTGAAGAAAAAGAAGTGAATGTTTGAGAGTTAAAGAGCCCCCCCAGCCCAAACTTATCAGACCTCAGTTACCCCCAAATTCTCCAAAAATAGCAATTTTAGAACATTTTGCTTCTTTATTTGACCACTGGCACCCAACTCCTTCTGGCCCCTCAACCTGCACTGTGAAGCATCAACATGACCTCCAGTTTCATCAGCATCTCTCATGACTGTCTCGTCCTTGCTCAGGGCCTCCTCGGGCTTCAGGAGGAATGTTTACTGACCTTGGAGATGGCTGGAGGGGACCAGATGGCATGCTGGATGTCTGCTGGTTTGAGGTGACGAGGGAAGTCATCTGTTGTGGCCCTTCCACCGCTTCTCTCCCACCCTTCCTCCCCACATTCGTGCACAAATGTGGCTGCCGGTGTGTGTGTGTGAGACCGTGTGGGATTACTCACACCACCAAAAGGCACCTCTCTTGCACTTCCAAGTGCTCTGTAGGTAAGCAACAGATGACAGGTGGACAGGTGGTGTGTACCTGGAAGAGTTGTTATCGCATAACTATCTACAGCCTGATGGGAGAAACTGAGAAATCTGAACCAAAAATATGTTATTTAAAAACAATAGTTTTTTTTTTTTTTTTTTTGTTAAAAGTGAGTAGTAAAAAGTAGTCCATCCCCATCAGTCTATCATCCGTCTTTCCATACATTCAGTAGATAAACATTCCGTCATGGAATGCAGAAATTCAAACTTCTGCAGTAGTCTACTGGCAGAATGTTCACTTCACCTCTCTTACACACACACACACACACACACACACACACACACACACACACACACACACACACACACACACACACACTTACTGCACCTATCCTCATCTCTGTATCCCTCTCTCCCCGAGACACCCCCCAAGAAGGCCTCAGTAAAGTCAGGGAATCAATTTTATCTGAACCAATTTCCCTGGTAGGCAGTTACGGAGATATATCTTTAGGATGGCAACTTAATATTGTTGCAATGATTAGAGTGACAGCAGGTTGCCAAATGGCACTGTTGTGACCTGTGCTTTTTTGCACTTACTGGTTTGGGACATTACAGCGTGGTGTTGGTATGGTGCTCCCGAGTGCTAGCAGGCATGCGTCTGGCTGTTAGTTGTAGTGTGCCATTTGTGCGACTGTGATCATGGTGCCACAGGTGTTTTGGGTTGAAGGAGGTGAGGGAACTTGCATGGTTTGGCTGTGGACCGACCGGTGTGGTCATTTGGTTTCTGGCGCAGGTTACTGTTGGTTGCAGTGTCGTCTTTTCTACTGTGTCCTGGTTTCCGCCAGGGTGTTATTTTCTGTCTCCTGTCACAATGTCTATGGAGTATATGGAGAGCCCGCAGGGGAATTGAATGCTTGTGCACGATGGCTTTCTGTATAGGAAGGAGCATTCTCACGGCGAACCTACCAACTGGAAGTGCCTGGAATATCATAGTGGGGGGCATATGGAGAGGGCACATACGGGTGGCGGGCATGCCGTGACTGTGGTGCGGATGCATAATCATATCCCTGACTGCGCTGCTATTGCTCTGCGCAAGGTGCGGGTGAACACTTAAAAAAAAAAAACACAAGACAGCTTAGTCATTGGCCAAGTTCCCTGCCCACGTCAGCTTGTGGTAGACTGCCATTCTTAGAGCTCCATGCCAGGCAACCTGGTGGTGCCAGACGAGTACCGTGTGACCCAGAGGGGAGATCAGTTGCTGCTTTTTGATTCTGGGACTAGACAGGACAGGTTTCTTAGATTTACAATAGACAGCAATCTGCAGTACATGGAGAGGTGGGGGGACTGGTATGCTGATTGCACTTTTAAATGCTGCCCCCTTTATTCAGACAGTTGTATATGATACACAGAGTGGAGTTCTCTACTGTTATTCCTACAGTTTACGTGCTTATGACGAGCTGGACAACTGCGGCATATGTGGCTGTGCTTAGGAAGCTTGTTGACCTGTATCCCGGTTTGAACCCTCGCTCTATAATGGTGGATTTAGAAATGGCTACATATAAAGCTTTCTGGGTTGTTTTCCCACATGTAGAACTTTGTGGGTGTTTTTTTCATCTCTGCCCATCAGTGTGGCGCTTGTACACGGAGGAGGATGACTTTGCTTGGATTGTGCGCCTTTTGCCAGCCTTGGCTTTTGTGTCGTCGAGTGATGTGGTCTGTGTTGAGGACATACAGTGTTTGGACTTTTTCATGGCACAAAGAACTTTTAGCTTCTCTCATGGATTACTTCGAAGATATGTGGTTAGGATGTCTGCTAAGGAGTGGTGTCAGATGGAAATCCCTCTTTCCGGTGGACTTTTGGAATTGCTTCTCCACCATGTGGCATGGACTGCTGGGGACCATAAACTCTGTGGAGGGGTGGCACAGGGGGTTCAATTCTTTGACTGGTGACCACGGTGTATAGAAATGTATTGCTTACCTACATTCAGAGCAGCAGAAGAATGAAATAAAAATACAACGTGTGTCTGTCAGAACTGTGGGCATGTCCCGGTGATGCTACAAGGACTGTAGTCAGAGAATCATGGAGATTGTGGAGTAAGTTAGAGGAAGCAGGGAACTACAGACCAGTCAGCCTCACCTCGGTAGTGGGAAAGATCATGGAAGCACTACTGAAGGAGAGATTGGTGGAACATCTGGTTGTCAATGGACTACAGGACCCAAGGCAGCATGGTTTCACCAGGGGGAGGTCATGTCAGACCAACCTCATTGAATTTTTTGACTGGGTGACTAGGGAGGTGGATCAGGGGAGGGCAGTGGACATGGCTCATCTGGACTTCAGCAAGGCCTTTGACACTGTGCCACATAGAAGACTATTACACAAACTGGGGAATATGGGTGGGCAGGACAGTAGTGTGGTGGGTAGGTAACTGGCTGGGTGGCAGGACACAGAGGGTGGTGGTAAATGGCTGTCACTCCACAGAGGGAAGAGTGACCAGTGGATTACCACAGGATCAGTGCTGGGACCGGTCCTATTCAACATCTTCATCAGTGACATTGCACACATATAGAAGGCAGAATTTCACTGTTCGCTGATGACACAAAGCTCTGTAACAGAGTAGACACACCAGAGGTGTAGACAGAATGAGAAGGACCTGCAGAAACTTGAAGAATGGTCAAGGGTTTGGCAGTTGAAATTCAATGCAAAGAAGTGCAAGATAATGCATATGGGCACAAAACCCTGGCACAATATATCAGTTGGGGAGTGAGGATATAGCATGCACCAAGCAGGAAAGGGATCTTGGGGTTGTCATCTCGATGACCTCAAGGTAGGGAACAGTGTGACAAGGCATCAGGTAAAGCAAATAGGATGCTGGGATGTATAGGCAGGGGCATCACCAGCAGGAAAAGGAGGTCATAATTCAGCTATACAAGACACTAGTGAGGCCCCACCTGGAGTACAGTGTACAGTTCTGGAGACCATACCTACGTAAGGACATAGACAGGGTAGAGAAGGTTCAGAGGAGGACAACAAAGATGGTGCATGGGTTGCATCACAAATCCTATGAAGACAGGTTGAAGGAACTGAACATGTACTCCTGGAGGAGAGGAGGAGAGGGGATAAGGATAGAGACATACAAGTATCTCACAGGGAGGAACAGGTGCAGGAAAACACTATTTTTAAGCGAAAAGATGTTTCAGGACTAGAGGGCATGGGATGAAGTTGAGGAGGACTATTCAGAGGAAACATGAGAAAGAATTTCTTCACTGAACGGGTGGTGGATAAGTGGAACACCCTGCCAGAGGAAGTGGTGGGGGCTGAAACAATCACGGGATTTAAGAATGCATGGGATAGACATAAAGGAATTCTAGAGGTCAGGGGTAAGGGGAAATAGACTTCTAGGAAAACAAACTGAACTTACAAGCTCAAATGGGCAGACTAGGTGGGCCATAGGCCCTTATCTGCCGACACTGTCTATGTATCTATGTATCTATGTAATACAAAATGCGGACCGTTTCAGACTATCCGACAGGTATTGCTGTGAATTTTAAATTGCAGGTGTCGGACATCATGCTACTGCAGTGTCTGCTTTACTTTCCTCATGATATAGTACCTCTGCATACTTCGATTCCTGATGTAGTACTGCAAGCCTGCCATACATAAATTTGCTTTCTGTACCCATTGCCTACCCTTCGTAACCGGTGCTGTTTTACCATCCGAGCCTCCTGGGTTTCTTTCTGTCCCTGCCAACTGTGTGCAACCAGTCAGTAATTAGCACTGCTGCTCAAACTTGCTGCGACCTGGAGTTGGTTATATTAATCGTTTCGGGGTGTGAGGGGCGGTGCCCCCTCAATACACAGGTAGTGTCCGCCTTGTTGGGTGGTGTCTTGGGGTGTCTAGGGTTCAGTTTGTTTTGTTTGTCTACCGCTTGCACTTCGCCCATATTGTCATGCGAACAAGTTACCTGCTGTGCTTTTTGCCATCGGCAATGTTAATGTCGCACCGGCATGGGTGAACCGTTATGGATAGGAAGGGAATTTTTGATGGTCAGGAATGAAGCTCAAAAAGAGTATAGCTATGAGTAGTCCGCACCCCCCTCCCCCATTGGTGTATGTGTGTAACCAAAAAAAAAAAAAAAAAATTATGAAGGAAAGAACATTTAATTGTTATTTTTTTCTAATATTTTGAGGGAGTTTCATTCTTAGGGCTTAGCTGTTTTAGTGAGAGTAAAGATGGTGGCCGTGTTTTAATAGCAGTCATGATTTTCTTTTAATGCATTTTTTTTTTTTTTAACCAAATGCATTAATAAATTAGTTATGTTTCACCAGGTACATGTAGAGAGATAAGAACAATCTCGTTTACAGATGTGACCTGGGGGAAGGGGAAGAAGAAACAGGATGGGCAAATTAAATACACAGTATGTCAGTAAACAAATACCATCGTACTACTGCTGATGTAAGGTACACAGCCTGATGAGCGGCAATATACACAGCAGCACAATAATCACGTAAACGCAGAGTAGGACAATGTGAAGTGTTCAGTAGTAGTAAGACTGAAGGGAGAATAATTTCCTAGACTAAGTTTATTCCACACTTGGGGGAGACAGAAACTGAAAGAAAGCCAACCCGAGGCCAGTCTATAGTGTGAAACAACAAACCTGTCCCAACATGAGAGCAGAGATGGCACCCAGATGGATGGGGAAGGAGCACAGATACTTAGGCAACTAAGTTAACCAATATTTGCAGCCACTCAGAGCCAAGTGTTGCACATGTTTATCCAGTAAAGAGGACCAACCCAACTGGGCACAGAATGTGCAATTATGGGTGCTGACAGGAGCTGCTAGGATAAAAACATCTGAGGGCATCACACAACAGTTCAAGGTTTGATAGGTGGCACTTAGAGGCAGCATCATAAAACGATACTGCCAAAGTCAATGACAGGCAGCATTAAGCTTTCGACTATGCCTTTACGAAGACTCTGTGATAGACAGCCTTCCACTCTGTAGAGGACACCAAGTTTCCTGAAGAATTTTGAGACCAGTGCCTGAATGTGAAGGAAGAAATCAAGGGATTTGTCCAGGGTGACTCTCAGGTGCTTGTATTGATAGAGAGGTTACGGAGGCACCTTCAGGAGCATGGATAGTTAGGCTGGGTGCAGTGGCAAGTGATTTTTTTTTCTTTTTAAACCGAAGCGCATAGTTACAGTCTTTGATTAAGAGTCAAGCAGTTAGTAGTAAACCAGTTGGAAATTGCATTAAAGTCAGACATTCTAGGGCAATTGTAATGTCAGCTGGGCATTGTCCAGAGGTGAATAGGATGGTGTCCTCTGCATACATATGGACGTTACAGTGATTTACAATATGCAGAAGATCATTTATGAAAATGGAAAATAGGACTGACCCAAGGAAAGAGCCTTGAGGTACCCCCACTGAAATATACCTGGGGTCAGATAATGCATTGTTCTGTAAGGACAGACTATGTTCTGTTTGAAAGATAGGACGTGACCCAGGATAGGGTGATACAAGGGAGCCCAGAAGCAGCAAGCTTGCTCAGTAGAAGAAAATGATCAACCGTAACGAAAAATTCCAGTAGGAGTGGGGGTGATAATTTTTTGGGGGTGGCGCCCTTCTTAGTAAATTTTTTTTTTTTGTATCTTCTATTTCTGCTCTCCTACCTCTCAGACTCTCTCCAGCGTAGGCATCTTGGTCATTGGTATTTTCCGTCCTGCCTGAAGCGCAGTTCACACAATTCCTGTCGGGCGGCTATCCCCATTACCCGCTGCATACTAAGCCCCCGGGTCTATGTCCTCAGAAGGACAGTCATCTTCCGCGCCCATCTAAGGTGTGTGATCAGGGCAGCCTGCTTTTTTGGGGACTGATCTGCATCCTACACCCAGCGGTGGACGTGGGGTCGATGTCAGTGGCTCCTGTTTTTGCCTACTGGAGGGGAGGGATTTTTGTTTAATCCCTCCAACAAGGCAGCAGTGTAATGCCGCCCAGCCCGCTAGTGTGCACGCCTCCCACACACGCCCAGGGGCGCCACCCAACGTTGTAACACTCTCATGTCCTGCGGTTGTAGTACACCCAGCCATTGCTGGGTGTCGCCACGTGTGTGGGACAGTCCCCTTACCCCTCCCTAGGAGAGAAGAGCAGTCTACGGACGCCCGATCCTCTCCTCCCCCGCTGACCCCAACGACCCGGACTCGTTCCCGAACCCAGTGTGACGTCCAGAGCCTCAACCCTCAGCGCCACTGGGCCGGCTCCTTCTTAGTAATTTTATGGGCACAAAAAATGATGCAATAGTCAGTGAACAGATCGGGCAGGTGTTTACCTCCACAATGTGGTTGTGGTCGTGGGTAGTTAAGATGCAGTCCAACAGGATGTGGCTGGAAGATTTGATTACTGAAACGCATTGACTGGGTTATTAATTGGTGGAAATTCAAGGCCTTGAGTTTGGAGTGAAGAGAAGCAGACTCGAGCATAAGCCAATTAATATTCAGGTCAACAAGTATTATATGTTCAAGCCTTGGAGTATCAATATGGAAAATGTGTCAGGAGAGAATACCTGCAACGATTTCAGCACTTTTACCAGGGGAACGGTAAATACCAGAGATGAATAGGGGGACGGAATGGGGAAAGGTAATTTTGCTGCAAATTAACTTACGAAACCTAAGAACTGATACCTGGGAAAGGACTGTAAAAGACAAAGCAGTAGACAGAAAGAGGGCACCCCCCCCCCACACACACATTTTACATCTATCCTGACGACAGACAACATAGCCAGGCAGGGCATTGTCAGAGTAGGGAATCTTGGCAGATAGCCAGGTTTCAGAAAGCACCAAGATGTCAGGGGCAGTCTGTGATACTCGGACACAAATAAGGTCAACCTTAGGTTGAAGGCTGCTAATGTTTGTGTGACAAAAGCAGAGGCCTTTTCCTAGAGGTGTGGGTTTGTTGGGCTGAGAAGAGGAAGGGGTGGGCCCAGATTCTGCTCAGTATCCCCCCCAGCAAAAGATGCAAGACTAATAGCCTCTTGGGAGCACTGGTAAGGCACCAGGCAAGTAATTTTTTGGACTGCCACCCCCTAGGATGAATAGTCATGTAGGAAAAGGGGGGCGGGGGCGGGGAAGAGACAGAGGCAGGAGCTAAAGTGATCATTAGTACCCCAGCATGAATATGAGAGTAGGAGGTGACAGAGTAGTGGGTGATGGAGAAGCAGGGCTATGATGACAGCTGGAGACAGAGACAGCAGACACTAAAATAACTGTTAGTAGCAGAAACATGTTGTTGAAGTACCCAGCCAAGTTATGCGCAATAGCAAGTTGTGGCCAACGTATACGCACTACGCAAGGCTACTAACTAGTAAGGCTAGGAGTGTAGGACTGCAGCCCTCTATCAAGCCTAATTACTATGGAGGACAACAGGGTAATGACAGAACACCCAGAATGGGGTGCACCAGGGGAACCCAACACAAGTAGTGGGGAACTGTCAACACTCAATTGGTTGCTTCAATTATGGGTCCAAGAAGCAAACAACAGGGCACCCAGATAGGGTGCTGCAGAGATTAACACATTACTGTGTTGTGTCCCGATTGCCAGCACTTTTTTGAACCAGTGGTTGTAGTCAGACATTGCGCAGCTACTCACCAGTCAGGATGCAGTAACTCCCCCACCCAGTTTACAAACAGATTCAAGACACAACTGTCAACCAGTCAGGACACAGGATTTTGCCTGCTTGTTTTATGGAAAATAACTATAGTGAATATAGTAATGGTGACTGTGAAACATAAAATACAGGAAATACAATTATCAGTAACTGCATTTTCAAATAGTTACACTAAATGTAGTAATGATAGCACTGCAATATAAAAAATATGACTAAAGCATCAGTGACTGAAAAATAAAATACATACAATGACTGCAGTATCACTGACTGTGCAGTATAAAATATAAACAGTGAACATACAATATAAAGTATATACAGTGAACATGCGATATAAAGTATATACAGGAACAGTGTCAGTGCCCGTACAGTATCAAGTAAGTACAGTGAACAGGGTTGGGCTCCGTGCAATACGAACAAGCCAGCAGAAGGAGGCCATTTGGTCTATCAAGTCTGCTCATACTGCAGGATTCACAGCTTGAGCTAATGTCCCTGCCCTCCCTCCCCACTCCTCCCATCCTCCCTACCCATGATCCTTACCTTCCCCCTATGCCTATCCCAGCATCTCTTAAAGCTGTCCACTGTCTTCAACGAGATGACCTCTTCTGGCAGCGCATTCCAAGTGTACACCACCCTTTCTGTGAAGAAGTGCTTCCTGACCTCCCTCCTAAACCTCCAACCTTCTAGCTTAAGAGAGTGCTCCCTCGTTTTATGGTTGCCACTCAGCTTAAAGAGACTCTCCTTATCAACCTTATTTATCCCTTTCAAGTACTTGAAGGTCCCAATCATGCCCCCCCCCAGTCTTCCAGGGAGTACATGTTCAGAGCCCTCTACCTCTCCTCGTATGCCTTACTCTGTCGACCCGCTATCAAATCAAATTTATATGTTAAAAGCTCTTTTCTAGAAAGTTCAAAGTGCTTGTATAACAGTCAGAGAAAAAGAATATAACACACATCATTAAAACACACACAATATTTTAAACTAAATCCGAACAAAGATCCATTAAATACTTTAAAAACCTATCGTATTAAATTATCACAGTACTTCTCAAAACCTAGAGATAATCCAAAAAAAAAAAAAACAAACAAACAAACAAAAAAAACCACCCAGGCTGAATAGATGTTTTTAATGCTGACTTAATACTTTGGACGGTCAGGCACTCCCTCACCATCATCTTTGTAGCCCTCATCTGGACCTTCCCCAGCAGGTTAATGTCATGTTTGAGGTATGGGCACCAGTACTGAACTCCATACTCTAGATGCGGCCTTACCAGTGACCTGTGCAAGGGCAGTATAACCTCCTCTCTTCTACTACTGATCCCCCTCGATATGCATCCCAGCATCGCTGGCCTTTGCTGCTGCTTTCTTGCACTGCGTGGAGTGCTTCAGGTAGGGTCACCACCTTTTAAGAAGCCCAAAGTGGGACATTTCTTACTAAAATATGATTTTTCGCAGAACAGTACGTAACCTCAACTAGTGCAACAGACTTGTTTCTCTATATAATCAGAATTAAGGCTAAGTATTGTAATTTCTTGGTTGCTTCTATGGTTTCTTATTTTAATGTATTTTAGTTAAGGTACTATAATTTTCTACAAGATTTAGAAAAAGTTGGAAAATATTTTTTCTACTAAAAAAAAAAAAAAAAAAATCAGGACGTAGTATTTTTCATGTTTTTTTGCAGGACGTAGCTGCCCAAATCAGGACAGGTCGTTACCCTAGCTTCAGGTCTCTAGTGATCATCACTCCCAGATCCTTCTCCTCCTCTGATGTAGATACTTGGACTCCACCCAGGTAGTACTCTGTCCTGGGATTCTTGGCTCCAATATGCATAACTTTGCATTTCTTGGCATTGAAGTCAAGCTGCCAGATCCTGGACCACCTCCCCAGCTTTTCCAAATCTTCCTGTAGGTCCTGTATCCCATTCAGCTGTGTCCACTCTCCTGCAGAGCTTGGTGTCATCTGCAAATAGGCACATTTTGACCTTAAAGAGGGACTCTGGCCAAAAGTGCTATCTTGCAGAATTAGAATAAGCACACCCCTAGTAAATCTCACATCAAAAATTAGGTTTCTAGGTTACTTCATTTTAGAGTTATGAGCTATTTTGTAGCCTTGATTTTGCTACCTGTTCAAAAAGCCAGTTTCAGTGAAGAGCTGCTGCTGCCGTCATCTCCTGAACTCACAGCCTACTTCTCCCTGTCAGCAAGCTTATAGGACCTATTGTTCCAAAGTCATTCTGCAGAAAGAACAGATCACGTGCAATAGTTTTCTCAAGTAAAACAGGCAGCATCATTCAGAAAACATTGCTATAAAAATCATGTGTGTTTCAGATTTTGTAACAAAGTTGACAAATTCATATTTTGTAATCCTTTTTTGGTGTGGTCCATTTTTCCAGGGTTGCTAGATGCTAAGTTAGCATGCCTCCATTTGGGGTGCCACTCTACTGTGCCGGTTAGGAAGTTGTATTGCTATCAGTGTCGTAATGTTGGTAACTTCACTGCTGTTTGTCAGTGTCTGCTTTACAATAAATTTTAATAGGGTCCTTATATGTATTCATTCCTACCAGGGGTGGAAGTGTTAGCCCTGGTAAAATAAAGGAATACTGCACGACAGGGTGTGTGTTGTGCTGGGATAACGCCATGCCTGGGGGGTTGGACACGGGCCGCCGGGCTGAGTGTGTCAATGCCCCAGGCGTGGCTATCCCAAACGCATACACACCCTGGAGTGCATTATTCCTATTATACAATGGCCGCTATATAGAATAAAAAAATAATAATTTTAAAAATGTTTTTGTGTGGAAAAATGTTTTGGTTTTTTAAGAAACAATGGAAACAATCAATCAAAAGCTCATCTACTTGGGTTCACAGTGCTGAGACTAGACCTGTGGCGATGTGCTGAGATAACGCCATGGGTCCAGCCCCAAACTGACCAATCACAGTCCAAGATTCTTTCTTGCCATTGTATAATGATCATTTTAATGTGTTGTACAACATAGATGAGCCTATGTGTAGGTCAAGTAGCAGCCCGCCAGAGAGAAAACACTGAGCTGGCTACTGCATTTAAAGAAGAACTAGATAATCAGGAAGTGATTGAGTTCCAGCTTTGTGGCGCCACAATAAACATGCCCGTTGCCTAATTTTCAGCCGAGCTCCCCCTTCATGTCGTATCATGTCTTTTTTTTTTTTTTTTTACCTTCAGTGGGACCCTGTGTTGCACATTTCTGCTGTCCCTGTGTAGTACTGCAAGCCATACACACTTGTGGTTGGCAGCAGAGGGTTCCAATTCAACATGGCAGGTGGAGAAAATTAAACAAAAACAGAGGAAATGACGGAGTGATAGTACAATGAAAACAAGAATGATTACCGGGTAAATGCTCAACGTAGCACAGGGAACAAACTATTGCAAAAGATCAGAGTTTTGTTATCTAGTACTGCTGCTTTAAACTCATAGTACGGTTTCAAAACAGCATGAACTCTCCCGCCCCCATTTACAAAAAGATAGAATAATTGTGTTAAAGCGCCATCCTGAGAAATCACCTCAACGACAGCACATTAGAGTTATTCAGTCTGCCACCCTCACAACAGTGTGCTATAACTCAGCATCCAGCAAGCCTGGAGAAAAGGTCCACAACAAAAAGGTACAAAAAAAAAAACAACAACAACAATTTGTCAGCTTGTTACAAAACCTGAAACGCGTGTAGTTTTTAAAACAATGTTTACTGAATGATGCTGCCTGTTTTACTGGTGAAAACCACTGCACATATTTAAACTGGAGAAACAGGTTTTATAAGCTTGCTGACAGGGAAGACTAGACTGAGTTCAGGAGGTGACATCAGCAGCAGCTCTTCATTGAAACTGATTTTTTTGAACAGGCAGTGAATTTAGGGTTATAAAATTACTTGTAACTTTTACACAAAGTAACTTAGAGATCTAATTTTTGGCATAAGGCTAATTGAGGCTATGCTGATCCAAATTTTTTAATTTATGAATACCAGAAATGTTGACCATAGTCCCTCTTTAATACCATCCCCAATGTCATTGATGAAGACACTGAACAACACTGATCCCAGCGCCGAACCCTGCGGGACCCCACTGGTTACCTCTCTGGTGCCAGATAACTCTCATCCCACAACCACCCACTGGGTTCTGTCCCTCAGCCAGTTTTCCACCCATCTGACCATCTTTCCCCCCCCCAACCCAGAGATCCACCAACTTCCTGATCAACCTTTTGTGGGGCACAGAGTCAAAGGCCTTGCTGAAATCAAGACAGAGGATGTCTACTGCTTGGCCCCTGTCTACTGACTTAGTGACACAGTCAAAGAAGTCAATCAGATTTGTTTGACATGATCTCCCCCAATGAACCCATGCTGCGTCGCATCCTGGAGACCATGCTCCTCTAGATATTCCACCAACCTTTCCTTTAGTATGGTCTCCATGAGCTTGCCCACAATGGAGGTCAGACTGACTGGTCTGTAATTCCCTGGGTCATCATTGGGACCACTTTTGTGGAAGGGCACTACATGTGCTGTTCTCCAGTCCTGCAGTACCACACCCGACTCTAGTGAACTATTAAATAGGTCTGCCAGTGGCCCTGCCAGCTCCTCAGCCAGTTCCTTTAGTACTCTTGGATGTACTCTGTCTGGGCCTGGTGATTTGTCCACCTTCAATGCCAGCAGCCCCTCCCTCACTCCTATCCTCCTCCTCCTATCACTACATCTATGTCCCCCCCAGCCTCCTCTTTTTCCTCCTCAAGGCACTGGTCCATCCTTCTCCTGGTGAAGACGAACAGAAGTATTCATTTAGTATCTCTGCTTTTCCCCCCCATTATACTCCACTCCTTTCTCAAGTCCAAAAATCCCTTCTTATCCCTTTTCTCACTTATATAGCGAAAGAAAGCCTTCTCCTCCTTAATTCCTTCAGCCATCTGCAGCTCCTTCTGAGCCTTTGTTCACCCGACTTCCTTACTTGCCTCACTAGCCAACCTTAGATAATTGTCCCTATCCACCTCTGTCTTGAGCTTCCTGAATTTTCTATAGGCCAACCTCTTTTCCCTTACTGCCTGGACAACCCCAGAACTGAACCAGCTGGGCGCTTTGGCCCTTATGTTCTTCCCCCCTGAACCTAACGCACTCATCTGTGGCAACCAGTATTCCATCCTTAATCAGACCACCTTTGGTCCACCCCATATCTGCTCTGATGCCCACCAGATGGCTCCTTAGCATTGCCCATTTTCCTGAAGTCTGCACTCCTGAAATCCAAGATTTTGGTCTTAGTTGGGATGCTTTCCCTGTCCATATCCTACTGGAACCACACTGTGCAATGGTCACTTCCACCCACTGGCTCCCTGACCATTATTTCCTGTACATGCTCCCCATTTGTGAGCATGAGATCAAGAATTGCCTCAGCTCTTGCTGGTTCAGTGACACCCTGAGTCAGGAACCCACTCTGCTATCCTTCCAGGATCACCCGACTCTTAGCACATGTTGTGGAGGGTATGCTCCAGTCCACCTTGGGAAGGTTGAAGTCCCCCACAATTATCACTTCTCCTTTCCCCACAGCTTCCAATATTTGTGAGCTCAGTTCCCTGTCCCTCTCCTCATCCTGACTGGGTGGTCTGTCAACCACCCCAACCTCACCTTTCTCCCTCTATTGGACCTTAACTGAACCCATAATGCTCCCACCTCCCCTTCCTCCGACTCCTCACTCGTGCAAGTTATTCCCTCCCTGATATAAACTGCCACCCCTTCCCGACTACCATGTCCCTCCTATATAGTTTATATCGAGGGATTGCAATGTCCCAGTCATGGAGTGATGCTGCCCAAGTCTTGGGTACTGCAGCTATGTCCTCCCCCCTGTCTTCTAAGAGTGCCTGCAGGTTGTCCATCTTGTTTCCAAGACTCTACGCATTCAGAAACACCACCCTCCACCTAGATTCTAACCTTCCTTCTCTTCCCTCTATTCACATTTATTCCCTCTGTGTGCACCCCTCCATATACCCTTGTTATGTGTTCCTCATCCCCTCCACCCTTTGTTAACTGTGTTTTCGCCCCCTCCTCCACCTCCCTCCAGACCTCTTCCATCACTTGGGGTTCACTGACCACCTCCTCAGAGTCTGTGGGCCTGCACGCCCGCTGCCCCCTCCCAATAGTTTAAACTGAGTGTAGTAGTTATGTATTCCCCTAGTACCCACAAACCCTCCCTACTGAGGTGTAGCCTGTCTGTTGAAAACAGTGCTTTGTCTGACCAGGTCTCCTCCCAGTCCCCAATACAGATAAACATCTCCTCCCTGCACCATTTCCTCAGTCAGTCATTAAAATCCTCCATTCTTTTCCTGTCTTTGCTGGCCCTTGATACTGGTATCACCTCTGAGAAGGCCAGTGAACTTCCTTCCTCCCTGTAGATCTTCTCCAACTCCCTGAACCTAATTTGCACTACTTCAATCTCCTCCCCAGCTAGGCCGTTGGTTCACCAAAATGTATAACTAAATTAGGTTTTCCTCGATTAGGTTTTCCTCCAACCTCCCTTACCATTTCCCTTATTCTTGGGCCCACCTTCCCCACTATCATCCCTGGCATACAAACCACCCTCCAGTGAACAGTGTCAGTGTCTGTGCAATATAAAGTATGTACAGTGTCAGTGACTGTATAAATATGTACAGTGAACAGTGTCAAGTGACCATGCAATATAAAATGTATACAATGAACAGTGTCAGTATCCATGCAAACTAAAGTACATACAGTGAATATGTGACCTTGTGATATAAAGTATATACAGTGAACAGTGTGACCATGCAATACAAAGTACATACAGTGAACACTGTCAGTGTCTGTGCAATATAAAGTTTCTGTATTTGCCACTGTCTATTACTTCCCTGACATTGCTCTGTAATTCTCCCGGGTCGTGCCCGAAAATAGTCATCTCTTTAGCTAGCGCACTTACCCGGTAGACAAAAATTAAGTAAATAAAGTACATACAGTGAACAGTGTGATCGTGCAATATAACATATATACAGTGGACAATGTAATCGTGCAATATAAAGTATATACAGTGAACAGTGCGACTGTGCAATATAACGTATATACAATGAAGTATAATCGTGCAGTATAAAGTATATACAGTGAACAGTGTGATTATGTAATATAACATATATACCATACAGTGTCATTGTGCAATATAAAGTATATACAGTGAAGAGAATGGTTATGCAATATAAAGTATATACAGTGAACAGCGTCGGTGACCGTGTGATATAAAGTATATACAAATGAACAGTGTGACCGTGCAATATAAAGTATATACAGTGAACAGTGTCTATGCAATATAAAGTATATAAAGTGAACAGTGTCTATGCAGTATAAAGTAGATACAGTGGATAATGTCATTGTGCAATATAAAGTATATACAGCGAACAGCGCGATTGTGCAATATAACGTATATACAGTGAAGTGTAATCGTGCAGTATAAAGTATATAGTGTCAGTGTCCTTGCAATATAAAGTAAATACACTGAACAGCGTCTGTGACCGTATAATATAAAATATACACAATGAACAGTGTGACCGTACAATATAAAGTACATACAGTGAACAGTATCAGTGATCGTGCAATATAAAGTACATACAGTGAACAGTGTCAGTGATTGTGCAATATAAAGTATATACAGTGAAGTGTCAGTGACTGTGTGATATAAAGTATATACAGTGAAGTGTCAGTGAGCATGCATATAAAGTATATGCAGTGAACAGTGTCAGTGACCATGCAATATACAGTATATACAGTGAAAAGTATCAGTGATTGTGCAATATAAAGTAAATGCAGTGAAAAGTGTCAGTGATCGTGCAATATAAAGTAAATGCAGTGAAAAGCGTCAGTGATCATGCAATACAACGTATATACAATGAACAGTGATTGTACAATATAAAGTATATCCAGCGAACAGTGTCAGTGACCGGTAATATAAAAAGTACATACAGTGAACAGTGTGCCCATGTAATATAAAGTACATACAGTGAACAGTGTCCGTGCAATATAAAGTACATACAGTGAACAGTGTCCGTGCAATATAAAGTACATACAGTGAACAGTGTCCGTGCAATATAAAGTACATACAGTGAACAGTGTCCGTGATTATGCAATAACAGTGTTAGTGATCATGTAATATAAAGTATATACAACGAACAATGTCAGTGATCATGCAATATAAAGTATGTACAATGAAGATTCAATATAAAGTACATACAGTGAACAGTGGCAATGACCGTGCGATATAAAGTACAGTGCTCCCTCTCTATAATGAACACCTCTGGAGCCAGCTGAGGTGTTCACTATAGCGAGGTGTTAATATGCCTACTTAGCGAACAAATGGAGCCATCAAAGATGTTCACACAACCCCCCCATGGTAAGTAAGCCAACACATCAGAATGAGGGAATAAGCTCTGTCATGAACAAAACAAAGCCATAACTATCTAGAAGAGCTTTACTTCAGAGAAAACACATTCTATTAGCTTACTCTGGTTCTTTCAGAGAGGGTGGTGCTTTCGGAGTGGGCGGTGCTTTCGGAGTGGGCAGTGCAGGTTTAGTGATAGATTTTCTCTTTTGTGCTTGACGACTTCTCCTGGCTCTCAGCCGTCTGCCACGGTGCTTAAACTTTGTCATGGCTGCAATTAAGGGGGTATACTTTCAAGGTGGGGGCCCTAAAAGGAAAGCAACAACCAGTTAACCAGATATTTCCAGCATGAATGCATTTGATCACTAAATACATAACATGTTCGTGCCCATAAGCCCATTTTCACAGAGTCAATCAATATATCGATCACAATACACGTGTAGTGACATACTATTACACACACACACACACACATATATATCTATATATATATACACACACACACACACAGTATCTATATCTTTGGTATGGTAGTGCCACTATCATTAGTATTGAGGGATCACGTCTATGTTGCAGCTTAATAACTTCGCAATGGTTTAATGGAATTGCACGAAATTTTGCATGTATATCTCTTGGGGTAGGTCTCTTGATGTGACACATTTAGTTTGAATCCGTTGTGTGGTTTCTGAGATACTGAGTGTTAAAAATCCCTAAATGTATGTGTTTTTTGCCGTTTCTTTGTCCACCTGTATCTCAGAAACTGTTTTAAACTGTGGTTTGAAATTTTAAGGGTAGAAAGCCTTGGCCTAACAGATGTGCCTTTTAAAGGTTTGGTGAAAAAATATTAATCCGTAGGGCCCAGAGACATAAGGATACAAGTAAACTATATGAAAAAGTCATGAAATTCATTGCAAAAAAAATGTTGTTAATGCTGTTAGGGTTGTTACTAAAGTGACAAAAGTAGGGAAATATGGCGTTAGGGTTTCAAACCCTAACGCACCACCCTGCAGACACAGACAGGCATCAGGGTGTGTGCCTTGGGGTCATCAGCCCCAACACTCACCCCATTCTCCGATACTGTACCCAACTCATCTTATTTACTTATGGAATGGGGTAAGTGTTAGGGCTGATGATTCCAAGGCGCCCCCCCCCCCGACGCCTTTCATGTGTTTTCAGGGTGGAGCGTTAGGTTTGGAAAGCCTAACGCCATATTTCCCTACTTTTGTCGCTTTAATAACAACCCTAACCGATGCACTAACAAAGTTTTTTGTAACAAATATATAATCTCTATATATAAATTGGGGGGGCTCTGAAGCCAAATCTAGGCGGCAGTAGACATTCAAAGTGCCTGCTTTACTCTATTTCTATTTATTAGAGACCCTCAGGTACTCAGGGACATATTCCAGATACCCTGGATAATAGCAATTTTAGGCCCAGATTTTTTTTTTTTTTGTCCAGAGCACAGAATGCAATTTCTGAATTATTTTCCTGAATTTTCAGTTATGCAGGTTTATTTCCTGAGTCACATATATCTAAGTTATCTGTGGACTGGATCTGGAGTAGTTAATGTGATACCTGAATAACCCTAATTTATAGGAGATTGAAATGCTAACTTTACATTTTTTTAGCTTGGTAATTCAGTGTCAAAACAAAAGATGACCATTATAGATGAGAATTAGAGAAGTGTACTCGGAGGGTTGAGAACACTAAGGAGGAACCCCCCCCAAACCAGACAATATTGATAAGAGTGCTGGAGAAGGAAATGAGGAAGACAGTTGCAAAGAGGTAGGATGGACTTACTATATGGAGACTTCAAGCTAATCAGATACAGACTGGGAAATCCCAGCACTGGCCAAAAGTGCACAGAGCCAGGAACTGGTAGGGGTAATGCAGAAGTGCCTGCTAACCCAGTGGGTTAGGGAGCCTACCAAGAGAGGCACTATACTGGACCTGATGCTTTCCAGTGGGGACAGCACAGTCAAGGTTAGAGTAGAGGAGCCCCTCAGCACCAGCGACCACAACAACTAAGTGTGGTTCAGTGTCAGGCTGGATTCACAAACCCAGCACTTCAGTTCTATAACAAAAATCCTCGCTCACAGAAAGGCAGATTTTGGAAAGGCGGGGCAGCTAATTCTGAAGAAACGTATGGAGGTGAGGAAAGCGAAGGGCTGGAGGCCAAGACTGCATTGCAGAAGCAACTAACGCTTGTTTCAGACAGTAGGGGAAAAAAGACAAAAGACCACTTTTGTTCTGAAGGGAAATGGCAGAAGCAATAATAAGAAGGCAGCTTTCAGGACATTCCTATCTTTGCACTCCCCATGAACACTGCCAGCAGAAAAAGGACTTAGTGGTCTATTGAGTCTGTTCAAGTGTACAGCTCAGTCTATTTAACGGGAGCTGCCCCGCCCTCCTCTTGCCCCCCACCTGAGTGAACCTCCCCTCTTCCCCGATCCCCTTCCTCCCTCCCGTTACCACACTCACTTTTACCCTGTCCCACCCCCTTTAAAACTGCCACTATTTTCAGTGATATCACCTCCGCAGACAGTTCATTCCACTCTGACACCACCCTTTCCATGAAAAGTGCCTCCTCATTTCCTTTTTAAAAGTACCCCTCCCCCAAGTTTCAGATGGTGGCCTCTAGTGGTCCCTCCGTTTTAAATTAAAATGTCCTCCACTCCAACCATGTTCATACCCTTTATATACTTGAAGGTTTCTATCATAGCCCTTTCTCTTCTGTATTCCAAAGGATACATATGAGCTTCCTTAACCTCACTTCATATGGTTCGTCTCCCATGCCCTGGATCATCTTGGTCGCATTACACTGGACCCCCCAAGTATTCTGATGTCCTCCTTCAAATACAGGCACCAGAATTGCACATAGTATTCCAAGTGTGGTCTAACCAATGACCTGTACAAGGGCAGAATGACTTCCTTCCTCCCTTCTGGAGGAGATTCCTCTGGCGATGCATCCCAGCACTTTGTTTGCTTTGGCTGCCGCTTTATAACACTTTACAACTATGTTCATAACAACTGACATTACATACCTCTGAACCATGTTCTGTGTGGTAATTGTTGTATTTGAATTGTAATGCTTTGAATCCAAGGATTACAGGGCGTATGGGCAGACTAGATGGACCTCTAGGGCCCTATATTCAGTAAAGTGCAAATCGCAGCACAAGGTTTGCGCTGAGCTATGAATTGCCCAGGGGTCCGAGGATGCCATCTTCAGTCGGACAGGGCACTATCTGACTGAATATAGGGCCATGACGGTGAAGTGTTAAGTCAAGTAGTGCTGCCTGGACATGGCTCTCTAAGTGGGCCACCAACAGTGGATAGCGCTGGAACACGATCTGCAATTTTCATAGGAACCCAGTGGGCATGCAAGGTGCTAAAGGGCCACCTGCATGCCCATTAGCATGGGTAGTGGAAGCAGGTTAGTGTGGTGCCCCCCCCAACCCGGTCCAAGACATATCTAGCTCTTCCCAGTTGTTCCCCTCACTGATTGCCAGTCTGTATAAAGAAATCTTCCTGGTGCTAGTGCCCCCCACCAGCCCGTATGTAAAATACATCCTCCCTGGTGCCAGTGGTCCCCCTCCTCGACTGCCAGCCCATATGTACAATACATCTTCCTGTGACAGGGTGACCCCTGTCACAGTGGACACCCCGGGATAAACTGAAACTCCTTTCCAAAGCAGTTTATATGTTTTGTACAATGTCCAGCATGCTGGTTGGCTGGTTATAAATTAAAGTGCTGGCGTGCCTATAAAGCTTTCTGTGCATATTACCTAAAAACTAACTAGAAACCAGCCCAAACTCTCAAAGAATATTGAACTTGTATATTGTTTTCTTCTCAGGTTTCCAGCCATAAAACAAAACTAAGAGGGTAGTTTTAATAGAAGAACAAAAGTTTGTGTCTGCTTTTTCTAGATGCTACCAGCCCTCTTCCAAGACATATTTTATAGCAGACAGCATGAAGTAATAGGACCCTGCAGGAGAGTTTAGGAGAACACAGATTGTTCTGACCTCAGCTCGGACTCTTAATGTTGTAAACAAGTGCTGTGCTGTGCCCCAGGTGGCTGCCAAATAACTGTTCTCTATGGAGCAACAGTGGCCCCCTAGTGGCTAGTTTTATGTTATGTCTGCTGTTAATCAAAAGGCAGTGGAACATTTTTCCAACTTCTAGAGAGCTTATAAAAAGCCCTACCTCAGTGCTGACAGAGGATAGAGAGGGTGGTAAGTCAAATACTGATTGAGGAAGGTGGAAGACTTCCTGGTAGTGTGTGCTCTCACACTGTTTGATTCATGCTAGACTGAAAAAAAGCCTTAGAAACTGTTGAAGCTAAGCAATTGTCTGACTTACCATTTTGCTTTCTGTATATTTTACTTGATGAAAATAAAATAATAAACGCGACCATGCGTTTTTTTTTTCCCTGCACCTCACTTGTGGTCTGCCCGAATTGGTATTATCCTATACCCACACCTGGTGACACTTCCCTGGTGCTTGTGGTCCCCCTCCCTCCGACTGCCCTCCCATATGTAAAATACATCCTCCCTGGTGGTAGTGCCCCCCCTCTCACTGATCGCCAGCCTGTGTTAAGAAGAAATCCTCCTGGTCTGAGTGCCCCGATTTCCAGACTGTATGTAAATATATCTCCCTGGTGCTAGTGGCTTCACTTGATCACCAGGCCGTAGTATAACAAACTCCCTCCCCCGGCATTCATTCCCCTCTGGCACCGATCCACGGCACCTCCGGTCACACATCCTGGTGTCTAGCCCCCCCCCATTGCGGCACAGAGCACCCATCCTCCCAGTCACCTTACTAGTATTATTGGTGCCATGGACGCACACAACGGCGGCTAGCATAGCCCTCCTTGGCCGGCCGCGTTATGTACAGGCAGGGAGTGCACAAAATCATGCGCTCCCCACCTGGGCATACAGCAGCGGGGTGAGGAGGGTTGCGCCAGTTGCCATAATTATGCATGCCTGCGGCACAGAGGATACTGGTAAGGTGATGGGGGTGTTCAGTGCTGCGGTGGAGCCGCTAGACACCAGGGATGTGCAACAGGAGGTACTGTGGCTCGGGTGCTGGGGAACATTTACACCCGGGGAGGTGATTAATTATACCAGGCTGGCGATCGGAGTTGGGGGGAGAGGGACCACTAGCACTAGGGAGGATGTATTTATATATGGTCTGGCAATTGGGGGCACTAACACCAGGGAGGTATTATTTCATTATACAGGCTGACGATCTGGGGGACCACTAGCAGGGAGGGGTTTCTTCCTTTCAGCAGCATTTGACACTGTGGATCATGGGGTGCTGCTCGAACGCCTGCGGTTTCTCTGTGGATTAAGGGGGGTGGTCCACAGTTGGTTTAAATCTTTTCTGCAGGGTAGGACTCAGAGAGTAGTGTCGGGGATTTATTCCTCGATCTCTCGCTGCCTACACTGTGGAGTGCCAAAGGGTTCGGTGTTGTCCTCCATGTTATTTGCGGTGTACATGCTTCCATTAGGGGACATTATAAGACATTATGGTTTGAGTTTTCATTGCTATGCTGATGATTCTCAACTCTATATGTCTTTTGTGCACGAGCAGGAGTCTGAGTCAAGTACATTGTTTAACAACTGCCTACTGGAGATACAGAACTGGATGAGTACCAATTGGCTGAGGTTGATCCCGGGAAAAACAGAGGTATTGGTGGTGGAACCGGGGGTGAGGATATCAAGTCCATGGGTGGAAAAACCCTCAGGTTTATTTCTGGGAGGAACCCCCGCTCATGGCATCTGGTCAGGTGCATAACCTTGGTGTTATATTTGACGAGGGCTTGACCCTGAAAGCGCAGGTGTCAGCCGTAGTCAAATCATCTTTCTTTCATCTAAGGAATATAGCACAGGTGAAACACTTGATTCCATCAGAGGATCTTCCTACCCTGGTCCACGCCTTTGTTGCCAGTTGTCTTGATTACTGCAATGCCCTTTATCTAGGGCTACCGGGAGTGGATATCCGCCGCTTACAGCTGGTGCAAAATGCGGCAGCTAGGTTGTTGACTGGAAGCCCGAGGTCCAACCATATAACACCTGTGCTTCGCGAATTGCACTGGCTGCCTGTACAGTGGCGGATCACTTTCAAGGTCATGTTGATAACCTATAAAGCCCTACATGGTTTGGGACCTCGTTACCTGAAAGAACTCCTGACTTCTTACTGTCCTTCCCGCTCCCTCCAATCCTCTGGTGAGGGATTGCTGGAGATTCCCAGGGTAACTTTAAAAACATCTGGTGGAAAAACATTTGCCTTTATGGCCCCTACCCTGTGGAATTCTCTACCTTACCAGATACGTAATAGCCTGACTGTGGAGAGCTTTAAAAAAAAAAAAAAAAAAAAAAGCTTTAAAGACCTTCCTTTTTAACCAAACATTTTTAGTGACATGAATTATGTCGGATTGTGTTTTGAATTTAATGTTATTCATAATTATGGTTTTTAATATTGTATGAAGGATATTGTAAAGGCGCACTGAGCTTTGGAAGGGCGCTTTACAGAAATAAACATTTACTTACTACTAACACAGGAAGGCAATCGGAAGGTGGGGAGACCACTAGCACCAGGAAAGATGTATTTTACATATGGGCTGGTGATCGGGGGACCACTAGCACTAGGGAGAATGTATTTTACATATGGTCTGGCAATTGCTGGGGGTAGTACCACAGCACCAGGGAGGTATTCTTTTCCTTAAATGGGCTGGCGATTTTGTGGGCCGGGGGCGACAACGACGACAACACTACCAACAAAAAGGGTTTTTTCTTAATAGGGGCTGGCAATCAGCAGGGCAGGGAACCACTAGCAACAAAGGTTTTTTTTTTTATGGGAGAGGAGCCACAGACCACAGGGAGCAGGTGTGCTCCCCCAGAGGCCATCCAGCTAGCTGGCTGAATTACCTCTGGCAGCCGATAGGGTTACACGTAGTAAGAGGGGGTTTTGCTCAACAGTATTTGTGCGGCGCAAATCTGCTGAATATCAGCTTGTGCCGATATTCCTGCCCCCCCCCCCCATTTGCATACCTCCCATGCTAACCCTGTTTGCTGGTGCAACTGAAACTTTTGAATATTGGGTTCCAGCGCAAAACCCAGCCCTGGTCTTTTTCTGCTGTCAAGGTCTATGTTTCTATGAATCTAGGACTTACAATATTGTTTTGTGTCATTTCCAACACTATTTTATTCCTACTCTTTTGTATTTTATGTACCATACTATCTTTTATGAAATACTTGTCATTCCTGTTACAATACTGTTGACCAATTTTGTTGTATTCTCTTAGGTTATGCCTGAAAATAGGCAAGTGTATTTTGTCTAACACACCCATCTGGTAAGTAAAAACTAAAATAAGGGAGACTAATAAATGGGAACTGTCCATGTAGAAAGCAAAGAAGGAGAACAGGGTGGTTAGGAAAGCACAAGCAAAAGCTGAGCTCAAAACAGCAAAGGGTATAAAGGGGACAGAATTTGTTTCCACTAGATCAAGGAACAGCAGAGGACCGGGGGCTAAATCAGATTAAGCAAAGGAGGGAAACTGAGGAAGAAGCTAAGAAGACAGATATTGTAAATAAACAGTTCTGCTCAGTCTTCACGAAGAAGGACTGCTCCCAGAGTGTGGAATTCTAATGGGGAGGATGGAGACATGGATCAGAGATAGGAGGGCTAGCAGCGGAGAGGGTACTCAATGGGCTCAGGACCCTGAATGTGGACAAGTGACCAAACCCAAATGGTCTGTACTCTAGGGTGCTAAGGAAGGTTGCCTTCTTCCTGGTGGAACCATTAACTAACCTCAACTGCTCCATAGAAATAGTGGTGGTTCCAGCTACTGGAGGAAGGCCAATGTGATCCCATTCCATAAAAGGAGTCAGGAGCCGTGGTCAGACAATCCCAGAAGCAGCACACAAGAGCATGGGAGGGCATGCTTCAACTGCATGTGTCTACCAGGAAAGTAAGCTCCCTGTTCCACTCTTCCTAGCTTGGATACGCTGCTATTGGCAGCATTGTTTTCCAGCCTGGCAGCACAAGTTCCAGCTTCCGAACCAGAGCTCCTAGTGTAGAGGTGTATCACTTTTATGCCAAACACAACATCCTTCACTGAATAATAAACTGTACAAGTTCACGTGTGAAATCCAAAGATACCAATTCATTCAGCATTTGACTACGTTTCTACACTCTTCTTGCAAAGATAACAGATTTCCAACCCCCCATTTCAGAGTTAACATTATTTTCACCCCATTTCAGGGTTCACAGTATTTCCATTCACAGGGTCCCATGCTGCCTCCCTACCCATATGCAGACTGTTCTTAACCAAGCCAATATCCAGACACAGCCTGTTACTGGGATGCACGATCACCCTGTCTCATCTCAGCAATTACCACTGTCCATGTTTAGCAGATGACGCACTTGAACTTTTTCCATCTCAACTATCTCTGCTCTTTCTTTAGTTACGATAATCGTGAGTCTCTCTCTCCCCTTAAATTTCTCCATTTTTAGTTTCTCTCTCACCTCACTTTTTTTTTTTTTTTTTTTTAAACAGGGGTCTTACAATGTGTGCGCTTCTTGTTCAACACTTAGTGTAGTTCCCATGTATTGTCTAGCTTGGATACTGTGAAAGCGCTAGCCACCATCCTGACTTTCACGTTACTACATACAAGCATTCCAGGTGTCTGCCTGAATGGATCATCCACTGATACCTACCTGTTCTAGTGCGAGCCAAGAGCCACCCAGCTAACAGCCACACACACACACAGCTGTGTGAGTTCCAAGTCTCAGCCAGCCCCCATACCCACGTAGGTCACTTCTCATGAAGAGTGGGATAGTGGCTGCCTTGCCAAGGAGCCCACCACCTTGGATCACCTAATCCATGCTGGAGACAGATCTGCTGCCTTGTCTGGCAGTGTTTCTTCCTGCTGGAGACCCAACTGATTCTTCAGGTACTGTTACATACGAAGATAGACATTTTATTTATATAGCGCTCCTTCCTGGAGGCTCAAAGCGCTGCACAATTCACAAAATGGCAAATAGAAACAGCAGCAATCACCTTGCAGGGCAAATAAACAATTAAGATAAAACCAGACTAAACTCTAAAAACAAATTATACATCACATATATATCTACACAAGACAGTCAGTAAACATACAGTTATTTTCAATAATCGTACAGCTCATAGGCATGGCGGTTTTCAGGCCCTTTTTAAAGGCCCCGTCCACACTACACCATTTGCGCCCGGTAACGGATGCAATCTGTTATGGCCGTGGTGCAGTGCAGTGCGTCCACACCTTGGCGTTGTCTGTTATGGGACCGGCACCGCCGGTCCGCACATTGGGATCCGGCCCGATCCCACAATGCAGCTCGTGCTGCGCTTTATGCCCTGCAGAGGACCATTACTGGCAGTCCACACTACGCGTTAACGGTACCAGGAGTAGGCAGGTTTTCCTGGCCGTTACTGAAACCACCTCATATGTGGTTTCAACAACGGTTACGAAAACATCTCCTGTAACATTACCAGCGTAAACGCACGCCATTACCGATGCGGTTTACACCCTCTAACGTTACAGAAGGGTTTTCGGGCTGCAGTGTGGACAGGGCCAAAGGTGTCTACAGAGGATGCCTCCTTCTAATAACTTGGCAGTGAATTCCACAATTCTGGTGCGGCCACCGAGATAGCCTGATCACCCGACTGTCGCAACCTTGCCCTCGGCACCACTAGGAGACAACCCTCGGTGGAATGGAGAGTGTGGGTTCGGCGGCGAGGAACCAGGAGGTCTTGCAGGTAGTCTGGTCCCCGACCGTGTAGGGCATTATAGGCAAGGCCCCTGGAATTCTGCGGTTGCGGAATCTGCCGCAGAATTTGCATCATGCCGCAGAATATATATAGTGCCGAAATTGTTTTTGTGAATTTTCATATAAATATACTGTTTTCCTTAGTGTCAGGCTTTTTTCCCACCTCGTTTATCCTGAAGCCCCTCCTCTATGCTCAGCATACGATGTCATCGATGACATCACATCATATTTAGCCAATGACAGGACTGCATTCTGCCACAGAAATGAATAAATCATGCCGCAGAAATCAGAAAATGCTGCCGCAGAAGTCAAGGAGCCCTGCCGCAGAAATCAGAAAATTCTGCTGCAGAACACCAGGGGCCCCGATTATAGGTCAATAATCCGACCTTGAAGACAATCCTCCACCTTATTGGCAGCCAGTGCAGTCCAAGGAGAACAGGCGTATAAATATGAAGAAGCCAGCAGAAAAAGGCCAATTGGTCTACCTAGTCTGCTCGTATTGCAGGGTTCACAGCTTGAGCTACTGTCCCTGCTCCCCCCACTCCTCTGTACCCATGATCCTTACCTTCCCCTATGCCTATCCCAGACTCTCTTGAAGCTGCCCACTGTCTTCAATGAGACCACCTCTTCTGGCAGCACATTCCAAGTGTCCACCACCCTCTCTGTGAAGTGTTTCCTGACCTCCCTCCTAAACCTCCCACTCTCCAGCTTAAGACTGCGCCCCCTCATTTTATGATTGCCACTCGGCTTAATGAGACCCTTCTTACCAACTTTATCTCTTTCAAGTACTCGAAGGTCCCAATCATGTCCCCCCCCCTCCTTTCCTCCAGGGAGTACATGTTCAGTGCCCTCAATCTCTCCTCATATACCTTACCCTGCTGACCCACGATCATCTCTGTAGCCTTCCTCTGGATTCTCCCTTCAAACTCTATTTTCCCCCCTTCCCTTCTTGAGCCCCACCAAACTCTCTCCAGTGAGCGCCCAGTCCTGGACTCCACCTCCCTCGTTACCCCGACATCCCCCGGGTCTACCCTCCTGGGAAGAGCTGCCCCACCCAGGGTGCTCTTTCCTATAGGGGTTCAGAGCAGGCTGGGGAGGAGACAGGGCAAGGAGATAGCCGTGTTCGACTTCTGGGAGTGTGGTCCTTGGATGGGAGGCGCCATTGCCTATCGGTGGGAGGTATTTTACTTAGTTACGCCCATGTGGAGCCCGGCTACCAAGGCAACGTACTGCTGTGGTTCCACCCCCCTGTCATACACCACAATGCTACTGTCAGCAACCTCCAGCCTCTGCCAGAGGTCACTCCTTGAGCGGTCGTCTCCCCAACACTCCCTGGGGAGGAGAGAGCAGTCCTCCGGATGCTCAGTCTCCTTCCCCTCCCCTGCTGACCCCCAGCAGCCCAAGCTCGACCCTCAGCGCCACCGGGCCGGCTCTTCTCCAGCAAGTTAATGTCCTTTTTGAGGTGTGGGCACCAGTACTGAACTCCATACTCTAAATCTGGCCTCACCAGCGACCTGTACAAAGGTAGTATAACCTCCTCTCTTTTACTACTGATCTCCCAGCTATGCATATGCACATTGCCAAGGGCACACCCCACGAGACTCTCCTCCCCTCATACCAGGGTGTCCCTCGATGTATCTGGGGGAACCAGCCATGGGCCAGCGGGTCATCAGGTTATTTCCCTTGAGGGGAAACCCTCTAGGGTCCTTACACCCTCCTGTGGTAACCCTACATATGTCCCTTCTATGGACGAGTTGTCCAAAACTTCCCTAGATCCCCCAGGAATCTGTCCCAGACTTCAAGCACTTTATCTTGTGTGTATTCTGCTAGCCCACTGTCTTCCCATGGAATCCATCAAATTCCTTGACACCATGGGTGCACCCCGTTTTTCTACTCCAAGGTCCTGACACTAAGCTATCCCCCAAGGCTGATTCCAAACCATCAGACCGGAGTTTGGGTGCCCTTAGAAGTCACATTCTCCCTACTGAAAGGAGGGAGTTGTTGCATATTTTATAATGGTTATAAACTTGATACCTACTCTTTGAAGAGGGAGAGATACCCAATTCTGTCTCCCATTACACAGAAAAAAACTTTTAGGTAAAAAACGTCCTAGGTCTACCTATGTTTGCCACCCTACAATTCGCTCTCTCCCACTCCCCCTGGTCCTGCCACAATTAATTTCCCCTGTCTCCAAGTTTCCTCCATCCTTCCCTGCTGAACGAAATGCCAACAGTGCTTCATTCACATTGCTCTCATCTCTGTAGTTCCATGGCATGTTCCCGTTCTTTTCCTGTAGCTTACATGATGGCCTATGGACGCCAAATCATCGTTTGTCCACATAACCACTACAAGTCTAGGGAAGCAAATGTACTGTATATAGCTTCATTTCCCTGCAAAATATAAGAATCCCTGTAGATCTGGGAGCCCTGCGTTCACCCTTTATATTGCTGCCATCTGTACTTTAATACCGTACCTAGTGGTGCCTTGTTCGTAGTCCAGTTGTGCTGCAATTTGCATTTACATTGCTTGTTGTTCTTCAGATGCTCTGCCTAGCTCATCTTGTTGCTACTTCTTTAAGCTATAGTTTTGATTTCTATAACTTACTGCGGCATTCTCTCCCCCATTTCTCACTCACCCAAGGATGCAAATGGAAACGAACTAACTTCAGCTCAGCATGCCTTCCCTGGTAAATCTTTCGAAATAAATACATGAGTCTATCAAGCCTGCACTGTTTCTTCCCCACATCCTCAGCCCAATGCTGTGCGTTATGCAGTGCGACTCCAACCTAGCTGAGGCATTACTACAAAATCATATTTGACAGCAAACATGCATAAATAAAACCAAAACAGCCTCACTCACCTCTCCTAACCCAAACAGCAATACAAGGAGGGTGGGTTGGGGGATTTTCAAAGTTAAAACGCGAAACTGGAGGGCCAATAGGAGAACGCGCTAAACGTCCTTCTCAAATATTCGGAGTCAGATTGGTCACAATTATGGCCAAATTAGCCAATCGGCAGCTGAATAAACTTCAGTCCAATCACAGTGTGACTATAGGTAAGCAGGTAAAAAGTCGGCTAGTTAAGCGGGGAAGCAGTGCTAGATGAGAGCTGCAAAGTACACCCACGTATAAAAATAACTATCGAGTGGCTTTTCAAAACCGAGTAGTTTGCGCTTTCTATCACTGCATTATAACGTCCAATTCGTTTTGTTCAATCATAGTCACAGCAGCATACACCCCACCACCACTGTTCCGATGGACACTGAGCTTCAGTACAGCCATCCAATCAGCGAGCACATTTCAACCATTGCCTCGAATCGGAAAACACGACTCATAACACGATTCACATTAACGGTTAGTTAGTCACCAAAAGGTCACCTGCAGTCGACCAATCGCGGAACAGAATCCACTGACAGCTGCCCAATGGGAGCCACCGTTATATTTGGGCCCAGCGCTGCGTTTACGCGGCTGCCTAAGGAATGTAAACTATTCAACATGGAGACTACAGTCAATAAGCTAGAAGCGATGGTGAGTGGCGGCTTTTGTAACGAAAACACTGAAAGAACAGGGTTTTCGTATTTAGTTTCGTTTGTGTGCTATGCAGAGTCATTGTCGAACCTCCCAGCGAGACGGGTTTACCTTGAAGGAGGAGAAAACTAATGTAGCCATTGCATGATATAATTCTGTAAAATTCTGAAAAAATAATGCAACCTTTTCTTGGAAATGCGGTGTAATGCATCCAATAAAGTAAATGCTAGTGTAGTCACTGCATCGAGGCGAAAAATGTTGGCATCCAGCCTATTTTTTTCTACCGTTGTGGTTTGTGTATTTTGTTTAAATGTGCAGCTCGCGCTCTGATTGATTTGCATCCGGGTAACCGCTTGCGAAAATGGCGGGAGATGCAGAAGGGAGAACATTTTCCACAGAAAGTAAGATGGAGCTGAGGCGGTAGGATCCACTCGGTCCGCGTTATTGTTTGGGGAGCTGTCTGTCTCCTATCCTGAGCAGTAGTTGCCATACCGACGAAGAGTGGTCGTCCTTTGCTTCTCTCTACATGCCCATGTTCTCCCCGGTGCCCTATTTGTCTTAACCACAGTCCGTCAAAGAGGCAGAGGAAGGGTAACGGTAGTCTTTGGCAGTAATGGGGCTAGAATGTGCTGGGTCCAATTTTGCAGTACTAGATGGTCCTGTCGTTAATAACCTGATTTCCAAGAACAACCTTTTCAGGGACTTGCAACGTTTAAAATTGGCGAAAACAAGCCTATCATTCCCTCTCACATTAGAGATCGGCGGAAGAGAAGTGCATAACTACAAAGCTATAATTAAGAATTGCTTTGGGATTTTAAGAATTGTACTTTCCATTCTTATCTCTAAGAAGCTATATATGAGGGAGTGACCTACCCAAAAAATAAAAAGGGGGCCAAGTATATTAATGTTAGGCCTCTAAAAGGTAGTGATGCTGAGCTTTAAAATAATTTAGACTTGCATTGCTCTTTCTGGCTAGGCAACTGTACACCAAACCTATAGGTTAGATATTGGTGGAAAAACTGCAGAAAAACCAGCACCCAGCAACATCCCTTGCACATGAACATTTGCTGTACGAGAAAATGTTGGTTAGGGCAGCGAGCATGATCCTCTTTCTTAGAGCATTTTAATGGGACCTGTAACTTCCTCCTGGAGATCCACGAGGAAATGGACAGAAAAGCTGAACTATAGGACAAGAGCAACTCCGCTCAATCTAAACTTCTAAAGTATAAAATAGCCAGTTTGATTTTTCACCTCTGAAGTCCGGTACATTAATGACTATGAGAGGTTATGGCGCTCTGGGTATCTTCATGTTTTGCAAATGTTGGTCATAAAATGCGCAACAAAAATCCACCGATCTGATTTTTCAATAGCTGCCCAGACCTGTGCAGTAATTGAACAGTACGTCTGGCACTGTCTGGAAAATGCCTTGCTAGTCTTGCAGCTTGTTTTCTAGGCTGACCTAACTGCATAGAACTACTGCACTTCTTTGGAATTCTCAGTAAGGGGGGGGGTGGTCAGCTAATGATATAAGTGGCTAACCTGCCAACCAGTTTGACACTTTTGATGGGGCAAACACGGCTGTTTTGTGTGAGAATTGATTAACCAATGAAGACTGATTCATTTGTAAATATGTCATCTTCTGTCTTAATATTTTGGTGCCATTTTATAAACCTAATAACACACTCCATGGATTGCGGTTATTGGGTAATTACTGTACACCCCCCCCCCCTTTTGGTTGAAGGGCTCTCTGATAGTGCCTTGGTCACTAACCCAGAGGGTGTGTGCGCGGTAATTACGTGCCGTGGTATTGTTTAATAGTGGTAATGCAAAAAGCTTAATTTTTGTCAGGGGTATGGTAAAATAAAAGGCATGTATTGTGGATGTTCTTTAAAATTGTCCAGAAATGTAATTTAGTAAATGTATACCAAAGGACACGTAATATAGGCGCTTTCACACTCATATAGGGCGCGCCCTCCCGGCCAAACTGGCAGTTGTGGTACCAGTTTGACTTTTTTTTTTTTTTTGGCCAACTATTGGTAGTAGAAGTGATGCACACTGGAAGACCCCTCTACTGTTTAAAATAAAACTATAAATATACTCACTTTTCAATGCTTTTTTGTTTGTTTACTTAGAATTTCTTGGCTGTAAAGTCCTAACCACTGCTTTGTCACACTGCCCTACTACTTTGAGGTCACTTTAATTCCTGAAATGAGATGTGTATTTGAAGTGCCAACTATCTCTGTCTCTTTCCATCTGCACCTGTTTTATGCAGAGCCATTTCAACAACTCCCCGGCCTCCTCAGGAGAAGCGTCTTCAGGAGGAGGCAATTCCCTAGATTCTTCCATGTCCTCTTGCATCTCTTTATTGTCTTCAGGCTTGGCCTTCGTCTGAGCTTCCAGGTCCAGTCCAGGCAGCAGCTTCTGTCTGTCTGTCAACCATGGTTCTGGTCAGAACTCCACTGACTTTCTTCTCTGGCAACTCCTGGTGCATCAGTTTACCTGGGATATCTGGGCGATATCCACCAGAAAACATCCTTCTTAGATCAGTCCAGACATTTCCAGCAAGTTATCCCACTGACACCAAGTCTGTGGAGGGGTTGTGGGATAAAAGATGGACCAGACACCGAACTTCAGTTTCAACGCACAATCTCTGTGTGAAGTTTATTCAAAATATAGGAGATAACTTTCAGAAATGGCACAATCCTTCTTCAGTACATCAGCTTGCAGCAACAGACTATGGCCTTCTCTGCACTTGTCAGCACCTACTGACTCAGTGATCTACTGATCTAAACTTTTTAGTGAGGTTTAATCTCCCCTATGCGGGCCTTGTTTGCTTGGGTGGTGAGGGCTCAAATAAAAAAAAAAAAAAAACAAGCTAAAGACAAAGAACCTCAGTGCAGAAGCACTGAAATAAAGGTTACCCCAAAGAGCATTGGCAGTAAGCCAAATTTCAAAGAAACACATCGCACATACTTCCGTAATGCAAAGCATGATTGGATATATGCAAATCACCATGAAATTTCAGGCTTGTTCAATTTGCAGCAATTTACATGCATTTTATTTATTTTTTCTATTTACTCTTTTTTTGCGCCTCATCTCTCTCCTCTCCCTCCCTTCCCCTTCTCTCTCTCTCTGCCGGCCATCTGCCTGGTCACGGACTTCTCGGCTGCAGCATCCCCACATGAGCCATTATTCTGGGACCCCCTGGATTACCCCCAAGGGCGGAGACGTGGCACCCACCCCTTAAGGTGCCACGAACAACTGGATAGGGCGGGAGTCGGCCTGGGGAGCCGATTGCAGCTGAGGAGAGGGCGCCATATAAGCAGAGAGGAGGCAGGTTTGTTTTTTCTCCCTCTTGGGCGGGTGCGAACGCTAATGACGCCCAGCTTCTGTCTCGCCTCTAGTTACCTTTGCTGTCCACCGTGATGCTTACGGCACTTGGCTTTAACCAGGAGTCCCCTTGCACCTCTCTCCCGAGAAGGAGAGCAGTCTTGGGACGCTCGATCCTTCTCCCGACGGCCCTCAGACCAGAGTCCTTTCCCGAACCTGGGTCGCTGGCGTCGCAAGCGGAAATCCAACCTCTGCACCGGCGGGTACATGCATTTGAAATGGCACAACTAACTTAATTTTTATCATACAGTCCTTTAGTGACTTTTTTACCATTATCAAAAACATCTAGTGCCATGGTATTTTCAACATTTACAGGCTTTATGTACATAAGGTACATACGTAAATGTATTTTATCATATGGTGCCATTCCATACTAAATCCAGCAATGACAAATACAGCCTGTTTTTATATCCGCTCGGAGGTCACAACAATAACCTCCCTGTATGAGGACCTGAGAGGGAAAGGGAAAATTTAAAGAGGACACTGTAGCATAGTCAAGAAAGGGAAGGGGAAGGGCTGGCCAACTTTATGGACTAGAAATTGTAAAGAATAGATTAGGCTGAAAAACAGAAGAGCTGTTGTAACAAATTTTAAAAAAAAAGGTTGGTCCTCAAGAGTGGCAGGAGCTCCCTGTCACACTTCCTAAAATGGAGTTGTAAATGGTCACGGCCAAAAATATGCGAGCTTGGTCTACTTTCTGACACCCACATTTCTGCTAGCATTGATCGTATTGTGCCAGCAAGAATTTAGCCAGTATCACTGGTCTTTTAAAAAAAAAAAAAAAATCTGGAAGGATTTTTTTTTTTTTGTTATATCTTTCTGCTATGTTTGCCGGCTTGTCTCTGAGGGCGCCCGGACGTCCATCATCCGGCACCGGCCTGGCTAACTGGGCTTACCCCCCGGCAGGGCCGTCGGGGTTCCCCAACCCCCACTGGAGACTGGATTCAGTGAGCCAGTGCCGTGGCTGGCTGGGAGCGGAGCCTGCAAGGCGTCCTCCACCGTTCTTCCGTGGCAACTTGGTTTCCCCTGGATTTTCTTCCCAGGAGTTGAGGTGTGCAATGACACATGCGTCCGCATGGGCTCCCTCCAAGCGTCTGCCCTGACTCCTCCCCATTCTGCAGCGCGGCACCCTGTCTTCTCTCTCCCCACCCCGCCTCCACTAGGAAGCAGGCAGGTGCCTACCTGAGATCTCCCCGGAGAAGGAGAGCAGTCCTTCACATGCTCCATCTTCTCTGACCCCTGGCAGCCTGTGCTCGTTCCCGAACATGAGTTGCCAGCGAGGTAAGGTGTCCAGCGCCTCAGCCCTTGGCACCACTGGGCTGGGGGAAGGACATTTTCATTAAATACTCACCACTGCGTTGGGGGAGTGATTTTTAAACCAGGAAGTGTGTATTTTTGCCATTCTGTTAGGGAGGCAGGATAGCATAGTGGTTAAGGGCACTGAGCTGCAAACCTGGAGACCGGGTTTGAATCCCATCAGGCCGCACTTGCGTACTGTGTGACCCCGAGTAAGCCACTTAACTTGTGCTCCCAAGTAACATCTGGAAACAAGCTCCGGCTTGGTGTTCCTTTCCTGGTTAAACAATTTCCACTTTCCCTTCTCTTTGGGTAATTGTGGCACTCAGTTATCTGTTCCACTTGTCTAAGATTGTTTGTGTAATTCTCCAAGTTTTTGGAGGCCTCTGTGTAAGAATGATCTATTAGTCCCATTGTTGTGTGCCCTCTGAGCATCCAGTAACTTGTAGTAGCAGCGGCGCTGGGTCAGGGAGACGGATCAGATCTTTTGCCTTACATAAAAAGTATGTTGTAACCTGTAGATGGCAAAAGTGTTCCCTGCTGGTAAGCCCAAACAGTTGCTGGAGTTGTTCGAATGGAAGTGCTCCTTTTTTTTTTTTTTTTTTTATTTTAGTTTTATTGACCGGGTAAGTGCACTAGACAAATCCTGCCTATTTTAGGCACAACCCGGGAGGATACAGATGAATGCCAACTGACCTTGAACCAGATTAAGCTGTTGGTGGTATTTTTAGTGAATGAGGGAAATTTGGCCAGGACACCGGGGAAATTCCCCTACTCTTTTCGATAAGTGCCATGGGATCTTTAACATCCACCTGAACTACCACCAATCCAGGCAGATGGGACCTCGGTTTAACGTCTCATCCGAAAGACGGCACCTCAGAAGTGCAGCACCCCTCTCATGCTACACTACAGTGTCAGTACTGGGATATTAACCCAAGTGCCAGATGTGGGAACTGAACCCACAGCCCTCTGATCTCCCGGCCTCAGAGGCGAGTGTGCTAGCTACTGAGCCACTGACACTGCAAGTGTCCAGAAACTGGAAGATGTATGTATGGCCTAGTTGCCTCTATCAAGTAAATGTGTATTTGTGGTTGTAAAATTTTCTGGGTCAGTTGATGGTACCCTGCAATAATAAAAAAAAAAAAAAAAAAAAAATATTTGGGCTAGATTTGATCGTTTCTGTATAACACATCTTTCCTTCAAATTTATGGTAAACTGAAAGCGGTGAACTAAGCCAGTTCTGTGTGTTCTCCTAAAAATGTATTTTCCTGTCACTGGATCTTCCTATTATAATGTGATGTAGCTGCAACACGCTTGGCTCCACACACTGTTATGCTCCTTGAGTCCCACTTTCATCACCGTGGGGCTCTGCACATCTCCCCCCCCCCCCCATTCCGAAACACAGCCTGCGTGCTGCCAAGCTCTAAAGGGCAGCCTAAGCCTCCATGGGGAGGAGGCATCAGCGGTATTTCTTGTTTTCATATCTCTCTCTCTCTCTCCTGCCAGTGGTGCCTGCTAGACTGTCCTGGTGGGTGCCAGCTGACATAACATGATCATCCACTATGTCACTGCCAACACAGCTTCCCAACAAGGTGTGCTGATAAAATGTTTTATATTAGCAAAAAGTTATTTTGCACTTAATGTGATGTACTAGTTCTCTCTCCTAAGCTGGTCTCCGGGCTTCCTTACTCCTGATGCTGATCCACAGGCAGGAATCAGACCTGTGCAGCAGGGGATATCCAGCCCTCCACTTCCTGTCTCCATCAGTTTACTTTCTGCCTTTAGTCTGGCAGGTTCTCTGCAAGCAGAGCTCTGCCATGTGGCAGAGCTGAAGACAGCAGACTGTAAGTCAAACAGTTTTGGTTTCTGGATGTGAAAAATCTCAGCTGTGTTTAAGGATTCCAGTATGGGTGCCAGTCTCAGCCTTGCAAGCTGCACAGTCTGGCCCCATTTTCGCTGTGTTGTTGTTTTCCCCACATTTTTCAGCACTCAGTTCGGAGTGCTCCTGCAGTGCAGTGAAAGGCTGTTTTGGGGAATTAAAACAGGCACCGGAGTGCTTAAAATGGATGATTGACCCCCTTTTCATCGTGTTGTTCTTTCTGGAGCGCTTAGGATTTAGGGGAAAACATTGTTCTCTGGCCCTGTTTCATTGTGGTGCTTTTCTCCCGCGCATTCTGACCTGATTCTAAAATGCTCGGGTCAGAATAAGCGGCAGCCACCATTTTTTTTCTCGGCAGCGATGGTCTGGGCTAGGGGAGTGAAAACAGCACTGGAGTGCTCAAGGACATTATCCCTCAGTCAGCGAACGCCCTGGGGTAAAAACGTCACTGGAGGACTCGGGGGACATATCCTCGGCCTTCCTCCGTGTTTTCTGACATGATTCTGAAATGCTTAGGTCAGAATAAGTGGCAGCCACTATTTTCTTGGCAGTGAAAACAGCACCGGAGGCGTCAAGGCGCTATACCTTAGCCAAGCGCAGAGTCCTGGGTAAAAGTGGCACGGGAGGACTTGGGGATACATCTCCCCTCACATGGCAGTGTCAGCTCGTTGTCGGGGAGCTCTCGTTGACGAGCACGGCAGGGTATGAGAATCCCTAATCTGGAACAAGGGAACGCTTCCTCAGTGAGAGTTTAGGGCCTTAAACAGTCTAACTCAGTGACAACTCATCAACGTCTAGCAATCTGATTACCATAGCCACTTGTTGACGAGGGACCTGCAGTGCGGCTTAGCGACTGAATTCCAGGAACGAGTGCTGTAGCATGGAAGGGGAGCTATTCCAGTAGCTTTTGCTCGGCGTTATGTCCCCCCCCCCCCAATCCTTCACGAAGGGATGCCCAGAGGGTTATCGACATAGGTTCCCCTGAGGCTGGATCCTTGTATAGGCTACTAGGACTGAAGTAAAAGTATGACGGCTACTAGGAGTAAAATAAAAGTATGGAATTTGGCACTTGATGCCCAGAGGATTATCTGCGTAGGATACCCTGATGCTGCATCCCTACATAGTCTAGTAAAAGTAAAATAGAAGTATGGAATTTAGCCCTTACAGGACTAGCACACTTCTTAAAGGGCCAGCACATTAATCTCTGCTTCAACTTGTAGTGTTATCCTCGCACAAGCCTTACAGGGGCAGATAAGATCAGCACTGCTAATCCCCTACTGCTAATTCACTTTGGCTGGATCGCTGCACCTAGAATGTACGGTAACGTCTGTGAATGGGGAAGACGTTATGGAAGCAGACCCTCCTCGGCTCTGTCTGATAGCCCACAGGTCAAAATAAGCGGCTGTCACCAGAGGGACCCAGCAGTCCGCAGCCCACTCTGATACCGGACCTCATAAAACGATGAAATAGGGCCTCGCTTGGTTCCAGTATGCATTGACTGACAACCTGGGATCCCCAGATATGAATCACAGGAAGATAACACATAGAAGGAACGCTGAAGCGTTGCAGGATGCGTTTCTTGGACTCCAGTTTATCCTCTTCTGGAGGGGGAGCAAGTGGGCAAGACCTTGTCCAAGGTGTCTGTCTAAATTCCCTTGGATCTCACCTGGTGGCTCCCATCCAACAGAAGCAGGTTTCTCGCTGGGCAGCTACTCCCACACCGGCAACAGCTTTTCTCACGCCTCCTACCATAAGGGAAATGGCTGAAGGAGGAGTGACGGCTCGCTAGGCTTCTGCCCTATCCAGTGCCTCAGCAGATAATGCTCCAGCATATCTTAAGCCTTTCAGGCTTGAACAGAAGCAACCGGAAAAATGGTTAAACTACCTTTAAAAGTTACCCTCTGAGATGGTCATTGGACAGGAATGGAGAGGCCCTCCCTCAAGGAGACACTTTCAGTTCTCCACTCCTCCCTGAAAGCAGCTGCAAACAACCTGTTCTCAACACCACTGACTGGCATTCCAGCGTGCTGATGAGCCACATATAAGCAAGCCCAGCCAGTCTGTTTTTCCACGAGCCGCAATACCGTGGGCTACTATCCTGGCATTCCAGCCTGCTGACGAGCCAGATGTAGATAAGCCCACCCCGCAACAGCCTCAGCGGGACTATCTTAGGCATTATCAGCAGATATCTCAAAGGAGGCTGCCAGTTGCATAGCAAGGGCCATGCTTTCTCACCTCGACTTACTTAAGGCTGCCGGCATGGCAGGTGGACAGGTTGGCAGAGTTCACTTGGCGAATGCCCCCAACAAGGGAGAGCTCCCATATGGATAGTTCTTAAAGGGGGTGGTAAAGGTTTCCAGAGAAGTGCCGAAAACTTGACTGCTACTATTCAGGAGCACGTACAGACCCTGGACGTAGGGATCCAGTCCGAGTATTCAAGCCCATGCATACTCGGAGGACAAATTAAATCTGCCTTGGCAGACGATACTGGGTCATCTCTCTCACCCAGCAGACACAATCACACAGCAGACCTTTTAAGGGGGAAACCTTGTCACGAGCAATCGGGGACTCACTAAAAGTTTTTTTTTTTCTGGCAGCTGCAAATCTGCAAGATGTCTATTTGCATATTCCCATGCAGTAATGGCACATGCACTATCCCAGATTCAGAATGGGAGAGCAGCACTTCCAATTCAAACTCTACCATTGAGGTCTTCTCACAGCTTAACCAAGCATTACGGGCAGTAGCAGAAGTAGGCAGGTCCCCTACGGCACATGGTTTTCCTATCAACCGAAGAAAGAGCTCCCCAGTTCCAAACCAGACCTTGATTCTCCTGGGGGACTCGCATCATGACGCAAGGTTTCTCCCCCCGAAACCTAGATTTTGGGATCTGTAATTGTTCATCAAGGAGTTTTGCAAGCTCCTCAGCTACCTGCTTATTTTTTCACACAGCTGATTAAGATGGATTAAGCCCTTCCTCCAGGGACGGTCCCAGAGGTCATGAAGGGCCACAAATTAGGCCATCCGCGCTAAGTCGGAATCTCGACCATTGCAAGCCTCAGGAGCTGGGAAGGACTCTCCTGCATCAGCTGTTGGCACCGGCCAGGGGATCACTGTTGGACACAAGATACAGTATAAGCGTTTTCTGAGGAGGGGAACAGTAGGCCATGCCCCGAGACATGCCGAACAGCTATTCCTCAATCTGGCTAGTCTCATTCCAACTGACAATCTGGCAACGCTGACATATACTGACCATAAGGGCAAAACGAGAATCTCAAAGATGCTAAAGGAATCCCTTCTCTTTCAGGGGGTTGAGCACCACGGAACAATGTTTGTATTGGGACAGGAAAATGTCACAGCAGAATGACTGTCGCAAAGGGGGTCGACCAAGGGATCGTAGTTGAAGGAAAGTGCCTCCCACATTGAACTCCAAGGTAAAGCAATTCTGTTCCCTGGCCAAGGAAGAACCAGCGGTGGCTCAGGACACCTTTTTCCCATAAACTGGGATCTGTTCAATCTCCTGTATGCCTTCCTCCAATACCGCCTCTATCAGAAGTCCTCCACAAAGTGGCCTTGGACAGGACAGTCATGATTCTAGTCTGTCCCTTATGTTTTTTTCTGCACTTAGTTGCTTCTTATTCATTGGTCAGGGCGACCACCTCCAACATTCAGGTTCAACCATGGGAATTCTCCATCAAGGTCCAGTTCTGTACCCCATTTTAACAACTGGTCTCTCTCTAGGCTTGGAAAGTGAGTAGAAAAACTTCAAGGAGCTATGCGGTACAGCTCCTGTTATTGACATGATGGGGTACTAGTGTGTGTCCTCTTCCTCCAAAGTGCATCATAGAATCTGGAGAAAATGTTGTTTCTGGCTTCATTAGACACATACAAAACGACACAGTATAAGGGCCGGTACTACTGCAGTTCCTTTCAGACAGGTGGACAAAGGACTGCAACCAGCCACCTTACAAATTAGTTTCTGCACTGGGGGACACTCTTGACAGAACATAGGGAATTGTTGGGCTCATATCCCCATGTCTGGTAGTTCTTCAGGCAGCAGCATTAAAACGTCTTCAATCCACTAAAGCTATCACCTTGGAGTCTTAATATGGTTCTCTAGGCCGTGACCACGGTCCTCTTTTAGAGCCTCTCAAGCCATCCATTATGCATCTCAAAATAAAGGTTGCCCCTTTTTTCTCAAAGCTATTACTACAGCTAGGAGTTTTCAGCAAGCTAAAAGCATTGCTTGCCCAAGAGCTGTACTCTCGTTCATCAGGCTAGAACAGTTCCAATTTTTTCTTTGCCAAAGTTTTGTCTCCCCTCTATTACAATCAAAGGTTCATTCTTTCTTCCTTCTGCCCACTTTCTAAAAGCAGCAAGGATGGAAAATGTCATACACTAGACCTGGGAAGAGGGAGAAGAATCTACATTGAGAGAGAGAAAGCTATTCGCAAAACTTCAGCTGTGTTCATGCCAGCTAAAAGGAAAAACGTTGGGACAGCAAGGATTCAATAGGCTCTATAGCCAAACTGATTCTATCCGTCACCTATATGGTGTATGATCAGGCCAGAGTAACCTGCCTTGCCCAGTGAGAGTCCATGGCCCCCTTCATGGGCGGAATTTGGAGAAGCATCGACTGCACACTCTCACTGCATGGCTTTTTGATCATCCATCCACACACTCCTTAAAAAAAAAAAAAAAAAAAAAAAACTATATATAAAATGTGTGTGTATATATAATCTCTCTATCTGTCTATCTCTGGAGGGGATGTCCCTCGGCAGAGGCATCCTTTGGCCGCAGAGTGTTTCAAGTGGTGGTGAACCCTTAAGGGCTCTTGACATTCTTCCCACCCAGGACTTCTGGGAACGAACGTACTGCTTTTGTATATCCCAGGAGTAAGGAAGCCCGGAGACCAGCTTAGGAGAGAGAAATTTAAATTTAAATACCTGTAAATTTTCTTTCTCCGGCTGGTCTCCGGGCTTCAGATTCCCTCCCAGAATGTATATAGTTGGCTGGCCTCTTGGCCATATATGCCTTAAAATTCTTGTTTTTTGTTCCCAAGTTCTTGTAGTATTACCACATTGGAGTGCTTTAGGAAGAACTGAGAACAGGAAGTGGAGGGCTGGATTTCCTCTGCTGCAGAGGTCTGATTCCTGCCTGTGGATCAGCATCAGGAGTAAGGAAACCCTGAGACCAGCCGTCGGAGAAAGAAAGTTTACAGGTATTTAAATTTCAATTTTTTAAATATTGATAAACATAAGGTAAACATTGCGCTGCTCCCTAGGGCTTCACTGTTCCAGATGGAGATATCTCACTTCGGTGACATCATCACATTCCATGTATGCAGCAGTCTTAGGCTCCAGTTGGCACGGTGATTATGAAAACACTTCCTGATAGCAGGTAGAAGAAAAACAAGCATTTGTCAATGCTGAATGTTTGCTTGCTGGTATTAGCATTGGAAATGCAGGAGTTAAACGGATGCAGAGTAGGAATGGCAGTGAAGTATTGAACTTCACGCCAACCCCACTTCCACCCTGCAGAGATGGACAGGCATTGGGATATGCGTTTGAGTCGTTGCCCATAACGTTCATACCATTTCACCTCACCCGATCCTGCAGACACCGATAAGTGTTGAGTTGTGCCTTGGGGTGTTCGCCTTTACAGTCACCCCATTCCATAAGGACATACGCTGAAATGGGTGCAGTGTAGAAGAATGGGGTGAACTCTGGGGCCTAAGAGTCCAAGGCACACCTCAGTGCCTATCACTGGCTGCACGGTGGGGGTGGAATGTAATGAGCATTACAGTCAGCAGTCCAAAGGCACACCCCTGATGCCTGTCAGGCTGTATAGGGTGGGATGTTGTGGTTAGAAACCCTAACGCCCTGGGCGTGTGTTGGTATTTGCACTACAAATTTTCAACATGGTGTTTCTGTGACCTCCACCTCATGAAAGCATTTGGGACCTCTTCTCATGAACAGTGGCACTGTGATTTTGTCAATGTGTCCCGAACTTTGAGTTCCCACAGCGACCGAGCCATTCTGCGCCAGATGTATGAAAACACAGATCGGGCAGGATGTGAAGAATGACAGCTGTACCATTCATAGGGAGGTGTGAAGAGATCTGTAGTGAAAATATTAAAAAATGTTAGAACTTCTGAGCATATGTGGAAATGAACATACTAGCAGCCAGCAGAATAGGCCAAATGGTCTGTCTTGTCTGCTCGAAAGTCAGCAACCTAATGGCTGCTCACCTTACCATCGCCCCCAGCCCCAAGAGGATATTTATTTGTTTGTTTCCCCTTGTATCTATCCCACCCCTTCTTGAAGCCCTCCACTGTACCCTCTTCCACCAGCCTCCCAGGCAGTGCATTCCACGGCTCCACCAGCCTCTCAGTGGAAAAAAATGCTTCCTACACTCCCACCCTGTAATCCGCCCCCCCCAGCTTCCACTCGTGGCCCCTGGTTGTCCCACCCCCTTCTTTAACTTAAACAGCTCCTTGGTTCCACTCCCGATTATTCCCTTTACCAGGGCTAGAAATAATTTTTTTGAGATGCCTGTCCGAGGGACAGGTGAGGTATAAATTTTGCCTGTCCCATGAAAGTTCTACCTGTCCACATTTTTATAAAGTGATTTTTTTTTTTTCAAATATCTAACAGAAAACGGTATGTGAAGAGAAAACAATAAGAGCTTTTGGCCCCCAAAACACTAGAGCAGAGAGATGACTGCTACAGCAGACTTTATTCTGTCTCCCCACAAACTTTATTCAGTCCCTTCAACCTGCACTTGCAGAGCCTCCACTGTAGCCTGCCTTACCTTTGAGTATTTTTTAACCCCCCCCCCCCAATAGTCATGTAAAGGACTGTTTAGGTTAATGCTTTTTTTAACCCCCAAAATTCACTTAAGGGTGTTTGCTGAAGCACAAACTTTAGACCCCCTCCTCTCCCATCCACTTGCAGAACCATACTGTATCCCTGCCTTAACTGAGCGCCCCAAAAGAGTCCTGTAAGGTCTATTTAGATTAAAGCTTTTACCCCCAAAAAAAAACACTGAAGGGCCCTTTGCTGAAGCACACACCTTAGTCAGTCCCCTCCACTTGCAGAGTCCACACTGTAGCCCTGCCTTAACTGTGTCTTTTCCCCCCCCCCAATATCACCACGAGTCCTGTAAAGGGTTGTTTGGGTTAAGGCAAATTCTGACACCAAAACACTGGTGGGATATTTGTTAAATCAGACTTTATTTAGTTCCCCTCCTCTCCCACACACGTCACCCCTAAATGCAGACAGATCTGCCTTATCTAATTATTTTTTTTTTATTATTAATTATTAATCCTTATTTGCACACAGTATCGTATTCTACTCTATTCAGTCTTCCTTGCTGCCCTTGTGAGAGCCGACATCATAGCCTTAAGGCAGCAGGCTCAGACCTGTCTTCTTGTTTCTTTCCTTTTTTTGGATACTTTTATTTCCCCAAGCAAGTGCGCTGAAAATGTGTGTGTGTGTTTTTTGTAGGGCTTTGAAAAATGAATGTACTTACAGTCTCTGACAACTCACTCTGACGTCTTCCCAGAGCGCACACACCACACAAAATAACAAGAACGTGTGTGTGTGCTGACGATCGCGCATGTGTGGTTGACATTCTACCGTTAATTGGAGATGGCTGTTCCCACCCGCCACCATGTCTGGATCATGCAGTCAGGTGATAGACAGTGAGACTCACAGTGACAGCGGTGAGCAGGGCAGGCGGCGATACGTTGCTTCCGATGTCTCAACGTCCCTTACCACCTCATCGTCTCTTCCCGGCCGCCACTTTCACGTATTCTACAGGGTCCTAACGCTAGCAAATAACATTTCAATGGAAAAGTAAACTGCCTGTCCAAGGGACAGGCACACTTTAAAAACAGCTGTCCCCAATGAAAACTGGCTGTCTGGGACATGCAGACAGCCAGTTATTTCGAGCCCTGCCCTTTACATACTTTAAAACCTCTAGCATGTCTCCCTTATCCCTCCTCTTCTCCAGTGAATAAAGCCCAAGCTCTTCCAGTCTCATCATAAGGCCTTCCCTCCATGCCCTGAATCATCCTGGTTGCTCTCCTCTGAACCCTCTCCAGCAGTACTATATCCTTTAGATGAGGTCTGCAGAACTGTACACAGTACTCGAGCTGCGGCCTGACAAAGGCATTATACAGAGGGAGGATCACCTCCCTTTTTATGGACTTAATTCTCCTGGCTATGCAGCCCAGTATCCTAGTTGCTTTGACTGCTGTTTTTCTACAGTTTTTAGAGTTATTCATTTTGACGTCTACCACCACCCCTAAATCCCTTTCTCCCAATGTAGCCTTGTAGTGTAAACCTCCGGTGTATGCGTGACCTGGGTTTTAACCCCAAATGAAGTACATTACATTTCAGACCCCACCTCCTTGTCCACCCCTCCAGGGTATCCAGATCCCCCTGGACTGTCTCCCTTGCTTTTACACTGCACAACACATGCGTGTAACAGTCATTTAGTGGAATTATTCCACCAAATTTTCAACATGGGCATTTTGTGACCTTTGTTCATGAACACTGTCACTATGATTTTCTTAATCTCTCCCGAACATTGATGTCCCATAGGAACCACGCTATTCTGTGCCACATGTGTAAATGCATATTTGGGGCAGGATATGAAAAATGATAGCTGTACTGTAAGGAGGTCTGAAAAAAATACTAAGGATGAAAATACTATAAATTTGCAAAGTTATGAGGGTGCGTGGAAATTGCACAACGCACGCTCGTAACAGTCATTTTCTAGGGACATGGATATGTTGTTTATCCACACTGTTTGGCAGGTTCCTTGCTGCTTTAAATCTTATGAACATACGAACATACAAAATTTGCCAGCAGATAAAGGCCTAGAGATCTATCAAGTCTGCTCGAATGTGCAACTAGCACCCCTTATTCTGCAGCTGCCCTTCCCTTCCACCCTTCCCCTTGTCCTGTCCCGTCCTCGTTTGAAGCAGTCCACTGTTCTACTGCATACCACTTCAGCAGGTAACGCATTCCACCCAGCCACCACCCTCTCTGTAAAAAAGTGTCCCCTCATCTCCCTCCTGAGCCTTCCTCGCTCCAGTCTCATATCATGGCCCCATTGTCCCTCCCCTCCCTTACTTTGAACAGCCCCTCTGTACTTGTCTTGTTTATTCCTTTCATGTATTTAAAGGTTTCAGTCCTGTCACCCCTGTCTCTCCTCTCCTCCAGTGAGTACATGTTCAACTCCTTTAACCTCCTCTCGTATAAGTCCCCCAGCCCCTTGATCATCTTTGTCGCTCTGCGCTGCACCCCCTCCAGTAACTTAATGTCCCTCTTCAGATACGTACACCAGTACTGCCCGCAGTACTCCAGGTGTGGTTTAACTAATGACCTATACAGTGGCAGAATCACCTCCTCGAGGATCTACCCTTGCAATACAACCCAGCATTTTGTTGGCCTCTTCAGCTGCCTTCCCACATTGTGCCGAGTTGTTCATTGACCCTGTAATGAGCACACCCAGATCCTTCTCCTCCCTGTCTGGGCTAGCTGCACTCCCCCTAGCTGGTAACTCCTCCTTGGGTTCTTCATCCCAAAATGCAGCACCTTGCACTTTTTGGCATTAAAGCCCAGTTGCCAGGCATCTGACCAGGTTTCAAGCTTTGCCAGATCATCCTGCAACCCCTGCCATCCCCCTAGGTCATCCACCACCGCGCCTACCTTGGTATCATCAGCAAACAGACTGATCTTGCTCATGATGTCCCATGATATGTCTGCAATGAATATCCCAAACACTGGTCCCAACACCGAACCCTGTGGAACACCACTCATCACTGCCCTTGGGTGTGAGAGCTCCCCACCCACCACCACCACCCTCTGTTGCCTTCCCTGCAGCCAGTTTTCTACCCATCTCACCAGCTTTGCACACGCCCCTGTGCCTACTAACTTCCTTCCCAGCCTTCCATGTGGCACTGAGTCGAATGCCTTACTGAAGTCCAGATACTGGACATCCACTGCATGGCCCCTGTCCAGTTGCCTAGTTACCCAGTCATAGAACTCGACCAGGTTGGTTTGGCAGGATCTGCCACGTATGAGCCATGCTGTCTGCTGTCCTGTAGTCCTTTGGCCTCTAGGAGGGCCACCAGCCTTTCCTTCAGGATAGTCTCCATTAGCTTACCCACGATGGATGTGAGGCTCACTGGTCTGTAGTTTCCTGGTTCATCCTTGGGGCCACTCTTGTGGAGGGGCACCACATGAGTCATCCTCCAGTCCTGAGGTACACACCCCGAATGTAGTGAGGCATTAAATGGGTCTGCCAAAGGTCCTGCGATTTTGCTGGAAGGTCTTCAAGCCTGCTGCTCCCACCAACCCGGGTGGTAAAACTCTCAGCTCTACCCCATGACGTCAGATCTTCCTTACCGCTTGGAAGCTCTGGTTCCTTCCTTAATGCTCTGCGTATGACTGGATCCTAACTCTTGGTTCCCGAAAAATCATTTAAATTTTCCAGACTTGAGTCTACTTCTTCCCTCGTGGCTGCGATGGACAAATCGACTCGGTTTCTCGGCGGTGTCCATGTGGGCAGAAGATGTCCAGGACTGATCTGCACTCCACGTGCATCTACTGCCTCGGGCTTGACCACGACCCGCAGGCCTGCGAGTTGTGCAGGTCTTTTTCGGCCAACGTCCTTGAAGACCGCGCTGCCCGGCTACAACTTGGGTGCCCCGAGAAACATTACCCGCCGGTGAAGTCCAAGGAGGCCCGTTGGGCGGTGTCCAGCGGCTGGCTCGGCTGAGCAACTCGAGCAGATGATCGCACTCCGAGGAGGCGGCCCAGGCCGCATCCTCATCCTCATCTTCCTCGGTCGCGGCATTTATCCCGCTCTCTTTGGGATCCTCCTACACAGCTTCCTTTAAGGAGCTTTGCCAATCCCTCTCCACGAAGGGTGAGGAGCCATCGGGACACTCTTCTTGGTCAAAAAGGACTCTTAAGTCCCACCGTCGACATTCGTGGGAGCGGGAGAGGTCCCATTTCTCGGACAGTCGACACTCTACTTCGGTCGAGGTTACGGCTAAGGCTGCTGGCTTCACGGTTTCCCTGTCAGGTCAGCCGGCCTAGATACCCGTCGATGCAGTCAAGATTTTTCTCGACCCGTCGACGGGTTGCCCACCAGCCGAGCAACCCTTCATCACTGGTCCCTCGGTGGAAACCGAGATTTGCCTGCCTCCTGTGCCGGAGTCCCCGTCACGGCTTCCGAAACAGGGAGGAGCGGGTGTCCCCTTCCCCCTACCAGACCCATCCTTGGAAACACCGAGGGTCTCTGTCTCGGACCTCGTCTCGGTCCAGCCGATCCAGCCAACGGCGGCGGTCTTGGCACCGAGGAAAGCGGCGCGCCGCTGTCTGCTGCCTTCCTCCTCGAAGAGGAGAGGCTTCGCGCAATTGCGCTCGACGCTACGAGGACTTAATAAAGTAGCAGCTCCTTGTCCGGGAACAAGCCGTCGCCTTCCCCGGCCATTAAGTGGCTGTCACCCGAAAGGCCGAAACAACCCCTCGCGGAGGTTGAGGTGCCCAAGCCTGGGCCGATTGTTCGGCTGAAACCAGCTGCCCCACCAATTGTGGTGGAACCTCCGCCTCCACAACCCGCCCTTCCGAGACATTGCCCTGCTCCTTGAAAAGGAGATGATCAGAAAGGTGGCAGATCCTCCACCAGACCCAGGGTTTGTGTCCAGGTACTTCCTGGTCCCGAAACGGACGGAGGGCTGGCGCCCCATTCTAGACCTGCACGACCTGAACAGGTTCCTAAGGGCTCTAACCTTCAGGATGGTCACTCTGGCTCAGATCATTCCATCCTTGGAACGAGGAGTGTGGTTCTGTTCTCTGGACCTCCAGGATGCGTTCTTTCATGTCCCAGTCCGTCCGTCCCACCAGTGATTCCTCCGCTTCAGGGCAGAGGGGTCCCTATACGAGTTCCGGGCTGTGCCCTTCAGCCTTTCTTTAGCTCCCAGGGTCTTCACCAAATGCATGGCAGTGGTGACTGCATTCCTGCGGTGCCGAAGGGTCCGGGTATACCCTTACCTGGACGACTGGCTGATTGTGGCCTCCTCCAGAATGGAGGTGGAGCAGTCCAGGGATCTGGCCCTCCAGGTTTGCTCTCAAGTTGGCCTCCTTATCAACAAGGCCAAGTCGGAACTCGTGCCAAAGCAGGTGATCCAATTCATCGGGGCAGAGTTCGACACTCTGTGAGCCAGAGCACGTCTCCCGGCGGACAGGGCCGACGTTCTTTCCTCCTTTGCCCAATCATTTCAGGTTGGGCAATTGCGCCCTGCCTGGGACTTCCTGGGCCTCATGGCGGCCTGCACCAGCGTGGTCCGTTGGGCCCATTGGCACATGCAACTCCTAGAATGGGGACTGGCCAGCCAATGGTCACAGCGCTCCAGTCCTTTGGATTAGCCAGTGATGGTGACCCAGTAGATGTGGAACACTCTCCAGTGGTGGATCGTTCCAGCTCATCTGCAGGAGGGCATCCCATTTGTCCGCTCCGAGCCGACGGTCTCTCTATCGACTGCCTCTCTGATGGGTTGGGGTGCCCATCTGGGGGAGCACAGTGTGCACGGCCTCTGGTCCCCTTGGGAGTCCCAATGCCACATCAACCTGCTGGAGCTTCGAGCGGTTCGTCTAGCCCTCACTGCCTTCGCTCCGTTTGTACGGGGTCAAGTGGTCCAGGTCCAGACGGACAATACCATGACCATGTACTACCTAAACCGCCAGGGCGGGATGCGCTCCATGCCTTTGTGCAGGGAAGCTCTCCGCATTTGGTCCCTCGTGCGCAGCCTGGAGGCGGATCTCCTTGCCATCCATGTGGCAGGAGCCTCCAGCATTCTGGACGATGCCCTAAGCTGGATAGGAGCTGCATCCCATGAGTGGTCTCTCCTGCCGGAGGTAGTACAAGATCTGTTCTCCCACTGGGGCATACTCGGTGGACCAGTTTGCTTCCAGGGAGAATGCGGCTGAGACTATTTCACCCCACAGCAGGGCTTGCTGCAGGGGGATGCCTTCTCGAGGCTGTGGATCCTGGGCCTCTTCTACGCCTTGCCTCCATTTCCCTTGATCCACAGGGTGCTTCTCAAGGCGAGGAGGGACAAGGTGCAGGTGATTCTGGTAGCCCTAGACTGGCCCCGCCAGTTATGGTATCCAGATCTCCTCAGTCTCAGCTCCAGGCTCCCGAGGCGGCTTCCAGCCCACCCGGACCTGATCTCAGTCAATCAGGGGACGATATTCCATCCAGACCTTCAATGCCTGCACTTGACGGCCTGGTTCCTGAGTGGCTAGAGTTCCAGGCCTTGGGTCTTTACGACGAGGTCCTCAACGTTGTTGAGGCGTGTCCTGTAAGGAGTCGACCAGAAAATGCTACGCCTTCAAATGGAAGAGATTTTCCATTTGGTGTCAGGGCAAGGGCCTGGACCCTTCCTCCTGCTGCTTGGCAAGCATTCTGGACTATCTGTGGTCCCTTTCTCAGCAAGGGCTTCTGTCGACGACCCTTAAGGTGCACCTGGCAGCCATCTCCGCCTACCGGGCGCGGGCCGGGAAGCAGTCGGTGGCACAGGAGAAAGTGGTCAGGCGCTTTTTCAAAGGCCTTGATCACATATCCCCTCCAGTGCGAGAACCTCCACGTCCGTGGGATCTACTGCTGGAATTGGCTAAGCTCATGGGCAAGCCATTCGAACCAATGCACAGGTGTGACATCTCTCACCTGTCGTGGAAGACCACCTTCTTGGTGGCTATCACGTCTGCCAGAAGGATGGGAGAGCTCCAGGCACTTTCCATAGACTCTCCTTATCTGGTCTTCCACAGGGACAAGGTTGTCCTGCGCCCCCACCCAAAATTCCTTCCGAAGGTGGTGTCGGAGTTTCACCTTAACCAGGTGTTGACTCTGCCGGTGTTCTACCCCAATCACACCTCGGAGGCCGAATATAGGCTCCATACTCTGGACCCTAGAAGAGCGCTCGCTTATTATAAGGAGCAGACGGCTGAAGTTCGGGGAGAGGTTCGCCAGCTGTTTGTCACCTACGCTGAAGCCGCACCTGGCAGACCTGCAGCCAAGCGGACAATAGGCAGGTGGGTCACCTCCTGCATAGATCTCTGCTATAGGTTGGCGGGCATGGAGCCTTCCAGAGGGATAAGAGTTTATTCTACCTGCCATACCGCTGCATCGGTGGCTGCTTCCAGGGACGTCCCTATCCAGGAAATCTGCAGGGCAGCTACCTGGAAGTCAGCACACACCTTCATTTCCCATTACCACATCGACCTTGAGTCACGCCGGGGTGCTGGTTTTTGGGGCCTCGGTTCTCCAGTCATTATTCCCTAAGTAGGGGTGTGCTTGCCTCCCTCCTCCCGGAGAACTGCTAGGAGTCTGCCAGACAGTGTGGATGAAAACATATCCATGTCCCTAGAAATACAGGTTACTCACCTATAACAGAGTTCTAGGAATAGTATATTGTTCATCCACACGCCCCACCCGGCCTTCCTGGCTTCGACACACAACCTGACTTCCAGCGGGCTAGATCTGGCGTCATGGGGTGGAGCAGAGAGTTCTACCACCCGAGTGGGTGGGAGGAACCAGCTTGAAGACCTTCCAGCAAGATTTAAACCGGCAAGGAACCTGCCAGACAGTGTGGATGAACAACATGTACCATTCCTAGAACTCCTGTTACAGGTGAGTAACCTGTATTTATGGACTTTCATCACTAAATTTTCAACATAGACATTTTAGGACCCCTGCTCACGAACTGTGTCACACTGATTTCCTTAATCTGTTCCGAACACTGATTTCCCACAGCGACCGTGCTATTCTGTGCTGGAAGTGCTCAAACACATTTTCGGCCAGGATGTGAAAAATGACAGCTGTACTGTTCATAAGGAGGTGTGGAAAAAATGCCAATATTGAAAATCTGGAGTGAAAATATTACAGATTTGCGAAGTTACGAGTGTGCGTGGAAAGTGCGCAATGCACGCTCGTAAGTCCTTTTTTTGGATTTTTTTTTTTACCAGATTTACATTATAAGCCTACCTCATGAACAGTGGCACTGTCGTTTAGTTAATCCGTCCCGAAAGTGATTCCACGCAGTGACCGCGAAATCCCCTTTTGTGGACTGAATAACGCCATGACAGTGGCTGAATTCATGAGGAGGGGTCCCAATAACCCCATGTGGAAAATTTGTTGCCAAGGGTCGAAAAAATGGCAGAGATATCCACATAAGTTGGAAAAAAAAAAAAAACTTTTCTATCTACTAAGCTTGTCTCTGGGCTTCCTTACCCCTGGGCTGTACCTTTTGATACCGACAGGCAGGCAGGAATCTGACCTCAGCAGCAGGGGACATCCTGTCTCCCTCAGTTTACTTCCTGCCTTGCAGGGAGCAGGTATTCTGCAGCAGAGCTCTGTCAGTGTGGTGACAGGGCTGAAGATTTCAGGACCGCTTCTATCAAGAGTCTTCACAGAGTGGTTCGGGACAGGACAGTCATGATTCTATAGTTCCCGATTTATCATTCGTCTGTCAAGGTGATCACGTCTGACATTCAAGTTCAGCCTGGGCATTCTCCATCAAGGTGCAGCTCGGCATCCCATTTAAACGACATATCTCTCTAGGCCTGGAGATTGAGAGGGAAAAACTTTCAAGGAGCTTGGATACTCCGCTCCTGTTATTGACATGATGGGGGAACTTGTGTCTCTCTTCTTCCAAAGTATATTATTGAATCTGGAAAAAATTGTGGTTTGGGCTTCATTCAAAACACATCTAGAACTATCCAATATAGTTGCCTGTTCTATTGCAGTTCCTTTCGGATGGATGGACAAAGGACTGCAACCAGCTACCTTACAAGTTCAGATTTTTGCACTGGGAGCGCTCTTGTTGACTGATTCAGGGAGTCGTTGAATTCATATACCCATGTCTGTAGGTTTCTAACGACAGCAACATTAATATGCCTTCCAGCCTGCCAAAGCTACTACCCTGGAGGCTTAACCTGGTGCCCAAGGCTATGGCCAAGGCCCCCCCCTTAGAGCCTATCAAGGAGATATCCATCACGAGTTTCAAATTTAAAGGTCGCCTTTTTTCTCGTAGCTATTGCTTCAGCCAGGAGAACCAGCAAACTAAAAGCATTGCTTACCCAAGAGCCATACACTGTTTCATCAGGCTCGAGCAGTTGCAGGTTTTGTGCCAAAGTTATGCTTCCCTTCTATTACAGTCGAGAGTTCGTCTGTCCTTCCTTCTGCCCACTCTCCAAAAGCAGTAGGGAAGGGGAATTGCATCCTTAGACCTGAGAGATGTGATAGAATTATAGAGACTTAGAGGTTGAGGGCAGATGGGAACCTTGAGGCCCATACAGTTTGCCCTTGACGAAAAGGTATATTAAGAGAGAGGAAGCTATTCGCAAAACTTCAAGTTCGTTATTGTCAGCTATGGGCCAAAATTTATGGGCAACAAGGATTCAAAGGGCTCTATAGCCAGACTGATTCTGTCAGCCACTCCCATGACTTATGATCAGGCCGGAGTAACTTGCCTGGCCCAGGGAGAGCCCATTGCACCAGATCTACGGCCCCTTCGTGGGCGTACTGCAGGGAAGCATCGCTAGCACACTTACGCAGAGCGGCCACTTGATAATTGTATTTGCTGGAAGTGATGCCCTCGGATGAGGCATCCTTTGGCCACAGAGTGCTTCAAGCAGTGGTGGATCCTTAAGGGTTCCTGACATTCTTCCCACCCGGGACATCTGGAGACGTACTTCTTTTTGTATATCCCAGGAGTAAGGAAGCCCGGAGACGAGCTTAGGAGAGAGAAATCAAAATTTAAATACCTGTAAATTTTCTTTCTCCGACGGCTGGTCTCCGGTTTTCGGATTCCCTCCCAGAATGTATATAGTTGGCTGGCCTCAGGGCCATATATGCCTTAAAATTCTTGTTTTCTGTTTCCAAGTTCTTGTAGTATTGCCACATTGGACTGCTTTAGGAAGAACTGAGGGAGACGGGAAGTGGGAGGTTGGATGTCCCCTGCTGCAGAGGTCTGATTCCTGCCTGCCTGTCGGTATCAGGAGGTACAGCACAGGAGTAAGGAAGACCGGAGACCAGCCATCTGAGAGAGAACATTTACAGGTATTTAAATTTCGATTTTATGCCATTGTACAGCTTACCAGCATTTCTTCAGTTTGTGGTCGGCTTTGAAATGTGCAGACGTGTTCCCAGTCCACCAAAGATCATTGCGCTGGGCTCCGGAGGCAAGTATGGGGTGGGGGGTGTGGTGTGGTGTGCAGAGGGTGGCTGTGGGTTGGGGAAGGGGGCACGAGACACCATGAGGGACTGTTTTGTTGGTTTCAGGGACAACAAAATAAACCAAAGATGGCGCAGTAATTTATTTATTTATTTTTTGCAGGCTTGCTTTGGTCACACTGAGGTGGGCTCCCAGTGTGCCACCCGTGCTTTGGGGGAGGTGGACTAAGCTGATGGGGATTGGGCCTGGGGGCATGATGCTGAGGGGGACTGGGCACTCGGCAGACAACAAGTGGGGGGCATTATGCCGACGGGAAGTGGGCTCCCCTGTTGGCAAATGAACTGGGTCGGGGGGCATGCCAACAGGGGGATTGAGCACCCCTGTCTGCTTTCATGGGGCTCTGAGGCAGACGGTGATAGCCGCCGCCATGTTCATGGAAATGTTACACCAGGCAAGGCACCGCCCTACAATGACTGGTCGCTCCCTCATTGCAGCTGAATGGCTGACGCTGCAGTGACAAGGTGGCCCCTGATTGTGGCGGCCAAATCGTTTCAAGTTGGTGGCACTTTTTTGGAGAACCATTGTCATCAGGACAGTGGGCCTGCATTGGTTGAACACTGCCAGTCCTACAGATGCAGTGCCAGCATTGGCTGCCACAGTGCCACACCTCCACAACCTGCTTCTCTCCTAAGTTGCCACATGATGTTTCTTGTGCATGTGCACAAGCAAACATAAAAATTGCTGAAGTAAAAGTAGGGTTTGGGGTAAATATGTTGTTCAGAACTACTTCCTTTTAGGCTACATTTGTATGGGAGGCTTTCAGGAAAGGTGACTGCTATAAAATTAACTGTTCAAGCATCCATTAAACTTATTTGGGTCCTGTTTGTTGGAGCCTTGGGTCTGTGGAAAAGTGAAGCACTTTGAATGAAGGGGTGGCGTCACTAGCCAGCATAGACAGCTGAGAGTGTGACTGCGTCTAGGTCAAGTGGTTCAAGGCTTATCCCACCTCAGCTCTGGCTTGTCCGGGCACAAAGGGGGCTATGGCCCTTATGGCCTGGGCACACACCGAGCAAAAGGCACAAGCCTTGGGAAATGCCAGCAATGTACACAGGGTGGTACGCATAGCTCTCATAGGGTCCGAGCCCTGGAGTACACACATGGATTTCTGCTGCGTGAAAGAAATCTACCACTTGTCTCCAAAGAGATGTAGCCATTATGAACCTGATGCACGCCAGTACTACCCAAAATGCAGTTTCAGTTTTTGCAAAACAAGGCACAAAGCTCCTCTAATCCCATGTCATTTTGCTGCAGCTGAGGGAGACAAGGCAGTTATCCTAAGGGACAACAGAGATCTTGAGTACAAGAAGTTATATTGCGATTGACATTTTCTGATCTACAGATGTCATGATATCAAATGTTTTGTAAAAGTATTTGTGTAAATAAATATTGCAATAATCTGCTTCATTTCTGATTTTAGGAAAAATAAAGATCTGAGTTGGAGGAAGGTGGGGAATTGGGGATCCTGGTTGCACGTGGAGATGGTACATGCTGCTAGAGCAGCAAGTTTAAGATGGTTTATGCTGAGGAACATACATGCACTGCTGATGCACTTTCCTTATAGTAGTAGATAGTACTTGGGTTTTGAGAAGATGGGTGGGTAGACCAAGTGATCCATCTATCTAGTCTGTCCCTTGTTTGCAGTTTGACAGTTGGTGCTTTTACCGTGGTAGTAAAAGCTAATTTTATAACCGTCCCGGTGGTGTAGAGGGCTGAGACGCTGTGTCTTACCACACCGACGACCCGGGGTCAGGAGTGTCCTCTGGGGGGAGGAGGATCTAGCATCCCATGGACTGCTGTCCTCTGGGGAGGGTGGAGGGATGACCGTGGTGGCCGGGGTCGTGACGGGCCGACGCCGGACGCAGAGTGCATGGAGCACATGTAGCAGCAGCATCCCTGACGCCATTGCATGCCTGTGCCATTGCGGGGGAGGGGGAGAACGATCCTCCGGCATGCAATGTGAAGGCCGGCCCTGGCGGTGCTGCAGCAGATGCATTCAAGTCAGCTCCCTCTGTGCCCAGCCCTCAGGTCTTCGCAGTGTGTGGGATAAGTACCTGCTGTAAAGCAGCTTGGGGAGGGCAGGGCGAAAGGGATCAGAGCTCTGACTGCAGACTCTGCGAGGGCTGAGGAGTCTGAGCTTAATGGGGGGTACCATAGGCATCCCCCCCCAGCCAAGGGAGTATAAACAGAATAAGTTTATATATGTATTTATTATATTTCTTTTGCTTAGTTTACAAGTTGGAATTCTGTTCTGTCTGTCCGCTGCCCTTTTTCTATTGTACTACTGATGACGGCACATGGAAAGCAGTGCAATGTTAAAAGGGCATTGGCTGGATTATGTTCTACCACTGCAAAACTTAAGGGATGTTAGATGAATCGCACATTGAAATTTTTTTTCCCCAATGAGCTTGTCTTCATTTTGATGTTAGATGCAAGTAAACTCCTGCATGTAAATATGCATACTGTACTTTTACATACAGCTCCTTGCACAGACATTTGTCTTCCTGAGCCTTAATGCGTTTTGGAACTCTAAATCAATGTAGTGAGCACCATTGCATTTCCTGCAGAATCCTACGTCTAGCTCTGTTCTGGAAGATCATCGAAGACGCTGCTGTTTATAGGGGCTCTGACTTTATTGCACTACTGTGGTTTACAGCTAGCAGTGCAATAGTATTGTCAAAGCATCTGCAAGCAGATTGTGCAACAGTTGATGGATTGCCTGGAGAATTCAATGGATGTGTATTTTATTGATTTATTACAGTATCAGAATTATAACCCTTTGAGGCAAAAACTTGTTTACAAAGGCTCATCATCGTACACAGATTAGGACGGGGTAGGGGAAACATAGTGAGTGGAAAACAGACAGCAGTGCAGGAACCGTAGCAGGGCAATAATATTTATAATAATTTGTACAATTAAATATAGGTGGAGTGGGCCACATCAGTGAGAGAAGGCCCCTTCTTGCAGGAGACAGGCCTATACATGATGGTAGCTAAGCAAGAAAGGCGTGATCATAGGGTATATATACTTTATAGACCTTACATATGGTAGAGGTAGACTGCAGGAATGTGGTGCAGAAACTCAAAACTTGCATGTACAGGCCTATACATGATTGTAGAGCAGCAATCGTGAAATATGCACACTGATATATAAACAGGGTGGGTGGAGTGGGTCAAGTGGTAGGATGAGGACCAGTAGTGGTGCAGTTATTCGCAGTTGCAGTGACAGGAGCTGAGAAGGTGGCTACGCAGGGATGATTTGAACAGTCCAATTCTGAGCTCAGGTGAGTTACCAGGAGGGAGGGTGTTGAACCAAGAGGGTGCCCTGTAGGAAAAAGGCCTCTGGGCGAGGGTCGTCCTAACCATAGGGGCTTTTAGCAGGGTCTTAGTGGAGCTATGAGTGGACAAGAGGGGTGGCCGTGCTGATTAGTTTAGACAGACTGGGGGGGTTAAGCCGACACAGATTTTTTGGGCGAGCAGACAGGTCTGGTAGAGTAGCCACTCTTCAAGGGAGAGGAGGTTGGATAAGTCATAAAGTGCACAGGTGTGTGTTAGCCTATCAGCCCCAGTGAGTAGCCGACAGGCCTTGTTGATTGAGAGCTTGATTTTGCCCAGAGCAGTGTTGTCCGCTGCGCCGTATATTAGGAGTGCATAGTCCACTAGGGACAGGACTAATGAGTCAGTGGCGAGTCTTAGTGCTTCTGGGGGAAGACAGGCTCTGTGCCGGTATAGTAAGCCTATGCGGGAATTTTGTGGCAGAGCAGAGGGTGTGGATGTGGTCATGGAAGGTGAGGGAAGAGTCGAGGATGATACCTAGGTATTTGTATGAGGTGACCTGCTCAAGAGGGTGGTGGGAGAGGGATTGAATGGACAGCGCAGCGTCCTTGAGTTTGTTCTGATTTGTGGGTAAACAGCAAGATGTGTGGGGTGTGGTGTGTGTTTTTTTTGTTTGTTTGTTTGTTTTTTTTAAGGTTGATCACAAGCCTTTGGTCAAGGAACCACTGCTCAGTCTGGGCAAAAGCGGATTGGAGCCCAAGCTAGAGTTGGGCGGGCTCGGGGTGGGATGTGAAGAGGACCGTATCATTGGCATAAAGCAGTATGCTTTCTGAAGAGGCATTGGGCAGCGTGTTTAAGCTAAAGAGTAGTGGTCCCAGGATAGCGCTTTGGGGAACACCGGAGCGGACCTGACGCAGGCAGGAGAGGATATTGTTGATTTTTTTTTTTTAAATTACTGTATTCCTCCCAGCCTGCCACCTCGACCCTTCAGGGGGACAACTGACATCCCACTGCCCGAACCCTACCCACACAGACCCCATGGAGCTTCGGATTACCCTCTCGGGCGGGATGAGGTGAGGGTCAAACCTCATTACTTACGCTAAGGCCGGTCTGCTGGCGGCACAGGCAAATCGTGGGCACGCCATGGTCCCCCCCAATCTTCCGGGCTGTGGCAGGCTTGTTTCCACGATTTTTCCCCTCCCGAGCAGCAGGTACCTTCCCCGACGTCATGACGCATATGCCGACGTCCGTGCTGCTCAATAGCCGCCCATCTCCCAGGTGGAGCTTGCAGTTCCTCGAACTTCCGCTCAGGGTCGTGCAGGTGTCTGGCAACGGCTGAATCCCTCCCCGGAGAAGGCGAGCTGTTGTTGGACACTCAAGCCTATCTCCCCCCGGCCGACCCACCGACGACCCGAGTCCGCTCCCGAACCCGGGTTGCCGGCGTGGAGCGAGGTGTGACGTCCAGTGCCTCAACCCTCAGCGCCACCGGGCCGGCCTATATTGTTGATTTTTACGCACTGGGTATGGGCAGCGAGGTAATTGGCGACCCAGCTTGCAGGGCCCGAGATGAAACCAAGCTGGGTGAGGGTGGTGTTAAGAGGGTGGCAGACCATGTCAAAGGCCTTTGACAAATTGATGAAAACTGCCCCGGCAGGATGCCCTTTATCCAGGGCAGAGTGAATGAAAGTGGAGAACTGCAATGAGGGCAGTTGTGGTGCTGAAACCCTGGCAAAAACCGTACTGCTCACTGCAGAGGAGGTTGAGCACAGTGAGATAGTCTGTTATCTGGTTGGCCACGATCTTTTTTAGGGCTTTGGGGGGGGGGGGAGGATAGAGATCGGTCTGTGTTTGCTTGGGGTCGTTCTGTCACTGCCCTTCTGTACGGGGGTGATTACATGGACTAGTGTGTCCACTGCAGCTTTCCCTTGATGCTGTTGCCGCTTACTTCCCGAGTTGTGACTGACAAACAAATGGTTGTTTTCATTAACCCATGATCTCCACTAGCTCTGTAATGAAGTCCAAACCATCCATTGCTTAACTTGATACAAAATGGCTGCCCAGGTGTAAATGAGTTAACTGAGGTGGAACACAAAAACCTAACGAGCCAAGAGATCTTGGGAAACCACATTTATATAATCAGTACCAGGCAAAAGTAGGCCACCTAGTGCTAGGTACATATCAGTGTAAGATATGGATGTTTGGGGCAACAGCAGTATGGTGGTCATACACACATATATAGCATTGTGAGTGGCTTTGGGGCCATCCCACAGCACTCTCTGATGGGAACTAGACATTGGGGGCAGCTCGGTGGAATCAGGAACACAGACACAACTCAAAAGGACTCTAATGGCCTTCTATCCCTCCCCCACCCAAAGCAGAAATTGGAGTGGTGACTGGACAGAGGAAGGAACGGACAGAATATGGGGGGTGGGGGTGCACAAACTCCAGAAGTCTAGGGAGCAAACTCTTAGAGCTATAGGCATTGGTGACCGAAGTACAGCAGTATGTGGTGGCAGCAGAGTAAGTAAAACTTTGTTTATAGAGCACCTTTTTAGAACCATGGGTCAAAATAACCACCTCTCTGCCTGGGACAGGTGCCAAGTGAAGAAGCACCAGTGGGCACTAGGACCCAGGAGATGCTGCCACCTGTAAGTTTGGGTTATGGAGTGCCAGAATCATGGTGTCACATGTTTAGAGATGTCCATTCAACGTGATGGGCTCCTCTGTGAAGTCGCAGACATGAACAGTGCTGTGGTAGGGCTAGACTGCGCATGTATTCCTTGTGATCGTGCGTGTGCCTGTCTTCCTTTTGCTTTCTGCAGTGGATACCTAATTTCTCTATGTGCTGTATTTGTAGCAGCTAGCAGCTACCCAAGACTCACATTTCATTCACAGGTGGCAGAGTTTTGGGTATGCTAATTAAAAACTCTTTTCAGGGCTACTAGCTAAGAGAGGCCTGGGTAAGGCTAATTAAAAACCCCTGTACGGGTTAGAGAACCGTATCTGAAAGGCCTTTTCAGGGCAGACAGTCTGGGCAGAAAGAGGGGGAGACTTTGTAGTTAGAGATAAGGGAAGGAACTTAAAAAGCCTGAGGCAACCACTTAACCCCCCCCTTAGGACAGAAAGGGCTCCAGAGACAGGAGATGGGGAGATTGGTTGAATGTCCTTGTCAGGGTTACTGAGTAGGGGGAGAGATTTAGTGTCCAGGCTATATACAGGAGCAGAGGAAGCTGATCACTTTATCACAGTAAAGAAGAACGGAGTTAATTCAAACAACGTGAAGTCTTGCTGTATTCTGACTATATGCAGTTAGCTCCAGCACTTGAACTGCCCCGGAGAGTAAAGGGTTAACTCTCTGCCAAGGTATAGAACGTTGAGCTTGAGCTCCGTTTCAGTCCTCTGTCTGTGGTACTCTGAAGTGTAACCGTCAGATTTCTTACTCCGCCTAACTGTGAAGTCGCTCCGGAGATCCCTCCTGTGCTTCGGTTCGGTACTAGTTGAAACGGTCAGTTTATTCAACCGCTTTCTTATTTTTTCGGTATTCTCTGTCACGATACAGTAAGTGGTGGTAGTGTTTTATTGTTAAATTAGTTAGAAATTGTTTTTCTTGGGTTCTTTCCTGGTCGGTCTGGTTGAGAACCGAAATCTATTGCTCTTTGTTGTTTTCTGAAGTTCTTTAGGGGTTTTCCAGTACTTATCAGTTCAAAAAAAAAAAAGTCTGAAATTTAATGGGATTTTTTTTTTTTAACCGACCCGTGACATGGTTGAAACCAATAAGTGTGTGTTACTTGGCTTAATGCTGTGAAGGGTAACTTTTTTGAATCCGGCGTGTCTGAGAAGCCCAAAAAGAAAACCGGTCCCACTGGGTTTCAGCACTGTACAGAGTATGGGGAGGCCTTTGCTAAGGCTGATCCCCACTTCGTATGTGTGTGTTGTCTGGGGTCTGACCACCTCAAGGAAGACTGCCAAATTTGTTAAAGCTTTACCAGAGCCACTCTGGAAAAAGGTTTTGAGTAGGCTAAAGGAAAGGGAGGCCGAGAAGTTCGCTGACCCGGAAGGCCAGCCTGGTTCGGGTGCGACCAAACCTGAAGAGATGCCCACTGACCTGGGCGATACCTGTTCGTGCAAAAGGAGAGCTGACTCTGCTGAGTCAGTTCCATGAAAAAGAAAACTAAAATCAGCTGGTTCAGATCCTACACCCCATGTTCCGACTGCTGAAGAAATGGTGAAAGTGATTACAGTAGTTCAATTGCTTTGCCCAGTTCCAACCAAACAGACATCGGTTCAAAGACGATCGGTTCGGTCGGAAGTAGTTGCTTCTGATATAGATCTTGAAGCATACTATGAGGGCGATTGGGAGGAGGAAGAAGATTATGATGGAGAGTTTGAAGGCCTAGATGAGCCAGTAGAGCCTGACATCTACCCAGACAGGCCTTCCAGTGTTTCTCCTCCCAGGCTTTGAGTCCCCTTCCCATTTCTTGTTTTACAGGAAAGTGGCTGAGACTCTTCAGCTTCTTATGGAAGAGGCTGATCAGGATGAGCCTGATATATGTGGAGATGATGGATGTTCCAGAGTCAAAGAGAGTGTCTGTCCCTTTACACACATCCCTGGGGAAATGGACACAAAAAATCATGCAGTTTCCCCACATCCATCCCTCCTGTGGATAAAAGAATGGACAGGAGGTATGCTTTATCAGGTCTTGGTACAGAATTACTTTCAACCCATGGCAGCCATGTTGGTGTAGTGCAGGCTGCAGCTTGTGACAAGGCTAACATCCCCCTGGCATCTCACCCCCAGATGAGGATTCCAGGAAAGTGGATGCCGTGGCAAAGAAACAATACTTGGCATCCTCTTTGGGACTCTGGTGATCAAATTACATGGCATGTACAGCCAAGTACCAGAAATGTATCTGGGATACGGTTCTGGAGCTGGCTAAGAATGCCCCTCCCCAGCTAGCCAGAGAACTAGAGCAGGAGGCTATAGATGGTATAGAGGCATCCAAAGTGCAATTTCATGTAGCCATGACCCTGGAATGTACATCATTCGAATCTAGAGCAACATCTATCTCCATGAAGAGGTTTGTTTGGCTTAGGTGTACTAGTCTTTCGCAGGATACCCAGCCCAAGGCCATGGATTTTCCTTGGGGAGCAAACTGAAAACTACATGAAGAAGATGGATGAATATAGGACCACCTACAGGAGTGCTGCAGCCAAGGAAAAGCAGGCCACTCCTCAAAGGCAGCAATTTAGGGCTGGCAGGGGCAGGCCTTTTCACAGGTCTTTTTGCCAAGCTCTGGCCGCCTCCTCTTTCCAGCAGAGGGGATTCTTTAGGGGAAGAGGCAGGTGTGGGATTGCCAGGACCCCATCAACCACGCAGTCTAAGCCCCCTGCCAAACAAACACCCTGAGGTGTCTGTCAGGGTTGCCTCCCCAGTTCCATTAGGGGTCTGGTTGGCTCACTGCTTCCAGGCCTGGGAGTCTATTACTTCAGACAAATGGGTCCTGGAAGTAGTGAGCCAGGGACTTGCTCTCAGTTTCAAAAGGTTCCCAAAAATGAGAGCAAGGTCCTTCAGTCTTCCCTTGGAGACGAAGGCCTTAGAGGCAGAAGTCTTCTCTCTTCTGCTTCTGCAAGCAGTAGAGAAGGTACCTCATTGTCACAGGGGGAAAAGGACTGTATTCCAGATACTTCCTTACCCTAAAAAAGACAGGGGAGTGGTGACCCATCCTAGATTTGAGGTACCTGAACAAATGCTTAACAAAACCAGAATTCAAGATGGTGACTCTGGGGGTAATTATTCCCTCTCTGAGGCCAGGAGACTGGCTAGCCTCCCTGGATCTCAAGGATGCCTACTTCCACAGAAAGTACCTCAGGCTCGAGCTGCCCTCGGGCCATTACCGATTTCAGAACTATGCCTTTCGGCCTGACATCTGCTGCAAGGGTGTTCACCAGGTGTCTAGCAGTAGTGGTGGCATTCATCAGGAGACAGGGTATCCTTCTGCTCCCATACTTGAACGACTGGCTCATTGTGGGTCAGTCCTCAGACCAAGTCAGGTCAGCCCTAGAGGTTACTCAAAAGCTTCTAGACTCCTTGGGTTTCATTCTGAACCTAGAAAAGTCTGTTTTGGAACCGGCTCAGCGCCTCACTTTCATAGGGATGGAGCTAGACACTATCCAGGCAGGAGCATTTCTCCCTCTCTCAAGGGTTCAGTCTCTTGTCAATCTGGCTTCCTCTTTTCGTCCTCTAGTTTCTTGTCCAGCCAGACACTATCTACAGTTGCTGGGACACGTGGCAACTTCCACAGCAGTGGTCCAAGGAGCAAGGTTTCAGATGAGAGAGATTCAGTTTCATGTCGGATCTTTTTGGTCTCAGAAAAAAGACCCACTCTCCAAATTGGTTCCAGTGTCTCAAACTCTAGTTCAGGCCCTCCAGTGGTGGCTGGAGGAGTACAGTCTTCGACAGGGTGTCCCCTTTGTCAGGCTCCTTCAGTGATTCTCACCACAGATGCCCCTTTAGTTGGTTGGGTGGCTCATGTTGATCAGCTGACAGCTCAGGGAACCTGGTCTCACCAGGAGTCTCTTCTACACATAAACCTTCTCGAACTCAGAGCTGTCTTTCTAGCACTTCAGACATTCTCAACTGCTGTCAAGGGAAAGTGGTGCAGATCAGGACAGACAATACCTCAACCATGTGGTACATCAACAAGCAGGGACGACTCTCTGTCCTTGGCCTTGTGCACAGAGGCCATGAAAATATGGTCACTAACTTATTTCCTTCAGGCTTCCCTGATGGCTGTTCATCTTCCAAGGAAGGATAACATTCTAGCAGATGCTCTCAGCAGGATTTCTCAGGGTCACCACAAATGGATCCTGAACCCTATAATTCTTCAGGTAATTTTCAAGAGGTGGGGCGCTCCAGAGATGGATCTCTTTGCAGCCCCGGACAATCGCCAACTTCCTCTCTTTTGTTGCAGACCACCTCTTCTGGGCCCTGTCCCTCAGGATGCTCTCTTGTTGAACTGGACAAGCAGGTTTCAGTATGCATTTCCTCCTTTTCCTCTGATATTCAGGGTCCTGATCAAGATCGGGTCTCAGCCTTGCAAGGTGATTCTAGTGGCTCCAGACTGGGCCAGGCAGCCTTGGTACCTTCTACTCTTGTCACTGTCCGTGACGGTGCCTCTGTATCTTCCCAAACAGTTTAGTCTCCTCACAGGGGAAGATCATTTAACCCAACTTTCAGACTCTCCTGCTCAAAGCCTGGCTCTTGAAGAACTAGAATATGCAAGCCTGCATCTTTGTCAATCAGTCTTGGATATTTTAAAGGTTAGCAGGAAACCTGCTACTGGAAAGACTTGCAACTCCAAATGGAAAAGATTTGGGTTTTGGTGTTCCCAGAGTCATATCCAGCCAGAGCTGGCTGATATTGCCACGGTGTTGGATTATTTGGTGCAATTTAACAGTTTAGGCCTCCGGCCTACTACTCTCAAGGTACATTTGGCAGCTCTTTCTGCTGGCAGGGGCTTCTCCCTAACATCTCATCCAGTTTTCAAGAAATTGTTCAAGGGTCTAGTACATGTTAATCCTCCCTTTCGGGAGCCTACCCCTTCTTGGGGTCTGAATATGTGTATTGCACAGCTTATGCAACCCCCTTTTTTGAACCTCTATCCTCAACTGAGCTGAAGTGCTTCACTTGGAAGACTGTATTCCTGGTAGCCATTACCTCTGCCAGGAGAATCTGTGAATTACAGGCTTTATCAGTGGAACCTGACTTCATTTAATTTCACTGGGATAAGGTGGTCCTTCAAAGAAACAGAAAGTTTCTTCCCCAGGTGGTATCAGACTTTCAGTTGAATCGGTCTGTCATTGCCTGTATTTTTTCACTGATCGTTCTTCCTCTGGGGAGAGGAGAGTACACAGTCTTGATGTAAAGAGGGCTTTTAGTTAACATATGTAGAACACACTAAGGCCCATAGTAATGACTATTCCCAGTTGTTTCTCACTTGTGGAGAGGTAGGAAAGGGTAAACCTGCCACCAAGAGAACCATTGACAGATGGATTGTCTCCTGTATCCAGTTCTGCTATTCAAAGCTTGGGAAAGAGCCTCCCTCAGGCCTGAAGGCTCATTCTGCCAGAGGTACAGCTGCTTCGGTTGCAGCAGCTAGAGATATACCCTTATTGGAAATCTGTAAAGCAGCCACCTGGAAAACTGTTCACACATTTACCAAGCATTACTCTCTTGACATTCAGTCAAGAAGTGATGCTAGGTTTGGCACAGCTGTGCTGCAGAGCTTGTTCCCAAAATAGGTTCTGTGATTCCCTCCTCCAAGGGGGTACTGCTTGGTAGTCTTCATATAGTCAGAATTCAGCAAGACTTCATGTTGTTTGAAGAAAAAATTACTCACCATAGTAATGTTGATCTTACTTCGAGACACAGCTCTTGCAGCAGGTTACACCATTAGGACTGAAGCCGCCAGGCGCCAGGACCTGGAAAAATTCTAGCTAGCTAACTACAGGCGGGGACCGCCCGGCGTCGGTCCCGTCTCCGGCATCGGTCCGCCTCCGGCGTCGGGTCCCGCCCCTCAGCGTCGGTCCGCCTCCGGCGTCGGTCCCGCCTCGGCGTCAGGCATGGTACAAAGGCGGCGTCCAGATTCCCCAGTTCTTTTCCGCCGTCGACTTAGCTACCTGACCCCTTCGGTTTACTAGTCTAGCGCAGGACGCTGAATAGTTCTTTTTCGATAAATTTTGAAAATCTTCAGAATCCTCTTCAAGCAGATCTTGATGTCATCACCAACTCGGGCCATCCTTGAGTGTGCTTGTAGAAGCAGATCCGTTCAAGGACCCCCACCACGGCCTGCGTCCGGTGCCTAGGCCCAGACCACGATACCCGGGCCTGTCCTTCTTGCCAAGGGTTCAATAGCCGTACCCGGATCCGGCGTCAGAGGGCTTTGCAGGCGTTTCTTCTGGAGGAACAACTGAAGACCATGTCCTCCAAGGGGGAAAGCTCCAGGGTCCACAAGCACGCGGAGAAGAGAGAGGGAAAGGCCCTTCCAGGTCCCCTTCTAGGGGTTGAGTCCCGTAGCTCCGGTTCGAAATCTCCCCCGGCTGCAATCAAGAAACCTTCATCTCAGGAGAAATCCGCCAGGCCTTCCTCCCCTTCCAGGGCCTTGGCGAAGTCCGGGGAACGACACCATCACCACCGCAAGTCGGGTTCCCGCTCCTCGGTACCGGCGTCAGGTCTTCGTCGGTGCCTCCACGCACAAGGCGCTGGAGCTCACGTCCTTAAAAGGCCTGTAGCCAGGCGCCGCGGCTCGACAGCTGTCAGCCGTCGCCCTTCTTCCCTGGGCCGCCGTCGGCCCGGCGTCCGGCGCGGCCATTACATCCCAGCGGACGCCGGTGAGGGGACGGCGCCGCCCCTCCTGAAAGAAGGCCCTGTTGCCTCCGACCGACATCGGTCAGGGTCCTCATCGAGGAGGACCTAGAGCAGCCCGAGGACCAGGCAGGCGACCCGGTCCGTAGAGGTACTCCCAGGATCCTCGCCATTACCAGAGCCCCTGGGAGCCGGCGCGGGACCCGGCGGCCGCCCACGGCACCGGGCCGTCATCGGGCCTCTCTCTAGTAGAGGTGAAAGATCTGTTCACCTACTGGTGGGATACCATTAAAAAAGACATGGTCCCCCCCCCCTCCTCCTATTCCTCCTCCTCCTCCTCCTCCTCCTGCCCCCCCGCCCCGCCATCGGGGTCGGCAGGCCGTGTTCCTCCTCCCGGGGCCTAGGAGCCCCTCCCAGGGGAGACCTGATAAGCGGGGACCTCCGTCGAAATCCTCTTCTGGATCACCCAGCCCCAAGAGATCCAGGAGGCGCGGATCAGCCTTCAGCGGAGGACAGGGATCAGACTACTCCACCTCTAGATCCCCATCTCCACTCTCCATCCCTTCTCGGACCCCGTGGAGATGCCTAGATCTCCTCGGATGATCCCTCGTTCCTTGATATTATGAGACATATACAAGAGAACATGGGATGGGATGCTGAAGACTTAGACCCCGAAAGAGTGACTCGCCAAATATCTTCGGCAAAAGGACCCCAAGCCTGTGGTGGTACCACCCTTGGTTGACACTTTCGTGGACGTCACCAAGGCTGCGTGGAAGCGTCCACACTCGCTCCCGGCGAGACCGAAGAAAGCTGATCGCTTGTACAAGGCTCCTAAGGACGACCAGTACTTGACGCAGCATCCTCAGGCCGATTCTCTGGTCATCACAGCCTCACATGACCGGTCACAGAGGCCACAACATTTGAGCACCCTGCCACGGACCCAGAGTCCAAACAACTGGGCGCGTGGGTAGCGCCTGCGTATGCTTCGCTACCTGCGCCATCAGATCCCTGAACTATTTAACCCCATGGTTCAGTTCCAGAGCGCTTTGTGGGAACAGGGTCTGGAAGCAGCTGAAAAGATGCCGAAGGTGAGCAGAAGGAGGAGATGCTTCAGCTCCTCCGTGCAGGTTCAGCCGTGGGGACCAAGTGCTAAGAGCACGTATGACTCCAGCGGACTCATCGGCCCGAGCAGCAGCTTCTGGCGTTTGCCTCCGGAGACACTCTTGGTTCGCGTCTCGGTTTACCCGGACGTCAAAAGAACATCTTGGGCCTTTTTGAGGAGAAGTATTGTTTGGTAATCCTACAGAAAAGATCCTTACCAAACTCCAAGAGGCCGGGAAGGCGGTAAGGTCGGGTCAGGCCATGTCCGACCTAAGCTTGGTTCCTTCGTAGGAACCAAAGCCGTTCGTCTTGTAGACGCAGAGCAACAGACCCACTCCGCTGCACCTCAGAGGGCTCTGGTTTCGTAGAGCCAGGGCAACCCACCCGCCAGCCGAGGCCAGCGTTCTCCTAGGCAGGCCCAGCCAGCGGGTCCATCTGCCGCCACAGCCTGACTCCTTGCCGGCCCCCGCCCCTCAGGATCAACGGGAGTTTATAGTCGGGGGTCGCATTGCGAACTTCCCGCCGGGATGGCAGGCCATTACCACCGACAGGTGGGTTCTTCAGTTGGTCAGTCTAGGCCACTTTATAGAATTTGCAGGAAAGCCACCCTCGAGGCCTCCTTTGCTCTCTCGGTATCAGGGTCAGCACAAAGCCTTGATCTGGCAAGAAGTACTCGTGCTACTCGAAAGGGGCGATAAGTGCGTCCCAGAGAACCAGAGGACTAGGATACTATTCCCACTTCTTCCTGGTTCCCAAGAAAACAGGGGACCTCCGTCCAATCTTGGACCTCAGCGACCTCAATGTGCGGTCACTTACAAGAGATTCCGCATGGTGACCCTTCCAGGTCTTATCCCCATGCTCAAACAGGGCGCCTTTTTAGCGTCTCTAGACATACAGGATGCCTACCTGCACATCCCTATGCTCAGGCGCACAGAGGTTCCTGCGCTTGAGTTTCTCGACCACCACCTTCAGTTCCGAGCCCTTCCTTTCGGACTGTCTTCCGCACAGGTCTTTACCAAGTGCATGGCAGTCGTGGCAGCGTCTCTGAGGAGACAGGGCCACTACGTGTTCCGTACCTGGACGACTGGCTTCTCATGGCTGCCTCCAGAGGCGTTGCTTCTTGCAATCAAGAGCACCCAGGATCTGTTCCGATCCCTGGGCATCCTCATAAATTACGAGAAGTCTCTCCTGGTACCGTCGCAGAAACTGCAGTTCATAGGAGCAGTTCTGGACACTGTTCGGGAAGAGCCTTTCTTCCGGCCGACAGAGCGGGCGCATCCGATCCTCCAAGGGACCTATCACTAAGCAAGGTTGTACCTGCCAGGTCGGTCCTTTGCTTGCTCGGACACATGGCTACGGCCATTCCTACCGTCCCTTTCGCAAGACTCCACATGCGCATTACTCAGTGGATGCTCAAAGTGCAATGGGACCAAAGGCAAGACCACTTGCAGCATCGGTCAGACTCACGAATTCAGTGATTCAAGACTGGCAGTGGTGCGCTAGCCCCAGGGTCGCTCTCATTAGGCGTCCGTTCATTCGCCGTCCCGGAGGTCACCCTCACCACAGGCGCTTCCGGTCTTGGATGGGGGCACACCTGGACGGGTAAAGTCCCAGAATGCGTGGACCCAGATGGAAGCTCACCTTCACATCAGCGTGCGGAAATGAGAGGCGGTCCTCTATGCCCTGCAGGCCTTTCAGTCAGTTATCCCACCGTGTACTCTTCTACTTCAGACAGACAACACGGCGGTGATATATTACCTCAACAAACAAGGAGGCGCACACTCTTACCCCCTTTGCAGGGAGGCCATGAGAGTGTGGGATTGGGTAATCAGACGCGGCGCGAATCTGATCACTGTGCACGTTCCCGGAGTGGACAACACGGTTGCAGACGGCCTGAGTCGTTCTCAGGCCAGAGTCCACGAATGAGAACTCCTTCAAGAGGTAGCAGAGGATCTGTTTCTTCGATGGGGAACTCCAGATCTGGACTTGTTCGCCTCCCATCCAGCATAAAACTGCCCAATTTTTGCTCGCTAGATCCAGGGCCTGGTGTTTTCTGGCAGGGCAGCGTTATCCCTCTCCTGGGCCAACAGATTCCTCTCGCTTTCCTCCTTTCCCGTTGATCCAGAGTTCTTCTCAAACTGCTGGGAACGCATAATGATCCTAGTGGCCCCATTTTGGCCCAGACAGATTTGGTTCCCTTTGTTGATTCAACTATCTACGGGAACCCCGCTCCGTTGCCGCTCAGCTCCACTTACTGTCTCAGGAGAAGGGTTCACTTGTCCACCCGGACCTACGTTCCTTGAACCTGCATGCTTGGCTCCTAGAGACATAGCCATTTTATATCACGGGGTCTCGCAAGAGGTTGTAGAAGTCCTTTCTGCAGCCAGAGAAAGCGACAGCACGTGACGCCATGAAATGGCGCTGCTTTTTAGGTATGGTCACAGCACGCGACCTTTAGGTTGTCCTGTGGGAGTAATATTAGAATATTTGCCTCCCTCTTCATTCGGGTCTAGCCTACTCCTCTATTAAAGTGCACCTCTGTGCCATTGGACTTACCACCTCCCGGTGGAAATCGTACAGTAGGCTCAGGTGGGCGCCTCTCAGAATTTCTTAGGGAGTGTTGCACCTTAGGCCTCCTATTAGAGACCCTGTGCCTCCATGGGATTTGCTTTTGTCCTTGAACAGCTCCGCTTCCCCTTTGAACCTGCCGCGATTACGAGCCACGTTTTCTGTCGTGGAAAACGTTGTTTTAGTTGCTGTTACTCGGCAAGAAGAATTTCTGAACTTCACGCTCTCATGTGCAAAGAGCCTTATTTAGTTTTCCACCGAACAAGTATCCTGAGGACAACCCTAAATTCTTGCCTAAGGTGGTTTCTTCCTCCTCTGAACCAGGATATCGACCTTCGGTCTACTTCCGAACTACTCTAATAGAGGAGGCTCTGCTCCATACCCTGGATGTTCACCGCAGCCTGAGGTTTTACCTCAACAGAACTCAGTCCTTTCGTAGTTCTGAGCAGCTTTTCATTTCCTTCTCTGAGAGAATGATGGGCCAATCAGTATCCAAACAGTCCCTTTCTCGCTGGCTTGTCCAGTGTATTTCTCACTGTTATGGTATCAAACAAAAGCCCCTCCCGGGTTCAGTCAGGGTCATTTCACCTAGAGGGTGGCTACTTCCTTTGCAGCGCTCAAAATGTTTCCACTTCTGCTATATAAGCTGCAATACTTGGAGTTCTGTGCATACCTTTATCAGGCATTATAGCCTGGACACCGCCTCTCGGCGAAGGGCTGGTTTAGTTTGGCCGTACTTCAGGGTCTCCTGTCCTAGGTTCAGGACCTGGTTTTTATCCTTTAATTTCCTCCTCCCCGGATTTTTCTGACAGCGTTACTGCTTGAGGAATCAGTCCTAATGGTGTAACCTGCTGCAAGAGCCTGTTCAGTAAGATAGTACAGTTACGTAAGAACTTACTGTAACAGTAGATCTTCGAGAACAGCTCTGCAGCAGGTACTCTTCCTACCACCTTCCCCTTGGGGAAGCATTGGCTCAGTCTTTCTGAGCAGGAATTATCTTTCTGTCTTCTGACGCCAATCCTAGGTCTCCATTTTGATGTCAGCCTGCGGCAAGAAGTCTCCAGCGGAGAACTGGGGAATCTGGTGGGACCGCCCCTTTTGTACCACGCCTGGCGGCGGAGGCGGGACCGACGTCGGGGGCGGTCCCCGCTGTAGTTAGCTAGCTAGAATTTTTCCGTGGGGTCCTGGCGGCTTCAGTCCTAATGGTGTAACCTGCTGCAAGAGCTGTTCTCGAAGATCTACTGTTACGGTAAGTTCTTACGTAACTGTACTTTTCTTCTAATGGAGTCTTGCTATATTCTGACCTCCCTCCCTGCCTCCTCTCCTGGAACCTAGTAGTTTTGGAATGTGGTTTGGCATGCACAGTGCTGCACCCCAGAGGTGTACTTGGCATACCTTTTATCTTATTAAGGTTTTTTTTTTGGTTTTTATTATGAATATTTTGGTTGTTTCACTACCTGGTTAGATTATTTTTGGGGTTCTTGATTTGTTTTTTGACTAACGATCTGTTTTTATTGCCCTTTGTCATAACAATTTTAGAAACAATTTCTGCTTTGAGTTAGTTTAGTGCTTGTAAGAATCTGACGGTTACACTTCAGAGTACCACAGACAGAGGTTTGAAAATGCCTCGAACTCCATGTTCTATGCCTTGGCATAGAGTTAACCCTTTACTCTCCGGAGCAGTTCAAGTTCGGGGGCTAACTGCATATAGTCGGAATACAGCAAGACTCCATTAGAAGAAACAACATTACTATGGTGAGTACTTGTTTGTTAAGGGCCCTAGTCAGAGCTGCTACTAAGCAGGAGGGGGATGTAATTCAAAAGCTGTTACCAGGTCAGTGAATTGGGTGCACACTTAAGTCCTTTTTGGGGTGCTGTACCAGCCAGGTGGCACACTAGTTGTTGTTAGTAGCTCGTATTCAGAAAGATAAAATTAGTAAAGAGAAGTCAGCAGGACAGTTACAGATTCTTTGGGACAGTTAATAAATATTGCATCTGTCCCTTGAACGACCATCCATTAAAAAAAAAAAAAAATTTCTAGCCCTGGGTGGCAGTTACAGATATGTCAGCTGTACTGAATCAGGACTTTTACATGACCATACCAGACTATGTGTTAAAGGGAACTCTCTGCTTACCTGCGTTAATGCTGTGGGACCTGTACATCCCAGTTAGGCAAAATGAGATAAATTCTATTCACAAGAGACAAAGTTGATCTTTTATCTGGTTAATCATGCTTCCCCGATAGCTTTGGGTGCAGGCAAGCATGGGAAACAAAACAAAACAAAAAAAAAAAAGGTCAAAAGTATATAGATCACCATCCCAGAACCAGGAGGTGGACAGGGAATTTGGGGCTGTCATCGGGAGGACAGCAGAACTCTGGGAAATGCCTGATGCTGGGCTAGCTAGCAACTGCTCTTAACAGCTCTGCAGCATTAGGGATTTATTTAATTTTAATTAGTTTTTTCATTTTTAATTTTTGTTTTGTGTTTTAGTGATAGTGAGTTTTGTGGTTGGTTGTTTTATTTTGGAGTGTCTGCAGAGTGAGAGATGTGTTGGGAAGGTGTTATGCCGGTCAGGCATTATTCCCCTTCCAGGCTTAGGGATCTTCGTCCTTTTTCTTGTCTTTCATTGTCCCCAGAGGTTTATAGATGGTGCCGGGATCTGGGGATTGCTAGGAGAAACATAGACTTTGACGGCAGACAAGGACCACTTGGCCCACCCAGTCTGCCCATTTCCCTACCTATTGGATAATTTCCTCACATTACCCCTGAGCCGCTCCCCCTCTATCTTTAAATTGTGCTCCCTTGTTCTTACACATCTCTTTTTCTGAAAGATGTTACCCTTCTGGACTTTGTTGATTCCCTTGAGGTACTTGAACGTTTCTATCATGTCTCTCCTTTCATCAAGGGTATACATATTAAGCTCTCTGTCTCTCTTCATATGGTTTGGAGGAGGGTGGGGGCTGGGCCTGGTGGGGGAATGGAAAGGAGTGGGCAGATTGGGATAGTGAGGACGAAGAGACTCCCTGGGGCAAAATGTGTCCAGGAAAGGAGTTTTCTCTGTCTGATTCCCATACCCAAGGGCTCTGCTTGCAGCAGGCAGGTAACACGGTCTTCCTCAGTTACTCATCCTACTCGGGCGGTGTTATGTAATGCCAGATCCATTAAGAACAAGACCACTATAATAGCGGATCTTGTTGGATCATCAGACCTGGCTTGCATCACCGAGGCTTGGCTGGATGAGAATGCTGGTCCAGTTTTGGCATCGGCAATTCCAGCCGGGTACTCAGTGATGCACCACCCGAGGGTGGATCGTAGGGGTGGGAGGTTGCCACCTGTTTTAGATCGGACCTGAATCTGGTGGAGGTACCAGTGAGAACCACCAACTCATTTGAATGTATCATGGGTGAGGGTGTGGGGTGCAGGATTCTTCTCCTCTACCGTCCACCAGGAGATGGTGGACGGTAGATGATGAATATATGTGTTTATCTGTACGGTGCCCAGAGCCTCCGGGAATGGGTGTCTTTAAATAAATTTTACCTTACCTTTTCCTCCGGGAAGTCAAGGATTTCGTTGTCAGCCTGACATTGGGATCCCCACATGGTTGGTTCTGGGGTATTTCAGTGCCTGGGTCGACTATGAACTCTCGTAATTTGGTCAAGACTTCCTCCAGTTAATGAATTCACTGGGCCTCACACAGGTTATTTCCTCCTCGACCCATATTGGTGGTCATTCATTGGACTTGGTTTTTCTCCTGGGGATGGAGATATCTGACTTGGTGGTGGAACCGGTTGGGTGGTCTGACCATCATACCATTGGGTTCAGTTTAGTTGGCCCAGGAGACCAGCCCCTACAGAGATGGTCTGGTATGCCTTCCTTTGAGGGGTGTTTCCCCTGATGGTCTGATGGCGGTGCTGGACCTATCGAGTTTACAGAGTGAATGCATGGATCCTGGGGACCTGTTGCTCGCCTAATAATAAGACTGTGTTAGGGGCCCTTGATTCCATTGCTCCTGTTCGTGTTCGTCACCTCACTCTTCGCCCCAGGTCTCCTTGGTTTGATGAGGCCATGAGGGAGCTGAGGAGAGTGGGACGAAGGCTAGAGAAGTGTTGGTGGAGGTCGGGCTTGGAGTGTGACAGACTTAGATTGATGGATCATTATCAGGTCTGTCAATCAGCAGTTACTCGTAAGAAGGCAGAATTCCTGTCCAGGGAAATTGCTGCTGCGCAGAATCAACCGGCCCAACTCTTCCGGACTGTGGACAGATTGTGCAATCCAGTCTGCCTCCAGCCTAGAAGTGTGTTTTCATACGAGTCGTGTGAGGAGTTTGCTCGATTCTTCGCTGATTAAGGTTGCCACAATCGGGTCCAGTGTTCACGTGACCTTCTTCTCAAATGGGAACTGTGGTAGTCGGCAGGAGATGTCGGACACCCAGTTTGTGTGGTCTGACTTCTGCCGGCCCACAATCAATGACATTGTGATGGTCATCCAGTTGTTGCGACCAACCAACTGTAGTTTGCATCCGGGCCCTACACGCCTCTTGGTGGGTTTTGTGGATTAAATCAGCCCTGTCCTTGCTGAAATGGTCTGGATGTCCTTGGAGAGGGGAATCTTTCCAGATCCCCTGAAGGGGGCTGTGGTTCGGCCCCTCTCTAAAAAGCCCTCCTTGGACCCGGACTGTCTAGCAAACTACAGGCATTTCTCTAACTTGCCCTTTGTGGGTAAGGTTATTGAGAAGGTGGTTGCATCACAGCTGGATGATCGTTTGACCAGCCACAATGTCTATGATTCTCTCCAGTCCGGATTTAGGAAGAGACATAGTACAGAGACGGCCCTTGTCCGGGTACTAAAAGAGCTCCTAATAGCGAGAGATCGAAAGACCCGTTCCATCTTGGTCCTTCTAGACATCTCTGCAGCATTTGACACTGTGGACCATGATGTGCTGTTGGAACGCCTGTGGTTCATCTGTGACTGTCCAGAACGGTCCTCTGATGGTTTCAATCATTCCTCGAGGGTAGGACTCAGAGTGGTTTCTGGGATTTTTTCCTTGGCACCACTTCCCCTATCCTTATGTTTGCGGTGTATATGCTGTCGTTGGGAGCGATTTATTAGGCAGTACGGCTTGAGTTTTCACTGCTATACAGATGATACTCAGCTGTACATGTCCTTTGTTCCTGGTCAGGGGTATGCTATTTCGGTCTTTAATAACTGTCTTGCCGAGATCCAGGATTGCATGAGTGTGAGCTGGCTGTGGTTAAACCTGGAAAAAAACTGAGGTGCTGGTTGTGGACCCAGGTCATCGGGAGGCGGGTTTGTCGGCAGGACTATGTCTCGGGAGGTGTTCAGCTGACTACCTTAGACCGGGTGCGTAACCTGGGCGTTATTTTTGATGACTGTCTGACCTTTAAATCTCAGGGGTTGGCAGTTGTCAAAACCTCTCTTTACTGTCTGAGGAATATCACCCGGGTGAAGCCCCTGGTTCCTTCCGATGATCTTCCAGCTTTGGTCCACGCCTTCGTTACCTCCCACCTTGACTGCTGCTATGCCCTTTACCCAGGGTTGCCGGGGGTTGATATCAGTCGCTTTACAGCTAGTGCAGAATGCAGCGGCCAGGCTATTGACTGGTGCTTCTGTGACCAGTCATATACTGCTTGTGCTCCACGGACTGCAGTGGTTGCCAGTACAGTGGCGGATCACCTTCAAGATCGGTTTGCTAACCTATAAGGCCCTACACGACCAGGGACCTAGTTACCTGCAAGACCTCCGCTGTCCCTCCTGCTCTCTCCGATCCACTGATGAGGGATTGCTAAAGATTCCCCCAGCGTCCGTTTTTAAAGCTGTCTGGGGCCAGGTCATTCACTTTTATGGCCCCGACTCTGTGGAATTCTCTGCCTCGTCGGGTGTGATATTGCCTGACCGTCCAAAGCTTTAAAGTTGCTCTTAAAACCTCCTTATTTAATTTAGCCTATTCTGATTTTTTTTTAATGCTGCTATAGTTAACGTATTGTTTTAATTAGTTGTGTTTACTTGATATAATATTTCTGTTGTACAAGTGTCTTGTTTTTTTTTTTGTTTTTTTTCCAGAAAGGCGCTTTTTATAATTAAAATTGATTGATATGTTGAACGTGGAGTGGAGTATCCCAGTGGTGGCAAATGAAAAGAATCTGTGACTAGTCAAGGCATGCCAGAAAGCATTCGTGACGCAACTAGTTCAGGTCCTACAAGGAAGGGGGCTGCACTGGACCTGGTTCTCACCAACTGGGAAAGGATCCAGACTGTCTCAGTCCAGGAGCGCTTGGAGCTAGCAGTCGCAGGATGGTGTGGATGAAGATCCAGTTAGAAACCAGCAAGACATGCATCGAGGTATGGGACTTCAGGAGCATGGACTTTGGGAGAACATGGGGAAATATTAGAGGATAGCATAGGGGTAATACAGAGGATACAGGGAGTGGTCAAGAAATGGGAAACCTTTAAAGACCAGGAAGGCAGAAGCTTCAGGACTGTGGAGGTAAGCAAATGCAGGAAAGTGATGACGTTGTGGTTATGAGGGAGGTAAAAGAGGCAGTGAAGGAGAAAAAGGCATTTAGGAGGTACAAGGAGAACCAAAAGAATGAGGACTGGGAAATGTACTGAAGGGAAACATGTAAACTCGTTAAGAAATCAAAGTCCGGGGCAGAATGAATAACTGTGGAAGGGGTGAATCGGGGATAAGGTGTTGGTACTGTGTGCGAGCAATGCAGAACTAAAGAGGGCATATTAAGGCAGGGAGAAGTGGGTGGAAGGGAAGAAGGGTACTGCCAATATACTGAACCAATATTTTTCAGTTTTGACACAGAAAGAGGGTCCAGTTGAACTGTACAGTAGGGCCAGATATGGGGGGAGTGGGACCAGTGACACTTGCATCATCGAAGAAAGGATGCTGGAGGGTTTGAGAGTTTAGACAAATCGAGAGATCCTGATGGGATACAGCAAAGAATTGAGAGAAATGGCAGAAGTTCTTGCAGCACTGCTAGAGGACATCCTCAGCTGCTGACTAAACACTGAGGTAGTCTTCAGGGATTGGAGGACGGATATTTATTTATTTTTTTTTTTTTTAGTATTTGGTAACCGTGTAAGGCCCACTAGGCACAAGTGCCTGTTTTCAGGGGTGACTTGGGAGCACTGGGCAGTTAAGTGACTTGCTCAGTGACACAGTATGCAAGTGGAGATTGTGAGAATCAAACTCGCGTCTGGTCTGCTGGATGTGCCAAGCTCGTTCACACCTCGTTCCTCTAACCCCTAGGCTATACTGCCAGCCCAGGATAACTGTGCCCTTGCACAAAAACAGTAGGGATGATCCAGGAAAGTAGAGCCCATTCAGCCTATGTCTGTGGTGGGGCCATTACTGGAAGGTATTTTAGGAGAAAGGGTTGACTTCCTTGAGGCATTAACAGGACTGTGGAAAATACAAGTTCATGATGGATTGGGGAGGTCCTACCAAATGCAGCTGATCAAATTCTTTCATTGGGTTACAAGGGTGGCCTAGAAAGGGCAGGCAGTAGCCATACTGTACCTGGACTTAAGTAAGGCCTTTGTCTTGGTCCCCTGCAGCAGACTGGTCAAGAAACTGAGGGATCGCAGGGCAGAGGAAAGAGTAACAAACATGGGTGAAAAACTGGCTAAAGGGGTAAACACAGGGTGCTCGGGATCCGGGACACTCAGGTTTAAGACGTGACAATTGGAGTACCACAGGGTTCGACCTGGGGCTCATCCTCTTTAAATGTATTCATTTGCAATGTAGGGGTAGGAATGTAGGGGAAGATCTGCCTCTTTACAGATTAACGCCACAATCTGTGGGAGCGTATACAGTGAGGATGGTGTTGGAGCAATGAGGGAGGAGCTTGAAGGGCGATCTTGGATATGGCAGCTGAGATTCACTGCAAAGAAACAAGTGGTGCGGTAAAGGAGCACAGCTGAGGAGACTGAGCTGGCTGTGGTAATATTAGAAAGCCTGAAAACTATGGCACAGTGAAACAGGGCAGTGAATAATGCACCTATAATACTGGGGTGCAGAGGAAGGAGGATTAGTAGTAGAAGCAGAGAGATGGTTCTTTTTTTTTTTTTTTTTTCTTATAGCACCTGGAGTAATGTGTGAGATTGTGGGCCTACACCTGATGGACTGGGATAGGGTGGAGGCTGTGCAGAGAAGGTCAACCATATTTGTACTGGGGCTGAGGGAGGAAAGATTAAGAAACCTTTACAAGTACACCCAAGAGACCAGGAGGGATGGGGGACATGATGGAAACATATAAACATTTCTATGGGATAGCCAATGTGAAATATAGAACCAATGATTTTCCGTTTTTTAAAATTGGCTAGTTCAGTTTGACAAAGTCCTAACACCTGTTTTGTGTAAAATCTTTCTTTACTTTTCTTTTCTTTCTTTCTTTTGGTCCCCTCCAAATTGAGGGCAAATGATCATATTTTGTACAAAAAATTAGATTTGAAATGGAAGGGTTTGCCAGACAGCTGGTATGGGGTGGAGGTAGGAAAGTCACAAAAAAAATTGACTCCAAATTGCTGGCTTAAACTCCAACACCCCCCGCCCACCTGGTGTTTTCCATTTTAAAAATGGAAAATCATTGGCCTTAGAAATGCAATAAATTGGTCACCCAAAGTACAGACACAGGGAGGGAATCCACTGAAGATGGCTGGTGTAGGTTCAGCAGAGATGTCCACAAGTACTCTTTTTCCACAGAAGGAGTAGTGGACAAGTGGAACGGAATGCCAAAGAGAGGTAGTCTGTGCCAAAATGGTGAGTGGATTCAGACATGGGTGGAACTGGCACAGGGGCCTGATAAGAGTAGAAGGGTGTTGTAACCAGGAAGGGAAGAACGAAGGAAATCTGTCACTAGGGTCATTGCACAAGTAATAGATAGAGTTGACCAGATAGGATGGGTCGGTGGTCTTTCTCTGCTATCACTTTCTACGTAATATGGTAGTAGCAAGTGTGAAGGGTTTACGCCAGCTAAACAGGGCACAAGGTCCCACTTGGCAAATAAGCCCCCAAATACAGGATACCATACAATTGATTTGATCTTCCTGGACATAGTCTCCACCACTCATTCACACTGATGGGATTACACCAGAGGTGCTAGGACCCAGTGGGAGGCAAACCTTTTCATGAGGCCGGTGCCGAGATGGAGTCGCGAGGAAGCGGCACCGCGTGCCAGACTCATGCGGTATAGACTATCTCCACGTCGACCCTCCAACCGCCTCTGTTCCTTTTTTTTTTTTTTTTTTTTCCACCAACGAGTGCACTTCGGTGACATTGCTCGCCCGCTGGGAGTCAAACTTCAAACTAGCAGCTTAGTTTTCAGTTTTATTAATTTGTATTTTAGCACGTAAAGTACAAATTTATATTTTAATAATTTTCTTTCTTGTACAAGAAAATCTTCAGCCCTCCATTGACTGAGTCGACCATGAGTGGGGCAGGTGACTGTAGGGAGACTTTGTATGAAAGCTGTTCAGTCAGCTGGGTCTGGTCCACTGCCCTCTCCGGGGGGGGCTGACAGTGGTTCGTCCAGTGCTGGGGGGGGGATGGGCGGTCCCCTCAAAAGCATAAAGAGGAACTGTCCCATTCACGGCACTGTTCGACCTAGAGTAGTTCTTCGGCCCACCGGTCGAAGAAGAAATGGCATCACTCGAGGGCTCCCTCTTGTACTTCTGTGCGTAGACGGTTGGTTGTTGGGGTCAGAAGCCGCTCTCCGCTTCTTTCAGAGTCGCTGACTTCTGTCTCTGGTAGCTGGCCTCTTCGACTCCGGGGCTCCTCTCTGCCTATTGGAGGGGCTTCTGATGAGCAGTTTCACCATTGGGCCGCTGTTGTAGAGCAATGGACTCGGAGGTTGTCCCGACTGCCCGAACCAGCCAGTCCATCGCCAGGGCCTTTGGGCCTGTCTGTTTTGGGCCGGCAGGGAGGTTAGGACTTCCTAGTCGCGTGGTGCCTTCTTTGGTACTGTTGACTCCGCGCTCTGGTTTCTTTCCCTCTCACATGGCTGCGGCGCAGGGGTCCACACCAATGCCTTTATCTCATACCATTTTTCATCCTTTCTCAGACTTCTGTGACAGTGCCGCTGACTACTCTGGCGTTGAGGTGTGTTTTTGACACTGCATTCCCTGTCAGCACTGTCCTCGGCACCGGGGTTGGTGTCGGGCGCCGTGTGTGATGCTGGCGCTTCCTGTCGGCGCCCTCCTCGGTGCCGGGGGTGGCATCGGCGCTGTGTGCAGTGTCGCGCTTCCTGCCTTGAGCAACACCACTTTCTGTGTCTGCGCCAAGGATGTGTATGGCGCCGCCTATCTTTCAACTCAGATTCTTTCTCCTTCTCTTCTTCCTCCTGGTTTTCATTCCGTTCTTGTCTATACAGTCACCCCTGGACTGTCGGGAGATGATTTTGAGACTGATCCGGATTTTCGACTGGGTGATGGTGATGCCGATTCTTCCTTGGGGGCAGGGATCAGTCCTCCTGCAGAGCCTGTTGTTGACGATCTCTCCTTCAAGTCTCTGCTGAAGAATTTAAATTCTACTTTCTCTCCAGACCATGGAAATCTGTCCTGGGAAGTTTCTGCGTCTCCCATTATTTACATGTTCTGGAAATCCCTATGGATTTAACTCCTCCGGTACAGCCCTCTTTTGAGACTCTTTCCCAGATGGTGTGGAAGAATCAGTCTCTTATTCCTTCTGTGGTCCATAGATAGGAAATATGCCCTTCCCAAGGATCGCCCCATCTTGGCCTCACAAGCCTTTGCTGATGCCATAGTGGTCCTGGCAGAGAATAAGGCTGTCCTCCCTCAGGAATCTATAGCCCATCCCATAAAGAATCTCACAAGAGTCTTTGCTGCCTCAACTCTGGTCATGCGCATTGCCAGCTACCAGGGCTATTTTTCTCATTACGAGTATGTTCTTTGGCATTCACTCAAAGCAACGGTAGATGCTCTGCCCTAGTCTGAGGTTAATTCAGAGCTGCTACAGACCATAACTAGGGGTATCGAGTCCAATAATCAACAAACTAAAGCTGCAATGGACGCTTTCGATATTGCTTCCCGGGCGGCAGCAGCTGGCATTTGCACCAGTTTCCATTCCTGGCTGCGTACTTCAGGCTTTACGAATGACGCCCAACAGAAAGTCATGGTCTTAACTTTCGACAGTATGTATCTGTTTGGGCCTCAGGTGGAACAAGCACTAGAGGCTACACAGAAGACTAGGTCTGCCATTAAGATAGCTAGACCTCTGCCCGTTCCCTCTCGAGGAGGTGGTAACAACTGTCAGTCCTTTCCTGGCAGAGGAGGCTTTTAACAGAAACCAAACCCCTCAGCTGCAAAAGAAAATGCAGCAGAAGGCACAAGGCCCAAAAGTGCCCAGTGCCACCTTCTGAGCTTCTGGCCCAGGTCCCACCTCAGCTGCCCGAGGGGGACTCTTCCTCGACAGTGGGAGGACGTCTGACTCTGTTCTACGACGAGTAGAAATCTATAACATCAGACAAATGGGTCTTCAGGATAATCCGTTAGGGGTACTCTCTCAATCTATCGGAAACTCCTGCAGATCATCCTCCCAAGTGACATCCCATGCTGTCTGCGGCACAGTTGGACCTTCTTGCTTCCGAGGTACAAGGTCTTCTGAACAGCAGGGCAGTAGAAGTAGTTCCGCTGGATCAACAAAATACAGGTTTCTACTCCCATTACTTGCCGGTTCCAAAGAAAACCGGCGGCATGTGCCCTGTTCTGGAGCTCAGAAAGTTTAAATTCCTGCACAAGGAAAAGTTCAAGATGATATCACTCTGTATCCTGCTACCTTTGATTCATAAACACGATTGGCTAGCCTTCCTGGACATGCAGGACGCCTACCAGCACATTCTCATACACCCAAATTACCACAAATACTTATGGTTTGTGGTGTTGGGTCAACACTGTCAATTCAGAGTCCTGCCCTTGAGGCTATCCTCTGTGCCTCGAGTTTTCACAAAGTGCTGTGCAGTTCTCGCTGCACATCTAAGGAAAATCAGAATCCAGGGGTTCCCATATCTGGATGACTGACTTCTAGCAAGCCCCTCCAGGCAAGAGACTGTGGAGGCTGTGGCCACGGCCTCAGACTTCCTCACGTCCATGGGAGTCCTGCTGAACCTCAGTCACGGTTGCAGCCCTACCAGAAGCTCCTTTTCATAGGAACCCTTCTGGACACTTCCTGTGCAAAAGCTTTTCTTCCGGTGGACAGAAGGAGCGATATCTTATAGATGGCCTGCTTCATCAGAGAACACGGCTCAGTGCAAGCTCTCTCGATGCAACGGATGCTGGATCTCGTGGTATCCTCTGTGTTCACTGTACCTTTGGCTCGTCTCCACATGAAAACCTCTCAGTGGCCCCCAACCACTCGCCCTCAGTCCTTTTCTCATCAAGGTGACGGAACCTCTGAAGAGGTCACTCACCTGGTGGTCTCAGGAGGACTACCTTCTAGAAGGATATCCTTTCACCCCTCTGGATCATCAGATCTCCATTACCATGGTGGGTTGGGGAGCTCACTGCCGGGATCTCCACACCTAGGGTACGTGGACTCTGGACGAGTCTCAACTTTACACAAACGTCCTGGAAATGAGGGCAGTCTTCTATGCAGTCCGAGCTTTGAAGGACATACTCTGTCACAAGAACATTCTCCTCCAAGTGGACAACAAGGCAGTGATGTATTACATCAACAAACAGGGCGGTGCACACTTGCCCATTAAGCAGGGAAGCAATGAGAGCGTGGGAATGGTGCCTGGAGCACAAGGCTCTGATTCAGGCAGTTTACCTGGCAGGGGTACGAAACGAGCTGGCAGACCGTCTCAGCAGAATGGAGACAGATCCTCACAAGTGGTTTCTTAACTTAACTGTTGTTCAGTCACTCTTCGAAGAGTGGGGAACTCCAGACCTGATCTTTTTGCGTCCCTACTCAATGCAAAACTGCACCTCTTCTGCTCCACTAATCCAGGACCTAATGTGTGTCAGGATGCATTCAGGTTGCAGTGGACAAAACACTTTCTATACACATTTCCTCCTCTTCCCCTAATTCAGATGGTACTGCTCAAACTGGAGGCACGGGGGGGGGGCAGAATGATTCTCGTTGCCCCATTCTGGCCTCCTTAGATCTGGTTTCCCCTAATCAACAGACTATCGGAAACCTCTCCGAAACTGCTTCTCCTTAAGACGAACCTTCTGACCCAGGGCCCTGTAGTCCATACCAACCTGAGGTCTCTTCACCTCCACGCTTGGCTCCTAAGGAGATAGAGGTGAATAGGTTTAATGTTTCTCGTAGGGTTTCGGATATTCTTTTGGCTGCACGCAAGCCAGCCACCAGAAAAACCTACACAGCTAAATGGAAGCGTTTCTCTATCTGGTGTGCAAAATGCTCTTGGAATCCTTTTTCCTGCTCACCGAATACAGTTTTGGAGCATCTCTTAGACCTTTCAAACACAGGTCTGCAATACTCCACAGTCAAAGTTCATCTTTGTGCAGTTCCGGCATATCATGAGGCAGTACTCTCCATGTTGCTGGCTCAGCTGCCTGTAGTTAAGAGGTTTCTTAAAGGGATTCTGCATACCAGACCTCCTGTATTCTGCAGGTGGAGGCTACTTCTAACTGAAAGGTGAAATAAGGAACTTAGAATTATCAGAAAAACAGTCTTTGTTACAATTCTTAAGATTTTCGGTGCAGGAAGAGTTTAAACCTTGGGCTAAGAATTTGTCATAAATCCTGAAATAAGTGCAGGTACAGGTTGTGTATTTGACCCAGACAAGTGCCCTAGGGGGTGGAAACTGTTTTTTGTGTTTATCTGTGTGTGCCTTAAAAGGAAATTCCAGACTTTAGCAGGAAGTGCTTGCATCATAGCTACTTATCAGCCAATAGCTTTGGTAACAGACCTGAGAACAATAGTATTATAAGCAAGTGTGTTATAGCAAACTCATCAGAACAGCTAATATTTTTCAAGTCAAACTACCTCTGGCTGGAAGCTGCAATACTGAACATAGGATTTGCAAGACAGCGAGTTGTGCTCACAAGAACCTTACAATTGTCTCTGGTTTGTAGCAGATATTCTGCAGTTGGAGGCTACTTCTAACTGAAAGGTGAAATAAGGAACTTAGAATTATCAGGAAAAGACAGTCTTTGTTACAATTCTTAAGATTTTCAGTGCAGGAAGAGTTTAAAGCACAGCTGACTTATTTTGGGGCTGACTGCTTTCAGACCACAAGCCAGCAGGCTGTTTTGGGGCTGGGGAGGTTTTACCTGTGTCTGACTTGGATGTCTGGATTTTTCTCTTTGATTAACAGGGTATTTTCTCTGTCAAATTGTTGTGTAGGGTATCCTGCTGACAGGAAGGCACTTATCGCAGCGGTGGGTCAGAGCTCTTAGCTGATTGTTTTGTGAGGGCACAGTTTAGGCCCAACCCCTTCCCACGCCTCACCCCACCCACCCCTGGAAATAGTTCCTTTATACCTGGGGTTCTGACATCATTTCCTCAAGAGTACAAGGTGCATATCACTGTCCTATTCTCTCTAGCACACTGCACTGACAATATAAGCATACACATTGTAATATATATTTCTATATATATATATTTCTATATAACAAACCAATCACACACACAAACACACACACAAAAAAAAAAAGTTGATAAACGTGGGGAGTAGTGCAATGTAATGGCTGTGGGGCAGCAGTCTTCCGGGAGACTTTCTGGAGGCTGAGATGCTGCCCTATTTGCAGACAACTCTCTGCCCTGAGGAGGAAGTTGCCTGTCTTCAGGCCACACTGGACAGTAGTAAGAGACCTTACCCCAGGCCACACTGGATGGTAGAAAGACCTCCCCATCCAGGGCACCAGAGCCACCACCACTACCTCAGAGGTTGCGAAGAAAGCACAGCAGTTGGACCACAGTGGGCTCGGGAGGTGAGGATGGTGGAACAGAGGCACACCCAGTCAGTTGTTCCACTCCACAATCCATACACCATTCTGGGGAGCATAGCTCCCTATGGATCACCCCACAGAGGAGACTAAGGAGTCTGAGGACAACTGTTGAGGGAGGCCCACAGGAAGGAGGCAGAGGACACCACAGGGAAGAAAGCAGCTCCTGGTGGGGACTCAAGTTTAGGGGATAGAACTGGGGAGCAGGAGAAACTGAAGTAAGGTGCCTGCCTGGTGCCATGGCTTGGAGGAGAAGGCGCATCCTCAGGATCACGAGAACAGCTGTGCAGGAGTCTGAGCTGGATGTCATTGTCCACCTAGGGACAAATGACTTGGCTCAACATGAGATTAGAGCAGTGCAGAAGGACTTTGTAGAATGGAGGGGCCTAAGACAAGTAGCACACACAGTATCCTTCTCAGAGGTGCTGCCTGTCAATGGCATGAGTGAGGCGAGGGTACTGCACCATGCAGTTTAATGAATGGTTGAAAAAATGGTGTGGAGAACAGGGTTTGGCTTCATTGGGGACTGGGGTTCCACCTGGAGGACACCAGCCTATACTAGCAGGATGGTCTGCATCTGTCCAGGAAGGGAACAAGTCTTTTGAGCAGTTGGTTTAAATGCTTCATTGGCAAGCTTTTAAACTAGTCAAGGGGGGAGGCACTGATAAGCAGCAGGAAAATCCCAGCCTCTCCCTACAAAACAGGGTACTAAATGAGAAAAAGACCGAGGTAGAAAGGTCAGTGGGGGATGCTGCAACAGAAGGTATTGCTATCCAAAAAATGGAGAGCAATGAGTACCAATGCCCGTAGTCTGAGTAACAAGCTTCCTGAATTAGTGGCCTTGATGGAGGAGGAACATCTGGATATCGTGGCAGTCACAGAAACATGGTACACACAATACCATGACTGGGACGTAAACATACCTGGATACACTATCTACAGGAGGGACAGGGAGGTTAAAAGAGGAGGAGGAGTAACTCTTTACATAAGGGAAGGAATCAAAGCAACAGAACAGAAGGGAAAACAGGGAGGAGAAGAAGCACTGTGGGTAAATTTGGAGACCGGCAATGGAACCACAATCCGTACAGGGGTTGAATACATACCCCCTTCTCAGGGGAAGGAAATGGACAAGGAAACGATAGAAAGTATACTTAGAATGGCAGAAAAAGGGGAGATATTGCTGATGGGTGATCTGAATATGCCAGATGTTAACTGGAGTGCAGTTGCAGCAGCCACTTCTAAGAGTGGGGTTATTCTAGATGCCCTACAGGGGGTATGCCTTAGACAACTAGTATTGGAGCCCACTTGAGAGGAAGCAATCTTAGACCTGGTTCTCTCAAATGGAGATGAAGAGAGATCACAGATGTGAAGTGGGTAGCCATCTGGGAACTAGTGACCATCAAACAGTATGGTTCACAATAAACACAGCGATAGAGTCAAGTCATACAAAGGCAAAAGTACCGGACTTTAGGAGGGCTGACTTTGCCAAAATGGGTGAGTGCCTAAGGAATGCACTAGCAAATGGGCAGGAAGGAGGGGTGGAAGAACAATGGGGAATAATAAAAACTGCCATCACAGAGGTAACAAGCCTTTGTGTGAAGCAAATAAAACAAAGCGATGTAAGAAACCACTATGGTTCTCCAAAGGAAGTGGCAGTGAAGGTTCAAGAGAAAGAAAGCATTCAGGAAGTACAAGGAATCACAGAAGGAGCAGGACAGAGAACTGTATCAGTTAAAGCAAAAGGAAGCTGGGAAGGCAGTGAACAGCAAAGGCCCAAACCGAGGAAAAGATAGCCAACTCGTTAAGAAGGGGATAAAACCTTTATAGGTACATCAGGGAGCAAAGGAAGACCAAGGGAGGGATAGTGAGGCTTAATAAAGGGAGGGAGGGTGGGCAGAGGGTGACTGTGAAAAAGCAGAGATACTAAACAAATATTTTTGCTCAGTATTTACAAAGGAAGAGGAGGAGGTACCTAAAGCAAACAGTAGAAACACTCTTGATACAGAAGTTGATACCAGCCCATTTACAGAAGAAAGGGTTCTGAAAGAACTCTTAAAACTGAAGGTGGACAAAGCAATGGGGCCTGATGGGATTCATCCCAGAATTCTAAAAGAACTAAGGGTAGAACTAGTGACACCACTGACTACCCTCTCTAACAAATCATGGGAGGATGGGGTGGTACCCGAGGACTGGAGGAGGGCAGATGTGATTCCCCCTTCACAAAAGTGGGAGCAAGGCAGAAGCAGGAAAACTACAGACCTGTTAGTTTAACCTCAGTGGTAGGGGAAATGATGGAATCACTTCTGAAGGAAAGAATTGTCGAGTATCTAGAGGCCAGAGGGACACAGGACCCAAGGCAGCATGGATTCACAGCAGGAAGGTCATGCCAGACGAATCTGATAGATTTCTTTGACTGGGTGACCAAAGTAGTAGATCAGGGAGGGGCTGTGGACATGGCCTACCTAGACTTTAGCAAGGCATTTGACACAGTCCCACACAAAAGATTAATATACAAGTTAGCCAGCCTGGGAGTGGGTCCCAAGATGACAGCCTGGGTAAAGAATTGGCTGGAGAATAGGACACAGAGAGTAATAGTAAATGGAGTCCACTCTGAAGAAAGGGGGGTTACTAGTGGGGTACCGCAGGGTTCAGTATTAGGATTGGTCCTTTTCAATGTCTTTATAAGCAACATTGCAGAGGGACTGGAAGGAAAAGTATGTCTCTTTGCAGATGACACAAAGATCTGCAACAGAGTTGATGCACAAGGTGGGGTGGAAAGGATGAGAAGGGACTTGGCAAGGTTAGAGAAATGGTCAAATGTATGGCAGCTTAGATTCAAGGCTAAGAAGTGCAAGGTAATGCACCTGGGAAAGAAAAACCAGGGAAGAGTACACAATGGGGGTGAGATACTAACGACAACAAAATGGAAGGGACCTGGGGTAGTCATATCAGATGACCTAAAGGTGGGCAAGCAATGTGAGAGGCAGCAAGGAGGCTTGGGGGATACTGGGATGCATAGGGAAGAGGCATCACCAGTAGAAAACAGGAAGTTACTATTCCTCTGTACAGATAGCTGGTCAGACCCCATCGGGAGTACTGCGTGCAGTTCTGGAGACCCAATCTCCGTAAAGACAGACAGGATGGAAGCTGTCCAGAGAAGGGCAACTAAAAATGGTGCAGGGTCTGCACCGGAAGACATATGAAGAGAGACTTAAGGAGCTTAATATGTATAGCCTCGAGGAAAGGAGGAAGAGGGGGACATGATAGAAACTTTCAAGTACCTCAAGGGAATCAAAGTCCAAGAGGTAGCATCTTTCAAAAAGGTGTGCAAGAACAAGGGGCACAATTTGAAGATGGGGGGCAGCTTAGAGGTAATTTAAGAAAGTATTTTTCACAGAGAGGTTGTGGATGCATGGAGCGGCCTTCCGGAGGAAGGTTGTGGAGTCAAAAACAGTGGTGGAATTCAAGCATGCATGGGACAGTCATAAGGCAATTCTAGGGGGTGGGGGCAGGAAGAAGTAGGCTGCTGGCTAACTAGGATCTGCAGCTTATCCATTAGGTAGGGAAATGGGCAGACTGGGTGGGCCAAGTGGTCCTTATCTGCCGTCAAATTCTATGTTTCTGTGTAAGATGTCCAGTTGCAGCTTGGGACATTAACCTTGTGCTAGACATGCTCACTTGTAAACTTTCGCGCCTCTAGCTACTTGCGAGTTGAAATTCCTCACTTGGAAGACCTGTCTTCCTGGTGGCCATTACTTCTGCTCGTGAGGTATCTGAAATACCGCCTTGGTCACAGACGACCCCAGCTGTATTTTCATAAGGACAAAGTAGTTCTTAGGACTCATCCAAGTTTCTGCCTAAGTTTGTCTCAGAATTCCGTCTGAATCACCTTTAGTCCTTCCTACCTACTTGCAAACTTCCAGAATGAAGGAGAGTGTACCTTTCATTTACTAGACATAAAAAGAGCCTTGCGGTTTTTATGGATAGAACGAAGGAAATTTGCAAGGCTAAACAACTGTTTGTTTCCTTTAACACGACCCAGCTGGGTCAGTCTGGTGCTATCGGGTGCATTTCAGCGTGGCTGGTGGCATGCCTTCGCCATTGTTGTTCCATGGCACAGGTCAAGCTGGAAGGCAGGGTGTACGCTCACTCTACCAGAGCAGTCACGGCATCTCTGGCGGAAATTCATAATGTCCCCATTGCAGTTATTTGCGGTTACCTGGAGCTCCGTGCATACGTTTAAGTACTGTGCCTTGGATGTCCATGCAGATATCGGTCATTTGGCAGGACAATCCTTAATGGACTTCTGTCCTAAAATTTGAGCTCTTCTCTCTCTCTCCTGCCGCCTGTCTGGGGCGTTATTTAGCTCCATACTCTCCCATCAGTGTGAATGAGTGGGTGGAGACTTTTATGTCCAGGAACATGTGGAAATTACGTACCTCGTAATTCTTGATCTTCTTGGACGAAGTCTCCACCACTCATTTCCACCCCCCCACCCCCAAGCTCACTTCCTTGTTCCTAATCTTCACTCCCTCAATGGTTGGACTGTGAAGACTTTGTTTTTGACCCTTCTTACACGGCTCATGTGGACTATCTTGTGTCTGATTTTTAGGTTAGTTACGCTGCATCTCCATGGGGGTACTGAGGAGGTTGGAGGGTCGGCGCGGGATGAACTATACCCCACCGAGCCTGGCTCGTGGTGCAGCTTCCTCGTGACTCCATCTCGGCGCCGGCCCTCCTGAAAAAGTTTGGCTCCCGCTGGGTCCTAGCGCCTCCAGTGTAGTCCCATCAGTGTGAATGAGTGGTGGCGACTTCGTCCAAGAAGATCAAGAATTAAGGTAGGTACATAATTTCCATTTTAACATGTTGTAGTCTGCTTTTCTGGTTTTCTTTGTGTCCTTCCACCTGCTCTGTTTCTTGACCAATAGCACATCTTGATGCGTAACTTCTAGACCCTGATCGCTGCACCCTTGAGCCCTTCGAATGTTTATTTCTGGTGACAGTGAGTGCCCTCTTATACTTGATTGGGGGAGGGGCTGAGGACTGTCTCTGGGGCTAGTTTTCAGCACCTTGCTGCAGCCCCCTTGGGAGGAATTTTGAAACTAGGTGAGAGGGAAGGAGTCTGGTCTTGAGTGCCCCAACTGGGTGGCTAGTGGGCAGGGTGACATCTTCCTGAGGGGGCCTTGCCATTATCCATTTGCTCCATTAATTCCCTGGGGGGGGGGGACACAAAGCTTTACGTCAAGGCCCACCATAGTAGCGCCATCCCAGCTGCCCTGTCACCAGTGGCTGCCCACGTGTAAGCTTGTAGTAGTATGCAGTTGAGATGGCATGATAGCATATTGTATATTGCGCTTACTGCTAAAGGGACACTATCCTCTGCCTTAGGCCTCGGAGTGTCCCTAGTTTAAAAAATGCATCTTATGATGGTTCACATTCTGTAGAGACTGCTGATGTAGCTGGTTGTTTGAGTCTGATTTTTTTTTTTCTTTTAAAACAATGAAAAAACAGACTGCCCACCATACTGGTGTTACCACATAAAAACATGTTTATTTGCATTCTGTGATAACTCCCCCTACATTGTTGCTGGACTGAGGAACATCCCCAACATGGTCTAGCCACTCATTATGCGGTGGGAGTAGGGGGAGACTGTTGTATCATGAGTGGCAGCACTGTTTGGGGGTGTTTCTATTCAGGAGGTATGCAATAAAAATAGATCCAGGATTCAAAACAAAGTTGTTTATAATTATACAATGGCAACAAAATTTCCTGTATTCTGATGGGTCAGTGGGTGCCTGAGACAGTGATGTTATTACACAGTAACATCAATGTATTGTTTTATTCGAGCTTTCTATCACTGTTGTCTCTTCAGAAACCCAAAATATCTACGAAAAACATGTTTTTATTTTTTTATTTTGCATAATATCAAGCCATTGTATAATTGCAACAAGGTACTTCAAAGTGTGTTATTGTGTAATAATGTCACTCCTGGGGTGGTGGAAGCACTCTGCATCGCCTCGTGCTTCAGCCCACCCCAGGAGTGACGTTATTACACGATAACATGCACCTTGTCGTGCCTTATAGCTTAACTATACATTAGCATGCATTTCAGTCCTACTAGGCAAAAAGGCAGATACAAAAAAAGCAACATCAGTGAACTTTAGAGTAGGTAAAATGTGGGGTTTTAATTAGAAATAATAGGATGCAGAAAAGGTTGACAGTGTCCCTTTACTGCTACAGTAATACAGGAGTAGTCATTTTTAGGTAAGTCTCTTTAAACCTTTTTTTTTTTTTTTTTTGGGGGTGGGGGACTGTCTGGAAGGACCTGAAACCATAAAAACAAATGTTTAAAAACTTAACCATGGCTTAAACATAGAAACACAGACAGTGATGGCAGAAAAGACCAGAAGTCCATCAAGTCTGCCCATTGTCAGGGATGAAAAATCCCCAAGTCAGAGGTCTGGGATGCACAAAAACAGTAGCAAGACTTGAACTGCACAGCCTGATTCAGTCGACGGACTGGGCTATACAGTTCAGTATTACCTTATCACATTATTTTTATGTTGCTAGAGCTCCAGAGACGTCCCCCCAGCGCACTTACCTCCATGATCCATCAGGAACACGGAAAGCTCGATGGGACCACTTGGAGCTCTGCTCAGACCACAGGGTGGGCGCTGCCAATCGGGGACTTCCGCCAGTGTTCAGGTGACTCCGAAGATCCGACTGCCCAGCATGCAGGAAGATTCGTGGGAGTGATGTGCTTTGCGAGATCATCCACAAACGGAGTGATTAGGTGATCGGTGGCTGATCTGTGCATGAGCGGTGATTTCGTGCGCCATAACTCTTGGACCGAATGTGGAACAAGTATGTGTTCTCGTCTCTGTAACCACAGCTGAAAAGACCTTCCACCGCACTTTGCGCTGCAACTTTAATTTTTGGCTCCTTTGGTTAGGGATTACTTAAAGCTGCACCTGAAAATTAAGTTTGGGGGAGAATTTGAACTGGGGCTGCTGCATCCATTCTGTGGGTTAAGATAGTCTAGACCTGCGACCCTAGTGCAGCAGAGCAGTACTTGGGGAATTTGTTGTTGGGGACACGTACATTTTTTGCTGACATTTTTCATTTTGGGGGGGCTGCTCAGAAATGCTACCTATTTTGGAAATTAAGCAGTCTTAATAGTACTGCTGGGCAGCACCGATCCTCTGTGCACTGGGGGACACTGAGACCCTCTCAGTAGACTTGGGGGTGGATTTTTCATCCCCTCCTGATATAACTATTTGGAGAGTAGCTGCACGATTAGCAGCAAAAATGGGACCGGTATCTTTGGGCTGCAAGTCAGATCATCCAAGCCAGTAACGGTCACGTATTTTATTTGTTAATGTGTTCTAGAACTAAGTACTCAGTAATATTTTTCTGGGCTGAAATCTAGCCTGCATGACAGACCGTTTTATTCCAGAAACCAAGCCAGTCTGACATTAGCAGAATGATTGATTTTATTTGTTTGAGATCGAGAAATAAATACTCTGACAACACATTTCTGGGCTAAAATATCCGTCACAATATTATGATTATTTGTCTGAGATAGAGAAATAAGGACTCTGTATAAAAAAAAAAAATAAAAAAATAAATAAATAAAAATAAAAAATAATTCTGGCTCAAGCCTGTGGCAGTTTAATTTCAATACATCAAGAGTCACAAAGTTATCTGTTTGAAACAAAGCACTTGAGTACTCGTTTCTGGGCTGAAATCGGGCCTGTGGCAGTCTGCTAATAATATAGTATGCCACAGAAAAAAGGTGCGACTTACTGATGCCTGCTATGGACTCATTCTACATATCTAATATAAATCCTGGACTTGCGTACCCCCCCAAAAAAATTTTCAACCCGTGTCGTAGTGTCGATACAGGGTTCTAACCCTCCCCAGCAGTCTTCTGTTTCTTTCTTGGGTTTTGTCTCTGCCAGTGAGCACTATTCCTTTTGCTCTGTCCCAAGCTCGTTTGAAGTCCCCCCACGATTGTAGTACACACCACCTTGGCTGGCAGGCTGTTCCACAGGTCCACCACCCTTTCAGCAAAATAACACTTCCTCACCTCCCTTCTGAACTTCTTCCTGACAGCCTGTAGTTTGTGCCCTTGTGTTGTCGAACTGGTGCCCCTGCTAAATAATTCTTCGTAGTTTATTCCTTTCAGGAATTTGAAGGTTTCTAGCCTATCCCCCTCTCCCTTCTATTGTCCATTGAGTACATGTTTAGTGCCCTAAAACGTTCCTTGTAGGACTTCTCCTGCTGGCCGTGCATCATCTTAGTTAACTTACTCTGTATTCCCTCCTGCCTATCATTGTCCTTTCTAAGGTGAGGGCTCCAGAAGTGGACACTGTATGCCAGGTGTGGCCTCACCAAGGATCTGTAGAGGGGGAGTATGATCTCTTGATCGTTGCCTCTCCTGATACACCCCAGTATCTTGTTTGCCTTACTGAAAGTCTTATTGCATTGGCGAGCCTTTTTAAGGATGTTGCTAATTCTGATTCCCAGGTGTAGATGTCCGTACCGAGGGGTGGCGGCAGCCTCCCACTTTGGCCCAAGAGCATTCAGAGTGCCCTTTAATGTATGCATGGTCAGAAGGGAAGCAGTCGTAGTCTACTGTGTTGTTACTACAGGGCCCCCCCCCAAATTTCCCCTTGATCCAATACTGCTGCTCCCAGGCCCTGGTCAGCTGTGGTATTAAGTTTAGCACCTCCCACTGAGTATTCTGTCCTTGTGTGTTGTGTTTGTTTTTTTTTTTTGTTTTGTTTTTTTCCCTAGGTACATCACCTTGCACTTTTTGGCACTAAATTTCAACTGCTAAACATCTGACCACTTCTCTAGCCTTTGCAGTTCACCCTGTAATTCTCTCATTACTTCAGCGTTATGCACCCTTCTGCAAAGTTTAGTGTCGTCCTCAAAGAGGCTTATCCTACCCTGGATCCCTTCTCCAGTGTCACTGATGAACATGTTAACAGAAACAGGCCCAGGACAGACCTCTGATACCCTACTTGTGCCTTCCCTCTCCTCCTGATTTAACTCTGTTTACCACAGCCTGCTGCTGCCTCCCTTTGTCAGTTTTCTTCCCATCCAGCTGTATCTTCACTGCCCCCAGGTCCTTCAGCTTCCTCAGCAGACATCTGAGTCACAGAGTCGAAAGCCTTGTTGATCTTGAAATAAAAGAAATAAAAAGAAAAAAAAAAAAGTTGATCCACTGCACGGCTTCTACCCTGTTCCTTTATCACCCCGTTGAGGAAGACTTATTAGGCTACTTTTGACAGGACCTACCTGACCCAAAGCCGTGGTGTCTTGGGGACTATTACCCTCCAGATAGTTGGATAGGTTTGTTTTGAGCAGTGACTCCATCAGCCTCCCCACAATGGAGGTAAGACTGACAGGTCTGTAGTTTCCTCCCCCAAGCGAAACCACATCTACCACCCTCCAGTCCCTTGGGATAACCCACGTCTGGAGTGAGCTGTTCAGTAGGCCTGCCAGTGGTTCAGCTAGTTCATCTGCCAGTTCCTTGAACACCGTCTAGTGCATCCCATCTGGACCAGGGCCTTGTCTATCCTGAAGGCTGCTAGCCCTTTTTGGCCCCTATCCCCAGTAAATACTGGTGTCTCCATTCTCGGGATCCCTCTTGTGACTGCTTTGATGCCTCTCTCGAGGGGGCCGCTATCCTCCCTGGTGAAGACTGAACAAAAGTAGTCCTTCAGGACTGCAGCCTTTTGCTAGTCATCCTCTACCACCCTGCCCCCATCTAATAACGTAACCATTCTTCCACCTTGCTTTTTTCACTGATAGTGGAAAAAATGTGTTTCTTTGTGCTTGACCCCCTCCGTTAATCGCAGTTCTGTCTGCTTTTGCCTCCCTAATCTGCTTCTTTGCTTCCTTATTTTTGTGAACATCTTCTTCCTGTTCTACTGCCCCATGCTTTTCTGTAAACCTGTGGAAGACTTTCCTTTTGGCACTACCACTTGCCTGTCCCTTTCCCAGAACCATAGTGGCCTCCTGAGTTTATTTCTTTTGGTTACTTTTTTTTTTAAACATAGCTGTGATGCTTCAGGGATGGCCCCTTTTATTAACACCCCCCCCCCCCATCTCTCTTCCATGCCATCTGTACTGCCTACCTTGTCTAACTTGTCTCAAACCACCCCTCTGAGTTTGCTGAAATCTGCCCTTCTGAAGTCCAAGGCCTCTGCTCTTGTGCGTGTTTTTTCAGTCCCAAGGGCCAACTCTAACAAAACTCAGTTGTCACTGTGAGTGGCTCCTCAACTTCTTCTGTGTTTTACTACTTCAGAGTAGATGAGCAGCACATCCAGGGTGGATCCCTGTCTGGTGGGTTCCTTTACTAGCTGCACTAGTAGACAGTCTTGAAAGGTATTCAGCATAGCCTAGTTTTTAGTGCTTCTAGCCACTGGAGCATCCCAGTCTGTATCAGGCAAGTTAAAATTCTCCTACCACCACAACATCTCCCTAGTTGCTCCCATTCTGATTTTCTCTCTCGGCTCTCTGTCCTCTTGCCCTGATGGTCTGTAGAACATCCCAAGTGTATATTTCCCTTGCTGTTACTGTAAGCTGTGCCCACAGAAGTTACTGTACATCCTTGATGTTCCTGTCTTCCATGAGCCATGGTTATTGCAATACAAGAAATTGTCTACAGTATTAATGCCATAACTTCTGATATTGCGATTTTACCATGGGTTTCCTGCATAGGCTGCACTGGTCTCCCTCCTCGGACTCTGCTTATGCTGGTTCCCCAGACTCCTCGGGGGAGACCCCTTATTTTATGATACAAGGAAAGCAACTGTTTGTTGTTGCAGTGCAGCAGTCAGAGCATTTCAGAGTTCTTCAGTAAAAATGAATGGCTGCTTTCCTGTCATCTTCATATCCTTCCATCCCAGCCATAACTTATAGGCAGGGCCCCTAGTGCTCTGCGGCAGAATTTTCTGATTTCTACGGCAGGGTTTCTACGGCAGCATTTTCTGATTTCTCCGGCATGATTTATGTATTTCTCTGGCAGAACACAGTCCTGCCATTGGTTACATATGATGTGATGTCATCAATGACATCATATGCTGATCATAGAGGAGGGGCTTCAGAATAAACAAGATGGGAAAGAAAGCCTGACACTATCAAAATACAGTATATTTGAATACAAATTCACCAAAAACAATGAATTCTATGGCACTGTACACATTCTGCAGCATGATGCAAATTCTGTGGAAAATTCCACAACCGCAGAATTCCAGGGGCCTGGCTTATAGGGTATTAACCCTCATGCATGTGGACTGAGGCAGACTCTGCTGAATGACTGGTAGATGGGGCTCTTTTGTGATTAAGTTGCGCTATTCCTGCTGAAACCTAGGTTGTTTTGCCTCCGTGGAACAGCAGGCACATTAGGGCTGGGGTCCCTTGCAGCCAAGGGTGGAGTGCATTCATCATTGTGACACAGCAGTTAAGGCAGTTTTTCTTCCCCATTTGGCAGATAGGATGGAAGCTGTAGGAGACGACTTGGTTTTTGCAGCATTTTTCCTTTGTGCTTGCAGCTGGAGTGTGATTGCAACAGAATGAGGTTACAAGGCAACATCGGGGCCTAGGGAACTTTGTTTTTCCCAAACTTCACAGGGGCTCTTCGGTGCACAGTGAGGGACTGATGAAACCTCCTTCTGTACCATCCAGTTTCTGTTGAGCCCTCATTTTCAGTTATCTTCTCTAAAGCACCTGCCAATACTGTGCTTGGGAGTGGAGCACTGGTAAGCCTGTTGTGACTGCAGCAACCACATAGGGCCTGTCTAAGCGACAGTGAATGGCAGCACAGTGAGGAAAGGAAGCCACAACACAAGTGCCCGCACTTGGTCCTGTGATGCCTTCAGAGATAAGCTTGTACTGTTGCTGTTCGCAGGATGACACAGAAGCACTGCAGCAGGAGGCAAGTGATTCATCCCTCGCCCTTTCTAGTTGGGCAGGCAGTGACAAGGACATGATGGATAGCACTATAGAGGGTGACCTAGCAGAGCATTTATGTAGGGAGCCTCATAACCCCCACTGCCCCGGTAACAGTTATCAATGCAGCCTTCCTTGAAGGAGGTTCTGGCTCTTGGCCAAAACTGATATAAGGTGGTCTCAGTTAAGTAGATGCTGGCTGGTTACTCTGGCATTAAATGGAGAGGCGGGAAGTTGCTGGCTCCCTTGGATCTTTCCTGCTCGTCCCCCTTGCCAAAGAGGCATAGATCCAAGCATGGGCTCAATGAGCCCCTTTTATGGTTGCCATCAGTCTACAGGAAATGACTCCAGTCAGTCTTCTTCACAGGTTTAGTCTTACTTGGAGGCACTTGTCCTGGAATGGAGGTTTAAAGCCTTCAATGACCCCAGCCTCATTAGACATGTAACGAAGGTCTGGATCTTTATAAGCTGAGCCCCAAAGCTGATGGCATGGGGAGGTAGTTTCTTCCTCTGGGAAGACTTGGGTTGTGCTTTTACAGTGCACCCTGTCTAGTTTTACTGGATCCAGAAGCAGTGGACCTCCGTGAAGGAAACCCAGAGGGTTCTTAGTGCCATTATGAAGTTACGTAAGTTAGGCTGGGAAGACCGAAATGCCTTTTTTACAGTCCCAAATACATTTGCCTTTCTAGTGCTCGACAGCTCTGCCAGTGATGAGAAACACCTGCCCTAAAGATCCGCAGGGCTAGACGATTGATGTACTCCTACAGAGGGCACATGACACGGAAACATAGAAATTGTGGGCAGATGAGGACTGCTAGGCCCATCCAATCTGCCTGAAAGCCGTACATTAGTTTGTGGCCTCTGACCCTAACTGGTCAATGGTTTTTCACCCCACCTTCCCACCTCTAAGGTACCCTTATGCCTGTCCCATGCATGTTTAAAACCCTCTACTGTGCTTGCCTCCTCCTCCTCCTCCTGTGGCAGTCTTCCATGTGTCCATCACCCTCTGCATGAAGAAAAACTTCCTCACATTTCACTCAGCCCGCCATCTTCCAGTTTCATATCATGCCACCTCATTCTTGTACATCTCTTTTATATTGGAAGATGTCCCCCCACCCCTGCACCTTGTTTATGCCCTTAAGGTACTATTCTTCATGTCCTCCCTATCTCTCCTCCAGCGAGTACTTTAGTTTGTCTTCATATACTGTGTTTTCTGGTGCAAGCCCTGTACCATCCTAGTTGTCCTTCTCTGGACTGCGTCCACCCTGTGAATGTCCTTATGAAGTTGTGGCCTTCAGAATTGCACAGAGTATTATTAACCTACTAAAAAGCCAGCAGAATAGGCCAAATGGTCGGTCTTGTCTGCTCGAAAGCCAGCAACTTAATGGCTGCCTGCCTCACCACCCCAAGAGTGCCTTCTCTAGATTCAGTTCCCCTTGTACCTGTCCCACCTTCTTGAATCTCTCCACTGTGCCCTCCTCCACCAGCCTCCCGGGAGACGCGTGCTGCTCTACCACCTCAGTGGAAAAATGCTTCCCATTTCCTCCTCTAGGTCTCTTGCACTCACGGCCCTGGTCACCCCAGCCTAAACAACTCCCTGGTACCACTCCTAATTATTCTCCTTTACATACCTGAAAACCTCTATCATGTTGCCCCTATCCTTCTCTCTCCAATGAGTAAAGCCCAAGCTCTTCCAGTCTCTCTCTCATAAGGCCTCCCCATCATGCCCTGACTCATCCTGGCCGTCTCTTCTGGACCCTCTCCAGCAGCGGTATGTCCTTGTTCAGGTGAGTTCTTCAGAACTGCACACAGTACTCAAGCTGCGGCCTGATCAAGGCATTATATAGAGGGAGGATCACCTCCCTGCTTCTGGACGTAATTCCCCTAGCTGTACAACCCAATATACTGTTTGTCTTGGCTGTAATTCTTCTACAGTTTTCAGAGTTATTCATTTTGACATCTACCATAACCCCTAAATCCCTTTCTCCCAATGTGGCATGCAGTTTGACCCCACCAGGGGTAGTATACATGGCCGGGTTTTGAACCCCAAAATGAAGTACCTTACATTTCCTGGCATTAAATTTCAGTTCCCACCTCCTTGACCACCCCTCCAGGGTATACAGATCCCCCTGGACTGTCTCCCTCGCTTCCTCACTATCCACCAGTGCTCCCAGTTTTGAATCATCCGCAAAAAGACTCAACCTATTCCTAGCACCCTCCCTATATCCGAGACGTAGGCATTGAACAAGAGTGGCCCCAATACTGAACCTTGAGGGACTCCACTGATTACCTTCTTGGGGGAGGATATTATCCCACCCACCATTACCCTCTGTAAATGCCCTGAAAGCCAATTTTCAACCCAATTTAGCTCCTGTCCTCCACCCCTATCTCCCCCATTTTTACTATCCGTCCATTATGAGGTACTGAATCAAACGCCTTGCTGAAATCTAGATGTAGGACCTCCACCGGCTTATGTCTATGCAAGGCCCCGTCACTCCGTCATAAAACTGTACAAGGTTGGTCTGACACGATCTCCCCGGGACAAAGCCATACTGTTTATCATCCTGGTGTCCTAAGCTTTCCAACTGCCTCCCAAGACTCTCCTTGATAAAGCCCTCCATTACTTTGCCCACTTCAGACGTCAGACTGACCGGTCTGTAATTCCCCATCTCCTCCCTAGACCCCTTATGTATAGGTACCACATAAGCCACCCTCCAGTCCTTTGGCACCCATCCTGTCTGCAGAGACACGTTAGAGTGCCGCCAGTGGGGCTGCCAGCACATCCGCCAATTCCTTCATAACTCTCGGATGTATTCCATCTGGTCCTGGCGCCTTATCAGTTTTCAGATTCCGAAGGACCTCCCTCACCCTATCCACTGTGACCCCCAAAAAAAAAACACTGCCTCATGTAACCTTCCTACTCCTCCTTGGTCTGGTCTAGTCTGTGCCCCAGTCTCTGCCATCCTGTGGTCTCAAACTGAGACTGACCTCTCGCTTTGCTGACTCCTCATGTTTCCCATCAGGCTGTAGGGATCCTTATCACCCTCTGCAGATATTGAGGCAAAGTACTCATTTAGCACCTCTGCCTGTTCCCTGCTTCCTGAGCCCATCCCACCCCCACCCTCAAAATCTTAATCCTGTTGATCTGTGCCCTCTTTTTTATTTTTCTCTCTTATGTATCTATAGAATCCCCCAATATCCCTAGCCAGGTTTTTCTCCATCCCTGCCTTAGTGCCCCTCACCACTCTAGCGACCTTCCTGGCCAATAGTTCATACTCCCCACACTCCTTATCCCCCCCTAAAACATTTGAAACGTATGTAGGCAGCCTCTTTATCCCTCGCCGCCTCTTGCACCTCCCTGGTCCACCAACATGGCTTGCTGGTTCTACCATGCTTACGCCTTATTTTAGTACAGGACCTAGTAGCCCCTTGTACGCCTTCTTTAATGGTCTTCCACAATCTTCCAGCATCTGTATCCGGTCTAACCATGTCCAACCTCTCCCTTAGAATCCTACCCATACCCACGAAGTCTGCTCCCCTGAAATCATCCAGTACTGTATAAGTGCACGCCCCCCGCCCCCAGGTACAGCAGGAACCAAACTGTGGCATGGTCTCCACCCGCCAGTGGACTGCACACCTCCAGGCCCCTAATTTGTTCACTCTTTGCTAGGACAACGTCCAATATCCGCCCCTCTATAGTGGATTCCCCCACCTGCTGAACCAGGAAGACATCCTGAAAGACATCCATCAGTCTCTGTTCCCTGGTTACAGAGGATGTCATGGTGTCCCATTCCGCCCCCGGCATATTGAGATCACGCATGACAACCACCCTTCTCTTTACAAGGTTACAGTGAGCCTTGATGATCTTAACCAACTTATCCTCCAGAGCCTCCTTTATTACAGGAGGCCTGTATACCACCCCTATCTTCAGTTTCTTCCCTCCCCTCGTTTGCAGTGTTACTCAAATCGCTTCCACCTCCCCAAGCCTCCTCCACTCCATTAACCATTATGTAATTTCTGACCATCAGCGCAACCATCCCCCCTCTTGCCACCTTTCTTGAATATTTTGTAGCCCTCTAAGTTTAGGTCCCACTCATTTCTCTGAGTGGTCCATGTCTCTGTAATTGCTCCCACATCCCCTGTTCCCTCAGCCAACATACATAGATACATAGATAGTGTCGGCAGATAAGGGCCTATGGCCCACCCAGTCTGCCCATTTGAGCTTGTAAGTTCAGTTTGTTTTCCTAGAAGTCTGTTGCCCCTTACCCCTGACCTCCATAATTCCTTTATGTCTATCCCATGCATTCTTAAATCCCGTGATTGTTTCAGCCCCCACCACTTCCTCTGGCAGGGTGTTCCACTTGTCCACCACCCGCTCTGTGAAGAAATTCTTTCTCATGTTTCCTCTGAATCGTCCTCCTCCAACTTCATCCCATGCCCTCTAGTCCTGGAACATCTTTTTAAGCTTAAAAATAGTGTTTTCCTGCACCCTGTTCCTCCTGTAAGATACTTGTATGTCTCTATCATATCCCCTCTCTCCTCCTCTCCTCCAGGAGTACATGTTCAGTTCCTTCAACCTGTCTTCATAGGACTTGTGATGCAATCCATGCACCATCTTTGTTGCCCTCCTCTGAACCTTCTCTACCCTGTCCTATGTCCTTACGTGAGGTATGGTCTCAGAACTGTACACTGTACTCCAGGTGGGGCCTCACTAGTGTCTTGTATAGCGGAATTATGACCTCCTTTTCCTGCTGGTGTTGCCCTGCCTATACATCCCAGCATCCTATTTGCTTTACCTGCTGCCTTGTCACACTGTTTCCCTACCTTGAGGTCATCAGAGATGATAACCCAAGATCCCTTTCCTGCTTGGTGCATGATATATCCTCACCCCCCAACTGATATATTGTGCCAGGGTTTTTGTGCCCCATATGCATTATCTTGCACTTCTTTGCATTGAATTTCAACTGCCAAACCCCTGACCATTCTTCAAGTTTCTGCAGGTCGCTTCTCATTCTATCTACACCCTCTGGTGTGTCTACTCTGTTACAGAGCTTTGTGTCATCAGTGAACAGTGAAATTCTGCCTTCTAGATCCTGGGCCATGTCACTGATGAAGATGTTGAATAGGACCGGTCCCAGCACTGATCCTGTGGTACCCCACTGGTCACTTTTCCCTCTGTGGAGTGACAGCCATTTACCACCACCCTCTGTGTCCTGCCACCCAGCCAGTTACCTATCCACCACACTACTGTCCTGCCCACACCCATGTTCCCCAGTTTGTGTAATAGTCTTCTATGTGGCACAGTGTCAAAGGCCTTGCTGAAGTCCAGATAGGCCATGTCCACTGCCCTCCCTGATCCACCTCCCTAGTCACCCAGTCAAAAAATTCAACGAGGTTGGTCTGACATGACCTCCCCCTGGTGAAACCATGCTGCCTTGGGTCCTGTAGTCCATTGACAACCAGATGTTCCACCAATCTCTCCTTCAGTAGTGCTTCCATGATCTTCCCCACTACCGAGGTGAGTAGCACATAGCAACATAGCTTGGAGTTCACACATTTTATTGCTCATACTCCTGGCGTTGACCAGGACTGTCCTCCACCCCAACTTCTCCCCTCTCTCCAGTTCCCTCAACCCTGCGCAATCCCTTTTCTGCCCAGTTTTCCTAGAATTTTTAACATAGTTTCTCCCACTCCTCATGTACCCTAGACCTGGACCCTCAAACAGCCCCCCTGGGGTCTTTTTATTAATATTAGACCCCCCCTTTACACATTTAAACCCCAGCTCTCCGCTATAAATCCAGCAAGTTTTAATTTCAAGATTACCCTCCCCTCAATATTAAGGTGCAACATATCCCTGGCATGTAGCCCCTTATCCTCCGAAATATCCCCCCAGTCCCCTACTAGCTCATACCCCTCTGCCCTGCACCAGCCCCTAAGCCACTTATTCACCTCTGAATTTTAGCTTTATCTCACCAGATGCCCTAGGTACCGGTAGAATCTTGGAGAAAGAAATTTTACTTCCTATAAAGTGACAAACCCTTGCCAGCTCCCGGAATCTAGCCTGTATTTCTAGCTCACTATTCCTTCAAATTGTTTATCCCAAATGTACTAGGAAGTCTGGGATCCCCACAATCCATTGCCAGCAGTATGGGTGGAATTTGGCCTTGTTATGAGGATAGACCTGTCATACATTTGCCTAGACAGGGGCTGCTTTTATTCTTCCTCCCATTGAATACCCTGATCATGGAATCCCCCAGGAATTTCACCTTCACTTTACCCCCCACTTTATTAGCCCTCTTTAGTCCTTCCATACTCCTCCTGTCATCGAACCCTTGCTTGCTTCTACCTCTCCCATCAATCTGAGGGTCTTCATTAGCCCGTTTAGTACCATCCAGGCTCCTCCTTCTGTCAGTAACCCCCTGCTTGTTCCTCCCCCCCCCCATCATCCAGGGGCTACCCCCATTTGCAAGCCCTACCATACTCTGTTTACCTGCAACTGCCAGTTTACTCCCCGATCTCCTGGGTGTCCAGTTCGCACCCTCAATCAAATCCATCCCAGTCTCCTTTTTGATCTCAAATACCTCAATCCCCAACCCGAATAACCTCCCACTGCTTCCCCCCACCTCCTTTGGACCTGCACCTGCTACCCCATCTGCTATATTTCTACCTACCCTAATCTCCACCTCACCTTGTGATACATTTCTGGAATCTGACCCTACTAGGGAACTCCCTACCGCCCCTCCTCATTGATTGATTGATTAAATTCCCTGACCTTGTCACCAGCATATCCCCAATCTTACCTCCTTCCACCCTATCTTCTCTCAGTGCCCCCCATCTATCACATTTCCCTCCAACACAGGCTCACATTCTTCACTCCTCCGTCCTTTCCTTTGGTTCAAGCTCCCTCCTCTGTCACTCTTCCCCCTCTGCCTACTGACCAAACCCTCTCTATCCACTTGCTCCCCCTTCCACCATCTTCTCCACGAATGCCTGGTATAGTATGATGAAACTGCAGTGTTGCTTGCTGCTTTTCCCATTTTGTTCTACCCTAACTTGCTGTCCCCCATTTTGCTCTACTCCTAACTCACCCTCCCTCATCCGCTCCCTCCCTACAGCATGTTTCCTGTATGTTGCTTATTCTGTCCCCCACACCCCCAGAGTAACCATATGATCCATCCGACCTGTGGGATAAATCCTTTTTTTTTTTTCCCATGTCCAGTAGTCACCTGACGTATGCCAAATTGACATTGTCCCCCCACTCCTCCAGAGAGGCCATTTGATTCCCCCCCCCCCCAAACCTCTGAGAAGTTCTTTCTGGCCTGTCCACTAGCCCCCTGATATTTGCCAGTCAGATGTTGACCACATCTACTCGCACTTGATTCGTACCCCACCTTATCTCCCCGTCCCTCGCCCCTCCCTCCTTCCAGCTGCCTCCTGATCTCTCTGATCTCATCCTTAAAACCCTCCAGTTTAAAACACTGGGCATCCACCGAACCTCCATGCCCAGTTCAATATTATGGCTGCCCCACACCCCGTACACCCAATCACTCTTCCAAAAATGCCCGATCTAATTTTCCCCCACACCCCCCTCATTTTGGGTGCAAACAATATGAACTCCACACACAATACCCATCAACACAATATGTTAATCTAATGCCCTTTCCCCTTAATCCTACAACAAATCCAGGCTATTTATTTCTCAGTCACAGTCAATCACACCATGCTTTCCCCAAGGATCCCCCCCCCCCCAGACCATTTAATAGTGAGGCTTCACCTAGAATAGTATTATCTCTAATGTTTTGTACAATGGCATCACAACCTCCTGCTTTCTGCTAGTGATACCTCTGTACCCAACATGCCACTGGCCCTCCTGCAGTCTCTTAGGTTGTCAGAAATAACCCCCAGGTCCCTTTCTTTCCTGGTGATGCGTCAGCAGCTCCCCCAAATCTTGTAGCTCTCACCAGGTTTCCCCTTCCCAGGTACATTATTTGCATGTCTTAGAACTGAACCTCAGTTGCCACACCTCGGACAGCTTTTCAATCTTCCCCAGGTCCCTCCACATTCTCTCCACCCTGTCTGGAGTATTCACCCTGTTGCAGAACCCGGTGTCCTCTACAGACAGGCAGACCTTTCCCTCCAGTCCTACCACAATGTCACTAAGAAGATATTAAACAGAAATGGCCTAAGGACTGAACCCTGCAATGGCTGCGAGTCAGTTTTCATGGTTTATCTGTGTAGAGCAAAGAGAGGCAAGAGTATAGGCCCTGTACGCAGCATTTGAGAAAAGGAAGTGAAAGGAGAGACTGAGAACACACAAGAATTTGGGAAGGGCTACAGCAATTTTGGCCAGTGCAGCACTAAACTTGGTATCGCTGACCAGCAGGTCTGTTGCAGGTGGTGTCCTTTCGAGACCCACAGTTTGGTTTAAACCATGGTCCACTAACCAGATGTGTAAGACGCAGCGTACTCTGTTTCCCTTTGGCTTTTCCCTGTTTAGAGAGGTGCTAGAAAAATGCATTAAGGCCCTGGGGGGACTTGAAGGTTCACAAGAACCCGACGTTAACATTTTGAAAACTTACAAAGGTCTGTAGAAGACGACATTCAGTCAGGGGCAATCCATTTGTAGTGGAAAATCTGGTAAACAAAAAAGGGAGGTTTCTGAGATGGCAAAGGTTGAAGCTCTGACTCCTCCCATGGAGGAGGCCAGCAGGCCAAGTAGTCCAGTTTCTGAAGGCGTGTTGGCTCTCCTTTGGGAGCAACCAGTTGAATGGTTGGCTCCAGCTGTTCTGTGTTGGCTCCCCTCTGGGAGTGACAGTTGAGTGGTTGGGTCCAGCTGTTCATACAGAAGTGAGCATGGCCGAGCTCGAACAGGTGAGTGAGGGACCTGAGGCTACTTTGACTCCTGACTGCACAATAGTTTCAGGGTTCTGCCCCAAAAAAAAACCATAATCCAGATGAAAATAGAAACTGAAAGTGACAGCAGAAAAAAGACCAGTGGTCCATTCAGCGTGCCTTTATTTATTTATTTATTTAGTTAGTTAGTTAGTTGTTTAACCAGGTATAGCACACTAAGCTGGAAACTTTTTTATAGGAGCGACCTGGGAGCACAAGGAGGTTGTGACTTGCTCAGGGTCACACAGTATGCAAGTGGAAGCTGTGGGATTCAAACCCAGGTCTGGTCTGCTGGATGTCACCAGATTTGCAGCTCAGAGCCTTAGACCACTGCGCTATACTGCCTCTTTACTTTTATCAGACCCTGGCACCTGATGCCCAATCGGGATACTAGCTCTTGCTATCCACTCCCTTGTTCCCTCCCTACTACTACCACCCTGAGTAACCACCATACCCTTCGCCCCTGTCCATCTTTGCTTGAAACCATTTATTGGTTTTGGCGCTCACCTCCTCCATTTATTGGTTTTGGCGCTCACCTCCTCCGCTGATAGACTTTCATAATTCCACCACCCTTTCTGTAAAACAAAACTTGCTGATATTCCTCTTGAACCTCCCTCCTGTCAGTTTCTATTCATGCCCCTGTGTCCTTGAACAGTTCCTCGTGCTAAATAGTTATTCATTTCACCTTGTTTTATCCCATTCAGGAATGTGAAGGTCTCTTTATCACCCCTCTAGCATGTGGTCTCCAGCGAGGACATGTTCTGTGCCTTGAGCCGACATTGTAATATCTGCCCTACTGGCCCTGAATCCTATTAGTCGCTTTTCATTGCACCCTCTCTAGCATGTCCTTCGCTTTTCGTTATTTTGTTCTATTTTTGTTGAACTTTTTTACATGGTCGGGATTGTAGCTTTTTTTTGTTTGTTTGTTTTATAGTAGCAATAAAAGTTTTGTACATTTCACTGTGGGTTCTGTCTTTCTTTCCAGTATTGCTCCCCAGATACCCACTACACCAAGGGAGGCATCCGGTAGACTTTTAGTTAACCAGTTTTCTGTGGGTTGAGTGACTATTCTTTAACTCCGTGGGCCCAGAGGCGTGGTGTGCAGAAGGTGAACCTGGTACATGTACTGAAGAGTATTCTCCCATGTACGATAATCGTGGTCCAAGCAGAACAAGTCTTCTAATTGCGCTGTTGGGCATAGGAGTGGGAGGAAGGGAGTCTAGTGGAGTTTCTGATAGTACAGTATGCAAGGTTTTCACCTAATATTACAGCCAGGGGTTCAGGGCCTTAATTCCGATGACACTGTGTTGTGATGCACGGCCTATACAAATTGATAGTTTGGGAAACGGTCTTGTTTCGTATCTAGCCATGCTCCATATGTGACTCCCGAGTGGCAGAACAGGATGAAATGCATGTGAGCCGCCCAGAAATAGGACAGCAGCTGTGGGAGTCCCGAGTCCTTGGGGAGGAAGAGTTACTGAAGCTTGATGTGGGGCCTCTGCCCCTGCCCAGAAAAATCTGGAGATCTCTGTTTCAGGCTCTCGGTGTCAGTGTCAGCCGTACTAAGGGGATGTTATGAAAGGGAGGTATATGGCCAGGGCTCCAGATAAGATGTTTTGGGGTGAGTACTGTACTCATTTTGAAAGTGAGGTGAGTAAAACCAAATTCAGTTGCGTACAAATGTCTGGACAGAGAGGAGTGATAAATAGATTTTTAAAAACATTGTAATTTTTTTTCCCCTACAAAAGAATTGATCCGGTGCCAACAATGCTCCAGATAATGTTGGCAGCTAGGAATAATTTACTCACCAGTTTTAAAATACAGTGAGTAAAACATTATTGGGAGGCATACGAGTGCTGTAAAACTGGAAGAAACTGCTCCTTTTGAATCGCCAGATCTTACTTTTGAGAATGAGTTCCTGCAGCAGGCTACACCTTAAGGACTTTGTCGTCAGGCACTAGGACTCCACAGCAAACTTCTAGCCAGCAGTACCCAGCTGGGGCCCACCCCTTACATTGGTCCGCCCACTGACGTCGCCCTCTGTATAAAGGAGGCGATACCCAGCCCTACCTCTGTTCTTTTCCGGCCGTCGACCCGTGCGCTTCGGCTCCTCAGATGCCTCATTGCATCTGTCGACCGCCATCTTTAGTCTTCTAGATCAAGAAGTACCCGTTTTTCTTCAAATATGTCTTTTCAACCCAGTTTGTTATCTCCGTCGTCTTCAAGCAAATCGACGTAAGTCTAAGTGTCCTTCTTTTGCCGGAATCTACTGCCCGCACGATCACTCCTAGTGCCTCTTCTGCCTGGGGCCTGACCACAATGTGAATGCCCGACCAGACTACGGAAAATTCAACCAGCGGACCCGCATCTGTTACCGCAAGACACTGTAGGCCTACATTATGGAGCAGTAGCTCGCCGCCTTTCAACGTCCATCGAAGGCCGGCTCCACAGACTCCAAGTCACCAACTTCCCTTAAGGGGAGACACTCGGGGAGAAAGCACCAGCACAAGGAGCACAGTAGGTCGAGTCTCGCTCAAAAATCTCCCCATTATGAGACAAGCATTCAGTTTGCCTCCACCCCGGTCAGGCCTTAGCTCCTCTAGCCTGCCGTTGAGGGCTCCCACCCTTACACTCTCAGTGGGCAGCAGCTTTTCAGGGCAAGGGGTGTCGGGTCCCTCCCTACTCCTTAGGCCCTTCCAGCAACCTTCAGGGCCTAAGGCCGGGACTTTAGCTAATAAGGCTCTGGCGTCGTCTTCCACCTCCAGCTTGTCATTGACTGCAGATGACAGGCGCAGACGCTGGGAGCATTCCCACTCAAGAGAACGCTCCCCTAGAGATGGGTCAACTGCCAAAGCAAAAACCCTGACACAGGTTTGTGACGACCGTCCTTCCAGCAGATGGAAGGACCAGAGGCAGGCGCCACAGGGTAAGGTGTCAAGCGATCAGACAGAGGGAGACTGCTCTAGCCCAGACACCCCTGGGTCCACTGCCTCAGTCTGACGCCAGGGCTGCTGTCTCCAACGGATCATCGGCCTGTCGGGTACCTGTCCACACAGCGACAGGCCATATGCTCTCTTCTTCAGTGCTGGACGATCAGGTGTCGGGGGACCAGACAAGGGGCAACCAGATGACAGGCTTTAATGCACCGACTGGCCCTGACAAATATGCAGAGGTGACACCAGGGCCCAGCAACCCTCCAAAGGCTCCCGTGGAACCTAAGGGTACAACACTCTCAGGTGCCCATGGTTCTCCTGGCAGACATCTGACAGCTGTTCGTGTCTTGGTGGAACATGGTTAAGGGGGATTTGCTTAAGAAAGATGATCCCCCACCTCCTCCACCGACACAGCCTCCCACCCTGGTCCCGGACAAAATGCCAGTTCCGAACTCTCTACCGTTGTCTCCGCTCTTACCCAGGATTTCCAACTCCACCAGGTTCAGATCCAGAGCATCAGAGGTGCAGGGGCAGGTGTCACCGTTCCTCGTCCAGGTAGTCTTCTTCAGACGACAGGAGCAGACACTGTCACAGGTGCAAGTGTTCAAGGTAGGCCTCCTCTTCAGGCCACCCATACTCCTCAGACTCCGCTTCCAGGGGTTACTCCCCCGAGCCAGAAGGTCCCCGCAATTCACCCAGCTTTCCCCCAGATGACTCGACCTTCATGAATGTCATGTGCCACATCCAGTTCCTGAACCAGTGGGATACGGAGGAATTGGATCCAGAGAGGAAGAGACTCCACACCTTTGGGCATGAGTGACCCAAAACCTTTGATCATTTCCCCCTCTGGTTCCCCCCCCAGGACTTAACAAAGTTGTCTTGGGAGCATCTTTCCCCTTTCTCAGCTGTCCCCAAGAAGGTGGACAGACTCTGTAAGCCCCCTAAGGCCGAGCCTTTCCTTGGAGAAAATCAGAGGGCAGATTCCATGGTCCTAACCGCAGCACATGGTAGGACTAAGTAGCCTAAATACATGAGCTCACGGCGCCCCCCCCCCCGACAAGGAGTCAAAAAAAATTGGACCAGTTCGGGCAGAGAGTGAGTCTACCCTTCCACTTGTTCTGTTCTGTATGGTCTCTACATTTTCTAGCACACATGGTGCTTTACCAAAAGTCTCTCTTGGAAGAAAGCTGTGGAGCTAGCCCAAAAGCAGCCTGAAGGCCCGTCCCATACGGAGCTTTTGGACGTCCTTCAGTCCAGACTGGACATAGTGAAACGTGCTGTAGGCATGCTATGATTCGGCGGACACAGCTGCTTGAGCTGCGGCTACTGGGATCTGCCTCAGTCATCACTCTTGGCTGAGGGTATCTGGATTTAGTCAGGACCTCCAGGATTCCATCCTGGATGCTCCTTTCCATGGGTCCGTCCTTTTCGGAGAGGAGGTACAAAAAATGATTACGGATTTGCAAGACTCTGGGAAGGCGGTGCAGTCCGTCCACCATATGTACTGGTTGGACCCTTGGCAACCCAAGCGTAGGCCATTTTGGTGCCTGGTGGCCAACAGACAGGCCAACAGCCTATAGCTCCATTCAAATGTAAGGCTCCCTCACAACCATCTGGGAATAGTGGTCCTAGAAATGCCAAATCCTCCCAGCCCTCGCTGCCCACCCCAGTCACCCATGCATGACTCCTTGCCAACCCCCCTCCTCCAGTGGAGGCAATGGGAGAGGCAGTAGGGTGTCTGGTCTCCCTCTACCTAGACGGGTGGGCCAACATTGCAACAGACTTTTGGGTTCGGGACATCATTGAAAAGGGTTATACGCTGGAGTTTGCTGAACTTCCCCCACACAATCCTCCAGTCCCCTTCTCGATTACTCTCCGAACCACACATCCCTCATCAAAGAAGAGATCTAGGCCTTGCTCTTGAAACGAGCCATCAAGCATCTTCCTCCCTTCCAACAGGGAACCGGGTATTACTCCCACTTCTTCTTAGTCCCCAAGAAGATAGAAGACCTAAGGCCAGTACTGGACTTAAGCCAGCTGAACCAGCACATTGAATAGAAGAGGTTCAGAATGGTGACCTTACTCGGTTTGATCCCCCATGCTAAGTCAGGGGGATTGGTTATGCTCCCTGGATATGCAAGATGCATACCTACGCATACCGGCGTTTCCAGATCACCAGAGGTACCTGTGGTTTGCCTTTCAGGGGAACCACTACCAATTATGGGCTCTACCTTTTGGTCTCTTCTCTGCTCCGTGGGTGTTCACCAAGTGTCTCGTGGTAGTGGCAGCCGCTTTAAGGAGACGGGGCCATTTTGTCTACCCTTACCTGGACGATTGGCTCCTAACTGCCTCCTCCAGGTCACAGTTAATTTACACCCTCTCTGATACATTCCTGATGTTCCAGCAGCTGGAGATAACCATCAACCTCCCAAAGTCCTGTCCTTGGCCCTTCCAACGTCTGCAGTACATGGGGGCCATTCTGGACACACAGCAGGGAAGGGCTTTCCTCCCACCCGACAGGGCCAGTCTGCTGAGAGACCAGGCCTCTGGAATAGCTGCGTCCAACCGAGTCATGTCAAGGACTGTGCTGCAGCTCCTAGAGCACGTGGTGGCCATACACACGGTACCACTGGCATGCTTGCATATGAGAGTTCCTCAATGGAACCTAAGGGTTCAGTGGGACCAAAGGTCTGACAACCTCAAACATCCCATAAGTGTATCGAGGGCTATTCAACAGACGCTATCATGGTGGCTGACTTCTCCCAGTTTGGAAGCGGGAGTCCCGTTCCAGTCGGATTCACCGAGCCAAATCCTAACCATGGACACATCGGGTCTAGGATGGGGTGCTCCTTTTCAGAATCACCATACTCTGGGCGCGTGGTCAGACATAGAAGTGTCCCTGCACATCAGTATTTTAGAGATGAGGGCGATTCTGTAAGCCATGCAGGCCCTTCAGTCTCACCTTTCCCAGGGTACCTGTTTCTCCAGACTGAACACATGTCTGTGGTCATTTATATCAACAAGTTGGGGGGGGGGGATGCACTCCGGCCCTCTAGGCAGAGAAGCCATGAGTGTGTGGTACTGGGCCCAGAATATTCATGTACCAGGTGTTCAAAATGTCCTGGCTTATGAGCTCAGTCGCTCCCAATCCAGGAACCATGAGTGGGAGCTGCTTCAAGAAGTGGTGGATGATCTCTTCAAAAGATGGGGCATCCAGAGCTGGACCGCTTCACGTCCCCGTGTAGTGCAAAACTGCCCAGTTTCTGCTCGCTAGATCCAGAGCCTGGTGTTTTTCTGGCGCGATGTGTTGTCCCTCTGTTGGACAGATGCGTTCCCTCCCTTTCCCCTTCTACAGAGGGTGTTGCTCAGTCTATAATCGGAGGGAGCAACAATGATCCTTGTGGCTCCGCTTTGGCCATGACAAATATGGTTCCCCCTCTTGCAGCGGTTGGCTGTGGAACCACCCTTTCAACTACCTCTGTCGTCCAGCTTGCGATCCCAAGACCAGGGCATGTTAGTCCACCCTGATCTTTGGTCCTTGCACCTCCATCCATGGCTCCTGCAGACTTTGCTGTCTCCAGGCATGGAGTTTCGCAGAGGGTGTCTGAAGTCCTAGTAGAGGCAAGAAAGCAGTCTACAAGAGCTGCATATGCCATGAAGTGGAAACACTTCTGCATCAGGGCAGCTGCATCGTTCCCCTGGGCCCTTTAAATTGCTTGGTGAAATCAGTGTTGGAATATCTCCTATCTCTTTCGGATGCAGGGCTGCAATACTATTATGGTGCATCTCTGTGCCATTTCAGCTTATCATGCACCTGCGGAGGGTAAGAATATTGCCCAATTGGATCTTGTCCGTACATTCTTACAGGGCGTGCTTCATATGAAGCCTCCAATCGGGAATCCCGTTCCCCCCCCCATGGGACCTTTTATTCGTTCTATAAAAATTTACCTTGCCTCCCTTTGAACCAGCCGCGGATTGCAGCCTCCGCTTTCTCTCTTGGAAAGCGTTATTTTTTGTTGCCATCACTTCAGCTCAAAGGATTTCAGAGCTGCAAGCACTGATGAGTGAAGAACCTTATTTCAATTTTCATAGAGATTGGGTGTCTCTTTGAACTAATCCTCAGTTTCTTCCGAAGGTAGTGTGTGAGCTGACACTGAATCAAGACATCTGCCTTCCGGTTTAGTATCCTGAGTATTCGAATCGGGGGGAGGCCCTTCTTCACACTCTAGATGTTCATAGGATCCTTCGTTACTACCTGAACAGTACTAAATCTGTTTGAAAATTGGATCAGTTGTTCGTTTCCTTTGCTCACAGGACTCTGGAGAAACCTGTGACAAAACAAAAATGTCAAAATGGTTAAAGAATTGCATTGTTTTCGCCTACAAGTATGAAAAGCCCTTGCCAGGATCAGTCAAGGGACATTCCGCAAGGGGGATGGCTGCATGTTTTGCAGCTATGAAAAAATGTTTCGACTGCAGACATCTGCACTGCCGTAACATGGAACTCTGTGCACACCTTTGTTAAAGGGACACTGTCAGCTTTTCCTCTCCATTCTGTGTGAAATGTGAGCCTTGTGCCTCTAGGCACATAGTTAAATTTGTCTGAGTAGAGTGCCCCTATAAGATTACAAAAGCCACCAGTTTGCCTAATTTTTTTTAAAATTTGATCACATTTCGGTTTAGAAGCATCCCGTCTGAAGTACAGCACTCACCAGAAGCATCTGTTCACCCAGGACGCGCATCTGCCACCAAGTGCTCTCCTGATAAGGATTTTTTAGTAAACACAGTGGACAAATTAGTTTGTGCAAAAGCTTTCCTAATACGGAATCAGTCCTGGCATGAGTTGAAAGCGAGCAGTAGTATTACTGCAAAATCCTTTTAAAGAGTACCCTCGAAATCGGCGTTCATGCATAGGGCGACATGCTCTTCGCCCAGCCGAGATCTCGTTCAGTTGCTCTTGCGCATGAATATTGATTTGGAGGCACTTTTCACAAAAGGATTTTGCTGCAATAATACATTTGTCCCTGCTTTACGGAGTATTGAGAGTGGGAGAAATGGAAACTTAAAGAGCAGCTGACGCCATCAGGAGAACTTTTACAAAAATATTTTTCTAGGGACATGGATATGTTGTTCATCCACACTTATTGGCAGGTTCCTTGCCGCTTTAAATCTTGCCGGAAGGTCTTCAGGCTGGCTCCTCCCACCCACCCGGGTGGTAAAACTCTCGGCTCCACCCCATGACGCCAGATCTTCCTTACCACTTGGAAGCTCAGGTTCCCTCCTTAATGCTCTGCATTTAAGACTGGTTCCTAATTCTTCGAAAGTTCGAAATCAAAAGTTTTGCTAAAAAAGACTTTGGTGTCTCCTCCTCATGACTCACGATGGACCGATCGACTCCTGGTTTCCGGAGGTGCCCTTGCGGGCAGAAGATGTCTAGGAGCGGATCCGCCTCACGTGCGTCTACTGCCTGGGCCTTGAAGGCGACCCGCGGGCCTGCGACTTGTGCTCTTCTTTTTCGGCCTACGTCCTTGAAGACCCGTGCTGCCCGATTTACAACTAGGGCGCCCGAAAAGAATTCCACGGTGAAATCTAAAGAGGCCCAGTTGGCGGTGTCCGGCGGCGGGCTCGGCGGATCAGCTCAAGTAGATGATCGCCCTCGAAGAGGAGGCGGCGGGGGCCGCTTCTACCTCGGCTGCGGCATTTGTCCCGCTCTCTCTCTCTCGGTGCCTCGTACTCGGCTTCTTTTAAGGAGCTTTGTCTGACCCTCTCGACGAAAGGTGAGGGTCCAGCTTCTTCGGGACCTTTTTCCAGGTCCAAAAAGAGCAAAAGTAACTCTTGTCGGCGCTCTTGGGAGGCGGGAAAGATCCCCTCCCCTTGTCGACAGCGACTTCAGTCGACCCTCAGCTCGGCCATTGGCTTCATGGTGTCCCGTCGAGCCCAGTTGTTGAGACTCCACGTCGTAGCGGTGAGATTTTCTCGACCATTAGGCGGGTTATAAACTGGGAGAAGCTAAAGTCCCTCTCCCGGTTCCCCGGTGAGGTTGAGGATCCGTCGGCTCATCTGTGCCTCCGGTTCGGAGCCGGTCAGGATGCGTCCGAGGCGAGTGCCAATTTCCAACACTTCTCCTCGCCTTCCTCGGCCTAGTCGAAACTCTCGGTCTCGGACATCCTCGCGGTCCAACCGATCCTGCCGCCATAGGTGGTCTCGGTCTCTGCACCGCGGCAAGCGGCGGCGCCGCTCTTCCTCGGATGAGGGGAGGCTTTGGCGCAAGTTGCGTCGGAAGTATGAGGAACTCATGTAGAGCAGCTCCTTTTGACGGGAATAGGCCACTCAATCGTCTTCCCGGCCATTAAGTGGCTGTCACGAGCAGCGAAACAACCCCTCGTTGCCGAGGAGCTGTTCCCAGGCGGTTGTTGGCCAATTCCAACTGCCCACCGATTCTGGTGGAACCTCCGCCTCCACTGCCATTAGTTGGGGCTCCGACCAAAAATTCTTGGTCGGCCTTAGGTTTCACCCATAGGCTGTCTGTCACTCTCTCCCGATAAACCTCGGCGGTGGAGGTGGCTCAGGCCGAGGCAGCTCTTTGAGGACTCTTCTGAGTCCGATGATGGTTCCTCCCTCTTCTCCAAGCGCATGGACTTGGGTCCTCGGGAGGAGCAGTCAGTGGACAATAGCCCTTCGTCCTTCTTAGTGTTGCTTGACTCATCTCGAGTCCACCGGGATGAAGCTCGAACCAGTTTCTAAACGGGCCAGGTATCCCCTCACGGAGATTCTGGACCGAGGGGATTCCCCTACGGAGGCCTTTCCGGTGGCCGAAGCCATAGTGGGTCCGGCCTTGGAACTTTGGCAGCGTCCTGCCCTGCGCCTTCGGCCAGGATGGCCAGGAGTATCACGGTCCCTACCGGTTCCTGTCATGTTTTGGAACACCCCCGGCCGAGGGTTGGTTCTGACAGCGTTTTCCGGTACCCGGAGGCATGAGGATGAGGACAAACCTCCCGACAAGGAATCAAGAAATTGGATTATGCCGGGCGAAAAGTCTATGCTCGTCCCTCTCGGCCTTCGTCAGGCAGTTCGGCCATCCTCATGGCACATTTTCCACGCCCTGTTGGGCTCCTGGATGAGGTTGTCCCAGATCTTCCGCAGATCTGCAGACTACGGTCAGGTAGGTGCGGGACCAGGGCAGGGCGGTGCAGCCAACAAGCTCCAGATTGCACGTTAGACATCGAGGACTCATGTGCCAGGTCTGTGGCGGCCGCAGTGGCCATGCGTCGTCGGGCTTGGCTGAGATATCCACCTTTACCTCGGATACCCAGCACAAGTTGGCGGATGTTCCCTTTTGGGGACTGACTTCTTGACCCTGGGGTGGAAGGTCACCTACAGAGGATCGAGAAGTCCAGTGCTACCTTGGACTCGGTCTCTTCGCTCCAGAAGGACAAAGGCATGAAGCCACAGCATAACCCCCCAGTCGCTACTGTGCCTTTCCGGCCCAACAGCGTCGGGGCCAGCAGGCTAGAGCTTGGCATCCCAAACCCAAGCCGTCTGCTTCCTCCAACAGGAAGCAGGGAGGTAAAGGCCTAGGAGGTCCGGCCAGTCCCTCCTCCAAGCGCCCAGTGACGGGCTGAGGGTGTCTCCCCATCCCTGTCACCTCACCCGGTTCCCCGTGGGGCGGCTCAGACACTTCCTTTCCGCCTGGTCCGCTGTTACCACGGGCAGGTGGGTACTGGAGGTGGTGGGAAAAGGCCTACCTCTAGAATTCGAGCAGGCCCCGCCCTTCATTGCCGTCGCACCTCGGGGGCGCCTTGGGGTCCGCAGCCTCACTGGCGGCTCGTCGAGCCGACATCGCTCTCCTCCTCCAAAAGGAGCTGATCACAGAGTTAGAGGACTCCCCTTTAGACCTGGGGGTTTGTGTCCAGGTATTTCCTGGTTCCGAAACGGACGGGGGGCTGGCGCCCCATTCTCGACCTACACGACCTGAACAAGTTCCTAAGGTCTCGGACCTTCAGAATGGTCACTCTGGTGCAGATAATACCATCTCTGGAACACGGCGTGTGGTTCTGCTCTCTGGACCTACAGGACACGTTCTTTCACGTCCCTATCCATCCGTCACATCGGAGATTCCTCCGCTTTCGAGCGGAGGGATCCTCTTCGAGTTCCAAGCCATGCCCTTCGGCTTATCTCCAGCTCCCAGGGTCTTCACCAAATGCATGGCAGTGGTGACAGCATTCCCTCTTGGCGCTGAGGTCCGGGTGTACCCTTACCTGGACGATTGGCTGATGGCAGCCCCCTCCAGGCAGGGAGGTGGGCGGTCAGAGATCTGGCCCTCAGGTTTGCTCTCAAGTCGGCCTTCTCATCAGCGAGGCCAAGTGGAACTCGAGGCGAAGCAGGTGATCCTGTTCATCGGGGCAGAGCTCGACTCTCTTGAGCAGAACCACGACTCGGCCGGACAGGGCGAGTTCTTACCTCCTTTGCCCAATCATTTCTGGTTGGGCAATCGCGCTCTACCTGGGACTTCCTCGCCTCCTGAGTCTCATGGCAGCCTGTACCAGCGTGGTCCGTTGGGCGCGCTGGCACATCGCCCCTTCAGTGGGGACTGGCCAGCCAGTGGTCTGGCGCTGCGATCCATTGGACCAGCTAGTGATAGTGACCCAGGAGATGTGGACGCTCTCCAGTGGTGGACCGTTCTGTCCCATCTGCAGGAGGGCATCCCATTTGTCCGCCCCGAGCCGACAGTCTCTCTATCGACCGATGCCTCTCTGGGTTGGGGTGCCCATCTGGGGGAACACCGAGTGCATGGCCTCTGGTCCCCACGGGAGTCCCAATGCCACATTCTGCTGGAGCTCGGGCGGTCCGCCTAGCTCTCACCGCCTTTGCTCCGTTTCTCCAGGGTCAAGTGGTCCGGTCAGGCGGACAATACCACGACCATGTACTACCTGAACCCGCCAGGGCGGGGCGCTCCATGCTTCTATGCAAGGGCTCTCCGCATTTGGTCACTCGTGCGCGGCCTGGAGGCGGATCTCCCTAGCCATTCATGTGGCAGGGGCCTCCAACACCCTGGCCGATGCCCTGAGCCGGATGGGGCTGCATCTCACGAGTGGTCTCTCCTGCTGGAGGTAGTACAAGATCTGATCTCCCACTGGGGCACACCTCAGGTGGACCTGTTTGCCTCCAGGGAGAATACGAAGCTGAGGCTGTTTCATGCCCGCCCCCCTCAGCGGGGCTCGCTGCGGGGGATGCCTTCTCGAGGCTGTGGACCCGGGCCTCTTTACGCCTTTCCCCATTCTTGATTCACAAGGTGCTTCTGGAAGACAAGGAGGGACAAGCAGGTGATTCTGATAGCCCTAGACTGGCCCCGCTAGTTCTGTACCCAGATCTCCTCAGCCTCAGCTCCAGGCTCCGAGGAAGCTTCCAGCTCGCCGGACCTGCTCTCAGTCAATCAGGGGAAGGTGTTCCATCCGGACCTTCAATCCCTGCACCTGACGGCCTGGTTCCTGAGTGGCTAGAGTTCCAGGCCTTGGGTCTTTCCGACGAGGTCCTCAATGTTGTTGAGGCGTTCCGTAAGGAGTCGACCAGGAAATGCTATGCCTTCAAATGGAAGAGGTTTTCCATTTGGTGTCAGGGTAAGGGCTTGGACCCTTCCTCCTGTTCCTTGGCAAGCATTTTGGACTATTTATGGTCCCTTTCTAGCCAAGGGCTTAGGTCGGCGACCCTAAAGGTGCACCTGGCAGCCATCTCTGCTTACAGGCGCGGGCGGGGAGCAGTCGGTGGCGCAGGAGAAGGTGGTCTGGGCGCTTTTTCAAGGCCTTGATCACATTTCCTCCGGTAAGAGAACCTCCACCTCCGTGGGATTTACTTCTGGTACTGGCAAAGCTCATGGGCAAGCCATTCGAGACCAATGCACAGGTGTGAACTCTCTCACCTGTCGTGGAGAACCGCCTTCTTGGTGGCTATCCAGTCAGAAGGATGGGAGAACTCCAGGCGCTCTGCATAGAGTCTCCTTACCTGGTCTTCCCACAGGGACAGGATGTCATGCTCCCCACGAGAAATTTCTTCGGTGGTGTTGAGTTTCACCTTAACCAGGTGTTGACTCTGCGGTGTTCTACCCCAATCACACTCGAGGCGAATACAGGCTCCATATTTTGAGCCTAGAAGGCGCTCGCTTATAGGGCGCCACGGCTGAAATTCGGAGAGGTTCGCCAGCTGTTTGTCACCTACGCTGAAGCACTGGCAGACCTGCAGCCAAGCAGGCGATAGGCAGGTGGGTCACCTCTTGCATAGATCTCTACTGAGTTGGTGGGCATGGAGCCTCCCAGAGGGATAAGAGCTCATTCTACCCGCCATACTGCTGCATCGGTGGCTGCTTCCAGGGACGTCCCTATCCAGGAAATCCGCAGGGCTGCTACCTGGAAGTCAGCACACACCTTCATTACCCACTACCACATCGACCTTGAGTCACGCCGGGATGCTGGTTTTGGGGCCTCGGTTCTCCAGTCTTTATTTCCCAAGTAAGTATAGGGGGTGTGCGCCTTGCCTCCCTCCTCCCGGAGAACTGCTAGGAGTCTGCCAATAAGTGTGGATGAACAACATATCCATGTCCCTAGAAATACAGGTTACTCACCTGTAACAGGAGTTCTAGGAATGGTATATGTTGTTCATCCACACGACCTCCGACCTCGGCTTGATGCACAACCTGAGCTTCCAGCGGGCAGATCTAGCGTCATGGGGCGGAGCTGAGGTTTTACCACCGGGTGGGTGGGAGGAGCCAGCTTGAAGACCTTCCGGCAAGATTTAAAGCAGCAAGGAACCTGCCAATAAGTGTGGATGGACAACATATACCATTCCTAGAACTCCTGTTACAGGTGAGTAACCTGTATTTATTTCATACTATCGGAATTTACAACCTTTGAGTCAAAGACTCCTTTGCAAAGGCTCTACGTCAAAGAGTACATAATGCAGTAACAACATACATGAATAAATAAGTGTTTAGGTTTATGATAACGGCTCATTGATGTCACACTATCTTAGCTACTGAGTGTATAGGTTTCGATAGCTGCTCATTAATGTCACACTGTCACTACAACCTGTCCTGCAAACACTCTGGATTGCACATACAAATGTGTCACCGATGGTATACCTATTGCCTAATCAATTCTCCTCCTGTAGCCTTGCTAGATGTAATTAAGTGCTTGCCTCTGCAAACTTGCTGCAAAGTAACCATGCAGCAATGTACCTTGTAACTATGTGTCTGTTCATGGAACCTGTAGCTGGTATTATCCTGTGACTGTGTGCTTCTTATTTGGAACCTGTAACTATGTGTTGTTTGTGTGTTACCCGATGATGAGCCTTTGAAAAGGAGTCTGACTCATAGGATTGTAATTCTAATATGACCAAATAAATAAAATAAAACAAGAATAATGAGACAGTTTAAGGTTAGGTAAACCCAGCGTTGCGTAGTAGTTTGAAATGCTATCTGGGTAAGGTGTGGTTACCCATCGTTAGGTTGTCCAAAAAGTATCTATAGTAAGAAACTTGGGTTTGTCGGCCCAGACACAGTTCAGCTTGTATTTCACATTAGTCCTGTATTTTTCCTCTCCTCCATTATTTATTACTGAGGGCATTTGCAAGAAAACAGAATCTTTGCTTCTGAAGGGTTCGTCTATTCCTGGTACTTTCTCCCTAGCTGAAGTCATAAAGCACTGCTTGTGACATCTGTTACTCTTATGGCAACCAGTTGTGATGTCACAGCAGAGGATTATGACACAGTAGGGCATAAGCTATAGAGGCAGATGAACTCTAAGGGATAAAGATCACATATTCATGCAACTTTCCTCTGTAATAGGTAATGGGGGGGATAACTATATAGGATATAATTGGAATGCAAGCAGAATTGTACTTTTTTTTTTTTTTTTTTTTTTTTCTTTGAGACATCAGTAGCTCTTTAATGTTTCGGTTTCAGTGGAGTTTCATGCGGTGCTCCGATATCTCACCAGAATTATGCAGCAGGTCAGACACTTAACGGAGGCTTTTCTCTGAGTCCCTCAAATAAAGCAGCATCTCATCCGCATATAGAGCTCTGTAGTTCTCCACCCCCTCTATTACAACCCCCCAAAAAGTTGGTGGCCTCCCTAATGGCCTGCACCAGCAGTGCAGTGTACACAGCAGACGGAGGTGATAAAGGGCACCCCTGCCTGGTTCCCCTGTTCAGGTGAAATTATGGGGAATGATGCCCACTTAATACAGGCAGGGTTCATTTCAGATATTTATGTGGGACAGTGACCCACTGGGTATAAAACGTAAAGATTAAATAAACGAATAAAAACCACAATCAGTCATATTGTTCAGCAGAGCCTAGATTCATAAAACAGTATCGGTCCTCTACAGCAGTAAGCAGGTTGTCCCTAAGGTACAAGAAAATGTGGGTCAAAATTAGAACCTGTGTGCCAATTGTCCTAGTTCTGCACCCAGAAAATGAACGCTGTACAGGCCTTAGGGGAGTAATGAATCGTTTTTATAACAGTTGAATTAAAGGGACTGGGAAACCTAGCTGCTCCGGCACTGTGTACAGAAATGGCTAGGATACCTGGTTGAAGGCCTTCTCTGCATCGAAGCTAAACAAGACGGAGGGGGAGGCTGGTTGTTGCATGTGGTGGAGAATATGGTGGGTGCGACATATAATATTCATAGTGGTGTGGGAGCATACAAAGTCCGTCTGAGCCATGTGAATAAATGAATGATGGCAGGAGCCAGTCTAGTCGCTTGGTCATTATCCTAACATACTAAAAAGCCAGCAGAATAGGCCAAATGGTCTGTCTTGTCTGCTCAAAAGCCAGCAACCTAGTGACTGCTCGCCTTAACACCCCCCAGGCCCCAAGAAGGTCTTTTTTAGTTTGTTTCCCCTCGTACCTGTCCAACCCCTTCTTGAATCTCTCCACCAGCCTCCAAGGCAGCGCATTCCACGGCTCCACCACCCTCTCAGTGAAATAAATGCTTCTCGCTCCCCCACCATGTAATCTCCCCCGCTTAGACTCGTGATCCCTGGTTGTCCCCCGGTTTCTTTAGCCTAAAAGCTCATTTGTTCCACTCCTGGTTATTCTTTACATACTTGGAAAATCTCTCATCTATCTCCCCTGTTCCTCCTCTCCTCCAGTGAGTAAAGTCCAATCTCTTCCAGTCTCTCCTCATAAGGCTTCCTCTCCATGCCCTGAATCATCCTGGTTGCTCTCCTCTGGACCCTCTATAGCAGCGCTATATCCTTCTTCAGATGAGGTCTCCAGAACTGTACACAGTACTCGAGCTGCGGCCTGACCAAGGCATTATATAGAGGGAGGATCACCTCCCTCCTTCTGGACACAATTCCCCTGGCTATGCAGCTCAGTATCCTGTTTGCTTTGCCTGCAGTTCTCCTACAGTTTTCAGAGTTATTCATTCTGATGTCTGTCACCACACCTAAATCCTTTTCTTCCAATGTGGCTTGCAGTGTGACCCCCCCCCCCCTCCCCCCAACCGGGTGTATTCTTGGCCCGGGCTTTTGCCCCCAAATGTAGTACCTTACATTTCCCGGCATTAAATTTCAGTCCCCACCTCCTTGACCACCCCTCCAGGGTATTCAGATCCCCCTGGACTGCCTCCCTCGCTTCTTCACAATCCACCAGTGCTCCCAGTTTTGAATTGTCTGCAAAGAGACAACCTATTCCTAACCCCCCTCCCTATATCCGAGACATAGGCATTGAACAAGAATGGCCCCAATACCGAACCCTGAGGGACCCCACTGATTACCTTCCTGGGAGAGGAGAGTATCCCACCCACCATTACCCTCTGTAAACGCCCAGAGAGCCAATTTTCAACCCAGTTGAGCTCCTGTCCTCCCACCCCCAGCTTTATCAGCCCTTTAACGTGGTACTGAATCAAACGCCTTGCTGAAATCTAGGTATAGGATGTCCACCGGTCTGTCTGTCCAAGGCTCCCATCACCCAGTCATAAAACTCTACGAGGTTGGACTGACACTATCTCCCTGGAACAAAGCTATATTGTTTATCATCCTGGTGCCCTAACCATTCCAGCTGCCTCCCAATCCTCTCCTTGATAAAGCCCTCCTTTACTTTGCCTACCACAGACGTTAGGCTGACAGGCCTATAATTCCCCATCTCTTATCTAGACACCCCCCCCCCCCCCATGAATAGGCACTACATAAGCCACCCTCCAGTCTTGGGGCACCCATCCTGTCTGCAAAGAGGTATTAAAGAGTGCAGACAGTGGAGCTGCCAGCTCTTCCGCCAGTTCCTTCACAACCCGCTGGTGTAGCCCATCTGGCCCCGGCGCCTTATCAGTCTTTAGCTTCCAAATAGCCTCCCTCACTCTATCCACTGTGATTTCCCCACCCCCATTCCTCCCCCTCACTCAACCTGCCTACCCCATCTGGGTCTGGTCCTGTCTGTACTCAAGCCTCATTCCATCCTGTGGTCTCAGACCGACTTCTCACCTTAGCCAAAAGTGTTACAGGGCAAGGGCCTGAACCATTTGTCCTGTCCAGTGGCTAACATCCTTGACTACCTTTGGTGTGTCTGTCTCTCTCTCTCCCCAGAAGTCTGCAGTCATCGACCCTTAGGGTGCACTTGGCAGCCGTCTCTGCTTACCGGGCGTGGGCCGGTCAGCTGACGTTGGCACAGGAGACAGTGGTCAGGCACTCTTTCAAAGGCCTGGACCACATATCCCCTCCGGTACGTGAACCTCTGCTTCTGTGGGATCTTCTGCTGGTACTGGCAAAGCCCATGGGTAAGCCATTCGAACCAGTGCACAAGTGTGCTTTGTCACACTTGTGGAAGACTGCCTTCCTGGTGGCTATCACGTCTGCCAGAAGGACAGGGGAGTTCTAGGTGCTTTCGGTGAACTCCCCTTATCTGGCCTTTCACAAGGACAAGGTTGTTTACGCCCCCACCCAAAATTCCTTCTGAAGGTGGTGTCAGAGTTTCACTTTAACCAGGTGTTGACTCTGCCGGTTTATTACCCCAACTACACCTTGGAGACAGCATACAGGCTCCACACCTTGGATTTGAGGCGTGCTCTCCCATAAGGAGAGGGCAGCAGAAATTCGGGGAGAGGTTCGCCAGCTGTTTGTCACCTATGCTGAAGCCGCTTCTGGCAGACCTGCAGCAAAACTGACGATTGCAAGATGGATTACATCATGCGTAGGTCTGTGCTATGAGTTGGCGGGCAAGGAGCCTCCCAGAGGGATAAGAGCTCATTCTACCCGCCATAATGCTGCATTGGTTTGTGGCTTCCAGGGACATTCCTACCCAGGAAATCTGTCTGGGTGCTACCTGGAAGTCAGCAAACACCTTCATTACCCATTACCACATCGACCTTGAGTCATGCCATGATGCTGGTTTTGGGGCATGAGTTCTCCAATCTGTATCCCAAGTAGGGGGTGTGTGCCTTGCCTCCCCCTCCCAGAAAACTGCTAGGAGTCTGCCAGTGTGGATGAACAACATATCCACGATCCTAGAAAAACAGGTTACTCACTTGTAACAGTAGTTCTAGGAGTGGCATATGTTCATCCACAGGGACCCACCGGACCTCCCTGGCTGCGGACGCACAACTCCTGGCTTCCAGTGGGCTAAGATCTGGCATCATGGGGCGGAGCCGAGATTTATACCACCCAGGTGGGTGGGAGTAGCCAGCTTGAAGAGTTCCGGCAAGATTTAAAGTGGAAGGGGACATGCCAAAGAGTGTGGATGAGCAACATATACCACTCCTAGAACTACTGTTACAGGTGAGTAACCCGTTTTTCCAGTACGTTCTGAGCTTCTGTCTCCATTTGTATTTTAGCTCCTATTTTTGTATTTGTGTCTCCTGTTTTTGACTGTTTTCCTTACGTGGTGTCCAGCATTTGGGTGACTGAAGGCTGCAAGGTATACACTGATGTGAGCCAAAATTGTGATCTTATTTAGCAGCACACAGAAGTTAATTGTTAACATTTCTCATCTTTACCCCTTGCCAAACAAAAACCCTAGACGTTACCAGATCCTGGAACCCTATCAGTATTGCCTCTGCTGTATAAATAGCTGTGAGTAGTGCAATATTGCTTATAGGGTTTTGGTGTTTGTCGCAATCTGTCCTGGCTGAAGAGGATGTAGACATTGAAGACACAGCCAAAAGTGAGGAGCAGAAGAGTACTTAAGATTTGTTAGAGCTCTGTGATTCACTTGGTTAAAATTGAGAATCATTCTAAAGTTGTTAGACTCGTTATTTTTTCAGAAATGTGTTTTTATTATACTTGTTGAATTAACTTGGTAGGTCTAAAAAATATCTGCAATAGCGGAAAAAAAAAAAGTAAATTCTGGAATTTTTAATTGCAGTGTATTAAATAGCTGGTATTGCATCCGCAGTTTGCAATGCCAGTTGGCTGCTCATGTCATTCATTTTGTACTTTTGGATTGCCAGAAGGAAAAAAAAGCAATAGATTCTGTGACTCTCCCATCTCTGCCCCACCACCCTTCCCACTGTCCCCACAGGCACTCGTCCATAAGTAAACTGTTTGCAGGGTGCTGCCAATAGTATGCTGACAGTCTCACCACTCTGTGGGCCTGAATGGCAGCAGTTGCTCCCAGCAGTGCTTTGTGATATCGCGTGTCGGAGCTGGCATTCAGGTCTGCCATGGTGGGATTGTTGGCATACTGTTGGTGTGCACCCTGGTTGACTGTGGGGAAGTGGCTGAGATGGGTGGGGGGAGGGTTTGGGGCTTTGGCTTCTACTGCTAGCAGCAATAGTAGTTTTATTTGTTTAGCACCTAATCCCGGTGGCTCTGGGCACTGTACATAAAGGCTCTTTCCAGACTGCTCATCCGTTTTTGAACATGTTTTAAAAACATGTTAAGCAAACTGAGCTAGTGTGTTCAGACTACCTGCAAAACGTGTTTCAACGTGGTTTTAACACACTTTAAACTCACTTGTGTTGCATTTACACTACACTTTCATTAATTGTCTTTGAAACTAATTTTGAACTGATTATTATAAGTTACATTTGGAGTGCAGTTTGCAGCATTTTAGACTCCAAGGTAAAACATGTTTTAAAACAGCAGGTGACTTTGTTTCTGACAGGGGACATAAATGGGTAGCGTGGCAATAGGGAAATGGGTAGTGGGAGGGTTTTGCCATACATGGGTCTGGACTGTTATCAGCTCGTGCCTCACTTTATGGGGTGCTAGAAAGCAGTCTGCATCTCTGTCTATTGTTTTGCAAACCTATGCTATGTAACCTAAAACTCTATGTATGTCTTTAATGTGACTAGGTACCTTTGGAAACGAGCCTCTGGCTCAAAGGTTGTAAACTGATTTCACAAATAAATAAATAAGTGTGTTTGGTTTAAAACCTTTTTAGAAACTGACTCAAGACTACCCCTGGACAGGTGCTTGAACATGGCTTTTAAAAATGTTTTAAAAACATGTTGAATGTAAACGGAAATGTTTACTCATTTTAATCCAAATGAAATTCAGAAAACCTTGCTACAGAGCACAGTATGAACGGGACCATAAACCAGTCGGGGAGCACAAAATATGACAGTGACTTGATGTCTGGCTGGGGACATGGGTGAGGGGTGCAGAGTTGAGTGGGGGAGTGTTTTGGCATACATGTGATCGGGGCTTTGGCATGTGACTTCGTTTCTGGCAGGTTACGTGACTGGGTAGGGTGGTGGTACTGAGATGGGTAGGGGCAGGATCTTGCTAATTGGATTTGTGCTTTGCAGGTGACTTTGTTTCTGACAGGGGACATAAATGGGTAGCGTGGCGATAGGGAAATGGGTAGTGGGAGGGTTTTGCCATACATGGGTCTGGACTGTTATCGCTGGTGCCTCACTTTATGGGGTGCTAGAAAGCAGTCTGCATCTCTGACAGAAAAGTGTGTGTGGTGGGGGGGGTATTGAAACAGATGAAGCAGAGGTTTGTTTTAATAAAGGATTTAATTTGGGTTAAAATATTTAAAATATGCATTCTCTCTCCTAAGCTGGTCTTCGGGCTTCCATATAGATGGGCTGTACCTCCTGATGCAGATATGCAGGCAGGAACTAAGATCTGCAGCTGGGGATATCCAGCCCTCCATTTCCTGTTTCACCAGTTTACTTCCTGCCTTCCAGCTAGCAGGTACTCTGCAGCAGAGCTCTGTCAGTATGTGGCAGGACTGAAGACATCAGACTGTCACAAAATGTAATTGGATTTGCTGAAGAATCTCAGCACTTTAGGGCACTCTTGCGTGAGCCCCAGTCTCAGCCTTGTAAGCTGCGCAGACTGGTCCCACTTTACCACAGAGGTTTATCCCGTGATTCTGTGCCCAACATAGTGTTCATTGTAGTCTTGGAGTTAGTCTGCTGGTGGATTTTGTCTACTGATGCCGGTTTTATGGCGATCGGACAGTATTAGCTCCTCAGTGCTCTGAGAGGATTCTTGCCTCGTCAACGCAGGTCCATTTTTCTCCCATTGACGACTGGCTTCCTGACTCTTTCAGCCGCTCTTAGACGGTGGGCCTGCAGCTCTAATTCAGTCGTTTGTCGACGTTCCAGTGCTGTCTTGTTGATGAGCATTGCATTTTACAAGGAGTGCTGCTCAGGAATAGAGTTTCTCATGCATTCTGCAGGCCTCTTTCTCCCCCCCACCCCACTAAGGGAGCAGGAAAGCACTAAGGAAGCAAAAAAAAATATTAATCAACCAACAGTTTAAACAGCTCAGCTTTTTATCCTTAAAGGGCCAGCAGCAGTGTTCTATTGGGGCTTCAGCATTCTTCTAGACAGCCCCCGTATTATCTGGAATCCTCCAGGGGAGGGGGGGGGTATGCAGAATCAAAGGGGATTAGAGCCATTTTCAGTCATGGCCTCAGAGAAGCCTGCCAGGGGCAGAAAATGCCAGCTTTGCAAATCCCCTATTCTAATCACCTTCGCAGATTTGCTTTGCCTAAAATGTGAGAAGGCAGCATGTGCAAATGAAGAGGACATGACTGAGGCCTCCCTTTTCTTGGTCAGACAGATGGCCGACAGACAGACAGGTATGAGCAAGCAGCGGCCACCAGGGAGACCCAACAATAAGCAGCCCCCTCTCTAGCCCCAGACCTCATGGAGAAGCTAAATAGGGCCTTTGCTCCGGACCCTGCATGTTTCGACTGGCAACCTCCAGGATCACCAGATGTGAGGCATCACAAGAAGGCAAAAGAGAGGACCCTGTCCACATCCGAAGAGGGGCAGTTGTCCTCGCATCACTACGATAAAAGGAAAAAATCCCAATACAGGAGCAGATCCTCGGACGAGGAGGATCAGCATTCCTCACGCCACAAGAGAAAGAAGTTCTCATTCTCTGAGTAGATCTAGGGGCAACCATAAGGGGAAGCGTTGTAGGGACCATTACTCTGCCTCCTTAGACTCCAGTTCCTCTTCTCTAGAAGAGGGGGAGCTAGGGGACTCATCCTCGGACTCTGACTCCCTGTCCAGAAACTTCGACCTGGAAGACCTAGACTTTTTCATCAAGAAGGTCATAGCTGAAATTCATCTCTATTCTTCCCCAGTGGCGCCAGCACAGCCAAAATGGGCCTTTCGCATGGCATCTGCTGCCAAACAGACCACAGCCTTCCTTCTCCCTCCAGCCATAGAGGATTTGCTAAAAGAGGAATGGCAAGGTTCAGAATGCACCTATCCAGTGTCCTGGCGGATCTCTAAGCTTCTCAAGTTTGACAAACAATCTGAAAAGTGGCCAGACTGCCCCAGAATCGACCCTTTGATTTCAGACCTCACTAAGAAGACTGTCATCCCAGCCAGGGAAGGAGCATCACTCTGGGACCCAGCGGAGAGGAAAGTGGATGCCTCACTCAAGAATGCCTTCCAGGCCTGGTGGCACTGAGGGTTAAGGCACTAGACGCCTCACCTTGCACCACACCGGTGACTCAGGTTCGGGAACAAGCCTGGGTCGCCAGAGGTCAGCAGGGGCGGGAAGGGATTGAGCGTCCACGTACAGCTCTCCCTTCCCGGGGTTGGTGTAGGGATGAGCGTCGCTGTGGAGCGATCTCGGGCGGAAGTTGGGGCTGGTGAGGTACTTGTGTCACAGCCATATGGCAGAGGTGGAGCTCGGGACCTGCTACTCTCTAGCGGCCCCATGTGATGACTGGGGGCACTACTAGTGCGGTGCAGCAACAGGGTGGAGTGCGGTGGACGTTGGCACGTTGTGCCTAGACGTCATTGCACGCCCACACTCCGCAGGGAAGAAAACTACAAAAACTCCATAGCGTGCAGAATGAGGGTTGGTCTGGTGGTGCTGCGTTGCTCTGATTCCGGAGGCTCCTCCTGTACTTGATCCCCCGGCCCTGCAGTGGTGGGGTATGTACCGCAGCTGTGCAGGATCAGTGGAGGGGAGTGGGCGAGGAACTTGGAGTGATGCAGGAGACCAACCTGACTGGGGGACCATAGGTAACACCCCCTCAGCAGTACAGGACAATAAAAATAAGTAGAGGGGGGGAAAAAAATAAATCCTCCACCGCCTGGGTGAGGCGACGGCAGCCATCAGCAGCCCCGGCCACGCTCCCAATGTCGGCCGCAACTCCCAACTCTTCCCCTGGGGCTTCTGGGGCCTCTCCATAGGGCTGGGGGAGCCTGGAATCCTGATCCCAATGCAGTGTACAGGAGGAGCAGTTCAGGTGGACAGTGGAGCTGAGGAGTTGTGCATAGAAGCCTGAGAGATGCCCCAGGATGTCAGTAGCATAAATAAAATATATAATAAAAAGCCTTCCAAGCATCAGCAACGTCTCTCAAGGCGGCAACTGCCAATCTTTTTTTCGGCCACAGCTGTGCTATTCTGGGCCTCAGAATTAGCTTTTCAGTTCACTGATGGACCCAGAGAAGAACAAGGGTATTATTCATCAGCTGCAATTAATGGGTTTGGCATAGGCTTGTGCAGCAGGTGTATCGGAGGAGGCAGTCTGGTGTGCCGCTTGGACCATGTTTTATCAAACTTTGGCTCGCTGCAACCTCTAGATTCGGGCCTGGCAAGCAGATGCCTTTTAAAAGAGCCATTCAGTAAACGCTCGCTATGAAGGTATTGTCCTTTTTGGCTCAGCTTTGAAGGAGGTGGTGAAGGAATCCAGGGAGACAGCTAAAATGCCTATGCCCCAGCCAAGAGACAAGGGCAAATCATGGTCCTCAGGCCCCAGAAGCAGTGAAGCTGTCCGGGCCCATCCTCAAGCAGGGGGCAGACTTTTAAAAATTTCTCAAGGAGTGGGTCCAAACCAAGTTGGACATATGGGTCCTAGACATCAGCAAGGGTTACCTAAATGAATTTTAGTCCAAGCCCCCCTACCTCGTGTGGTGCCCTTCCCCCATCTCGGGCAACCTGTCCAAGAGACTGGCGCTGTCGCAGGCCATTACAGATCTTCTTTAGAGGGCTGTAGAGCAAGTTCCCCACAGAGATCAGTCGGAGATGTCTACTCCCTAGTCTTCATCGTGCTAAATCGCATAGGGGGATTCAGGCCACTCTTGGATCTCAAATTCTTGAATCATTTTGTCCACAGCAGACCCTTCAAGATGGAAATCTTGTCATCAGGGAGTTGAAACAAAGAGATTTTCTGGCATCCATCGATCTGCAAGATGCCTAATTGCATATTCCTATTCAGGAACTACACAGGCAGTATCTCGGGTTCAAGGTGGGGGAGCAGCACTTCCAATTCAAAACCCTGCCATTCGGGCTTTCTTCAGCCCCAAGGACATTCTCCAAGGTGCTAGTAATGGTTATAGCTGACCTTCAGAAATGGGGGAAGGCAGCTTTTCCCTTACTTGGACGATGTTCTCAAGGCCCTGCAGCTTGACCAAGTAGTACAAGCAGTGGCGGAGGTAGTCCGGTGCCTATCGGCCCACAGTTTTGTTATCAGCTGGGGAAAAAGTTCCCTAACTCCAAGCTAGACCTTGAACCACCTGAGGGCAGACTTCATGACACAAACCAAGAAGGTCTTTTTTCGTGGAAGCAAAATTCAGGGACCTGCTGAAGCTCATCAAGAAGTTTCACACAGCTCTTCTGCTCCTTCGTGCAGCCAGTTGGGACTCTAGTATCACTGGCGGATTCAGTCCCTTAGGCTCTAGTCCACATGAGGCCCATTCAAGCACACTTGCTCAGGCTGTGGTCCCAGTCCAGACACAGTCAGCACTAACTGATCCCAGTTTCTCAAAAGATATAAACTTCTCTCCAGTGGAAGACTCTGAGGACAAATGTCATGAGGGGTCACAAGTTGGGCAATCCACACGAAATCCGAATCATGACTGATGCCAGCCTCAGCGTCAAGGGGGCTCACCTGCATCAGCTGTCTGCTCAGGACAGGTGGTTGCTGTTAGAACCAAGGAACAGCATAAACGTCCTTGAAATGAGAGCAATACACCTAGCCTTGATGCACTTTGAACAGCAAGTCCTCAGTCGGGACATTCTGATTATAACAGACAGTCTGAGAATGATGGCATACGTCAACCGTTAGGTTGGAACAAGAAGCTCTAAAATGCTATGGGAGTCCCTGCTTCTCTTTCAGTGGGTCGAGCACCACCTGTCAAGCACAAGGGCACAGTGTACATTTTGGGCAGGAGAACGTCCCAGCAGACTAGCTCGGTTGCAAACATATTCTATCAGGGAAGTGGGAGCTGAAGGACAGTGCCTTCCACATCCTAACAGAACAGTGGGGCAATCCTCCGATCTTTTCGCCTGCTGGCAAAACTGTAAGGTAAGGCAGTTCTGCTCCCTGGCCAAGGACGAACTAGCAGTGGCTCAGGATACCTTTTCCCTAGACTAGGGTCGGTTCGGTCTCCTGTATGCCTTTCCTCCAATACCGCTTCTATCCAGAGTCCTCCACAAAGTGGCTCTGGACGGGGCAGAACTGATTCTAGTCTGTCCCTGATAGACTCAACGCTCATGGTGGCCTCTTCTCATTCATTTTTCAACTACCTCTAACCTTCCAGATCAGCTCAGACCTTCTCCATCAGGGTCCGGTACTGCACCCCCAGTCTGAACAGCCTCCCTCTGTCGACCTGGAGATTGAGGGGGAAACTTTCAAAGAGCTAGACTGTACAGCTCCTGTTATTGAAATAATAATGAACTCGCGTCGTCCCTCTTCCTCTAAAGTATCTTACAGAATTTGGAGAAAATTCTTGTTCTGGCTTCAATCCAAACGCATACAGAACAAGCCAATATAATTGCCTGTACTACTGCAGTTCCTTCAAGATGGGTTTGACAAAGGTCTGCAGCCAGCCACGTTAAGGGTTCAGGTTTCCGCACTGGGGGTGCTTTTGTTGGTGGATTCAGGCAAATCACTGGGTTCACATTCCCATGTCAGGAGGTTTCTAAGGGCAGCAACATTAAAACGCCCTCCAGTCAAGCCAGCGGTACCACCTTGGAGGCTTAATCTGGTTCTCAAGGCTTTGACAAAGGCTCCTTTTGAGCCTCTCAGTGAGACATCCCTCATGCATCTCGCAGGGAAGGTCACTTTTCTCATAGCTTTTACTTTAACCAGGAGACTCTGCGAGCTAGGAGCCCTGTCCACCAAAGTGCTATATACTGCATTTCATCAGGACTCTGTGGTGCTCTGAATGGGTCCAGGTTTTTTACCAAAAGTTATCTCTCTTCCATTGCAACCAGGAGTTGATTTTGCCTTCCTTCTGTCCATACCCAAAAAATGGAAAGGGAATTTCACACGCTAGATCCAAGACTAGCTGTGAAAATCTGTATCGAAAGAATGGATTCTGTTCGAAAAACTTCCAGTTTGTTCATTCTAACTACAGGTCAAAATATGTGTAAAAAAGCTTTGAAGGACTCTCTGACCAGATGGATCTGTTCAGTCATCACCACTGCTTATGATCAGGCTGGAGTAACATTGCCTGGCCCATTGAGTGGCCCATTCTACCTGGGCTATGGCCACCTCGTGGGCGGACTTCAGAGAAGCATCTCCAGGAGACCTATGCAGGGAAGCCACATGGTCATCCATTCACATGTTCACAAAATTTTACAAACTGGTTGTGACGACCTCGGCGGAGACGTCCTTTGGCTGCAAAGTTCTTCAGGCGGTGGTGGACCCTTAAGGGCAATTACATTCTTCCCATATCGGGGGATGTACTGCTTTTGTATATCCCATCTGTATGGAAGCCCGGAAACCAGCTTAGAAGAGAGAGAACAAAATTTAAATACCTGTAAATTTTCTTTCTCCGGCTGATCTCTGTGCTTCTGCTTCCCTCTCAGAACGTTCAAAGTTTGCCAATCGGCCGTGTATAGCTTAATTTTCTCATTTTTGTTTCCAAGTTCAGATAGTATTGTTACATTTTTGACTGCTTTTGGAAGAACTGGTGGAAACAGGAAATGGAGGGCTTGATTATTTTTCCAGCTGCAGAGCTTTGGTACTGCCTGCATATCTGAATCAGGAGGTACAGCCCAGAAGCCCAGAGACCAGCCGTTGGAGAAAGAAAATTTGCAGGTATTTAAATTTGGTGTTGTGTTTTTTTTTTTTTTTTTTTTCTGTCAGTATTTTTAATTTTGCTACTCAAAGTGAAGTAATTTGCTATCAGTTTTCCCATCTTATTTAGTACCCTGAATTGTCATTTTTGGTAAATGGGTATTCTGAAAGATTACACAGTTGTAGCCTCGAGAAACAAAAGTAGCTGGCTGATCTTTAAAACAAAAAAATAATTTTGTGGATGGTCTGTTCTAGTTCGAGAAGGCAGAGGCGGATCTGGATTACATCAAGCAAAAGTTGGAGTTTGAAATAGTGAGAAAACTTCCTGATGAAGGAAAAATAAAGGTACAGAGAGAACTTGTAGTTTTTACATTTTTTTTAAGGCATCTTATTAAAAATATGAACAGCATGGTAATTTGCAACAGTAAATACTGTATTTTACTTGAGTTCTACAGCTTTATAACAAACTAGGGCCACAAAATACACAGCTGGTGCAGTGAAAATTGGCTGCCCGTTAAGCAGAGTGGATATGTGTGTGTGGTCACTAGTCTGAGTGGAGGGGGTGTATTGAATGGAATACTGGAGGGAGAGAGGGAGGGGTGTGCTGAATGGAACACCAGTGGGAGGGAGGGTTGTGCTGAATGGAACACCAGTGGGAGGGAGGGTTGTGCTGAATGGAACACCAGTGGGAGGGAGGGTTGTGCTGAATGAAACACCAGTGGGAGGGCTCGAAATTCCCTATTCTTTGGTGTTCTGTGCACACCAAAAAAACAGCACGAAACACTAAAATCTGCCCCCTGGTAATCTGTGGTGTATACCGCTTTAAGGGAGCGAAGTTCGAGCAGCCACCTTTTTTTTTTTTTTTAACCCCTCATTCTGCAGCTCCAGAGATGATTTGGCACTTTGTAAGAGGCTCTAGACAACTGGAACCCCGCTTGTCTTTCCATGCTCTCCTGACTCCACTTTGTCTCCACTGCGTTCCGCTCCAATTTGCCCTTGCCTGAAAATAAAAATACCCCCGGCCCCTCGCTGAGTCGCTCACCCCCGAGCAGCATTGATCTTGACTTCCTCACCCTCTGCTCCTCATATCCACAGGCTGCAGCCCAGCGCAGCGGCATGTTTCTGTGCCACCATTGCAGTCCAGGGCAGTCAGAAGACAGCAGACCCCCCCACACACATCTCTGCTTCTCCACTCCAGGCAAGTAAACACCACAAAATGCACCGCCTTGCAATGCACGTTGTAGGAATATCCGCATTTAAGAACACTTTGTGTGTGACATTTATTTTATTCACCGTCCTGCCTCTCAAGCCAGCAAGATTGCCATTTTGGGTTTTGCATACTTTGGTAGCAGGATAAGGGAAACTGCTTCTGCTTAATTACTGACATTCCATACTTTCATGATTTTTAAATTGGTCTGAAATTTAAGTGAACTTGTTTATGTAATGTTGAGAAGTGCCCTGTTAGATACAACTGAAGTTTGTTAGGCCAATTAAACAATTGCAAACAAGAAATTTAAACTGCAGTATCCTGTTTGAATTGCAGTAGCTTTTAGACTTAGAAAAGTGAGTTCCAATATGCTAGGAAAAGGGGAACACAATCAATGTATGTGTATATTGCTGCTGTATTGATTTGCCTGCTGTATTTATTTGTAGTACAAAAGTTCAAAGCAGCACTGTTGATTTGACTGTCCTGTGTGTACTGAGTGACATATTTGTTAAATGTGCTTGTAAATGTGTTGTGCTTGGGGGGAAAAATGCATACTCTGGGTCTGAAATATGGTTGCATCGTATTTTGTGATAGGGCACATAAAACTTGTTTTTGTGCTATTAATTTAAGGAGAACTGTTAAGTACAAGATGAAGTGATATATCTCAGTATATGTTTTGTTAATGTCTCTGTAAGTGACATTGCAGAAGGACTGGAAGGAAAAGTATGCCTCTTTGCAGACGACGCAAAGATCTGCAACAGGGTTGATACACAAGGGGGCTGGAAAGGATGAGAAGGGACTTGGCAAGGTTGAAAGAATGGTCAAAAGTATCATGGCAGCTTGGATTCAATGCAAAGAAGTGCACCTGAGAAACAAAAACCCATTGGAAGGGTATGCAATTGGGGGGGGGGGTGTTAATGACCTAAAGGTAATCGACCAATGTGCGAAGGCAGTAAGGATGGCTGTGGGGATACTGGACTGTATAGGAGAGGCATCACCAGTAGAAAACAGGAAGTTGTTATCCCTCTGTACAGTTGGTGAGACCCCATCTGGATTATTGCGTGCAGTTCTGGAGACCCCATCTCCAGAAGGACATAGACAGGATAGAGGCAGTCCAGAGGAGGACAACTATAAAATGGTGCAGGGTCTGCAACAGAAGCTATACGAAGGGAGACTAAAGGAGCTTAATATACCCTGGGGGGGGGATATGACGGAAACTTTTTTTTTTTTTTTTATAAACTCTTATTTCTTTTATTGTTACAATAAACATCTGAAACTTTGGATGCAACTAATTGGTCTGTAGACCTCATACATAACTGTTCATCGGTATACAATACCAGCTCACAAATAAGGAAGTTAAACCAAAATTACTCTTTGCAGTTCTTATGGGTCAGTTCTTGATAAAGTTTAGAGAGGAGTCATGACTGCACTGAGTCCAAAGACCTCTCAAGATGGTTGCAGTCCGGTGCAGTGATTTCACGGTCTTACTTCGAGGGGGAGCTCTTGCAGCAGGCTGTAGCCATTATGACTAACGCCGCAGGCCTTGGGACCCACCGGGAAAAACTCTGGAGTAGCAATACCAAGCAGGACCGCCTCCTCTCATCCAAGCCACCACCCCTGATGTCGGGTCATGGTAGAAAAGGCTGGACCCAGCTTCACCCCAGTTCTTTTCCTCCGTGGACCCACTCATGTTGGGGAAGTTCTGGCTACTTTAGCTCAGCAAAACGAAAACATTTAGTTAGTGTTTTCTTCGGAGACTTTCATCCCTCATCGGGCATCAGTCGACCGTTTCATTGCCTTTGGTTCCTCCGACTCCAGTCCGACTTAAGTTGTCGCCTGCGGTCTCCTCCGGGCCCAAGAGGAAAAAGTGCCACTGTGTCTGCCAAATTCCCTCCAAAGACTGCCACGTTGAATGAGTCTTCTATCTGGGCCCAGACCACAACAGCGCGACCTGCACCATCTGTCGAGGCTTCACCAGCAGGTCCAGAATCAGGTGCCTGAAAGCTCTCAAGGCCACCTTGTGGAGAAAAAATGGACATCCTGCTTGCCTCTGGGGACAAGGGCAGGCATCGGAACAAGTCCCACAAATGCTCCCACGGCAAGGACTGTAGCCAGTCCACCATCGCTCCAGATCTTGGTTCCGCTCTCTCTCCCTGCCCCCAAAGAAGGCTGCAAGGTTTCGAGCCCTCCTGCTAAGAAGCCGGCGCCAGCCAAGGCAGGAACATCGGGGGAGAAACCGGTTAAACCCAAGGTGGCTCCTCTTAGGGTTACCCCCTGACCTCTTCGGCACAGGCTACGGTGCTTAAGAAGGTCGTTACCTCAGCACCGACTCTCGTCAAGCCGACGTCAGACCCCATACTGACGCCAGTAGAGGCGATTGTGGTGGAAGCACCCGTGGCAGTGGCGGCTTTGGGAACCCCTAAATCCTCAACCTGCAAGGTTCTGCGGGCAGTTCGCATGACCTTCCTGATCCGGTTTCACAGTCCCCCTTTCCAGGTTTAGCAGTCACAGTCTTCAACAAAGAATTGCAGGAGCTTTTCCCATTATGGTGGAGTCTGGTGAGAGAACCATCTCCACCGAAGCCAGACCCTGACTGGCTGGACAACGGGGAACCCAAGGGGCTTCCCACTCCTTCCCCACAGAAGACCCCTGAGCGGCTGCTGCCACGCACACCCTCCAAGGTTAGTTCTCTGTCCCGGTCTCAGACCCGTCGTCAGAACCCTTCTCAATTGGGTAACTATCACCGGTCTCTGTCCCAGTCCAGGAGCCATTCCCGCTCTTATAGGCTGGCCCGCTTCCACTCCTGACGTCAGTCGTTGCTCCGTTGTCAGTCCCGCAGCCATTGCTGGTCCTTGGACAGACGTCGGTCCGGTGGCTACTGACGCTCGAGCGGGGGGGAGTCAGACGCAGCTCGGGCCGTTCAGGGCCCAGTAGCAGGTCGTTCACCCCTTCTACCTCATCACTCTCTGGAGTCTGGGGTTCCCCGGGAGAAAAGGACTAACCCCGCTTGTTTGCTGACGATCCTACCTTCTTGGATGTTATGAGGCACATCCAGGCCTCCAATGAATGGGAGACAGAGGATCTGGATCCGGAACGCCGCCGACTGCCCAGGTACCTGAGGCAAAAGGAGCCCTAGTCTCTAGTGGTGCCTCCTTTGGTGGATACCTTCCAGGATCTTACCAGGATTACTTGGAAGCATCCAGCTTCAGTCCCGGCAGTTCCCAAAAAAATTGGACAGGCTGTATAGGGCCCCGAGGGACTAGCCCTTTCTGGTGGAACACCCTCAGGTGGACTCCTCAGTGATTACGACTGCCCACGATAAGTCAAAGCAGTCTAAACACCTAAGCTCCCAGCCTCCTGACCCAGAATTGCGCTGTTTGGATCAGGTGGGCAAGAAGGTTTATTCTGCCTCCACCTGCTCCATTAGGTCACTCAATTTCCTCAAGCATATGGTCTAGTACCAGACTGCGCTATGGAAGAGAGGACAGGAGATGGCCAATGCCTTTGCCAGACTGTGCACAAAAGACTGAGCTTCTGGATATATTATAGTCGGGTTGGGACATAGGCACGAATGTTCTCCGTGCCTCGTACGATACTGCAGATATGGTGGCCACAGTGTCAGCGTCAGCCGTCTGCCTCTAGCACCATGCCTGCTTGAGTGTCTCTGGTTTTCCCCAGATCTGCAGTCCAGAATCCAGGACCTCCCGTTCCAGGGTTCCGTCCTTTTTGGGCAGGAGACTGAGTCTCTGATCTCTCATCTCCAGGAGTCTGGCAAGTCTATCTGGTCCATCAGGCAAATGTACAGAGGGGACTAGAGACGAGCAACACAGCCTTTTCACAAGCCCTCAGGTGCTCAAACCCAAGGAAGCCAACAGGGCCAGAAAGGCAGCTTCAAAAGAAGAGCTGGCAACCAGCAACCTGGAGGCGCTCCTTTTCGAGGCTCCAAGTCCTCCCAAGCCTCTTTGCCCACTACCAGCTGTGCCCAATGACTCCCTCTTGACACCCCCCGAAAGAGGTACTGGGAGAGGCTGTAGGGGGTCACTGGTCCAGTCATCTGAAGGGTTGGAGCTCCATTACAGCAGAGCAATGGGTCCTAGACATTATAAGGAGGGGACACACGCTGGAGTTCACCGAAATTCCTTCAGATACTCCAAGGTCCTCAAGATATCCTCCTTCTCACATACTACTCATAGAAGGAGAAATCCAGGTCCTCTTACAAAAAAGGGCGATAGAACCAGCTCCTCTGCAGTAGCAGAGAAAGGGATTTTACTCCCATTTTTTCCTAGTTACAGAGAGGAAGACGCAGGATCTTCGGCCCATCCTGGACCTCAGCTCTTTGCACAACTGTATAGAGTATTGAAGGTTCAGGATGGTGCCCCTTCAAGGTCTTATTCCTCTGCACCAGGGAGACTGGCTCTGCTCCCTAGACATGCAAGATGCGTACATGCACATCGGAGTCTTTCCCCCTCACAGGAAGTTTCTGAGGTTCCACTTCCAGGGGAGCATTATCAGTTTCGGGTTGTTATGTTTAGCCTCTCCTCTGCTCCTTACCAAATGTTTGGCAGTGGTAGCTGCGGCTGTAAGGCGCCAGGGGCATTATGTCTTCCCTTACCACGACAGTTGGCCGCTTGCGGCCCCGTCTAAAGTGTACCTAGTTCAAGCTCCCAGAGACTCCTAAACTCTGTTCTGAGAGGTGGGGATCAAGAGCCCAGCCAAAGACTCGTGTTTATAGGGGCGGTCCTGGACTCTATCCAGGGCATGGCTTTTCTGCCTCCAGAGAGGGGCGATTGCCTGCGGGAGATAGCCAGATTGGTTCTAGGAACTCCTTCAGTCCAGGCCAGGACATTCCTCAGGCTTCTGGGGTACATGGCGATGGCCATTCCTGTCACTCCTTTGGCTTGTCTCCACATGAGAATCCCACAGTTGATGCTCAGGGTGCAGTGGGACCAATGCTCAGATGACTTTCCAATTGGTCAGAGTCACAGAGCCAGTAAAGAGGACACTTCTTTGGTGGCTGGACTATCTCAGTTTAGAGAATGGGGGTCTCTTTCTGTCAGGAGCCTCCAAATCGGACCTTAATGATGGATGCGTCAGATTTGGGTCGGGGGGGCGCACTTAGGGACTTGCCAAACACAAGGGGTTTGGACCCTAGAGGAGCACGACCTCCACATCAATGTAGTGTAGATGAGAGCTGTCGTCTGTGCGCTGATTGCCTTTCAAGAAGACCTTGTCCCAGGCTCTCTCCTTGTTCAGGCAGACAACATTGTGGTCGTCTTTTACATCAACAAGCAAGGGGGAACAACACACTCCTACCCCCTATGCAGGGAAGTGATGAGAGTCTGGTACTGGGCGCTGGAGCGTCGCATTTACCTATCTGCAGTGCACGTTCCAGGCGTCCAAAACGCCTTCACAGACAGCCTAAGCATGTCTCAGTCCAAGGCGAAGGAGTGGGAGCTGCTACAGTCAGTAGTGGGCCAGCTCTTCAACACATGTTGTCGTCCAGAGCTGGACCTCTTGAGTTGCATGGGGACGCAAAAACTGCCAGTTTTCTGCTTGCGAGAGCACGCGCCTGGTGTTTTCAATCAATCAATACTTTTATTTTTATAGCGCCTTTCAAAAAACCAAGGCACTGTACACTTTACACAGATATAATAAAAACTAAATAAAACAATACAGAATAATTAAAAATCTGGGAAGGCTAATATAAATAAATATGTTTCTGGCCAGACATGTTGTAACTTTGTTGGGCAGGGAAGTTTCTTTATGCCTTCCCCTCTCATTCAGAGAGTCCTGTTCAAGATGCAGGCTGAGGGGGCTCGAGTGACTTTAATCGCCCCATTGTGGCCTCGGCAGATTTGGTTCCCACTGCTTCAGTGGTTGTCCTCTGAACCTCCAATTCCACTCCCACTATGCTCGCAGTTGCTGGTCCATCCGGATCTCGGGTCTCTGCACCTTCATGCTTGGTTCCTGCAGACGTAGTAAGGTCAAGGTATGGAGTCTCCCAGGAGGTGTCAGATGTCCTCGTCTCTGCGAGAAAGCACTCTGCTCGCTCCACTTATGCTATGAAGTGGAAGCATTTATGTGTCTGGGCTTCGTCTCACCGTCTGGACCCCCTTATCTGTCCGGTGAATTCAGCATTACAGTATCTCCTCTCCTTATATCAGCAAGGCTTGAGCTACTCTTCAATAAAGGTGCACATGTGGGCCATTTCTGCATATATTGTCCTCTTGGGGATAGAACCTTGGCCCAACTGGACATGGCCCGCACCCTTTTACGAGGGATTCTGCATACGAGACCTCCCATGAGGGATCCTATCCCTCCCTGGGACCTCCTGTTTGTGTTGGACAAGCTCGCTCTCCCCCCGCTTGAACTAGTGGCTGAGTGTGAGCTACGTTATCTTTCCTGAAAGGTGTGTGTTTTTTTTTTTTGTTTTTTTTTCTATTTGCTGTTACTTTGGCTCAAAGAGTTTCCGAGCTCCAGGCTCTGATTTTGTAAAGAACCTTATTTAGTTTTTCACAGGGAAAGAGTTTTCCTCAGAAGAAATCCTAAGTTCCTTCCTAAAGTGGTCTCGGAGTTGACCCTCAACCAGTTGGTTGACCTTCTAGTTTATTTTCCTTCTCTGTCTAACGGGGAGAAGCTCTCCTTCACACTCCGGATGTTCTCAGGGTGCTGAGGTACTACCTCAAGCACACAGTTGCACACCGTAAATCAGAGCAACTGTTCGTGGCTTTTGCGCCACAACATTCGGGCAACCCGGTGTCCAAGCAGACTATTTCGAAGTGGCTTGTCCACTGTATCGTGTTTTGCTATGTAAAATGCAATAAACCCCTTCCAGGTCCGGTTAGGGGTCACTCCAGCAGAGGAGTTTCAGCTTCTTTCACCGCATTGAAGAATGTCTCTATAAGGGTCATGTATGCGGCTGCCACCTGGAATTCTGTGCACGCTTTCGTGAAGCACTATAGCTTGGACATTGCATCCAGGCGCCATGCCAGTTTTAGATTGGTAGTCCTTCAGGGGCTTCTTTCCTGACTGGTCGAGTGGTCAGCATTGTTTTTACCCTTCCTCCTCCGGGGATTAGGCACTTCTTTTGCGCGGGACTTCTTGGGATTCAGTCTAATGGATTTGCCTGCTGCAGGCTCCCCTCGAGTAAGATGAGTACAGTTACATAAGAACTTACCGTAGCGAGTGTATCTTCGAGAGGAGCTCTTGCAGCAGGTGCTGCTTTCCCACCCTCCGTCCCCCAAGTGAGGTATTCAGGATATCCATGTTCAGGCTTCGCCTCCTTCTTTCATTGGGGCCCGTTCACGGGTCTTAGCTGGGGAACTGGGGTGGAGCTTGGTCCGCCCCCTTTTGTGCTGTAACAGATGGGGTGGAGCTGACGGTGCGGGGTGGTCCCTGCTGGGTATTGCTAGCTAAGAGTTTTTCTGGTGGGTTCCAAGGCCTGCGACGTTAGTCCTAATGGTTATAGCCTGCTGCAAGAGCTCCTCTCGAAGATCTACTATTACGGTAAGTTCTTACATAACTGTACTTTCCTCATCCAGGTGCTTTACAAAAAGTGAAAGAATAAGAGTTCAATCCCAATAGGGAAATTTTGCACACTACCAGGACTTTTGAAAATAATTACAATATGAATTGCCTGGCCTTCATTGCCTTGATACAAGCCATCTCAAGAAGTACGTACATACATACATACATACATACATACATACATACATACATACATACATACATACATACATAGACAGTGTCGGCAGATAAGGGCCTATGGCCCACCCAGTCTGCCCATTTAAGTTTGTAAGTTCAGTTTATGTTTTCCAGGAAGTCTTTGGCCCCTTACCCCTGACCTCCAGAATTCCTTTGTCTATCCCATGCATTCTTAAATCCCGTGATTGTTTCAGCCCCCACCACTTCCTCTGGCAGGGTGTTCCACTTGTCCACCACCCGTTCTGTGAAGAAATTCTTCCTCACGTTTCCTCTGAATCGTCCTCCCTCCAACTTCATCCCATGCCCTCTAGTCCTGGAACATCTTTTTCGCTTAAAAATAGTGCATTCCTGCACCCTGTTCCTCCCTGTAAGATACTTGTATGTCTCTATCATATCCCTCCTCTCCTCCAGGGAGTACATGTTCAGTGCCTTCAACCTGTCCTCATAGGACTTGTGATGCAATCCATGCACCATCTTTGTTGCCCTCCTCTGAACCTTCTCTACCCTGTCTATGTCCCTACGTAGGTAAGGTCTCCAGAACTGCACAGTGTACTCCAGGTGCGGCCTCACTAGTGTCTTGTATAGTGGAATTATGACCTCCCTTTTCCTGCTGGTGATGGTGATGTATGTACTCTTCATAACTTTAACAACCAGTCATAAGTTTAAAAAAAAAAAAAATTATTCGGTCTTCTACAAAACTGAAACACTCTTCTTATTTTTAAAAGCACTTAATTCCTACTTTCTCCCCATATCTTTTATACAGTATAGCTATAATCTGCAGGCAAGGGACCTTAGTCCCCTTAACACACACACACACACACACACACACACACACACACACACACACACACATTTCCTCCATGGCTTTAGTGACCATGCAAGTCTCCTAACCCACATCTCTGAGTCTCTCTCCAGATTTGCCAAGGTCTCCAAATATCTAAAGATTTAATATTTCTAAGTGAATTGTGTAGGTAATGTTTCCCATTTTCTCCACCTCCTCTACTCTAGTGACCCACTGTTTTCTCGTAGGAGTTTCTGGTTTCAACCACGTGGATGTGATGCACTTTAAGGCCACTACCCTTAATACCTGGCCTAATTCGACCACTTTTCCTTTTTTGGATGAGAGGGTCGGGAGGCATAACACCATATCTTGAAATGTGAAGGGTAGCGGAAACCCCACCATACTCTCCATACTAGTGTGTATTTGCTGCCAAAAGTGCTGTAATTTGGGACATTGCCAGAATATATGGTAAAGTGTTGCCCTAGGGGCCCCACATAGGTGCCAGCAGGCCTGTGATGCTGGAGGATGGAAATGTTTTGTAATGATGGGGGTTCTAAAGAACCTAGTTATAATTTTCCAATTAAAGTCCCTCCATCCTGAGGATGAGGTAACCTGCCATCCTCTCAGAATCCTATGAGTCCAACTTACTTGTGCCACTCTTTCACTACTGTCTGCCTCCCATCTCTGTCTAATATCCTTCAAGATGGGAGGGGGGGTAGAAGAGGGGAGGAGTACCCTGTACAATATGGAGATATAGTTTAGCTTGTCTCTAATCTTGTTAAATCCCAAAAATATTGTTTAAGTGGGGTCATATCTCTACTGATCAGGTATAGGGTTTCACCTGAGTTGATTGTGTGCCTAACCTGCAGATATCTGAAAAAATCTTCTTGACATAGAGAGAGTCTTTCCTGCATAGTTGTGAAAGGGAGACAGTCTGTTATGTCGATCAACTGAACAAATCTGGTAGGTCCCCCTACCCTCCCAGTAGCAAAACCCCAAATCAGTCCTTGGAGGGGTAAATTTGTCTTCATAACGGATAAGGGAAATTGGACGTATAAGGTTGGGGGTATGTGTTATCTTGCGTATTCTAAGGAGAATTCTTATGGAATGCTTCACCCATGGGTTCGAAGTTAGGGACCAGATGTTGGGGTATATCACACTGGTAGGAACAGTTCATATTTTTATCCCTTCAAAGTCTCCTGTTCCAGGAGCTACCACCCCGATTCCTGTCTCCGTTTAGTCCAAGTAGAAAGTTGGGGCCCCTGGGCTTCTAGGTAGCAATATTGTAAATGAGGGAGACCTAATCCCCTCCCTCTCTGGCCATCTGTAAAGTGCGTAGGGGAAGCCTTGGGCGTTTTCCGTCCCAGACAAAATTTTGTAATGTTTTATGTAATTGAAGTCAGAAATATCTGGGGATATCTACGGGGAGAGTCTGGAACAAGAATAAAAATCTTGATAATACGTTCATCTTTATCATATGTATTCTACTATATAATCAGAGTGGTAACAGTTTCCATCTGCCTATGTCTGCCTGTAGTGTATGGTATAGTTTTACATAATTGTTCTGGAATAGTTTTGAGATGTCTGCTGAAACTTGGATTCCTAAATATCTAAAGGTATTCTTTTTTGCCCAGGCAAAGGGAAAGGTATTTTTGAGTTCTACTGAGGGGGGTGCCACTCAGCACCATGGCCTTAGATTTAGAAATGTTTATCTTGTACCCTGCCATTGTGCCAGTTATCCTCAGGGTTTCTAGGAGATGAGGTAAGGAGTGCTGGGGGTCTTTCAGAAAAAACAAAGAATCTTCTGCATATAACGCCACCTTTTGGTCCTGATTATCTACCCACACCCCTGTAATGTTCGGGTTGTTATGGATCCAAATGGCAAGGGGTTCTAGTGTTAGGGCAAAGATCAATGGGGAAAGGGGGCAACCCTGTCTGGTGCCTCTCTTCAACGGTATACGTTCTGAGAAATGCCCGATTTACCTTAACCCTGGCCTCTGGTTTATGGTACAAGGCAGAGACCGCTGAAGTGAAATTGTCCCCCATTCCGAATTTCGACAGGATGGAGGACATAACATTTAAATCCACCCTGTCAAAGGCCTTTTCAGCATCCATAGTGAAAGCCAACTGAAACGAGGTAGTGTTTTTGGGTCTGAGATAGCATTGAGCAGCCTCCGTAAATTATCTTGAAAAACTCTTCCTGCTATGACGCCAGTTTGATTATGGTGGATCAACTTAGATATACATGTTTGAAGTTTGTCTGCCACAGTGCCTGTTAAAATTTTTATGTCCACTGGGAGTAGTGAGATTGGGCTGTATGAACTACAAATCTGGGCTTCTTTACCTGGCTTCAGGATTACTGATATCTGTGCCAGATTCCATGAAGGAGGGACCGATTCATGCTCTAAGATTTCATTACATGTGGACAGCATCAGATTCACCATTTGGGGGTTGAATTCTTTATAAAATTTGGCTGAGAAGCCATCGAGCCCTGGGGCGTTACCGTTTTTAAGGTTTTTTTATTTTTGTCCATATTTCTTGCTTTGTGGTGGGGGGGGTCTACGGCCAGCCTGGATGCTTCATCTAGCTCTGGTATGGGTAGGGAGTCTAGAAACCTTCGCACTCTATCTTGATGGTCATGGGTTGTGTTAGAATCATATAGGTTAGAGTAGAATTTAGCAAAGGTCATGACTGTTTCTGACTGGGATGTTATTAGGGATGGTTTCTCTTTACCTTGCAGGCACACTACTGCTCTACTTGCCCCTTTGTTGCGTAGTCGCAAGGCTAGCAATCTACCTGCTCTATTCCCATTCTCAAAGAATTTCTGCCGAGCATATCGAATCTGCCCCTCACTCTGGATGTCTAGTAATTTGTTTAAATCTCTTCTTGCCTGTTCTAAGTCAACTTCTGTTTGTTCATCTGGGTTATTCTTATGTGAAGATTCCAGTCTGGCTATCTCATGTTCTAAACTTACTCTCTTCTGCACACTCTCTTTTTTTTTAAGTCTGGCTGAATATTTAGTAATGTCGCCCCTCGGGCAACATTTCAGGGCATCCCACCGGATACCCTCCCTTGTATCTCTGTTAGGGTTGTTTTGTATAAAGGTTTGGAGTGATTGAGAGATCATCTCTTTAAATACTAGTCTGCTCACCAGGGAAGACTTTAATCTCCAACATGTCTCAACAGGCATCCTAATCATGTGTGGGGGGGGGTGAGGGCTGGCTGGCAAGGGTGATATTCCCTATATTGCATCTGGTAACTTTCTGAATCCAATTGGTTGAGGTCGAAAAATAGTCAATTCGTGAATATCCCTGGTGCCTGGGGGAGTAGTAAGTAAAGTCCCCATCTCTAGAGTGTAGAAACCGCCATGTCTCTGTCAAACCTAGCTCATGACCTGATCTTTGGATGAGTGCCCGTTCTCGTGGTGTTACCCCTCCCGGGCCCTGAATGGTCCTCCCCTGAATTTACGACCTCATTAAAATCTCCCCCATTTATAACCAAGCTCCAGACATTTGTAACACACTCCTTGATTGGTTTCTCTAGGAATGTTGTACGTGGGGATTCTTCATTCGGGGCATATAAGTGCAACAAAATACAGTTCTGTCCTCTATAGATACCCTCCAGATGGATAAATCGACCCTCTGGATCTGTTCTTTCTTTGATAATTTCCAAGGGGGTATCCCTTCTCACCAAGATGACTACCCCTCTGCGGTGTGGGGCCACCTCGTAGTGAGAGGACTATACCTGGCCCACCCATGATCGCCCCAGTTTTAAATGTTCCTGGGGGGGTTAGATGGGTTTCTTGTAAGAATGCCAAAGTGGCCCTCTGTCTCTTAAATTCCTGCAAGATTTTTGCCCTCTTAATCGAGTTATTAATACCCCTTACATTAAGGGAGACAATTTTTTAAGTCAGCCATTGTCCTTTGGGGGGGTAGAGCTCTCCAGATTGGCGTAGGGAGGAACTTAGTGCTATCCAAAAACTTACTGTATTGTAGAACCTTAAAATTCTTATCTAACTTTTAGTACAAACATATTATAAAAAATTAAAAACGGACAAGAAAATATTAACGGTCTCTCCAAGGTGTACTTGCCCCAGCTTCACACTCTGCAGTATGATCGGTGCTATGTGGTGTGGTTGAATATCCTAGAAATCCAGGGATTCTGTCCAACTTGTGCCACCAATGAGCCCGAACACTGGAGGGGCTATGTTGTTGGTTTGCACCGACTTATGAGTAGAGTCTTAACCTTAGGTTTCTGCCAGCTTTGTAACCGGAGGTCTCCACCTCACCACTTTGTTTTAGTGTTTATAAATACCTGGTAGCCAAGAGAAAAATCAATATAAATAAAGGAGAAACTGTCCCATTCAAATGAGGTGGAGGAGAGTCATTGGGTAGAACTACCCCTGCCCACCACCCATCCAGCCATCCATCCGTCACAGGGTAGGTGAGCCATCCAGGTGGCAGCCACCATCTCCAGCCCTAATGTTTTCGGTATTTGGCATTTGCCGCTTGTCTTAAAGCAACACTAAGCAGCTTGGGGACTGCCAAAGCACATTAAGGAGTCAGGATAAACAGATTTGTCTTAAAGGTGAACCATATATTGGAGGCTCTTCACCAGCAGGCCTGCAGATCCACAGGTTCAAACTGGCCACCAGAGTTTGCCAGATTTTTCCCATGGTAAGCTATAGTAACCAAAGGAACATTGTATGGGGTTCCTTCACCAGTGCCCACCTAACATGGTTAGTAACCTGGCCACCAGGCCCCACTGTAAGCACTTCATGTTCAGGAAAAAGGAATCTCCATGTCACTGTTGTAGACTCCTCCGCTCTGACGTATACTCCTCCGGCCATTGTCTGATAAGGTGGCCGCCCCACTCTGCCACAAGCTAAACCACACACACACAACAAAGACAGGCAGGCCAAGGTAATATTTCCAGGGTGCTCCCCCTGCCACCAGTTATTCAGATCTCCCTCTGCTATACGCAGTGATCCACAGAGAATGGGACTTGGTTAATCTGAAGATGGTATATCACTCTGGAAAACAGAAATAAATGACCTGCTTAGAAAAACGGAATAACCATATACCCTTATATTTGTACAGTGTTAAGGATCACTTCCCATCCAAGTCCTTTTTTTTTTTTTTTAAAGGAACACTCGCGGTCCCAGCAAAGTTGTCCAGCAGTTCCAATAATCATGGTTTTCATGCTCGTTTGTCTGATCAAATCTCATCTGCTGTTGAATGTGAGCTGTAGTCCCTTCTCTCTGAGTCTTCGCCATCATTCCCCCGTTGAGTAAGGCTCTGTATATTGTTGGACCCTGTCCCACGCTGCAGAAGCCTCTATGTGGTCCTACTGCCCTTTTCTTTTTTAGTTCCTGCCGTTGACCATGACCATTGCTCCTTTGCTGCACAGCGACACCTGTTGGGAGGGAGATATCCAGGGTCTGAAGAAATCGAGTCACTGCTGCCACGTCTGGGAATCTGCATGTGCCATTATCAGTGAGTACCCTTAATTTAGTTGGGTATTCCAGGAGTGCTTTTGTTCCCTTGTTTTGAAGAAGGCGGACTACTGATAAGACTTTGCGTCGTTCAGCTAAAAGCTAAGTATAGTCCTGCTCAAAAAAAGTCTGGTGTCCCCGAATAAATCCCCAAAGCTGTTTTCAAGATCTCCTCTTTGACGTGAAAGTCCCAGAAGGCCAAAATCAATGACCTTGGTCGAGCCTTTGGGTACCTGGGTTTTGGTACCGGGGAGCGATGGGCTCGTATGATATTAAGTGACTTTTCTGGTGGCAAATCCGATATTTCTTTTAAAAAAGATCCCATAAAGATAGGAATCTGATTGGTTTCTGTGTCTTCTGCCAATCGATGGATGCGGATATTATTCCACCTATTTCTATTTTCTAGGTCTTCCAGTCTTCTTTCTAATTGCAGCTTCTTTTTATGGAGATCTGATAGGGCCGTATTGTGGACGTCTATGGTGGTGGAGCATTCTGTGAGTGCTCTTTCTATATGTTCTGTTTTCTGCTCTAAATATTCCAGCTTTTGGTGGTCCTCAAGCACTCTGGATTCAGTCTCTTCAATGTGGCTTTTATTTTTTTGAAGACTGGCACATAGTGGTTTAGATGTTATTTTACAGTCTGTGTCTTCTGAGCTGTCCGGGTCTGGGATCGGAGCCTGCAAGGCTGAGAATATTGCGGGCCTATCTTGGTTGTGCGTACTCAAACAGGGTTTTGTGAGATTTCTGTGTCTGGGCACCTGATTTGTCCCCCATTTTGTTCCGCACTGCTATTGTCATTGGTTTAGGTCTCTCTGCGCTTTGGATGGTAGCGATTAGCATTGGATCGCGGCTGATTAGGGTAGCGGTGGTTCAGAGTTCCATGATCAGGCTGCCATTAAGGTTTTGCGTGCACCGGAAGTCCGACAAAAACGTTCAAGTACCTCAAGGGAATCAATAAAGTTCAAGAGGGTATCATCTGTCAGAAAAAGAGATGTGCAAGAACAAGGGGACACAATTTGAAGATGATGAGGGGGCAGGGGGAACGGCTCAGGGGCATTGTGAGGAAGTATTTTTTAACAGAGAGGGTGATGGACGCATGGAATGACCTTCCTAAGGAGGTCATGGGGTCAAAAATAGTGGGCAAATTCAAGAATGCATGGGACAGGCATAAGGCAGTTCTGGTGGGGGGGGGGAGTGGGTTGTTGATTTAACTAGGACCTGCAGCTTATCCATTGGGCAGACTAGGTGGGCCAAGCAGTCTTTATCTGCCATCAGAGTCTGTTTCTATATATAAGGGTATACAAAAAAATAGGGTTGGTATACCACTTTTTGAGACAGAATACCAAATCTTGGGAACTGGTATTCCGTGTGGAACACCACTTTTTAAAATGAATTCTAGCCCTGAGAGGGAGGGAGAGTACTGAATGGGAAGGATGGAGGGAGGTGCCGGGTGTACAGTCTGAGTGGCGTACCAGAGTATTGTTGCTGTTGAACAGTCATCAGTGGCATCGGGGAGGGAATTGGCTACTAAAGCTTGCTGATAATAAATTGACAGAGTTGTCCCAGCAGAGCGGGATTACTGCAGGAGGACCTGCACATATTGAGGCCATAGACTGGGAATAGACTATTCACCAAGGGTGAGCTTTTTGGGTCACACATGTACACCCTGGGTGGTACAGAAGTGGACATCACAACCAAAGAAACTAGTTTTGGAGTAATTAACCATAAAATGAACGTAGTCAGTTGCATGCTGCCACAGTTTGGGGGTAATTGTAGACCATAAGATGAAGCCTGGTGGGTTACATGCTGCCACAGTTGAGAGCACAACCACAATCAGGGCCCCAGATAAGGGCAGTACTGACCTAATTTTTTTTTATTCACCCCATTTTAGGAAATACTCCTCAAATTTTTTATTTTTTTTTTTCTTTGGAGTACTGGTACTTGCCCAACATTTGTAAATACTCCACGCACCAAAGTATAGTGCTTCATAACATAACTGGTGATTCAAAAGGAGCATTTTTTTTTTTTTCAGATTTACAGGACTCTTATCCATCCCAGTTTTGTTTTACACACTATGTTTTAAAACTGGTGAGTAAATTATTCCTACCTGCCAACATTATCTGCAGCACTGTTGGCACCTGATCAGTTCTTATTTAGAAAAAACATTGTTTTGAAAAATGAATTCCTCACTCCACTCTATCCAGATATTTGTACGCATCTGAATTTGGTTTTACTCACCCACTTTCAAAATGGTACGGTACTCATCCCAAAAAATCTTATCTGGAGCCACGACCACAGTTCTGTTACGTATGCATTAGTCAAGGGTTGAGGACTAGATCAGTGGCGGTGAGGCTTTCCCTGTGCAAGGCCTTGGCTACACCAGCCCCAGTGTACTGCAGTACAAAAAGGACATGGAAGAAGCTGAAAGAGTCCAGTGTAGGGCCACCAAGCTGATCAGTGGCTTAGAAGGCAAGAGCTGTGAAAAGATTGGACGTAGTTAAATTATTTAGCTTCGAGAAGGCTGAAACTGACATGATCAGTGCTCCAATATGAAAAGAAAAAGACTTGGTGGAGCATGCATGGATGGTTTGAGCTGGTGGTTGAAGCAGAACTCAAAGGCATGCATTTGGACTGAGTTTGGAATGGATAAGGAGGAACATCAGAAAGAATGTGTTCCGTAGAGCATTGAGGGTTGTACAGCATGAGTAGGGGTAATATTTCAACATTTACACTTGTGCGTGTGTTGGGCTTAGAGCGTGCTGTAGTCTGAAAAAGTGACCCCAAAGTAGTTTCCACCACCACAAAACTGTTACTTTGTTACCAATAATTGCTTCCCAGGGTCACAAGGAATGTCTGCCACAGCAGAGTTAGCATGCTTGGGAGAAATGGGCATATCACCTGACTTTGAGTTCCCAGACATTTCCTCACTGGTGTGTGTGTGTGTGTGTGTGTGTGTGTTTTTGTTTGTTGTTTGTTGTTGTGGCTGGTGTTTTTTTCCCCTCTACTTTTGTGCTGAGAAGAAAAATCAATCATCACCCTTCTTTCGACTACATGGACATCTTCCTCCATGGTAGCTCCAAGTGCAGAATGGCCAAATTAGATGTGGGTTTGCTGACAACAGTGAAACATAGAGACATCCCTTTTAAATAACTGCATACTCAGAATGTTGTAGGCCTTGGTGGCAGTGTACCTGCAGGCCTAGAACATAGAAATATAGCATTTCTTGGCTGAAAAGGACTTCTTGGCCTGCCTAGTCTGTCTCCACATACCCTAGCTGGTTTCTGGTGACCCTCCCTCCTCCCTGTCTAGTTACTAATATTTCCCTATGTCTGTCCTACATATACTTCAAGTTCCTTACTGTTTATGCCTCCACCACTCCTGCTGGCAATCTGTTCCAGCTGTCTACCACACTTTCATTGTGGTAGTGCTTCCTCACATCCCTCTTAAACTCCCTTGGCCCCCCCCATCCAACATGATCGCATGCCTACTAGCCCTGGTGATTTTTCTCATTAAACTCCCTCCTTTGCCTTGTTCGCCCCTGTGAGGTACTTGTAGTTCTCTATCATGTCCCCTCTGACTCTCTCTTCTAGGGTGTATATGTTAGATACCTTAGTCTCTCTACTTGTAGGGCTTTTGATGTAACCCCTGCACATTGTTACTTTTTTCTTTTCTGTACTGCCTCCATCCTCTCCCTCCTTTTTGAGGCGTGGCCTCTGGAGCACACAATACTCCAGGTGGGGTCTCACTACCGAGCGATACAGTGGTAACACCACGGCACTCTTCCTGCTGGTGCTCTCTCCCTGTGCATCCCAGCATCACATTGGCCCTACCCACTGCTTTGTCGCACTGGCCCACTATTTTGAGGTAATCCGATATAACACCAAGGTCCATTTACTGCTTAGTGACGGTTAGTAGTGGCCCCCCCCCCAAAATCCTGTACTTGCCTCCTGGGTTTCTATGCCCTAAATGCATGATTTTGCACTTTGTGGCATTGAGCCTCAGCTGCCCTGCCCTTGCCTGCTCCTCGAGTTTCCCAAGAAAGAATTGGCAGGACCATCCTCTCACTTGAACAGTTGCCAAGGCAATGCTTCCATGCACCACCATTTAGCGTATTCCGCTGACGAAGTCAACATGTCCTGCCAGTGCGTGCAAGAGGGACCACCTACAGGAGCTTTGTGCTGCCTGAACAGACCTTGGACCCACCAGTACACCATCAGACTCTAGTAAGCGGCACGCTTAACTGCATGCTTTAAAAAATCACTTCTAGGAGCGTGGATATGTTCATCCACACTCTCTGGCATGTCCCTTTCCCCTTTAAATCTCGCCGGAAGGTCTTCAAGCTGGCTCCTCCCACCCACCCGGGTGGTTAATACCTCGGCTCCGCCCCATGATGCCAGATCTTCCTTTCCACTGGAAGACTCTGGTTCCCTCGTGCTACTTCAGCAGTTCGTAGGCCCTGGATTCTCAACATCTGTTTTCGCCATAACTCATTAGAGTTTGCGATTCTGATCCTAGCACATCGGACATGGAGGACAAATTGTCTCCCGGATATCGCCGGTGTCCCTGCGGCCAGAAAATGTCGCGCACCGATCCCCACCTCTTGTGTATCTGTTGCTTAGGTGTCGTGCATGACACCACCTCTTACACCATCTGTCTGGCCTTCTATCCCAGCGTTCTGGATGACTGCAAGGCGCACCTAAAATTGGGGAGACCGGAGCTTTGCAATCCACCAGTGAAATCAAAGGAGGTAAGGTGGGCGGTTTCCACGGCCGTGGGATCCGCCAAACAGCTCGATCAGATGGCGGCTTTCGAAGAGGAAGCTGCTTAAGCTTCAGCCAGCCAAAGTTTATTCGTGCCTCTCAACTTTGGCTGTACCTTTACTGGGTCCTTTCGGGAGTTGTGCCAGTCTCCCCCCAGCAAGGGTGAGGCGCCCTCGGGCTCCCATTCCTCCCATCCTCTGAAGAGGGACAAGGACCCCAAGTCTTCTTCCTCTAAAAGGAGACGTTCCTGGGACCGAGAGAGGTCCGATTATCAGGAACTGGCTGTCTCGACCTAGGTCCAGATCGCTTCCTTGGCCGCCGGCTTTTCAGACCTTCAGTCAGGCCAAGGCACTGAGGCCAAGGAAACTGCTGAACCGGCCGAGATATCTCTACCCAGTCGAGCCTTTGTCGCAGACTCCAGTCGACTCCTTGGAAAGGACACCTGTCCTTTCCTTCCCTTCCCTGACGAGGAGACCCAGCCCTCGGGTGTCCCGATCGAGGGAAAGGTGCCAGAACCTCAGTTTTCGCCGACTCCAGCATCTCCCAATTGAACAAGCCGACCCCGTCGGTCTCTATCGAGGACCAGGATCCCTTCGGTCGAAAAACCGAAGAAAGGTGACAAGCACTCCAGGAAGAGGCATCGCCACCGATCCTAATCCTCCTCAGATGAGAAGAGACTTAGACAGAAGCTCTGTCGACATTATGAGGATCTCATGTGGCAACAGCTGATTCTGACTTGTCAAAAGCCAGCTCCGCCGGCGACACCAGCCATTACTTGGCCCCCGCATCTCAGGCTGACCCCTCCGGAACCAAAGGCCTCTGTTCCCCCACCTGTGGGGCCGGCACGTATTCCAGCTCTGCCTATTTTGGTCTCCCCACCGATATTGGTGGAAACACCGCCTAAGCAGCCTCAGGGAGGGGCTCCCTCGAAAGAGGACCGGACAGACACCGGACTGCCCCGTCGTCTGTCAATCACTGTTGTCCCCGACTGCCTTCGGCGTATTGAGGGAGACGTAGGTGGGAGATCATTATATCCCGACTCTTCGGCCTCTGATGCCACTGGTTTGCACTCTCATCCAGGGGATGAGGAGTCAGTCAGTGGCAGGCTTGGAGGAAGGTCCTTCCTCATTTCAGGGCATCCTCCGCCTGATTTCCAGATTGACCGGAATACCCCTTCACAGATATCCTCAAGAGGGGGCATACCCCAACGGAGGCCTTCCCAGTGGCAGAAGCAGTAGTTGGCCCGGCCCTTGAACTATGTCGGCGCCCTGCCTCCTGTCCAGCTCAGTTTGCCCGCATGGCCCACCAGTATACAGTGCCCGTGGGGTCCCTGGCAGGGTTCTCGGAGCATCCTTTGGCAGAGAGCCTTGTGACTGCTTCTGTGTTTAGACGCATGGGTAGCTCGGCTGACACTGACTGCCCTCCGGACAAGGAGTCCAAGAATATGGACCATTCTGCCCAGAAGGGGTATGCAGCCTCGTCCTTGGGCCTCCGTCAGGCCAGCTCGGCTGTGATCATAGCACACTTCTCTTATGCCTTCCTGGGGTCATTAGATGAAGTCCTCCCTCATCTCCCAGTGGACATGCAGACCACTGTGAAGCAAGTCCGTGATCAGGGACGTGCTGTTGCGAAACAGCAACTCCAGACGGCCCTGGACATTGGCGATTACTGTGCCTGCTCCTTAGCAGCCACAGTGGCCACTCGCCGCAGAGCCTGGCTGAGGTTATCCTCCTTCCCGGCGGATACTGAGCACAAGTTAACTGACGTGCCCTTCCTAGGCACCGACCTCTTCGGTCCGGGAGTGGCAGGTCACCTCCAGCGAATAGAGCAGTCCAGTGCCACCTTGGATGCTATCTTTGCGAAGGGTTCTTCGGGCAAGAACCAGCAGAAGTGCAAAAAGAAGCCTTTTCGGGACACTTCCCCTGCGGTCAAGTAGCCCTCCTTTCAAGGAGGCCAGCAGCAACAGCAGGCTCAAGCTTGGTGCCCTAGGCCCAAGCAGGGTCCCCAACAGCCCCGTAAAGGAGGCCAAGGTGCTGGTCCAGGAGTCGCCTTCTCCTCTAAGCCTGCTCAGTGACGGGTTGGGGGTTGCCACCCCTACACCCGTCACGCCAGCTCTGGGTCCTCCCGTGGGGGGCCGGCTCCATCACTTTATTTCCGCCTGGTCCGATATCGCTTCGGATAGGTGGGTTCTGGAAGTGGTCGGTCAGGGACTGTCTCTGGAATTCGAGCAGTACCCTCTCAGCTGAGCCCACGCCCCTCGGGAGGAAAGGATCTCTGCTCGCACTCAGTCGGCCCTTTGGGACGACATTGCTTAGCACCTCTGCAAGGAGGCGGTAGCTCCAGTGCTGGATCCTCCTGCAGACCCAGGCTTCGTGTCCAGGTACTTCCTGGTGCCCAATCGAACGGGCGGTTGGCGCCCCATTCTAGATCTACACAGCCTGAATCAATATCTCGGGTCTCTCACCTTCCGGATGGTAATTCTGAACCAGATCATACCATCTCTGGAGCGAAACATGTGGTTCTATTCACTGGATCTGCAGGACGCATTCTTTCACGTCCCAATCCATCTGTCCCACCAGCGGTTCCTCCGCTTCAGGGTCGAGGGGGCCCTGTACAAGTTCCAAGCCATGCCGTTCGACCTGTCATTGGCCCCACTGGTCTTCACCAAGTGCATTGCAGTGGTAGCAGCCTATCTTTGGTGTCAGAGTTCGGATATACCCTTATCTCAACAACTGGCTCTTGGCAGTTTCCTCTCTTCAGGAGGTGGAGAGGTCCAGGGATCTGGCCCTTCGAACCTGCTCCCAACTCGGCCTCCTTATCAACGAGGCTAAGTCGGAACGTGTGCCCTCTCAGGTGATGGGCTTCATTGGGGCAGAACTCTACTCTCGTCAAGGCAGTGCTCGGCTCCTGGAGGACAGGGTGTAGGTTCTCTCCTCCTCCTTTGCCCGATCATTTCTGGTTGGGCACTTGTGCCTGCCCGGGACTTTCTGCGCCTTCTGGGCTACATGGCGACGTGCACCTCGGTGGTCCATTGGGCCAGGTGTCACATGCGTCCCCTCTAATGGGAGCAGGCCCGCCCAGTGGACTCAGCGGTATGGTCGCTTCGACCAGCTGATCACTGTAACCCAGAAGATGTGGGACACTCTCCAATGGTGGACCGTCCCAGACCGGTTGCAGGAAGGAATCCAGCTTGTCCGCCTCGAGCTGATGGTTTATCTGACGACTGATGCCTCTCTCATGGGCTGGGGAGCTCACATGGGGGACAGCAGAGCCCATGGGTTCTGGACCCCCGAGGAGTCCCGATGCCACATCAAGCTGTTGTAGCTCAGAGCAGTCAGACTGGCCCTGTCAGCTTGCGCTCCTCAGCTCCGGGGTCAAGTGGTTCAAGTCCAGACTGGCAATACAACGATCATGTACTACCTCAACAAACAGGGCGGCACGCACTCCCATCTACTTTGCAAGGAGGCGCTCCAAATCTGGACCCTCCTCAGCCGGTTGGAGGCAGATGTCCTTGCCATCCATGTGGCAGGAGTCTCAAACCAACTGGCGGATGCTCTCAGCCGCTTAGGCCAGACATCCCACGGCTGGTCTCTCTATCCAGAGGTAGCTCACAGTCTGTTCTCCCGTTGGGGCAAACCGTTGGTGGACCTGTTTGCCTCCAGGGAGAACACCAAGCTGAGCCTGTACCATGCCCGCCCACCTCAGCAGGGCTTGCTGCAGGGGGGGGGGGGGATGCCTTCTTGAGGCCATGGACCCCAGGCCTCCTCTACACCTCTCTATTTCCCTGGATCCACAAGGTGTTACTCAAGGTGAGGAGAGACGAGGCGAAGTTGATCCTGGTAGCCCCAGATCAGCCCCGCCAGTTCTGGTATCCAGATCTCCTCAGCCTCAGCTGCAGGGCCCTGGAGCGGCTTTACACACGCCCGGACCTGATATCATTGAACCAGGGGAAGGTATTCCATCCGGACCTTCAATTCCTGCACCTCACAGCCTGGTACCAGAGTGGCTAGAGTTCCAGGCTCTGGGTCTTTCTGAGGATGTCTACATCGTGGTGGAGGCATCTCTTAAGGAATCAACCAGGAAGTGTTACGCCTTCAAATGGAAAAGGTTTTCCATTTGGTGTCAAGGTAAGAGTCTGGACCCCTTATCCTGCTCCGTTGCTAACATTCTGGACTACCTTTGGTCTCTCTCCAAAGGGGGCTACGGTCATCAACCCTTAGGGTGCACCTGGCAGCCATCTGTGCTTACCAGGCGCAAGCCAGTCAGCTGACGTTGGCACAGGAGACAGTGGTCGGGTGCTTTTTCAAAGGCCTGGATCACACATCCCCTCCGGTGCACGAACCTCCACCTCCGTGGGATCTCTTGCTGGTTTTGGCAAAGCTCATGGGCAAGCCATTCGAACCCATGCACAAGTGTGAACTCTCGCACTTGTCGTGGAAGACTGCCTTCCTGGTTGCTATCATGTCTGCCAGAAGGACAGGGGAGCTCCAGGTGCTTTCGGTGGACTCCCCTTATCTGGTCTTCTATAGGGACAAAGTTGTCCAGCGCCCCCACCCGAAATTCCTTCCGAAGATGGTTTCAGAGTTTCACCTTAACCAGGTGTTGACTCTGCCGGTATACTACCCTAACTACATCTCTGACGCAGAGTACAGGCTCCGTACTCTGGACCTCATACATGCTGTCTCCTATTATAAGGAGAGGACGGCGGAAATTCGGAGAGAGGTTCACCAGCTGTTTGTCACCTACGCTGAAGCCGCTTCTGGCAGACCTGCAGCTAAACTGACCATTGCAAGATGGATCACATCATGCATAGGTCTGTGTTAACCCTCTGGGAGGCTCCTTGCCCCCCAACTCATAAGAGCTCATTCTGCCCGCCATACGGCTGCATCGTTGGCTGCTTCCAGGGACATACCTATCCAGGAAATCTGTCGGGCTGCTACCTGGAAGTCAGCAAACACCTTCATTACCCACTACCACATCGACCTTGAGGCACGCAGTGATGCTGGTTTTGGGGCCTCGGTTCTCCAATCTCTATTTCCCAAGTAGGAGGTGTGCGCCTTGCCTCCCTCCTCCTGGAGAACTGCTTGAAGTCTGCCAGAGTGTGTGGATGAACAACATATCCACGCTCCTAGAAGAACAGGTTACTCACCTGTAACAGTAGTTCTAGAAGTGGTATATGTTCATCCACATGCACCCACCCGACCTCCCCAGCTTTAGGTGCATCACCTTGCTTCCAGCGGGCTAAGATCTGGCGTCATGGGTCGGAGCCGAGGTATTTACCGCCTGGGTGGGTGGGAGGAGCCAGCTTGAAGACTTTCCGGTGAGATTTAAAGGGGAAAGGGACATGCCAGAGAGTGTGGATGAACAACATATACCACTCCTAGAACTACTGTTACAGGTGAGTAACCTGCTCTTTCAGATAACTGGAATCTGATTTGAATCGGAAAAAAAGTGACATAGACATGGGACTTTCTTTTGTTTCTAGGACTGCAGTATTAAATGATAAAAGCACTTTGAACCCTAGCTATAGATTGGCCTAGCCAGAACATGTGAGGAAATGGGATATCCATATGTGGGCATAGACTCAAAGGGGTTTTAAAAATGTACCCCAGGAGTAGTTCTACGAATTTAAAAGGCAAATGATTATTTATTGCAGGACAAATAATACAAGTTCTTGTGTGTGATTTTAGTGAGACTTGAACAGCAATCTATAAGGGAGTTAAAATGCATAATCATTTGCAAGTAAAAACTGGTAACGCTAATCCCAAGAGAAATACAGTATATTGTTACTTTTGCACAGAGCTGCCATTACTTGATCTTTTTCTCCTGCTTTTTAAAATTTCCAACAGTGACAATAGATGAGCCACAGGAAGGACAGGTCAGACAGAAACCTTAAGGTGTGTTAATTGTGGTGAAGCTATTTATGTGAGTTATAAAACTACTGCTTATGTTGAGGTATTGGTGGCACTACACATCTTATCGTTGTAACATTTTATTCAAAAGTTTTACCAGGAAAGTCCTACTGAGTTGATATCGGCTTATTTCCAGATAACGTCCTGGAGGAAGGGAACAGAACAGATGCAATGTATAAAAAGAATATAATGATATGAAAATACGTAGGACAAAGTGTACAACAAAATGTACCATTTAAAGAACACTTAAAGAATAAAATTGACAAGCCGTAAATTACCATATAGTAAATTGCGTTTTATGGGCAAAAGAACATTAAACAGTAAGTAACACAAAAAAAAAAAGAGAACAGAAAGAAATGTCAGATACTAGGGGAGTGGGACAGTGCTGGTATCCGTTGTCAGTGTAGGGTGGATAGTGGGTGACTAGGAGTCCACCCCAGTAGAAGCACCTGTAGGAGTGAATAGAGAAATCGAGGAGGAGAGCTTTCAGAGCGTGAAGGGAAGGAGCAGAACAAGTGGAGCATAGGAACATTAACAAGAAGAGGCATGGTGCTTGTCAAGCTCGTCTGCCATTCTTCAATGGGAATAACTAGAATCACCAGAGATGCCATAGCTGTTAGGTGCTTATCCAGATGTACCTTAAAACTGAGTGCATCACAGTTAGCTACCCATGAGGGCAAACTATTCCAGACACCTCCCACCTTCTGGGACAACCATGATCTTCTCCTTGTCCAGAAATCATGTCCCCTCAGTTGATTTTATTTACCATCTATTTAAGGTTAGTATTAGGTCCACATTAGGTAGTACCCCTTAGCCTACACTACGCATCTTCAATTTATTTAACCCCAGTTTTTCAAGTCTCTCTTTGTAACTTAATCCCTTCCCCCATCCCTTTCATCATTTTGGTGGTGATTCACTGCACTCTTTCGTTTTTTTACTAAAATGTCTTTACTGCATGGATTCCAGAAGGGACCACAGTACTCTAGATGTGGTGAGTATTTTAGTGTTGTCCACCAAGACACCCATGTCTGTCAGATTTCCTTAAGTTTCACCCACATAGTACTTTGCCTTGTTATTACTGCTACCAGCGTGCATTACCACACACTTGCCTGGACTGAAACTAGTTTGGCTCTCAGTCGCTCGTCTCTATAGTTTGTCGATCTCCTGTGGTAAAGGAAGGGGGGGGTGGTAAAGAGCCCCATAGTTTAGGGAAGCAGAATGGGAAGGTGGCTTTGCCGGCAGTAGAGTTCCTTGGCAGGAGAACAAGAAAGCAAGAGCAAGCATTGTAAAGGCAGTAAGAAGTGTGTTTGTGGTGGGGGGTTACCAGGGGAGAGAACCAAATCAGTATTTGGAGATAAAGGAGGCACAGCGGGCGAGGTGCCTGGCATCAAGAACGTGAAAGGAGAGGGATGAGTACAAAATACAATGGTAAAGTACAGAGGGGTTTGTGTAGGGCAAAGTGATGGAAGGTGTGAAACTGGGACCAGTCTAGTTAAAGGGGACTGTAGAGCAGCACTGTAAACAGCAGTGTCTCCATAGTCGAAAATGGGGAGACTCCTCTTAACAAGGATTTTTCTGCATGCAGGAAGTGGAGTGCTTCTTTCATTTTTGTATAGCACTGCAAGTTTGGGGTGAAGCTGTGTAAGGATAGCATCCATAATAGCAGACAAAATCAAGGTGACAATCCAACCTGACCCCAAGGTCCTTGAAGGAGGAGACATCTTCAGTAGTTGCATCAAGTGTATGAAAGGGGGGGAAGGCTCTATCAAGCCCCTGCTTTTTACCAAAAGTCGGACTGTTTTCTTGGCATTGAAGGATGACTGATTTTCTTGGCACCAGAGTTGGATGATGTAAAAGTCCAGTTGGAACTGGTTCGTGAGATCGGGGGCAGAGGAGCTAGAGGAAAAGAGTACTGTATTGTTTGCGTACGTGTGAATGGGCACAGAGGACCAGACCTTGGGGAGGACATTTAGAAAAATGAAGAAAAGCATTGAGCCAATGACAGACCCAGAACTTAATTCCTCCATCCCTTTAATCATTTTGGTGGTGGTTCTCTGCACTTTTTGTTTTAGTAATATTCCCTCTATTTAGATGGATTCCAGAAGGGACCGCAGTATTCCAGATGTGGTTGAGGGACGCCTGAGCTGATGTTAAATAGGGGGAGGGGAGCTTCCATTGTGGACAGCTTGTGACTTGCCCTCAAGGTAGGAGCTGAACCACTCAGCTGAGGAAGCAGAGTGTCCAGGTGCCTTAAGCTTGTCTAGGAGAATGGGATGGGCAGCAGTGTCAAAAGCTTTGGCTAAGTCAACAAAAATGGCAGAGGTGACAAAGCTCTGATTCATGCCAGAGAGGACAGTATTGATGAGCCAGAGGAGAGGTGGAAGTGGACTGTCCTATGATATATGTATTAATAGTTTTTTTTTTTTTTTTCGAAGATATTATAGTCCACATATGATTACAAGGCACAATTGAAATAGTAAGTATGTGAATGTGCCATGTTGTTTTATGTATATATTTAACATTTTTAAGGCCCCCTGAGGAAGCCTTGACAATGAACTGTTGGGACAGGCATGACCAAATGAAGACTACTGTTACGTTTTGAAAGCATTGTCAAACATTGCTTGGGGAGTACAGTAACAGATCGATTGATTTGTTTTCGGTAACTAGATTTATACATAAAGTGCCATTAGATGATGTGAGTCTACAAATCCGCACCGGTGTGCTGGAAGAGTATTGGTTGCTTTGTTCATCATACTGCTATTGAGATTATGTTCTGTTTCTTGTTTAATTATAGGAAAATCCGATCATGCTGTTGGAACAGTTGGCAGTGGTGAAGTCCCGTCATAAAGCCTTATGTACACAGATGGAAAAAATAACTGCAGAACAGAAAGAGTGTATGGACTCTATCCGTTCGACCCTAAACAGCACAGTGAAGATAGTCAGCGAGTTACAAGAACAGTCCTGCTTGGAGGTAAAATACTGTTAAATGTTCCCCACAAAGTTTACTTAATTTTGCATGGTGACTTAAAGATTATATTGAATGGCAGCCAGTTTGGGGGTGGCAGGTAGGACTGGGAGGCCTTTCCTGCCCTCATATGACAAGGATGGCGTCAAGTTATGTGTATCTGTATCACAGCTATTAAGTTAAAATTGGTTATGCTGGGGTGCTGGAGAGCAGTGCACATGACTGGATGCTTTTCTGTATAGCTCCTCTCTTAGCTCCGCAGTAAACACTATAAATTGCATTTCACAAACTACTTTAGCACTTTGTTTTTCTCTTGTTATAGACATCGTCTTGCTGATTATGACAGTATAAAATTTGTGATGGGTAAACCCAAGGGAATGGCAGGAGGGCCAAGTCAAAAATTGGCACAGCAGCAACCGCCAACCCAGCCGGGTTCAACTGAGCAGACAGACTTATGGTTCCAGTGGAGCAGGAGAGCTCTCGTCTTGGGAAAGTGTCATTAAAGCTGTTCAGGAGATGGACCGGAAGATTGAGAAGGTCCTTGACTGAGTTGGTGCACAGAACACAAAAACTGATCGGGCCATTAAGGCAGCCAATGAAAGATCATGGTGAATTCAGACAACCTTCTCCCAGAAGATGACCAAAAACAGCAACAAGAGTCTGTCTTGAAACACCAGAAAATGAGCTGGGCAAGGAATATCGGAAACGTTGACCCAAGGGATGGTTCTGAAGGAGAGAATTTGCTGACTTGCTGTAGACAGTGGCTTGTAGAGACTATGCTTGTCAATTCTTGGCCCGATCCAGACTGCTTCAAGAGGGCCTGTCTTGTAAATCTTTGGTTGGCGCAAGAAAACAGGACACTCCTTGCACGATCCTCCTTACCACCTCAGAACTGGAGACCCATGACTTTATCCTAGCCTGGGTAAGGAACAACCAGACCCTGCAGATTGAGGGTCAAGACAGCTGGTCCTGTGGTGGCACATACCGCTGGAGCGTGAGATGGAGCCAATCCAAGATGGCATGCTGAGTGTTCGGTGAGTGAGCCAGAGTGCCGATATAGCATCTAGACGTTTGTTCAGAGCGGGCGTTTCTTCTTAGAAATACTCTTCTCCAACAAGTTCAATTTTAAGGGCGCTATCCTGCTGCTATTTGTGGAAGACTGTGGTCAATTTTCCGCAGAGTATGTCCCTTCCCAATTGGAGAAAGCAGCCCCCTACGAGCATCGCATCCAGATCGCAGATGCAGCAAGAGCACAAGAAAGCCTTAAGAAAGAAAAAAAGCATACACTGATTCCCGACTAGACTGCTGCGGGGAGGCAGAACTTGTGCTAATACACAAACTACCTTAAAATATTCTTGGCCAGTATTTGTCAAGACATTATTTTCAAGATTGAGAAGCGATCTTGCATTCTGCCAGACTTAACAAAGGCTTGTTTTGTGGAAAATGTAAAAGTCTCTGTATTTCCGGACTTCTCACAATCTACAATGTAGTACCGCAAGGCATTTTACTGAGACAAGGACATTTTAAATGCCAGGAGCATGGTTTTCTTTTTTGCCCCCCTCCCGCCTGTGGATCTTTATCCATGGTAAACCAGTGTTCTAGGGACATGGATATGTTGTTCATCCACACTTATTGGCAGGTATCCTTGCCGCTTTAAATCTTGCCGGAAGGTCTTCAAGCTGGCTCCTCCCACCCACCCAGGTGGTAAAACTCTCGGCTCCGCCCCATGATGCCAGATCTTCCTTACCGCTTGGAAGCTCAGGTTCCCTCCTTAACGCTTTGCATATAAGACTGGTTCCTAATTCTTCGGTTTTGCGAATTTAAAAGTTTTTGCATTTCTAGACTTCGGTCTTCTATCCCTCTCGGCTGCGATGGACAAATCGACTCCTGGTTTTCGGAGATGCCCTTGCGGGCAGAAGATGTCTCGGACGGATCCGCACTCCACGTGTGTCTACGGTTTAGGCCTTGAGCACGACCCGCAGGCTTGCGACCTGTGCTCTTCCTTCTCAGCCTACGTCCTCGAAGACCGTGCTGCCCGCTTACAACTGGGGCGTCCTGAAACGCTTTCCTCCGGTGAAGTCAAAAGAGGCCCGTCGGCGGTTTCTGCGGCGGCGGGCTCAGCGGATCAGCTAGAGCAGATGATCGCCCTCGAAGAGGAGGCGGCGCGGGCCGCATCTTCCTCGGCCGCAGCATTTATCCTGCTCTCCCTGGGTTCCTCTTATACAGCTTCCTTTAAGGAGCTTTGTCTGTCCCTCTCCACTAAGGGAGAGGGACCACCGTCTGCTGGACCTTCTTCTCAGTCCAAAAAGAAAGACAAGGGTAAGTTCCTCCGTCGACGCTCTTGGGAGCAGGAAAGGTCCCTCTCCCCGAGTTGTCGGCCATCGACTTCGGTCGATCGTTCGGCTTCGGCCACTGGTCTCACGGTGTCCCCGTCAGGTCAGTTGACCGAGACTCCCGTCGACGCAGTCGAGATTTTTCTCGACCCGTTGGACGGGTTGTCGCCATTAAGCGAGAATCCTCTCCTGCCCCCGGTGGGAGTTGAGGGATCCCGCGGGCCAGTGCCTCCGGTTCCGGAGCCCTTGGGTGAATCCGGCCGAAGCCGAGGAGAGCCGGTTCCACGATTCCCTCCCCGCACCTCCTTGGAAAAGCCGAGGTTCTCTGTCTCTGACTTCTTCGCAGTCCAGCCGATCCCGCCGTCATAGGCGGTCTCGGCACCGCGTTAAGCGGCGCCGCCGCTCGTCCTTGTCCTCCTCCTTGGATGAGGGGAGGCTTCGACGTAAGTTACGTCGACGATACGAGGACCTCATGTGGCAACAGCTCCTTCTGACAGGGAACAAGCCGACGCCGTCGCCTTCCCCGGCCATTAAGTGGCTGTCACTGGAGCGGCCGAAACAACCCCTCGACTTACCCGAGGAGCCTGTTCCCAGGCCGGTTGTTCGGCCAAAACCAGCTGCTCCACCGATTCCGGTGGAACCTCCGCCTCCACAGCCGTTATTTGGGGCTCCGACCAAGAATTCTCGGTCAGCTCAGGGCCTGCCCCATAGGCTGTCTGTTACCCTCACTCCCGATCGACCTCAGCAGGTGGAGGGTGGCTCAGGCCTGAGGCAGCTCTTTGCGGACTCTTCCGAGTCCGACGGCGATTCCTCCCTTTTCTCCAGGCGAGTAGACTTGGAGTCCTCTGGAGGTCAGTCGATGGACAATAGCCCTTTGTCCTATCTGGGATTGCTTCGGCTCATCTCAGAGTCCACTGGGATGAAGCTCTAACCTGTGTCTAAGCGGGCCAGGTATCCCCTCACGGAGATACTGGACCGAGGGGATTCCCCTACGGAGGCCTTTCCGGTGGCCGAGGCCATAGTGGGCCCGGCCTTGGAGCTCTGGCAGCGCCCTGCTTCCTGTCCTGTGCCCTAGGCCAGGATGGCCAGGAAGTATGCGGTTCCTTGTCCGGTTTTTCGGAACACCCCTCAGCCGAGGGGCTAGTTACCGACAGCGTTTTCCGGCGCGCCGGGAACGCTAGGGATGTGGACAAACCTCCCGACAAGGAGTCCAAGAAATTGGACTATGCCGGGCGCAAAGTCTACGCTGCGTCCTCCCTCGGCCTTCGTCAGGCCTGTTCGGCCGTACTCATGGCACATTTCTCTCATGCCCTGTTGGGCTCCCTGGACGAGGTAGTTCCTCATCTTCCGGCAGAGCTGCAGACCACGGTTAGGCAGGTGCGGGACCAGGGCAGGGCAGTGGCCAAACAGCAGCTTCAGACTGCTCTGGACATTGGAGACTCATGTGCCAGGTCAGTAGCGGCCGCAGTGGCTATGCGCCGTCGGGCATGGCTGAGGATATCCACCTTCACTTCAGATACCCAGCACAAGTTGGCGGATGTCCCCTTCCTGGGGACCGACCTCTTCGGCCCTGGGGTGGAAGGTCACCTACAGAGGATCGAGAAGTCCAATGCTACCTTGACTCTGTCTCATCCGCACAGAAGGACAAAGGCCGCAGACCGCAGCCTAAGCCTTTTCGTCCCTCTGTGCCCGCGGCGCGTCTGGCCCAGCAACGTCGGGGCCAGCAGGCACGAGCTTGGCATCCCAAACCCAAGCCCTTGGCATCCTCCTCCAGGAAGCAGGGAGGTAAAGGCCCTGGAGGTCCCTCGGCCGGTCCCTCCTCCAAGCCTGCCCAGTGACGGGTTGAGGGGTGTCGCCCCCAACCCCATCACCTCACCCCAGGTTCCCCCCATGGGGGGGGCGGCTCCGCCACTTTCTTTCCACCTGGTCCGTTATTACCACAGACCGGTGGGTGTTGAAGTGGTCGGGAAGGCCTGCCTCTGGAGTTCGAGCAGGCCCCGCCTCAGAGCCGCCGCATCAGCCTGGGGTCCGGCAGCCTCACTGTCGGCTCGCCGAGCCGACATCGCTCTCCTCCTCGAGAAGGAGGTGATCAGAGAGGTAGCGGACCCTCCCTCAGACCCGGGGTTTGTGTCCAGGTACTTACTGGTTCCGAAACGGATGGGGGGCTGGCGCCCCATTCTCGACCTGCACAACCTAAACAAGTTCCTAAGGTCTCGGACCTTCAGGATGGTCACTCTGGCTCAGATAGTACCATCCTTGGAACGCGGCGTGTGGTTCTGCTCTCTGGACCTGCAGGACGCATTCTTTCACGTCCCTATCCATCCATCACATCAGAGATTCCTTCGCTTTCGAGCGGAGGGATCCCTTCTCGAGTTCCGAGCCATGCCCTTCGGCTTGTCTCCAGCTCCCAGGGTCTTCACCAAATGCATGGCAGTGGTGACAGCATTCCTGCGGCGCCGAGGGGTCCGGGTGTACCCTTACCTGGACGACTGGCTGATAGCAGCCCCCTCCAGGCAGGAGGTGGAGCGGTCCAGAGATCTGGCCCTCCAGGTTTGCTCTCAAGTCGGCCTCCTCATCAACGAGGCCAAGTCTGAACTCGAGCCGAAGCAGGTGATTCTTTTCATCGGGGCAGAGCTCGACTCTCTTCGAGCCAGAGCACGGCTCCTGGCGGACAGGGCCGAGGTTCTTTCCTCCTTTGCCCAATCATTTCTGGTTGGGCAATCGCGCCCTGCCCGGGACTTCCTGCGCCTCCTGGGTCTCATGGCGGCCTGTACCAGTGTGGTCCACTGGGCCCGTTGGAACATGCGCCCCCTTCAATTGGGGCTGGCCAGCCAGTGGTCTCAACGCTGCGATCCATTGGACCAGCTAGTGACTGTGACCCAGGGGATGTGGAACGCTCTCCAGTGGTGGACTGTTCCAGTTCATCTGCAGTAGGGCATCCCGTTTGTCCGCCCCGAGCCGACGGTCTCTCTATTGACCGATGCCTCTCTGATGGGTTGGGGTGCCCATCTGGGGGAACACCGAGCGCACGGCCTCTGGTCCCCGCGGGAGTCCCGATGTCTCATCAACCTGCTGGAGCCACGAGCGGTCCGCCTAGCTCTCACCGCCTTTGCTCCGTTTCTCCGGGGTCAAGTGGTCCGAGTCCAGACGGACAATACCACGACCATGTACTATCTAAACCGCCAGGGCGGGACGCGCTCCATGCTTCTGTGCAAGGAAGCTCTCCGCATTTGGTCACTCTTGCGCAGCCTGGAGGCGGATCTCCTAGCCATTCACGTGGCAGGAGCCTCCAACACCCTGGCCGATGCCCTAAGCCGGATAGGGGCTGCGTCCCACGAGTGGTCTCTCCTGCCGGAGGTAGTACAAGATCTGTTCTCCCTTTGGGGCACACCTCAGGTGGACCCGTTTGCCTCCAGGGAGAACGCGAAGCTGAGGCTGTTCCATGCCCGCCCCCCTCAGCAGGGCTCGCTGCAGGGGTTGCCTTCTCGAGGCAGTGGACCCCGGGCCTCTTCTACGCCTTTCCCCCATTTCCCTTGATACACAAGGTGCTTCTCAAAGCAAGGAGGGACAAGGCGCAGGTGATTCTGATAGCCCCAGACTGGCCCCGCCAGTTCTGGTACCCAGATCGCCTCAGCTCCAGGCTCCCGAGGAAGCTTCCAGCTCGCCCGGACCTGCTCTCAGTCAATCAGGGAAAGGTGTTCCATCCGGACCTTCAATCCCTGCACCTGACGGCCTGAGCGGCTAGAGTTCCAGGCCTTGGGTCTTTCCGACAAGGTCTTCAATGTAGTTGAGGCATCCCGTAAGGAGTCGACCAGGAAATGCTATGCCTTCAAATGGAAGAGATTTTCCCAATGGTGTCAGGGTAAGGGCCTTGACCCTTCCTCCTGTTCCCTGGCAAGCATATTGGACTACCTGTGGTCCCTTTCTCAGCAAGGGCTTAGGTCGACGACCCTTAAGGTGCACCTGGCAGCCATCTCTGCTTACGGGCGGGCCGAGAGCAGTCGGTGGATACAGAGAGAAGGTGGTCTGCACTTTTCAAAGGCCTTGACCACATTTCCCCTCGGTGCGGGAACCTCCACCTCCGTGGGATCTACTGCTGGTACTGGCAAAGCTCATGGGCAGACCATTCGAACCAATGCACAGGTGTGATCTCTCACCTGTCGTGAAGAACCGCCTTCTTGGTGGCTATCACGTCAGCCAGAAGGGAGAGCTCCAGGCGCTTTCCATCGAGTCTCCTTACCTGGTCTTCCACAGGGACAAGGTTGTCCTGCGCCCCCCACCTGAAATTCCTTCCGAAGGTGGTGTCGGAGTTTCACCTTAACCAGGTGTTGACTCTGCCGGTGTTCTATCCCAATCACACCTCGAGGCCGAATATAGGCTCCATACTCCGGACCCTAGAAGGGAGCTCGCTTACTATAAAGAGCGCACGGCTGAAATTCGGGGAGAGGTTCGCCAGCTGTTTGTCACCTACGCTGAAGCCGCACCTGGCAGACCTGCAGCCAAGCGGACGATAAGCAGGTGGGTCACCTCCTGCATAGATCTCTGCTACAAGTTGGCGGGCATGGAGCCTCCCAGAGGGATAAGAGCTCATTCTACCCTCCATACTGCTGCATCGGTGGCTGCTTCCAGGGACGTCCCTATCCAGGAAATCTGCAGGGCTGCTACCTGGAAGTCTGCACACACACCTTCATCACCCATTACTACATCAAGCTTGAGTCACGCCGGGATGCTGGTTTTGGGGCCTCTGTTCTCCAGTCTCTATTCCCTAAGTAGGGGGTGTGCGCCTTGCCTCTCTCCTCCTGGAGAACTGCTAGGAGTCTGCCAATAAGTGTGGATGAACAACATATCCATGTCCCTAGAAATACAGGTTACTCACCTGTAACAGGAGTTCTAGGAATGGTATATGTTGTTCATCCACACGACCCACCTGGCTTCGACGCACAACCTGAGCTTCCAGCGGGCCAGATCTGGCGTCATGGGGCGGAGCCGAGTGTTTTACCACCCTGGTGGGTGGGAGGAGCCCAGGGTCGGACTGGGATACAGAGGGCCCACCTGGAAAATCAATAGAGAAGGGCCCAGATTGACACACTCATATCAATATTCCAATTAAATCTGATACACTAGCTCTGTGTTTGCATCTTACATTTATAAACTGTGTCCCAGATACCCCATTTAATTAGAAAAAAGAAGATAAATGCAAAAGTTTTCAGAGTTCAGAAAGTGGCCACTTACTCAACTGAGGGGGGCCCACCTGGAAATTTCCAGGTGGGCCAGTCCGACCCTGGAGGAGTCAGCTTGAAGACCTTCCGGCAAGATTTAAAGCGGCAAGGATACCTGCCAATAAGTGTGGATGAACAACATATACCATTCCTAGAACTCCTGTTACAGGTGAGTAACCTGTATTTTTTTCACGGATCCAAAAAAGGCTGAGGCATACCTTCACATGCTGGATAGTTCTACACACAACGAGGTAGCTGATGAAGGGACTGCTTGAATTAAGAGAAGGAGGGGGAGGAGACTTTTTTTGGTGTTTGCGTTCTAGACTTCTGCCTGTTATAAATGTTCTGCATTGAACTATCAACAGCCGCCCATGGAATATGATATGTATTAGATGTGTGAAGTTGTATCCAAAATTAAAAAAATTATAAGCAGTGAGGATCTTTATGCAAAAAACTTCTATGACGATGGGGGTATTGGTTAATCGGAGACTAGTTTATACTATTGTCACGATGAAGCGCTCTGTTTGCCAAGTGTGTGGTTTTTTTTTTTGTTTTTTTTTTTTCTTCCCTCCCTCAAAAAGCTGTGGCGCTGACGGCTTGCTCTCTGAGAGTTGAAAGATTATCTGGACTTTGCTGGGAGGGGGGACTATAATAATAGCAATAGGGCCTATTATCTTAGGCACACTTTTTTGTAGTATATTGATTATTGAAGTTAATATACAAAGCCAAAGAATATACAGTACATGGAATGGTGCTTATCTTGGGTATATTGGCCCTATCCAGAATGATGTTAGAATAAGATGCTTTATTATTGAACATAGTTTAGTAAAGGGGAAGGTATATGGTAGCACTAGGAATAACTATGTATTTTCACCTCCGAAATGTGGTATGGGACATGATTATTTTACTCTGTTTTGTTCTAGTAAGGTGTATGGATCAATAGCTACCTTTTGGGGGAATGATGTTAATCAGAATGGCGTGTTTGCACTGTATGAAGTAATAAAAAAGAGTGAATTGATCAACAGTTTAACTTCCGCTCAAGCTATGGATATAAAGGCACAGTAGAACTGTATGTATGGTGTGTGTCCCCCAGTTTAAAAGATGCAATATCAATTAAAACTAGCAAGTTGGAATGTTAAAGGTATACAGGATCGAAATAAGGTCCAAAGAATATTTAAATGGTTGGATAATTGATGGTGGTTTTACACAAAGAATAATATCTAGATGGGAATGCATTCCCCCAAGCTATGATTGAAAGTGATGCAATTGAAATTTTCAAAAACAGAATTGATAATTTTATGGGTACCCAAAAATATGAATACCACCCTTAATAAAGGGTGGCAAGTTCTCAAGGGCTTATGCCTGCTGAACTTGTAACACACACTATGAACCTATGGCTAAAAAGGGAATTAATTGTGCACTCTTCCAGGAAACTCCTCTCTTAAATGGGGAATTTACCTTCTGTTGTAAAACGTGGGGATTGGGGGCTAATGCTCCATTTTAGAATAACTCACGGGGAGTATCCAGCTTTTTTAAAAGGTCTCTTAATGCCCAGATAACCAAACAAGCATCTGAACCTGAAGGTAGATTTTATTAAGTGTCATATTTTATTGGCTGGTCAGTGATATACTAACATTTATGCTCCAAATTAAAACTCTATTTTTCAATAATTTTTTCTTGGAATTGTAATTTTCCAGCCCCATTTGTTATGGGGGAGATTTTAATTTAGTATGGGATCCTGCTATGGGCAGGTGAGTTTTGTTATCTGTGATTGGTCAAACAAATTTTGCAAGCCCACGCTTAAAGTCATCACCAGCAGAGTCCTCCCCCGTGGTCAGCTGTGTCACATTAAATCCTGCCTCAGTCAGCATAATTGGTCTCCCATTTACAAATCTACGGATGTTGACTTGGCCCTCGGCTACTTTGTCTCCTCCTCCTCTAATGCGGCCTGTGACTCCTGCGCCCCACTCAAAAAGCAGAATGTCAAGGCACTCTGCAAACCATGGCTTACTGGTGAGCTCCTAGCATTGCTAAAATCAAGGGACCACCTTTGGGCACTGGCAAGGGCCTCTGGTGCCCAATCCGACATACAGAATTACAAACATGCCCTCAACGACTACACGAAATCCATTCGACTAAAGGAAAGCACATACTACAGAGAAGCTCTCTTACATCTTGGGAAACTGGAGAGAGTTTTGGAAGAACATCAAAGAAGTCACGGGGAAGCAGCCCAAAGCCTCCCCAGCGATGCTAAATATTGGTGGATCTGTCACTCTTGATCCTCTGGTCATTGCTGACATCTTCAATAATGCGTTCATTGACCTAAATAGTGTTCTTCCCTTGGATTATTTCATGGATTCTGACTCCCCTACTCCCTTTAACCCTCCCACCCCTTCTAAACACTCGGCATTCTGTTTCAAAACAGTCAGTATTCACGAAGCCCGCAAATACATCACCAAAGCAATCTCCAAGACAAGAACAAGTAGGAACTCACTGGACCTCAAACTGCTGTCTGTCACCTTTAATGAGGTTCTAGGCTCATTAACACAAATTTTCAACCTCTCCCTTAGCCTCAGCCAGTTCCTTAACCTATGAAAAGCTGCTACAGTTACCCCAGTCCACAAAAGCAGGGATAAGGCCACCCACAGGAACTGTCGACCGATCTCTATACTCCCTCCTCTCTCCAAGACCCTTGAACGCATAGTAGGCGATCAACTTACAGACTACCTGGATAAATACAGTATTTTGTGTATGAAACAAAATGGGTTCAGAAAAGGCCATAGCACTTCATCTGCCTTACTGGAATTCACTGGAGCACTACACAGCACCGTGGATAAAGGTCAGCTAGCCGGGGCTGTCTTTGTCTATTTTGACTAAGGCATTTGACACTGTTCACCATCGTCTGCTGATTGAACCACTCCGATCTACTGGGCTCTCTCCTGACACTACAACTTGGTTCAATAGTTACTTGGAAAATCTGTCACAAAGAGTAAAAATTGCAGGTGTTCTCTCCGATGCTAAACCAGTCTGCCCTGGAGTCCCCCTTGGGGTCTATATTGGGCCCTCTACTTTTCAGCCTTTTCCTGAACACCCTTCTGCAATCTTGCCGTGAACAGCTCATCCTATATGCTGATGACGCAGTAATCTTCACCTCCCACAAGGACCCCGAACCCCTAGAACACAACCTGCAGCAAGGCTTCGCCTCTGTGGAAAACTGGTTTAGTAAGCATAAGCTGGTCCTAAACCAAAAGGAAAAAAAAAAATGGCAATGCTCTTCAACAGCCCTCATAATAAGTATAGGCTATACCCCCTCTCTATTACAGCCAGCCTTGGAAACACCCTCGAGCAGGTGCAGTCATTTAAATACCTTTGGATCTCTCTGGACCTAAATCTATCCTATGGTACCCACATTGACTGTGTTGCCAAAGCCACAACTACGCATTTAGGCCTACTCTACCAGCATAAACATCTTACGTCGGAAGCCCTGAAGGTCACTGTCCAGAGCTCTGTGGTCTCCTTCATTGACTACGGCCTGATCCTCTGTGCCTCTGCTTTGACTACTGCTCTCAGACGAATATTGACATCATTCAATAAGGCCTGTCTGCTTATCTCTGGTGCCCACCGTCTCACACATACGTGTGACCTTTATGTACAAACTGGATGGCTTCAAATCTCCAACTGCATTATGTATCTAACCTGTACTATGGCAAAGAAAGTAACCATGGGCCTCGCACCCCCTGGAGTCCAGCCCTTACTGCGGCCAAGCCTGAATCCTCGCAACACCAGGGAATCGAAACTCTGCTCCTCCAGGTTCCCCACTGTTGCACCACCCAGGGTCAAGGGGGCCTAGCTGGCTGAATGGTCTCAGCCCTGACAACTCCTCCACTCCCAGGCTTGGCTCGTTCAAATCCAGGCTCCGCCTTCATCTCACTGCCTCTAGCTCCTGTGACTGCTACATATAATCAACCCTGCCTACCATTCACCAAGCCTCTCCATGCTCCTCCTTCTTAGCACTTATTATCCTATTCTTCCCTTTTTCTCCCTCTCTCCCCACCCCTTGCCATATCCCCCTTCCCTTCCACCGCTAGCATTTCCCCTCTTATGTTGACAGTGCCACTGGCTGCTTCTACCTCTGTGAAGCTGACAATGCCTCTGGCTGCTCCTACCTCCTCTTGTGTCGCCGTCACTCCTCCCGAGTCCCACCTCTCCTCTTCAATCATGTTTTCTACCCTGGTCTTCCTTTATGCTGTCTCACTGAAGTACAGCTAATTCTGACTACAGCATTTTTACTTCTATTCCTAACATTATTTTATTTACTTATTTAGTTTTTGTTGACCAGGTAAGTGCACTAGACAAATCCTACCTATTTTCAGGCACAACCCGGGGGAGGGGGATACAGATGAATGCCAATTGACCTTGAACCAGACGTGGAACCTTTGTAAAAGAGCCTTGGCTCAAAGGTATTTGTAATCCTAGACATAAACAAATAAAATAAATGTTTCGATGAGCCCTTTTAATTTTCTTTTTGCATTTCTTTAAGGCTGTCTTATAGTTAGCCCAAAGTATAGATTATATAATTGTTTGTTTCTGATTTTTTTTTTTTTTTTTTTTTTTTTCATTTCCTTGTTAAGCTATTTTGATTTAATGCCATTTTTATTTATTTTTTGGTCATGTTTATTAGAGACAGTACAATGGATTTTATCTTACGACGTAAGTTCTCCACTGTTTTGACTGTGTAGTATCCCAGTTCATTTTCTTTCTCCCTCATATGCATCATCTGCCCCTTTTTGTAGGCTTGCTGAGGTTGGGTTTCCACCCATTTGTGTTTGGTTTTCCCTTTGGGTTGTTTGATGTTTTTGTGGCTTGAATTTAATGTTGAATTTTTTTTTTTTTTCTCTGATAGTGCCACGTTGTTGGCGCAAATGTGGCTATCTATTTGAATCATTTTTGGTAGGTTTTGATGCCAGTGTGGAAGAATTTACTGTAAGTGTGCAGAAATTGACACAAGTACATAAAAATCTACAGAAGTGCACAAAATGTTGACAAGTGAGCAAAACTGATGCAAAGTGTACAAAATATTTTACACGGGCGCACAGATATTGAGGCAGTTTAACGAAAGTGGCCAAAGTCTTTGATGTAGATCTTGCTTTGCCAGTATTGGCAGTGAAACCATTTTAGAAGACACCATGGAATTACTCAGTCATTTTCAGCTAATAAGAAAAGGAAAGCATGTCACAAAACCTTGAGATAGTTTCCTATGGGATGTTCTGTACTAACAAGATCAGTGCAGAATCGTTTGGCACCCAATTGTGAAACATTTCACAGGCAGATAAAGAGCCCAGGTCCATCTGGCTTGTCTGGTTCATGCTTCTTAGTCCGGCACTGGCTAGACTGTAAGCTGTCTAGACAGTACCCACTTTCTCAGAACCAGCCCCGTCTTCCCACCCCTACTGAAGCCTTCTGGATTTTCATGAAGCTGTGCCCCCTGTGCTATAGATTGTCCACCTGAATATTGACCAACTCTTCAGTAGACATTTCCGTTTGTGCACCACCCTCTGATGCATCTTATACTTAGTCTGTTGTACTGTATGCAGTTTATGGTGTCTCCTCGCTGCCTTGCTCTTAATCGCATTGCGATGCTAAATGTTTCTAATGTAATTATTTTTTACTATAATTTTTACTTCACTGTGTTTGTAACTGTACTCTCCCAAGTCATGTCTGAAAAGTCATTATTTTCGTGTGCATGTTGTAGACGGTAATCAAAAAAACAAAGGGAGTGTAAAATAAATGGTGAGCTTTAAGACAGGTGGCGAAAGCTGCAGGACTCTGCTTTGAATACAGGAAAGCAAATTGTTCTAGGGATGTGGATATGGTGTTCTGTCCACACTTCAGGCAGTGTCCCTTTCCCCTTGAAGGCTTGCTGGAATGTCTTCAAGCTGGCGCCTCTCACCCACCTGGGTGGTAACTCCCTCGACTCCGCCCAGTGACGTCAGAATTTCCTTTCCATTGGAAGAAGGCTCCCTCCTTACCGCAGTCATGCTGAGAAGGCCCTTTACGTATTAAAACTTTGAATTTCCAAATAAACTTTGTCTTTAGGCTACTTCTTCAGGTCTTCGGTATGGACTACTCTAAGTCGGCACCAGGATTCAGAAAATGTGCCTGCAGGCAGATGATGTCCTGGACAGATCTGCACACCATATGAGTCTACTGCCTGGACCACAAGCACAATCCCTAGGCATGTGGCGTGTGCCGCACCTTCATCCGTCTGTGTTAGAGGACTACCATGCCCGCCCGCTTTTGGGTCGTCCAGACGATCGGGATCCGCCTGTCAAATCTAAGAACGCCCATCTGGTGGTCTCCACAGCTGTGGGATCCGCCGAACAACTTGTGGCATTTGGGGAAGCTGCAGCCTAGGCCACAGTTCAAGCTTCCTCAGCTTCGGCCTTTTTGACGCTCACCTTAGGTGCCTTTTTCACAGGGGCATTCAAAGAATTGGGCCAGGCTCTTCCCACCCATGGGCAGGGTCCCTAGGTTACTAAGTCGAAATCAGAACCTAAGAAGGAGTTCAAGAAACCGTCTGTCGATCACTGGATCAGAAGCACTCTCGGGCCTCAGATTCCCACGCTTTTCTAGATGTTCTGACTTCGGTGAGTTCTTTGGCCCGACGGAGAGACTGTGCTGTGGGGCCAACGGCATGGGCCAGTTGGTTGAGACGCAGGTCAATCTTCCAGCAGAGATGTTTCTCGAACCAGTCAACCCATTGTCGCCAGAAGAGGTTGACGCCTCCCTGTCTAGAACCCCAGTCCTACCGCTCACTCTGACGAACAGATTAGTCCGCTGATCCGCCGCCTCCTATCCACGAGCCCCTTGACCTTTAGGAGCTTCTGCTCTCGACGGCTCTCTCTGAGACGCACCTTTTGCGGCCTGGTCGATAGAGGTTGCGGTCCTGCTCCCTGAATCCTGAGTCGAGCTGCCTGTGTTGACATAGACGCTTGTGCTCTCGACACTCGGGCAAGCGGCTCCACTGCTGTTCCTCGTCCTCTGGGCGAGGAGGCGCTCCGGCCCAAGCTGTATTGGCCCTACGAGGACTTGATGTGGCTACAGCTTATTTTTACCGGGGTGAAGCCCGTCCTGGCTTTGATCCCAGCCTTTACTTGGCTTTCGCCATAGAGGCTGCAGCCTTCTCTGCCTTGGCAGGAGTCAACCTGTTCGGTTCTGGCTTGGCCTCCCCTGGTGAAGTCAGTCACTCTGACTAAGGAGGCCCACCAGGCCTTGGGTCTTCCTCATTGTCTGTCAGTCACCGTTACCTCTGGCGGTTGACTCCTCTTCCATGATTCCTCGGAATCGGAGGGTTCCTCCTTGTACTCCTGTCTGGTGGACTTTTAGTTTGCCAAGGATCTGTCGATGGAGCAGGTCCCTACTTCCTTTATGGGACTTCTCTCTATCATCTTGGAAACTATGGGTCTCCCATTGGAACCCGTTCAGAAGCGGGCTTGGTACCCACTCACAGAGATCCTTGACTGTGGCGACTCCCTTTAGGGAGCCTTCCCGGTGGCAATCACCATTCTTGGTCCTGCCTTGGAGCTGTGGTAGCACCCTGCCTCTTGCCCTGGATCATCAGAAGGATGGCTCACAAGTATGTATTCCCTACCGACTCCTTTTCGGGTTTCACAGAGCACCCCTTGGCTGAGGTCCTCATGGCTGACTCTGTTCAGGCGCATGGGCAATATATGTGACATTGACAAGCCAACCAATGAGTAGTTCAAGAAACTGGACAATACTGCTAAAAAGGTGTATCCTGCCACCTCTCTTGTCCTTCGGCAAGTGAGTTTGTCCCTTTTGATGGCCCATTTCTCGCATGCCCTCCTGGGCACGCTTGATGAGGTGCTGCTTTCTCATCTCTCAGTGGACCTGCAGACCACGGTCAAACAGATCAGAGATCAAGGCCGAGCAGTAGCCAAGGAACAGCCCCAGACTGCCATGAACATTGGTGACTCCTGTGCCCGGTCTGTGGCGGTTGCAGTGGCTATGCGTTGCAGAGCCTGACTGAGGATCTCGACCTTCACGGTGGATATCGAACACAAACTGGAGGATGTCCCCTTCCTGGGTACCGACTTCTTCGGCCCCGGGGTTGGGGGGCACCTCACCCGCACTAAGAAGTCTAGTGCCACCTTAGACTTGGTGACATCCATTTAGAGAACCAAGGGCTCTAAGCTGCAGGAAAAAAGCCCTTTCAGCCCACCTCTGCGGCCAAACCCGCCCAGCCTCAGGGCTGGTGACCTCCGCCGAAGTCCGTGGCCATGGTTATCCGTAAGCCTGGAGGCAGAGGCCCTGGTGGCTCCTCAGCTTGGCCCTCTGCCACCTTCAAGCCTACCCAGTGACTGGATGAAGGGTGCCTTCCTCATGCCTGCTATGTCTCTCCTGCGTCATCCTGTGGGGGCTGGCTCAGCCACATCCTTTCCACTTGTTCACCACGGATAAGTGGGTTCTCATTGTGGTTGGTCAGGATCTGCCTCTGGAGTTCGAGGCTTACCCGCCTTGCCGCACCTTACCAGAGGGCATTGTGTCCGCAGACATCCCGTCAGCCCTTCGGGACGGCATTGCCCAGCTGCTCTGCAAAAGAGGTCATGGCTCCTGTCTCGAACCCTCAAGAACACCGAAGGTTTGTCTCCTGATACTTCCTTTTGACAAAATTGACAGGTGGCTGGCACCCCATGTTTGATCTGCACGACCTGAACAAGTTTCTCATGCCGCACACCTTTAGAATGGTCACTTTCTCTCAGATCATACCATCTCTCTGGCAAAACCTATTGTTTTGCTGTCTGGGTCTTCAGGACACGTTTTTTCATGTTCGAATCCGTCCATCCTACTGCCAGTTCTGGGTGGAGGGGATCCTCCAGGTCATGCCATTCGTCCTCTCCTCGGCCCCCAGGGTCTTCACCAAATGCATGGCAGTGGTGGCAGTCAACTTGAGGCGTTGAGTCTGGGTTTACCCTTACCTGGATAACTGGCTGATTGGGTCTCCCTCCAGGCAGGAGGTGGAGCAGTCTAGTTATCTAGCCCTTCAGACCTGTGTCTCTCATGGCCTCCTGGTTAACGAGGCCAAGTTGGAACTTGTGCCCTCACAGATGATCCAATTAAATGGAGCTGGAGCTCAACTCTTGCAGAGCCAGGGCTCGATTCCCAGTGGAGAGGGCACAGGCTCTTTCCTCCTTTGCCTGATCATTTCAGGTTGGGCAGTTGTGCCCTGCTCGGGACTTCCTGCGTTTGTACCAGCGTGGTCCTTTGGGCCCACTGGAGAATGCGCTGTCTGCAGTGGTAGCTGGCCCGCCAGTGGTCTCTGCACAAGGGCCACTTCTACCAGCCGGCCCCTGTGACACAGTTGATGTGGGACGCCCTAAAGTGGTGGTTGGTCCTGGAACATCTGCAGGAAGGTATCCCGTTTGTCCACCCAGAGCTGATGGTCATCCTGACTACCAGTGCCTCCCTGATGGGCTGGGATGCCCAACTACGAAATCTGAGTCAATGAGCTCTGGACCCCAAGGAGTCCCGATGCCATATTAGCCTGCTGGAAGAGCTGGCAGTTCGGCTGGCACTGACCGCCTTTGTTCAGCATGTTCAGGATCGGGTTGTTCAGGTCCAGATGGACAACACCCCCAACCACATACTACCTCAACCAAAGGGACTGGACGTACTCCCTTCCTCTGTGCTGGGAAACTCTATGTGTTTGGACCCTCATGCACAGCCTGGAGGCTGATCTCCTGGCCATCCATGTGGCTGGTGTCTTCAGCCAACTGGCAGACGCTCTCAGCCATGTGGGCAAGGCGTCTCATGAGTGGTCTCTCCACCCAGAGGTAGTGCAGTCTGTTCTCCCAGTGGGGCACCCCTCTGGTGGACCTATTTGCCTCCGGGGAGAACGGAAAGCCGAAGCTGTTTTGTGCCTGCCCCCCTCAGCAGGGAACACTGCAGGGGGGGATGCCTTCTCGAGGCCCTGGACCCCAGGCCTTCTCTGTGCCATCTCGGTTTCCCTTGATCCACAAGGTGTTGCTCAAGGTGAAGAGGGACAAGGCATGGGTGATCCTGGTGGCTCTGGACTGGCCATGCCAATTCTGGTACCCCAGTCTCCTCAGTCTCAGCAGCAGGCCCCCCGAGGCATCTTCCTCTCCTCTCCTCCCAGACTTGCTCGCTATCAGTCAGGGGAAGGTACTCCATCCGGACCTTCAGTCCCTGCACCTGACAGCTTGGTTCCTGAGCAGCTAGAATTCCAGGCTTTGGGTCTCTCCAAAGATGTCCTCGCTGTGGTTGAGGCATCTATGAAGGAGTTGACCCGAAAAATGCTATGCCTTCACACGGAAGAGATTCTCCATTTGGTGCCAGGGCAAGGTGCTGGACCCCGTATCTTGTCTGGTGGCTAGCATTCTCTACTACCTTTGTTCCCTCTTCCAGTCGGGCCTTTGGTCAATGACCCTTAAGGTGCACCTGGCGGCCATCTCTGCTTACTGGGCAAGGGCCGGTACCCAGTCGGTGACACAGGAGAAGGTGGTCTGGCGCTTTTCAAAGGCTTTGACCACATTTTCCCTCTGGTGTGTGAACCACCACCACCTTGGGACTTGCTGCTGGTATTGGCAAAGCTCATGGGTAAGCCATTTGAACCAGTGCACAGATGTGACATGTCTCAGCTGTCATGGAAGACAGCCTTCATGGTTGCTGTCATGTCAGCCAGAAAGATCTGTGGGCTGTAGATGCTTCCGGTGGAATCTCCCTACCGGGTCTTCCACTGGGACAAGGTTGTCCTTCACCCCAACCCGAAGTTCCTCTTGAAGGTTGTATCAGATTTTCTTCTTAACCAGGTGATTAGTCTCCCAGTGTACTTCACCAATCACACCTTTGAGGCCGAGCACAGGCTCCATATACTGGACCTGTGACCAGCGCTGGCCTATCACAGGGAGTGTGCTACCCGAGTTCAGGGAGAGATTCACCAGCTATTTGTTTCCTGCGCTGAAGCCGTACCAGGCAGACCAGTAGCTAAGTGGACGATTGGCAAGTGGATTGTATCCTGCATTGACCTCTGCTATGGGTTGGCAGGGTAGGGAGCCTTCCGTAGGGCTACAGGCTCATTCCACGTGTCATACCACTGCTTCGGTGGCTGCTCCAGGGATGTCCCCATCCAGGAAATCTGTCTGCTACCTGGAAGTTGGCACACACCTTCATTTTCTCCCTACCGCATTGACCTTGAGTCACGCTGGGATGCTGGTTTTGGGGCCTCAGTTCCCTAATCTCTATTCCCTAAGTAGGGGGTGAGTGCCTTGCCCCCTCCTTTCAGAGAACTGCAAGGAGTCTGCCTGAAGTGTGGTTAGAACACCATATCCATGTCCCTAGAAAGTAGTTCTAGCAGTGGTATATGGTGTTCAGCCACACTGACCCGCCCAGCCTCCACTGGCAAGTGGCGTACCGGTCTTGCTTCCAGTGGGTAAGATCTGATGTCATGGGGCGGTGCCGAGGGAGTTTCCACCTGGGTGGATGGGAGGAGCCAACTTGAAGACGTTCCGGCAAGCCTTAAAGGGGAAAGGAACACTGCCTGAACTGTGGATGAACACCATATACCACTCCTAGAACTTCTGTTACAGGTGAGTAACCTGTGTTTATGGTTCATGAGGGAGGTAAGAGGGGTGATGATGAAGACAAGAAAGGCATTCGGGAGGTACAAGGGGAGCCAAAAGGATGAGGACAAGGAAACATACGCAAGAATAATGCAGAAATCAGTACGGTTATGAAGAAATCAAAGTCAAAGGCAGAACTAAGAATTGTGGAAGGGATGAAGCAGGGAGATGAGGCTTCCTTTCATATAAGGGAGAGGCCCAAAGCTAAGGAATGAATTGTGAGGCTGAGACCGAGAGGTGGGAGGCTGAGGCATGGAGAGCGGTGTGGATAACTGTAAAACCAATATTTTTGTTCTTGTTCAGTGTTCATGAAGGAGGAGGCAGATCCACTGCCATAATGTGTAGTCAGGCTGATCTGGGGAGAGTGGGGACCAATGACATCACATCATCAAAGAAGGGGTTCTGGAGGGTCTGAGAGCATTACCAGTGAACAGAGTAGTGTGCCTGTACAGGATGCATCCAAGAATGAATGCTAAGAGAAATGGCAGCGGTGCTTGCAGCACTGTTAGAAGGCATCTTGAACCACACATTAAACACTGAGGTAATCCCCAGGGATCTGATGACTGACAGTGTTGCACCCCTGCACAAAAGCAGAAGTGGGGACAATACAGGAAACCAAGCCAGTCAGTCTGACGTCTATAAAAGCCAACATAACTACTGTGCACTGGTCCTAGTGGCCATCCCTCCCCTTTGTTTCTGCCCCACCCCCCAACTAATCCCAAATGCTTGTCCTATCATTTGGCCTGTACTACTTCCTCCAACAGTAGGAAGCTGTAACTGCATAGTTCCCACAGTGTGCAGGGTTATTGTGATCTTCCTTCGAGAGGGTTCCTTCAGTAGGTCATCGCATATGGACTAGCGCCACCTGGCGTCTGGCTGCTCAGCAGACTTTTTGCAGCAATACCTGACTGGGGACTGCCACCCGACGTCACGTGACCGATGTCGGCATGACACACTATATTGGACTGCACCCATGCCCGCCCTCCAGTTCTTTCCCCTTGTCGCCTCATGTCGGTCACATTGCAGACTTCCCAAGCGATCGTCGTTGAAAGTGCTTTTTTCCTATCTGTTTTCAGCGCATTTTTTCCTTCTGTTTGTCGAATTTAAATCTGTCTTCACCAAAGAAGTGTTCCACCTGTGGCATGCAAATTCCACACAAAGTCTGCCACGTGAAGTGTGTGTTCTGCTTAGGCCCAGACTACCCAGTTTCTTCTTGCCTGAAATGCCAGACTTTTAACCAGGCCACATGTAAAAGGAGGCAGCAGGTTCTGGAGGGTCCATCTTTTGAAGACCCAGCTGCCGTCTTTAGAAAAGCAGATGGAGTGGATCCGATCTTCTTTTTCTTCATCTCCTTCCAAAAAAGAACATAGGAAAGAGAAACACAGGGAGTGGGAGGGCTTCGCAGAGGTGTCCCAGCCCGATGCCTCTCTGCCCTAGACCAGCAAGGCTCCTTCTCAGCTGCTGCCTAAGGCCAAGCTGGCTTCGGAAGGTAAGTAGGACAAGTCCTCCTCTGTGGGTAAGTCTGCCACCAGCTCCAACTGCTGCACCACGCCTGCTGTTAAATCAACTCCGGCTCCTTTGGGGATTGCCCGGCCGCTGATAAAGACGACTCCCCAGGCCTTGGGGACCTGCAGAGCACCAGCCACTAAGTCAGCAGGGGGCTCCTCCCCCTCCCTCCCGGCTCCGTCTGGTCAGACGTCTGTCCCTGGCAGGCGCTCAGATGCAGCTCTTCTGTCAGGGCCTAATGGCGCCCAACCCGATGTCCACAAGAGCCTGGGGGAGACTGCCCCTTCCCCCTTTTCTCTTTGCCAGTAGCTTCCCCTGTTCGGGCCACTACCTCGCGCGATGACAGTGCGGAACCCCTGGATGTTGTCCACACCTCTGGGTCTGTTCCACACTCCCCTGATGGCGTCACAGGGATGGAGGCTCCTCCACAGCCATCTGGCCCTACTCCAGAGGCCTCTCCTTTCCCTTCTGGGGGGATTGCTCCCGACCTGACGCCTGTCCCGGTCAAGATCCCTCTGCCGGATCCGGCGACAGTCCCTCCAATGCCGGACCCCTACGACGGTTTCTGAGCTTGGGCCCAGTCATCTGCCCCAGCCTTCGGTTCCGGTGCTAGACATGGTCCCTCCATCGGAACCCTTTTGTCCGGCTCTGACGTTGGACCCTCTGATGCTGGACTCCATTCTGGTGCCGGTCCCGATGCTGGCCCCCCCCCCCCGAGGTCGGACCTGCTGCCGATTTTATACAAAGGTGGTCCCTACGTGGGTTCCCCTCCATCAGATCTTCTGACATTGGGCCTTTACTCAAGACCCCGGACTGTCCTGCATTACCCCTCGGGGTATCCTGGGGACCACCTCCCGGCTGGTCCTCCTCCAGATTGGAGTGGTGCGGGCCATTATTTCCTGGGTTATGGTCAGTACCCAAGTTATGGCTATCTGGGTTACCAGGGGTATCACTACTTTTCTCCCCCGGTAATGCCCCCCCAATCTCAACCTCCTCCTCCACAGGCTCTGGTCCAACTGGACTTCAAGACTCTTGTTCAGTCTTCGTGGCAGGGGGCGTGCTCGGAGTTGGTATCTGACCTGGAGAGCAGACTCCCACCTCCACGCTGTCACAGGTCTCCATCCCCGAGGAGCTCATCCCCCTCTACAGTTCACGTCCTGGGGACATCTTGCAAGTATATCACTGTTATGGATCTTGGAGACGAGGAGGAGGACCCCTGTATGGTCTGGCATATGCCTCATTCCATCTCGGCTGTCCCCAAGAGGGCGGACAGGGTTTACCAGGTGTCCACGGATGCGCTGTTTCTTAACGCTCATCCGAAGGCGGACTCCGTCGTGATTTCAGCTGCTCATGATCACTCTTTAGCACCCAAGCACATGAGCACCTATCCTCCTGACAAGGAATCGAGGCAGTTGGACCAGTTTTGTAAGAAGGTCTATTCTTCTGCCACACGTGCTCTTTGGTCCCTTAATTATGTGGCCCACAGGGTGTTGCACCAAAAAGCTACCTTGACCAGGCTCGAGACCAGAGTACAATCTGTGGAACCTTCGGATCTCAAGGAGTAGCTCACCAAGGAACTCCGCCTGTCTCATTTTTCTTGCAGGCATGCATTGCGAGCTACTTATGACTCTGTCGATTCAGTAGCCTGCGCCTCGGTAACTGCCGTTGCTTTAAGACGACAGGCCTGACTTTGCATCTCTGACCTCGCAAATGAGGTCCAACCTGTGATTTAGGATGCCCCCTCTTTTGGGTCTTGGTGCTCTTTAGTGGCAACACCAAAGACCTCACCGATCCCCAGGATAGAGGTCAGGCCCTGAGATTGGCGCGGTCCATGTATCGATCAGGTGCCCAACAACAGCAGCCCTTTTGGAAAAGTACCTGGAGGCAGAGGAAGCAGGCCCCGGCTCGTCGCCAGGGCAAGCGCAAGTCCACGGGTTCTGCCACCCCTCCCGCCTCCAAGAATCAGATGTGTTCAGGGGGCCCTACTCTTGACCGTCCTGCCACCTCCTGACTCCCTCACGCCTCAGCACGAGGAGCCAGTGAGGGTTAGGTTCGCCTCCCACACGCAGGAGTGGCAGGGCATTACCTCTGATGCATGGGTCCTGTAGTTGGGGTTCGCCGGGACACACCATAGAGTTTCTGCAGATTCCACCAGACTCTCTTCCAATCCGGTCATCCTACTCTTGAGACCAGGCTCTTCTCGTCCGAGAAGAAATAAACTCTGTCTTGCTCAAGGAGGCTATAGAGGGCGTTCCTCTCGAGGAAGGGGGTTCTACTCCCACTTCTTCCTGGTTCCAAAAAAGTCAGATGACATGAGACCCCATTCTCGACTGGAGCAGTCTCAACCTGTTCGAGTACAAAAAAATTCACAGTGCTGACCCTCCAAAGCCTTCTCCCTCTCCTGCTGGAGAACCAGTGGCTTTGTGCTGTGGACATGCAGGATGCTTACCTGTACATTCCAATTTTCCCCAGCCATTGCTGGTTCCTGTGGTTTTGTTTCCAGGGGGCGCATTTTCAGTTCCAGGCCCTCCCCTTTGGTCTGTCTTCGGCACCTCAGGTTTTTACCAAATGCCTGGCGGTGGTGGCGGCCTTTCTGCGTTGCCAGGGCATAGCAATTTTCCCTTACCTGGATGACTGGCTGATTTCAGCCCCTTCCAGGGTTCTCTTTCGGAAGCTTTGCATTTCATTCTGGATCGGTTCTCCAAGTTGGGGATTACTGTCTGTTTCCCAAAGTCTCTTTCCCCAAATCTGAGACTTCAGTTCTTCGGGGCAATCTTGGACACCAGACAGGGTGGAAACTCTGGTCCGTCAAGCTTCAGTGGGGGCCTCTTCCAGGACCGTTCCAGCAAGGGAGATCCTTCGCCTTCTCCGCCTGATGGCGGCCTCCATCACTACCGTTCCCCTGGCGCTCCACATGAGAATCACTCAGTGATCCTTGTGGGTGCAATAGGATCAAGTCCTGGTATTGTCCATGGTTCAGAAAGACTTGCTGTGGTGGAGGGATCCCTGCAACCTTTTCTTAAATCTCCCATTAAGGGGCCCCGTTCCCTCGACATCTCTGACAGATGCATCGAATATGGGCTGGGGGGGCACATTTGGGGGAACACCAAGCACAGGGACTTTGGTCCAGCTCGGAGATGTTACATATCAACGTCCTGGAGATGAGGGCGATCTTGTACGCGCTTTAGGCATTCCAGACCCTTCTCCCCAAGGGATCACTGCTTATCCAGATGGACAATATGTCAGTAGTCTGGTATCTCGGCAAACGAGGAGGAACTCGCTCGTACCCTCTTTGCAGAGAAGTGATGAGAGTGTGGAACTGGGCCATCCGGCACGATCTGTCCTTGGTGGCAGTGCACATTTCAGGCATCCAGAACGGACTGGCGGACAGTCTCAGCAGATCTCGAACCCTCAGTAACGAATGGGAACCAAGTCAGAAAGTGGCAGTCTCTCTCTTCTAAGGTGGGGGCATCCGGATCGCGACCTTTTCACATTCCCATTCAACGCAAAACTTCACAGTTTTTGCGCGCTCATTCCAGGGCATGGTGCTTTTTTGCAACGCGTTCTCTCTCTCTCTCTCTCTCTCTCTCTCTCTGACATTTTTTTTATGCCTTCCCTCTGTTTCCCATCCTCCCGAGGGTTCTCAAGCTTCAGGAAGAGAAGGCGCGGATGATCCTCATCGCCCCCCCTCTGGCCAAGACAGATTTGGTTCCCGCTTCTGCAACAGTTAGTGGAGGAACCACCGGTTCCACTTCATGTGACTCCCGACCTCTTGAGACAGAATCAAGGCCAGCTCGTCCACCTGGGGCTCAGGATCCTGCATTTTCATGCATGGCTCCTGCAGAAATAGCAGTCTCCTGCTTTGGGGTCGCCTCTCTGGTCACCCAGATAATTGTTACGGCTAGAAAGCAGTCTACTCATTCCACCTGTGCTATGAAGTGGAAACGTTTTTCCATTTGGGCGGCTTCCAAAGATTGGAACCCCTTATCTTGTTCTGCCCCACAAGTCATGGAATACCTCCTTCATCTTTCGGATTCGGGCCTACCCTATTCCTCCTTGAAGGTCCATCTTTTGTCTGTTTCGGCGTACCACGAGCTGGTGTGGATGGTAAACCCATGGCTCAGCTGGAAGTCTCAAATCCCTTTCTGAAAGGGATTCTCCATCTGACCCCCGCAGCCCCACACCACCTTGGTATTTAAACTTTGTTTTGGAGAAGCTCACTCTCCCACCTTTTGAACCAGCGATGAGCTGTGATTTGCCACTTCCTGTCCTGGAAGACGTTGTTTTTTTAGTTGCCGTTGCCTCCGCTCAAAGAATTTCGGAGCTTTAGTTTGTAAGGAGCCCTATTTAATTTTCCATAGGGACCAGGCGGTCCTCAGGACAAATCCTACGTTTTTTCCTAAGGTGGTTTTGGAGGTCTCACTGAGCCAGTAAGTGGAGCTCCCTGTATATTTTCCGTCCCCTGCGACTAGAGGTGAGGCACTCCTGCACACTATGGATGTGCATTGCGCCCTGCGATGCTATACTCTCCATACAAAATAGTTTCGTAAGGATGACCATCTGTTTCTCTTTTGCCCCCAGATGTTTGGGCAAAGCTGTTTCTAAGCAGTGCCTGTCCAGTTGGTTCGGCAATTGTATTCGCTTCTGCTACCAGAAGTGTGACCAAGCCTCTGCCAGGACCAGTCAGAGGTCATTCTACAAGGGGCATGGCTGCTTCCGCGGCTTTTCTGCGCAGTGTTTCAGCAGCCGATATCTGCGCAGCAGCAACATGAAGTTCTGTCCATACCTTTACCAAACACTACAGTCTGGACATTGCTTCTAGACGGAGGGCAGGTTTCAGCCTAGCTGTTCTGAAGGGCCTTCTGTTCTAGGTTGGTTCCACTTTGTTTTCCTTAGTTGTAGGAGTTTTTCCTCCTCCTTTGTTTCTCTCGGTCTCGCTGCGGAGGGACTGCTTGGTATTCAGTCCTGTATGTGATGACCTACTGAACGAACCCTCTCGAAGTAAGATGGTACAGTTATGTAGGAACTTACTGTAACAGTAATCTTCGAGGGGTTCCTTCAGTAGGTCATATCCCCCTTATTTATTTATTTATGGACTCCAGCATCTGTTTCCTCCTGCTGTCAGGCCTATTCCAGGCTCCGGCGGGAGAACTGCAGGGTGGGTGTGGTGGGACCGTCCACTATATAGTGTCAAGCTGACGTGAGTAACGTGACGTCGGGTGGGTGGTCCCCCATTGGGTATTACTAGAAAGTCTGCCTTGCGGCCAGACGCCAGGTGGCGCTAGTCCTGTATATGATGACCTACTGAAGGAAACCTCTCTCTAAGATCTACTGTTGCGGTAAGTTCCTACGTAACTGTACTTTCTGTCTTTTAATGTTTTTAAATAAAAAAAAATATAAGTAGCCACACAAGCCCACGGCAGCTCCAGAAGACTGGCATGATCTCCCATTCACAAGCCTGTTAACTTTCCTTTAACTTCTGTCCAGATGTTCATCTCCAGTATTGTCCCTGCCATTGAGGTAAGATTCAGTGGTCTATAGTTACATGTAATAGGCATAAAAAATATATTTCTAGGAGCGTGGATATGTTCATCCACACTCTTTGGCATGTCCCCTTCTGCTTTAAATCTCACCGGAAGTCTTCAAGCTGGCTTTTCCCACCCCACCCCCGGTGGTATATACCTCGGCTCCGCCCCATGACGCCAGATCTTCCTTTCCGCTGGAAGATTAAGGTTGCCTCCCTCGTGCTCACACATTTTGTTGGCCGAGGCTTTCAAACGGTCGGTTTTACCGAAAATTCACATTGTTCACGTTAGTGATCGCAAGTTTGCTGCTTCGATCATGGAAGATGAGTCTTCCACCGGATATTGTCGGTGCCCTTGCAGCCAGAAGATGTCTCACATAGATTCCCCACACTGCGTGCATCTATTGCCTCTGTGTAGACCATGACATCTCGAAATGCAATCTGTCTTGCCTTTAATCCCAGCGTCCTTGACTACCATCCAGCACACCTGAAGCTGGGGAGGCCGGAGAAGAGGAACCCTCCGGTGAAATCCAAGGAGGCTCGGTGGGCGGTTTCCGCGGCTGCGGGATCCGCCGAGCAGTTGGAACGCATGCAAGTGTTTGAAGAGGAAGCGGCTTGTGCTGTGGATTCCTCTCGGAGCTTCTTCGTTCTGCTCAATCTGGGCTGCACTGTCTCGGATTCCTTCAGAGAGTTGCGTCAGTCTCTCCCGACCAAGGGAAAGGCGCCTGCGGGCTCGCACTCCTCTCTATCCTGTAAGCGGAAGAAGGATCCGGGAGCATCTTCGTCTTGACAAAGACGTTCTTGGGAGCGGGAGAGATCTCAGTCCCAGGAGCATGCAGTCTCGACTTCGGTCAAGATCACTTTATCGGCTGCTGGCTGTTCGGCTGTGTCGTCGGACCAGTCGACCGAATTATCTGTCGACTAGGTCAAAATCGTTATCAATTCCATCTCGCCTACTCCAGTCCATGATTCCCTCGATCGAACCCCTAATCTGGTCTTTCGAGATGACGAGACCCAGCCTGCTGGGGCTTCAATCGAAGCTGTAGTCCCTGATCCCGGGAAATCACCGGTCCCACTGGTGTCTCCTGAGCAACAGTCTGCCTACCCGATCTCAATCGAGATCTCTGACCCCCTCGTCTGACAGGCTGAGGAAGAGCCATAAGCGCTCTAAAAAGAGGCAGCGCAATCGGTCGTCCTCATCCTCCTCGGATGAGGAGAGGCTCCGGCAGAAACTCCGACGCTACGAGGACCTCATGTGGCAACAGCTAATTCTGACCGGGCACAAGCACACTCTAGCTTCTACACCAGTCATTACCTGGCTTTTGCGTCCTAGGCCGAAGCCGACTCCTTCGGAGCCGATTTTTAAAACTGTTCCTCAGCCCGCAGAGCTGGCAAAGCCACCTGTTTGGCCCAAAATGGTCTCTCCACTAATTGTGGTGGAACCACCACCCAAACAGCCTGTGGGAGGGGCTCCTTCCGAGGAAGACAAACCAGACACCAGGCTTCCCTAGCGATTGTCGGTCATGGTCACCCCGGATCGCCCTCGACAGGTCAAAAGTAACCTGGGTGGTAGACCTCTGTATCCAGATTCCTCGGATTCGGACATCACTGGCTTGCATTCACATCCAGATGATGATGAATCGACCATTGGCCTGGAGACGGAGGAAGGTCCTTCGTCTTTTCAAGGGATCCTTTGCCTCATCTCTGAATCTACAGGGATACCCCTGGAGCCAATCCAGAAAAAGGTGGAGTACTCTCTTATGGACATCCTTAAGAGAGGGGATACCCCCGACGGAGGCCTTTCCTGTAGCTGAGGCTATTGTCGGCTCGGCCCTAGAACTTTGGCAGTGCCCTGCCTCTTGTCCAGCTCCGTCTGCCCATGGGGTCCCTTGCAGGGTTCACAGAGCACCCTTCGGCCGAGAGCCTGGTGACTGCCTCTGTGTTCAGGCGTACTGGCAGTTCTGCCGACACTGACCGACCTCTTGATAGAGTCCAAGCTTTTGGACCATTCAGTCAGGAAGGTCTATGCGGCTTTCTCCTTGGGCCGTCGTCAGGCAAGTTTGGCCATCGTCATGGCACACTTCTCTCACACCCTTCTTGAGTCACTAGACTTGAGTCCTCCCACATCTCCCCATGGACGTGCAGACCACGGTCAAGCAGGTCCGGGATCCTGGCCGAGCTGTTGCCAAACAGCAGCTTCAGATGGCTGTGGACATTGTGGATTCCTGTGCCAACTCGATGGCTGCCGCAGTTGCCTCTCGTCGCAGGGTTTGGCTGAGGCTCTCCTCCTTTCCGGCGGATACCCAGCCCAGACTAGCTGATGTGCTGTTCCTTGGGACCGGCTTGTTTGGCCCAGGAGTGGCTAGTCACCTTCAGCGCATTGAGCAGTCCAGTGCCACCTTGGAAGCTAGTTCTGCCAAGAGTTCTTCGGGCAAGAACCAGCAGAAGAAAAAGCCTTTTCGGCATTCCTCCCTTGCGGCTCAGCAGTCCTCCTTTTCAAGATGGACAGCAGCAAGCTCAAGCTTGGCGCCCCCGGCCGAAGCCTGGACCCCAACAGGCCTGTAAAGGAGGGCGAGGTTCAGGTTCTGGAGTCTCCTCCTCCAGGCCTGCTCAGTGACGGGGCGGGGGCTGTCAACCTCTCTCCCATCACCTCAGCTCTGGGTCCTCCCGTGGGGGGCCGGCTCCGCCACTTCCTTTCCGCCTGGTTTGCTGTCACTTCGGACAGGTGGGTTCTCGAAGTGGTCGGTCAGGGACTGCCTCTGGAATTCAAGCAGTATCCTCCAAGCCGAGCTTGTGCCCCTCGGGAGGAAAAAGTATCTGCTCAGACCCAGTCGGCTCTCCGAGATGACATCGCTCAGCTCCTCCTTCACAAGGAGGCAGTAGCTCCGTGGCGGATCCTCCAGCAGACCCAGGCTTTGCCTCCAGGTACTTCCGGGTGCCGGGGGGGGGGGCTGGCGCGCCATTCTAGATCTGCATGACCTGAATCAGTATCTCAGGTCACGCACCTTTCGGATGGTCACTCAGTCTCAGATAATACCATCCTTGGAGAGAAACATGTGGTTCTGTTCACTGGATCTGCAGGACGCGTTCTTTCACGTCCCAATCTGTCCGTCCCATCAGCAGTTCCTCCGCTTCAGGGTCGAAGGGACCCTGTACGATTTCCAAGCCATGCTGTTTGGCCTGTCATTGGCCCCACGGGTCTTCACCAGATGCATTGCAGTGGTGGCAGCCCATCTGGGGGGGGGGGGGATGGTGTCAGGATTTATCTTTGCTTCAACGATTGGCTTCTAGCAGGATCCACCCAACAGGAGGTGGAGAGATCCAGGGACCTGGCCCTCCAGACCTGCTTCCAACTCTGCCTCCTGATCAACAAGGCCAAGTCGGAACTCTAGTGCTGTCTCAGGTGATGGGCTTCTTCCGGGCAGAGCTTGACTCTTGTCAAGCCAGAACTCTGCTCCCGACGGACAGGGCGGAGGTTCTTTCCTCCTTTGCCAAATCATTTCTGGTTGGGTAATTGGCCCTGCCCGGGACTTTCTGCGCCTTCTGTGTTACATTGCAGCATGCACCTCTTGTCCTTTGGGGTCAGTTTCACATGCGCCCCCTCCGATGGGAGCTGGTCGCCCAGTGGACTCAGTGCCACAGTCATTTCGACCAGCTGATCAGTGTAACCCAGAAGATGTGGTACGCTGTCCAGTGGTGGACCGCCCCAGACCAGTTGCAGGAAGGGATCCAGTTTGTCCACCCTGAGCCTGTGGTCATCCTCACGACCGATCCCTTTCTCATGGGCTGGGGATCCCACATCGGGGACAAAAGGGCCTGGGGGCTCTGGACCCCCAAGGAGTCCCGAAGCCACATCAACTTGTTGGAGCTCAGAGCAGTCAGACTGGCACTTTCAGCTTTCGCTCCTCCGCTCCAGGGTCAAGTGGTTCAAGTCCAGATGGACAACACCACGACCATGTACTACCTCAACAAGCAGGGTGGCACGCACTCCTGTCTGCTGTGCAAGGAGGCGCTCCGCATCTGGACCCTCGTGAGTCAATTGTGGGGCAGATCTCCTAGCCGTCCATGTGGCAGGAGCCTCAAACCATCTGGTGGATGCTCTCGGCCGCTTAGGCCAGACATCCCACGAGTGGTCTCTCCATCCAGAGGTAGCTTACAGCCTGTTATCCCACTGGGGCAAACTGATGATGGACCTCTTTTCCTCCAGGGGAAAACACCAAGCTGAGGCTGTTTCATGTCCACCCTCCTCAGCAGGGTTCGCTACAGGGGGATGCCTTCTCAAGGCCATGGACCCCAGGCCTCCTCTACGCCTTCCCTCCATTTCCCTTGATCCACAAGGTGCTTCTCAAGGTGAGGAGGGACAAGGCGAAGGTGATTCTGGTAGCCCCAGACTGGCCGCACCAGTTCTGGTATCCAGATCTCCTCAGCCTCAGCTGCAGGCCCCAGGAGCAGCTTTGCACACGCCCGGACCTGATATCATTCAATCAGGGGAAGGTATTCCATCCAGACCTTCAATCCTTGCACCTCACAGCCTGGTACCTGAGCAGCTAGAGTTCCAGGCTTTGGGTCTTTACGAAGATATCTACACCATGGTGGAGGCATCCAGAATGGAATCGACCAGGAAATGTTATGCCTTCATATGGAAAAGGTTTTCCATTTGGTGTCAGGGCAAGGGCCTGGACCCTCTGTCCTGTCCAGTGGCTAACATTCTTGACTAACTTTGGTCGCTTCCAAAGGGGTTCTTTGATCCTCAACCCTTAAGGTGCACCTGGCAGCCATCTCTGCTTACCGGGTGCGGGCTGGTCAGCCGACGGTGGCGCAGGAGACAGTGGTCGGGTGCTTTTTCAAAGGCCTGGATCACATATCCCTTCTGGTGCATGAACCTTCACCTCCATGGGATCTACTGCTGGTGCTGGCAAAGCTCATGGGCAAGCCATTCGAACCAATGCACAAGTGTGTCTTGTCACACTTGCCGTGAAAGACTGCCTTCCTGGTGGCTATCACATCTGCCAGGACAGGGGAACTCCAGCACTTTCGGTGGACTCCCCTTATCTGGTCTTCCACAGGGACAAGGTTGTCCTATGCCCCCACCTGAAATTCCTTCCGAAGGTGGTGTCAGAGTTTTACTGTAACCAGGTGTTAACTCTGCCAGTATACTACCCTAATTACACCTCTGAGGCAGAGTACAGGCTCCATACTTTGGACCCGAGATGTGCTCTCTCCTACTATAAGGAGAGGACGGTGGAAATTCAGGGAGAGGTTCGCCAGCTGTTTGTCACCTACGCTGAAGCCGCTTCTGGCAGAGCTGCAGCAAAACGGACCATTGCAAGGTGGATTACATCATGCATAGGTCTGTGCTACGAGTTGGCGGGCAAGGAGCCTCCCAGAGGGATGAGAGCTCATTCTACCTGCTATACTGCTGCATCGGTGGCTGCTTCCAGGGACATCCCTATCCAGCTAATCTGTCAGTCTGCCACCTGGAAGATGGCAAACACCTTTACCACCCACTACCACATCAACCTCGAGTCTCGCCGCGGTGCTAGTTTTGGGGCCTCAGTTCTCGAATCTCTGTTCCCTAAGTAGGGGGTGTGCGCCTTGCCTCCCTCCTCCCGGAGAACTGCTAGGAGTCTGCCAAAGAGTGTGGATGAACAACATATCCACGCTCCCAGAAAAACAGGCTACTCATCTGTAACAGTAGTTCTAGGAGTGGTATTTGTTCATCCACACGGACCCACCTGACCTCCCCGGCTGCGGTCGCACACAACCTAGCTTCCAGCAGGCTAAGATCTGGTGTCTTGAGGTGGAGCAGAGGTGTGTGTATATATATACATCACCCAGGTGGATGGAAGAAGTAAGCTTGAAAACTTCCGGTGAGATTTAAAGCAGAAGGGGACATGCCAAAGAGTGTGGATGAACAACATAAACCACTCCTAGAACTACTGATCTTGCTTCAAGGGGGAGCTCTTGCAGCAGGCTATAACCATTATGACTAACGCCTTAGGACCCACCAGAAAAACTCATAGCTAGCCGTACCCAGCAGGGACCGCCTGCGGACGTCTGCTCCACACTGACGTCTGTCACGGTACAAAAGGGGGCGGACCCAGCTCCACCCCATTTCCCGCCACGACCCACTCGCGTTGGGGAAGTTCTGGCTACTCTAGCCCAGGAAAAAAAATTAAAAATTTAGTTAGTGTTTTCTTCAGAGATTTTCATCCTTCGGGTATCAGTCGACCGTTTCATCGCCTTTGGTTCCTCTGACTGCAGTCCGATGTATGTCATCGCCGTCGTCGGTGTCCTCCGGGCCCAAAAGGAACAAGTGTCGCTGTGGCCGCCAAATTCCCTCCAAAGAAGGCCACGTTGAATGCGTCTTCTGTCTGGGCCCAGACCACGACAGCGCGACCTGCAGCATCTGTCGAGGCTTCACCAGCAGGACCAGAATTAGGCACCTGAAGGCTCTCAAGGCCCACCTTGTGGAGAAAAAAATGGACGCTCTGCGTTCCTCAAGGGGACAAGGGCAAGCATCTGGTCAAGTCCCGCAAATGCTCCTGCGACAAGGACAGTAGCCGGTCCCACCATCGCTCTAGATCTGTCCCGCTCTCACTCTTCCCCCAAAGAAGTCCTCTAGCTCGGGGGACCGCCGCGAACACCCAGAAGACTCCAAGGTTTCGAGCCCTCCTGCTAAGAAACCGGCGCCAGCCAAGGCAGGAACACTGGAGGAGAAACCAGTTACCCCAAGGTGGCTCCTATTAGGGTTACCCCCTGACCTCTTCGGCACAGGCTACGGTGCCTAAGAAAGCCTCGGCCTTGCCCACTTCGGGCAAACCGCCAGGCGAGAAGGTTACCATGGCACGAACGCCCATCAAACCGACATCTGACCACATACCGACCCGGTAGAGGCGATTATGGTGGAAGTACCCGCAGCAGGGGTGGCTTTTGGTACCCCCCAATCCTCCACCTTGCAGGGTTCTGTGAGTGGTTCGCCCTCCCACGACCTCCCTGATACGGCTTCAAGCCCCTGTTTCCAGGTTCAGCAGCCACGGTCTTCAACAAAGACGAACTGCAGGAGCTTTTTTCATTCTGGTGGAGTCAGGTGAGAAAACAGTCTCCGCCGAAGCTGGACCCGACGCCAGACCCTAACTGTCTGGACAACAGGGAACCCGAGGGGCTTCCCATTCCTGGCCCGCGGAAGACCCCTAGCGGGTGCTGCCGCGCCCGCCCTCCAAGGTTCGGTACTGGTCCAGGACCCATTCCCGCTCTCGTAGGCGGGCCCGCTCCCACTCCAGACGTCAGTCCGCAGACCGACATCAGTTGTTGCTCCGTCTGTCCTGCAGTAGTCGCTGGTCCTCGGAAAGACCTTGGTCCGTAGCTACTGGACGCCGATCGGGGTAGTCTGAGATGCAGCTCGGGGCGTTCAGGGCCCAGTAGCAGGTCAACCACCCCTTCTACCTCATCCCTCTTGGGAGTCGGGGGTGGGGGGGTCCCCGGGGGGAAAAAAGGACCAACCCCGCTCGCCTCCTGACGATCCGACCTTCATGGATGTCATGATGCACATCCAGGCCTCCAGTTAATGGGAGACTGAGGATCTGGATCTGGAACCCCGGCGACTGGCCAAGTACCTGAGGCAAAAGGAGCCCAAGCCTCTAGTGGTGCCTCCTTTGGTGGATACCTTCCAGGACCTTACCAGGATTACTTTTAAGCATCCAGTTTCGGTTCAGGCAGTATAGAGCCCCGAAGGATGAGCTTTTCATGGCAGAAGACCCTCAGGCCGACTCTTCGGTGAGTACGGCTTCCTACGATAAGTCAAAGCATCCTAAACACCTAAGCTCCCAGTCCCTTGACCCAGAATCCTGCATTAGATCGCTCAACTTCCTCACGCATATTGTCCAGTACCAGAATGCACTATGGGAGAGAGGACAGGAGATGGCCAGTGCCTTGCCAGACTCCGCACAAAAGACTGGGCTTCTGGATATATTAGTCGGGTTCGGATATAGGCACGCATGTTTTCCGTGCCTCATACGATAACGGCGGCCAGAGCGGCAGTGTCAGGTGTCTGCCTCCAGCACCATGCCTGGTTGAGGGTCTCTGGTTTTCACAAAGATCTGCAGTCTGGAATCCAGGACCTCCCGTTCCAGGGTTCCGTCCTTTTGAGGCAGGAGACGGGGTCTCTGATCTCTCGTCTCCAGGAGTCTGGCAAGTCTATCTGGTCTGTCGGGCAAATATACATAGGGGACCAGAGATGAGCAAGACGACTCCTTTTTCACAAGCCCTCAGGTGTTCAGACCCAAGGAAACCAACAGGACCAGAAAAGCAGCTTCAAAAGGAGAGCCGGCAACCAGCAACCTGGAGCGCTCTTCGAGGCCCCAAATCCTCCCAAGCCTCTCTGGCCTCCCGGCTCTTCCCAATGACTCCCTCCGCCCCGGAGGTACGGTGGAGGTGGAGTCGCTTCTCCCTTCATCTGAAGGGTTGGAGCTCCATTACAGCGGACCAACGGGTCCTAGACATTATACAGAGAGGACACACACTGGAGTTCACCGAAATTCCTCCAGATACTCCACCGAGGTCCTCAGGATATCCTCCTCCTCACATACCTCTCATAGGAGAAATCCAGGCCCTCTTGGGGGGAAAAAAGGACGATGGAACCAGTTCCTCTGCAGCAGCAGGGAAAGGGATTTTACTCCCATTTTTTCCTAGTTCCAAAGAAAATGCATAATCTTCTGCCCATCCTGAACCTCGGCTCTTTGAACAACTATATAGAGTACTGAAGGTTCAGGATGGTGACCCTTCAAGGTCTTATTCCTCTGCTGCACCAGGGAGACTGGCTGTGCTCCCTAGACATGCAAGATGCATACATGCACATCGGGGTCTTTCCCCCTCACAGGAAGTTTCTGAGATTCCACTTCCAGGAGGAGCATTATCAGTTTCGGGTTCTTCTGTTCAGCCTCTCCTCCAATCCTCGAGTCTTCACCAAATGTTTGGCAGTGGTAGCTACAGCTCTAAGGCGCTTGGGGTATTATGTCTTCCCTTACCTCGACGATTGGCTGCTTGCGGCCCCATCCGGGGTGCGCCTACTTCAAGCTCTCTCGGAGACACCTATACTGTGTTCCGAGAGGTGGGGGTCACCCTGAACCTTCTAAGGTCATCCCCAGAGCCCAGCCAAAAACTTGTCTTTATAGGGGCGGTCCTGGACTCGATCCAGGGCATGACTTTTCTGCCTCCAGAGAGGGGCGATCGCCTGCGGGAAATAGCCGGATTGGTTCTAGTAACTTCTCAGGTCCAGGCCAGGACATTCCTCAGGCTTCTGGGGCACATGGCGGCGGCCATTCCTGTCACTCCTTTGGCCCGTCTCCACATGAGTCCCACAATGGATGCTCAGGGTGCAGTGGGACCAATGCTCAAACGACATACCAAGTGGTCACAGTCAGTAAAGAGGACACTTCTTTGGTGGCTGGACCCTCTCAGTTTAGAGAATGGGGTCCCTTTCCATCGGGAGCCTCCAAATCAGACCTCAACAATGGAATGTGTCAAATTTGGTGGGGGCGCACCTGGGGACCCACCAAACACAAGGTGTCTGGACCTTAGAGGAGCGCGACCTCCACATGAATGCACTGGAGCGGTCCTCAGTGTGCCGATTGCCTTTCAAGAGGACCTTGTCCCAGGCTCTGTCCTTGTTCAGACGGACAACATGGCAGTCGTCCTTTTACATCAACAAGCAAGGGGGAACATACTCCTACCCCGTATGCAGGGAGGCGACGAGTCTGGTACTCTGCTCTGGAGCATCGCATTTACCTGACTGCAGTGCATGTTGCAGGCATCCAAAACGCCTTGGCAGACAGCCTAAGCAGGTCTCAGTCCAAGGCGCACAAGTGGGAGGTGCTACATTCAGTAGCAGACCAGCTCTTTGACACATGGGGTCATCCAGAGCTGGAGCTCTTTGCATCCGCACGCAATGCCAAATTGCCAGTTTTCTGCTCGTGCCTGGTTTTTTTTCTGGCCAGACACGTTGTCCATTTGTTGGGCAGGGAAGTTTCTTTACGTCTTCCCTCCCTTCCCTGTCATTCAGAGTCTCCTGTTGAAGATGCAGGCTGAGGGGGCTCGAATGATTCTAATCGCCCCATTGTGGCCTCGGCAGCTTTAGTTCCCGCTACTTCAGCAGTTGTCCTCGGAACCTCCAGTTCTGCTCCCAGTATGCTCGCAGTTGCTGTCCCAGGATCGGGGCTTGCTGGTCCATCTGGATCTCGAGTCTCTGCACCTTCATGCTTGGCTCCTGCAGACGTAGTAAGGGCAAGGTTTGGGGTCTCCCAGGAGGTGGCAGACATCCTTGTCTCGTCGAGAAAACCCTCTACTCGCTCCGCTTATGCTATGAAGTGGAAGCGTTTTTGTCTCTGGGCTTCGTCTCACCGTCTGAACCCCCTTACATGTCCGGTGAACTCCGCATTACAGTATCTCCTCTCCTTATACCATCAAGGCTTGAACTACTCTTCAGTAAAGGTGCACATGTGGGCCATCTCTGCATATCATGTCCTCTTGGGGCTAGAACCTTGGCCCAACTGGACATGTCCCGCACCTTTTTACGAGGAATTCTGCATATGAGACCTCCCATCAAGGATCCTATCCTTCCCTCCCTTAGGTCCTTCTGTTTGTGTTGGAGAAGCTCACGCTCCCCCCATTTGAACCAGCGGCTGAGTGTGAGCTGTGTTATCTTTCCTGGAAGGTGGTGTTTTTTTTTTTTTGCTGTTACTTCGGCTCAAAGAGCTTCTGAGCTCCAGGCTCTGATGTGTAAAGAGCCTTTTTCACTTTTCACAGGGAAACAGTTTTCCTCAGAAGAAATCCAAAGTTCCTTCCTAAAGTAGTCTCGTAGTTGACCCACAACCAGTTGGTTGACCTTCCAGTTTATTTTCCTTCTTCGTCTAACAAGGGAGAAGCTCTCCTTCACACTCTGGACAGTCTCACAAGGCATTGAGGTACTACCTCAAGCGCACAGCTGCACACCATAACTCGGAGCAACTGTTTGTGGCATTTGCGCCACAACAGGCAACCTGGTGTCCAAGCAGACTATTTCGAAGTGGCTTGTCCACTGTATTGTGTTTTGCTATGAAAAACACAATATACCCCTTCCGGGTCCGGTTAGGGGTCACTCCACCAGAGGGGTTTCGCCTTTTTTCACCGTACTGAATGTCTCTATAAGGGACGTGTGTGGCCGCCACCTGGAATTCTGCACACTTTTTCGTGAAGCACTATAGCCTGGACATTGCATCCAGGCGCCATGCTGGTTTTGGCTTGGCAGTCCTTCAGGGGCTTCTTTCCTGACTGGCCGAGTGGTCAGCATTGTTTTTGCCCTTCCTCCTCCTGGGATTGGGCACCTCCTTGGTGCGGGACTGCTTGGGATTCAGTCCTAATAGTTACAGTCTGCTGCAAGAGCTTCTCCTCGAAGTAAGATGGTTCAGTTATGTAAGAACTTACTGTAACAGTCTGTCTTCGAGGGGAGCACTTGCTGCAGGCACTGGTTTCCCGCCTTCCGTCCGCTGAGGTGAGGTATTCAGGACATCATCTTCAGACTTCGCCCCCTTCTCTCATTGGGGCCCATTCGCGGGTCTTAGCGGGGGAACTGAGGTGGAACTGGGTCCGCCCCCTTTTTGTATCGTGACCAATGTCTGGTGCGGTACCTGCTGGGTATTACTAGCTAAGAGTTTTTCTGATGGGTCGTAAGGCCTGCGGCGTTGGTCCTAATGGTTATAGCCTGTTGCAAGAGCTCCCCTCGAAGATATACTGTTACAATACGTTTCTATGTAACTGTACATTACAGGTGAGTAACCTGTTTGTGGGGTTTTTTTTTTTTTCTTTTTTTGGGGGGGGTCAACTTCTGGTGTTTTGGGTAAGTTTTTCCTTTGTTTTAGATTTCCATTGTTGGTGTTCTGTGAACTTTGGTTCAAGTCCCATTCAGTTACTTTGAGAATTCTTTCACTTTAGTCTTTGTCTGCTTTTCGTCAAAAGCTGTCTTTTTTTTTTTTTATTTCTTGTTCTTCATGTCAAATTACACTCCCCACCCCCGCGGTTGCTGCCATTTTTTCCTGTACTATGCAGACTCCTTAGTGTGTCTGTAGATGGATTTAGTTAGCAGAGCCTTTCTTGATAAAATTGCCTGTGTATTTTTCCCTACTGCCCCACCCCCACCAAACACAAATTTCACAGTAGGGTCTGAACTGTGGATTCAAATCTTCGATGTCAGGTGCTCTGGACATCGGCTGATAAAGTAGTAGTAATTTTTCTAATTTGCATCAGTTTTACTAATTACATTTCTTCATGGATATGTAGGAAGCTAAAAAGTTCCCACTTCTGGTGGGGTCGTAGGGAGGGGAGTAGGTATGTGCCATTCTCAGTTTTTAAAAGGGAATCCAAAAATGTGTACTAATATTACATAACTGGATTTTGGAACAGGGACACTTTGTTATTTGAACTGATAAGTGTTGGAGAGAGATTACAGATTCCACAGGGAGGATTTGAAGAAATTAACAAAAAAAATATTTCTGTTCAAGGCTAATTCAGATTGCAACCCCCTGCATTTTGTGCTAGCAGATGTATTTTTAAAAAATGGCATTATTTTTTTACAGGTTCCTTCCCTGACTGAACAAGAGCAAGAGGCTGCACAGCTGGTAAAGTGCCAGTCTTTGATGTCAGCAGACCTGAGTGAGGTATTGTGCATTATAATATATGGGGGGGGGCCCTTATTAACTAAAATCAAGCAGATTACAACCTTATAATATATGGTTACCATTTATGTATAAAAATCAGCCTGCTCAAAATCATCGTTAAGCACATTCTAAACAGTTATGCGCATTCCAAACAGTTGTTATGCACAGTTCAAAGGTCATACAATTTTAAATTTCTTATTTATTCTACACATAGCTACTTACTAACCACCCAGTGCCCGAAGCCATACTTGTTACCTTCCAAAAGTCAGGAAATCTGATTTTGTTATGTGGGTAGAACAAAGAAATGGTAAGATTTTTTGTTTTCACTTCACTGGGGGTCTGTCACTCTAATGTAAAAAAACATATACTATAAAAAAAATAAAATATGGTCTGCTACACACAACTCTGCATGTGTTTCCATCTTGGGGTTGAGATGACAGCATAGACCTCTTGAGCTTCGCTCTCGAGGTTCACATGCTGTCATCTTAATCCCTCAATGGAAACACAGCCTTGTTGTGTGTGTTTGCCCATACATTATTCTCTATGTTATGCCATCGTTATGACGTCACTCTCTTGTTAACCCTTCTTGAGTATGTCATATCAATGGTATAACAAAATGGAATGCTCGCAGCAATCAATGTTCTAAAAAAACAATGCTCACTGCAATCAATGTTCTGTAAGTAAGCAATAAGACACGACAGTGTGTGTGTGTTAGACACTTTAACACACGGCGTAGTGAGGCACAAGGCCACCAGCCGAGTGCGTCCAGCCTCCTACTCGTGTGTTAAAGTGTCTAACACGCAGACCCTGAAGTGGCTTATTGCACTTATGAAATGGCTATCAAAATACAAATGTGATGGCTAAAATGTATAGTATTTAATTGAGAAAAAGTTAAATGTTTAAATTTTTAATAGAATAGTTCCTCCGCCTACTTTGTTTTTTGAGTTGAGAACTTTTGACCTGTTTAGGCTTCCGTTGTGTATTGTTTCCCCATGTAGTTGTCATGGCAACACTCTTACCCCCCCCCCCCGAAAACTATCCAATTGGCAGCACTCCTAATTTTGTTTTGTTGTGTTTTTTAAGAATCTGGTTGATCCTATCTTTATTTAACACAAAAAAAAGTATCTGGTTGATCCTGCTCTTTGCCACCGTCAGGCGATACCAGGAACAGCAAGCCCGTGGCAGACTGGCTTCAGAGTAAAGTGAGTTATGAATTGAGCGCTTCCTCTGGCTCCAGCAGTGGGAAGGGGGGCGAAACCATCGGTTTCTCACTGCTGCACTGGCTCCTGTGGCTGTTGCTTGGCATCCGTCAGCCAGGAACAGGGGAGGGTTCAAGTGCCGTGTCTGTCGTACGGTAATTACACCGCAGTGTTGTGTTGAGCGGGCAGGCTACGAGACGATTGTGATCGTGGAAGTTGCTTTTAAAAAAAAAAAAAAAAAATCATGCAGTTTGTGCACTTACTTCAATATGTACGAGTTAGTTTCACAGTAAGGGTGGCATCGCTTGTGGCACAAAACAAGATGGCGGCTATTTGTTGTTTTTTTTTTTTTTTTAACATTCTTTGTGGGCAACATCACCCATATCAATGCCCACTGGGTATTGCCTGGTCTTATTCCTGTGTTGTTAGACACTTTAGCACACAGTCAGTGGCCAATGAGAATGCTTGAATTTCAATGCCCATTTCATAAAGTAATTCAATACACAATCGCAGAATCTTGGTAGCCCATACACTATAAAATAGAATGCATGGTCTTTGGTTAACAACCGTGCTGAAAACACTTCTTGAGGTTGCCATGACAACTGAAAAACTTTCAAGCTGCGCTCTCGAGGTTTACAGTGGTGTCATGGCAATCTCTCTAAGTGTTTACAGTGTGGTTAGTAAAGGGACACTGTCAACCTTTTTTGCATCATTATTTTTAGGTAAAAACCCACATTTTTTGATTACACAGTCTCTAAAATTCATTGATGTTGCTGGTTGTTTTATCTGCCTCCTTGCTTATTTGTATTGAAATGCATGGTAATGTATAGCTAGCTATTTCATCTCTGATTACAAGTACCTTTCAGCTAAACATAGCTCATTTACAAAGGTTCCACTTCAGTGGGGGGGGGGTAACAAACGGACAAAGGGGAGCTAAATAAGTGATATACAGGCAAACATTGGCAATACATCATAGTAAACAGCGGTGGATAGAAAGGAGCTAATAAATGAATATCTGGCAAACATTGGGAATATTTTATACATCATGGTCAGCATTAGTATTTGCGAGAGGAGAGAGAGAGAGAGAGAGGATAAAGAGAGAAAGTTATTTTAGCGCACTAGGGGATTAAGTGTGGAAGTAGTTTAAAGCTATGCCCAGCTTTGTTTTGCTTCAAATCATTGAACTACTCTTAGTGCACACTTCCTGAACGTTAGAAACACTCTCAAACAGTGCAGCCACTCATGGTACAATAGTGTCCGCTACTCCCACTGCATAGTGAGCGGCCAGATTGTGTTTGTGGTGTTCCTGAGTCCAGGAAAGGCAGTGGGAGCTGGTCAGGAAATGTAAACAAACGTGTTTTGGTGTGGTAACACTAGTATGGTGGGAATTTTTTTTTTTTTTTTATTTTTTAAGAAAAAAAGGGATCTGAATCAAACTACCAGCTACATCAACAGTCTCTGTAGAATGTGAACAATCATAAAATGTGTTTTTTAAACTAGGGACACTTTGAGGCCTAAGGGGGTTGATAGTGTCCCTTTAACCAAGACCATACGTTATTCTTTATAATGTGCTTGGGACTGTTTATTATCCTCACAGTAATGGTTGCAGCATCCCCAGTGTTTGTAGGAGACCACTGATCAGATGAGCAGGGGGACGAATGTTGCACCATTCATTCTTCTCCCCTCCGCTTCCTGTGTACTTTCTAGTTAACGATTGTCATAGAAATTCATTGCTGACTGTGATTCGTAGCGTTTTGTGTGAAACCCTTGAAATTGGGGAAAGGGTCAAACTCCCTCAAAACATTGACTAGTGGAAACTGGTTGTGTCCAAATGTTTGATTTGCAGTTGTATTTTATCTCTGTTTTGCTCCTCTCATGTTGGAAAAGTGGCTCGGGGTTGCAGAGTCAATCAGCATTATTTGCGTGTCTTATTTTGATGCAGGAGGCATGTTTTGCCCGTTTGCATCAGTTTGCCATATCAAACAGAAACCACAAAGAACAGTACATAAATGTTAACATGTTGGTAACTGGCAAGATGCTTGGAAATGTATCATATGTATGAAATTCTGTACTCGAAATTAAAATTAAATTTCAGATTTCTTTAGAACCCCAGCTTCATATCTAACTGAACAACAGTGTCTTGCTATGCAACAACATTTGAGATTTTTTTCCTTTAAATCACCCCGACAGACCCCTTTCAGCTGGCTGATCTTGGCAGACATCCAGGCCCCAAACCCTCACCTTAACTGGCATATTCCAAAACCTGTCCCCCGTGATGGGGCTTTCATGAGAGTCCTAATCCCTGAGAAGTCTGTATCCAGTGCAGGTGAGTGAGCTGCAGGGTCTCTGAGTACTATGAGCCAGCATTCTTCTGAGTTTAGTCTCCTGGATCATTCAAGAATCTATGTTCTCCCTAGAGCCCACTCTTTGGTCTTGGATCCAGACGCACAAGAGTATAATTAGTCATGCTGGCCCCAGCTGCCTTTGTTCCTTTTTCCCCCCACCATCAAAAGTATGCCTCATCAGGAGAACAGACTTTCAGGTTTCGTCCCCTTGATCTTTAAAAAGATGCACCACGTTAAATTTAATGGGATTTGCACCTGCTAGATCGGTGCCTTACCCCATTCAGATGTTGTTGCTGCAGAGATTATGTCCAATAATGCAAAAGATAGGAAATGCTATGCCTTTGTAAACTTAGCCCCACCGGGTCCCAAAGCCTGCCCGGTTTCTGGGGCTGCCCACGCTCTGGCCCCGCACTACTAAGGTTGTGTGTGTGCTAGGGGAGGCGCGAGAGTCACAGGCATCATTAAAGTCTATGGAGGGTCCTTTCAGGTCGTTTTTTTATATTGTAATGGGCATTTGGTGATGAACGTGGGTACCAGTCGACTAACAAGGGATTTGGTAGTCAACCGTGCCCAAGTTTCATCACCAGCTGCCCATTGCAAAATAAACAATGATCTGAAAGGTACCCCGTAAACTATAATGGAGCTTATCTCACGCCTCCCTAGCATCACGTCACAACTTTAGTGAGTGCGGGCGGCAGAGCATGGGTGACCCAGAGAAACCAGGAAGTCCGGAACCCGTGGGCAAAGTTGACGAGGGATAGCATTTCATCTTTTGCATTATTTTACACAATCTCTGCAGCAATAACATCTGAAATGGTTAAGGCACCAATCAAGTAGGTGCCAATGCTGAGACTGGTAAGTCTCCCAAGTTTCTGGTTTATTTTTACAGTATGTAGTTTTTCTTCTGTTTCTCAACATGCCAGTCTCGGATAAGCAGTTAGGTTGTGGACTGTGGTCTATGGCATTGGGTCCCTCCAGGCATCTGTCCCCTAGACTCCATCTCCAAGACACTCCACCTCGGCAGTGGACTCCGTTCTTCTTAAGTTACATCATGTCTGTCCCTCAGTAACATATGGTACCACGTGCAGTGCTGACTGTCATTGGACAGGCCTGTCTTTGCAGATTTTCTCTGGCATGGACTTCACTATGGGCTTCTTTGCGCCGTTTCCTTCGATCCCCCACAGTGTTATTGGTGTCAAGCATCCACCAGCTTCACTTCATGCATTATGCGTCTTTCTCACTTGTCTTGCATGACTTTCAATTACCTTATCTTGCATTGTTTTTACAATTTGCAACTTCCATCTTACAAACTTGTGTAATTTCGCAAGGAAATATGCTATTGTGTTATATTGAATATCCATGGCACTCCAGACATTACATCATGGGTTTTATCCTACTTGATAGGCTAAGGATGCACATGTGACCCAGGATCAAATTTTGCAGTATACCTTGGTCCCAGGAGTCCCTGCAGGCGCCTCCACCTTGTTTAAATTCCACGCCGCCCTGTCGTCTACTTCATTGCTAGGCATGGGGCAGCCCACATGCCAGTGTTTTGGCCTACTCCTGGGAGCCGCAGTGACCGTGTAGCACAAACCCCCTCCACCTTTCTCACTATTTCCAGCGTTTCTGGTTGTCAGAGACTCCCTGCTTGCTCCAGCTACTCCTGTTCCTCTCCCTTATATAGCAGAGACTACAGTTACCCTGCCTATGCTATTGGCTTTTTCTCTGCTCGATCGGAGATACCGGTGACTCCTTGGGCTGCTCCCCTCTCCCTCAGTGGGGCAGCAGACCCTCACAGCGCATCGAGCAGTGGCATTCCTTCCTCTTATGGGTCGCACTGTCTCCTCCTTTGTGTCGTTGCCCCTCCCAGCTCCCCTATAAGCAGGGCCGAGATGGAATTTGCCTACCAGGTATCGGACAACTCTCAGTCTCGCAGCTCAGATACGGCTTCTTGACTTAGCCGGGCGTAGATGGCTTGGTGGACACCTTATACCCCTTATCTCTGATCTCCTCTAGCGGGATCAGGTTTCTCTGTAGCACCATCAGTCGCCACAGTCCCCAGGCATAGAGTCGCAGGGGAGTGAGTATTCGCGCTTCTGGATGTCGCTCTCGTGGACATATGAGCTCCTCACACAGTGGCTCATAGCTGTTCACACAGCAGTGACACCACAAGGAGCTAAAGCTCAAGAGGGGCACGGTCCGGTGCAGACTGTAGAAAAGAGGTATCTGTACTTTGGTTTGGTTTCTGGCCCCATAGTCCTTCGGCCACCTTGGGCCACTCCCAGTTCATGCACGCTGGTCAGGTGGCCATTCTTTTGACCCCCTTTGGCATGCGCTTGTCTCAGATGGCTGCCATTTTATTAGTTCTTCCTGTCAGCCATCTTAGTCTTTTTTTTTTTTTTTTTATCGTAGAGGAACCTAAGGGACAAAAAGCAGAGATCTCTTCTTACACTAGTTTGTGATACCTGTAATATCTTGCAATGGAGAATCCTCCTTGCTTGGAAAGGAGTGTTTTTGGTTTTGTTTTTTAAGGGCACAAAAGTGCACATTTTTACTGTAATTCTATATGCCTGCATATGACGGCGGAGCATCCAGGGGGTGATTTTGTTAACCCTCACTACCTGGTGCTCTCTGTGGCCCCCACCTGATCTCCTTCCTTCCTTTTTCCTCACCAGATGGTGAAGGCAAAGAAATGCACTACCTGCAGTGCCACCTTGATGCCACATAATTTGGGGCCGCAGTGCCTGGCATGCTTAAATGATTACTATTTCTCCGTGGAACAATCCCTGCCAATGGGTCCTGGCAATCTAGGAACCAGTGGAGCTAGCTGGGTGAACCGGGGGGAGGGGGGGGGGCTTCTCCAAAACCAACAGGCCACTGTGGCCATGATGGCGAGTCAGCAGAACTTTTTATGCTGAAGATAATGGAGAAAGTAGAAGCATTAACTCTGCATAACACGCCATCGCCCCCGGCCCCACATCCGGATCCCACACTGCAGCCCATTGACCAAACTAAGAAGGGGAATTCCGTTCCTAACTTACTAGAGCCAAATATAGGGGTCTAAAACTGTGATGAGGAATTGCCAGATGATGAGGAAGACATGTTCTCGGACGATGGAGAGATGGAAACTGGACTTCACTATGGGCTTCTTTGCGCTGTTTGCTTCGGTCCCCCACAGTGTCATTGTTGTCGGCGCAGGCCTTGGTGTCAAGCATCCACCAGCTTCACTTCATGCAGTTATGTTTTTTTCATGCAGTGTGCGTCTTTCTCACTTGTCTTGCATGATTTTCAATTACATTATCTTGCATCGTGCATTGATTTTACAATTTGCAACTCCCATCTTACAAACTTTGTGTAATTTCACAAGGAAATATGCTATTATATTTACTGGTTAGTACCTATCAACCACTGCCAGTGAGTGCTCAACAGCTCCGTAATTCACATGTGTGAATTACAGATCTCCGTAAACCACAGATACGCAAAAATCTTAACAGAACCTCAAAAAGTTGCCGGACATTATGAAAATTCGGCCCTTCTCCACAGCACTAAGCCATTTAACAAAACGCAGAGTGCTTCACACAAATTCTTGTATATTTTAAAAATAAAGTTCTGGCTGGCCCGGTGGCGTGGAGGATTGAGGCAACATGCCTTACCTCCTGCCACGCTGGCGACCTGTGTTCGTGGTGCGAGCGGGCTGCTAAGGGTCGGCTGGGAAGGGAGGGAGAGGATAGAGTGTCCGAAGGACAGCTCTCCTCTCCCGAGGAGGGGTGGGAACGAATCCGCTGCCTGTCTGACCCCTAGCGGTGGCTGGCACAGTGGACCCACACATAAGGGGTGGATGTGGGGCAGACGTCCAACGTGCCGCGTACGGAAGCATGTGTGGCTCAGCCATTGGCGTCATTGCACACCGCCACGCTCGAGGAATGGGCAGAAAAAGGAGGTAGAAAATCACCGGCTGGCAGGATGAAGACTGCCCCTTGCAGGCTCCACACCCAGCTAGCTGGCACCTCGCTAGCGTGTGAGGCGAGTCCAGTGAATGCCAAGGTGACTGTGCTGGGTGGGCCGTATGGAAGGGGCCCGGGCCGCAGGAGCATAAAGAGAGTAAGAAAATAAAAAAATAAAATGATGGTGGTGCTGCTGACTAACCACCCCGGATTGGGGTTCAGGGAAACTGGATCGGGAGGTGGAAGGCTGTGGCAGAGGGAAGGAATCTTGCAGGCAGGCACAGGACGTCTGGGGACCTTGAGGCACCATATCTCTCTGATGCGACTTCAGGGGGCACCGCCACTGCCACCGAGGGATTGGAACTTCTAGTTAAAATAGAAAAGGGACTGGAAAACAGGGAGCCAGTGGCCTCTAACGACCCGCCACTCTCATGACTGCTGGATGAACCAACTAGAGGACTGGAGACGGAGCGCAGCACAGCTGACTGGATGCCTTACTCCTCCGGTAGGTTTACTTCACGTCCCTGTCGCTTGCTATGTACTCTCTCCTTCCTGTTATCGTCAAAACAAAACGCAAATGTAAAAAAATAAAACTTGAACAAGTGAGGTTTAATGGGGATTTTATGCACACACTCGGTGTGTAATGCCCATATAAACCCCTCTGGTTTTGCCCTCTGGGTTTATGGGGCTTCACACACCTCGGGTGTGCATAAAATTCCCATAAACCACACTTTCTCATGCATTATTCTGTATTTGCCACACAGTTTTCATGTAGTTTGAGCTACTTCAGGTGGACCATTTTCAGGCCCCAGTTGCCTGTCCTGGGGTACACTGTTGGTTTTGTAATGCTGTGCTACAGGATGTCCTAATTCTAGCCTCCGTGTATTCTGAGGTGTTTAATAAAATTTGTCTTATTTACATTTGACTAACATAGTTTGAAATATCTAAAGAAAAACCAATAATGTCCACCCATCTGCTAATGCTGAACAAATGATAAAATTAATGTTAATTATTCTGACCATAAATGTTCAAAAAATACCTCATAGAATCATGCCAGCAGTAAAGGACCTTACGGCCCATTGATTTAAATTCCTTAAGAGATGTAGTAAGGACTGAAGTTTTTCTCTTGGTCCTCTTTGTAATTTGCATATGTTGTACATGAATTATCATATTTACGGATCACTGCATTGGATGATGTTTGTTTAAAATTTTTGTAACTGTTTTTATAATGTGAAGACAGTATGTCAAGCAACAAATGACTTGAAATTGATAAAATTCAGTAATATTTTTAAACTATTTAAACTATACAATGCAATTATCAATCGAATAAAAGATTTCATAAGTTAGTAGAGATTAATACCATAAACTAATAATTTAAAATGTTTTGGAATAATATCGCTGACATAATTCTGTTCTAAGTTTTCGCTTTCAAATATGACATGTTGAGTATGTGTTAGAGAATTGAATACCTTGTAAGGTAAAAAAATTAAAATACCCTCATAAGACTGGAAAAAAAAAAAATAAAACACTAAAATAACTATTTAAGCAAAGAGAAGAGAAATGTGAAAGAAAAATGGAGCTAGAAAAGAATTGGTCTCTTTATTAGAATAATTGGAACGCTAAATACGTGTGCCTTGGCTAGTGAAGGAATACCAACTTGAATGTCTGATGCTGCCTTAGGTTATATTTAATTGTAAGTTTATACAATGGGATGAAAGGATCTGCCATGGGATAGAACAGCATATCCACCGTAGAAACGGGATTAAAAAAAAAAGTGATTCATGCTTAGCAGACCTAACGTGAAATAAATGTAGCTACAATGGAATGAACGGCATTTATTTCACAGTAGCTCATTTATCTCCCCCAATTGTTTTACCAGGAGTAGCACACTAAGCTAAAAAGCTTGGTTACAGGTGTGACCTGGGAGCACAGGGAAGTTAAGTGACTTGCTCAGGGTCACACAATATGCAAGTGGGGGCTGTGGGATTTAAACCCAGGTCTCCAGATTTGCAGCTCAGAGCCTTAAACCATTGTGCTATACTGCCTCCCCCTACATAGTAGCTATGTTAAAGAAAGCAGCAAAGCTCAAAACACCTGAACCCTCCCTCCCCCAAACCAAATGCAACACACCTGCATGGAATAGTACAGAAAGCACATTTCAACACAGAACTGCACCTAGAAACTGAAAGCAGAATCCAAGCAAATAGATGGAGACCAACAGCAGAAAGAGGAGCATCATGAAGAAACAAAATGCAGAGCTTTAAACTACTGTGGAGATGAAACATTTCAAGTAACGTAAACCTCTTAAATTTTTTTTTTTTAAGACACAGGGAAATAAATATTAAATACACCAAAACCACACCTCAAAAAACGACACATTTCAATGCCATATTCTTTCACCCCTATTATATAAACCAAATATGTGTTGGGCTGTTGGTGGAATACAGTATTCATCTGCTGTCATGCACACTGACCTTGGCATCGCTCAGGGCTCCGCTGTGCCACTCATGAAGGAGGTCCGTGTGCACTCGTGCAGATAAATAGTGTATTCCACCACATCTCAAATTATCCCCTATATACATTTAGACCTGGGGATAAAAATTTGTGTAAACTTTCCCATTTTAAATTAAAATTTTCTATATGATTGAAAAGACCATGAGTTTTTCTAGTCTTTAAATTCTGTGTGGTTTTGCAGTGAAATGAATGTTGCACTAATTACTTTCTCATATCTTACATTATTTTTTTTTTTTTTTTCAATTTACAACTCCCGCCTTGAAACTTGCTTTATTTCACAAGGAAGTGTGTTCATTTTCCAGATAGTTTTCATGTAATTTATGCTACTTCAGGTGGACCATTTTCAGGCCCCTTTTGCATGACCTGGGATATGCTGTTGGTTTGGCAATGCTGCCTTATGGGATGCCCTCATTATTCTCTAGATGGGGCACTCTGAGTGTCCATGTTTTTTTTTTTTTTAACACCCTGCACTTTTGGGTAGAAACCAAACCCTTGTGCGGGCCTCATTCTCTCTGAGGTCCCTGGTCACCTTTGGACAATTTTTTTGACTTGTCTCAGTTGTGCACCAGCATGGAGTCTTTCTTCAGTGAGGATAAAGTATCCTTGTGTTTTCCACTAGGATTCTCCTTATTGGACATGGTTGCTTAAACACTTGTAGCCATCCAGAAATACTAAAGAATAGTTTAGTCCTATACAGGAAAATGCTAATTTTTTTTTGTGTGGTACATTCTCTGCTTTTCAGGCTTTTGCCACTGAGACTGTTGGTTAGGAGTTCCATAGCCATATATAACTATCAACATTTGGCCAAGGGGAACATTCTGTCCTTGTATCCCCTGCAACAGAGAAATAGCTAGACAAAAATACGTATACCAGGACCATGTTTGTTGCACCATCTGGCACAATAAATACAGCTTCTGTACATCATGCCACTGGTTGGTGCCACCAGCTGTACACGAGAAAATAAAGTTGCCGTATATTGTTCCTTCAGATGTCCATGTACCACCCCAGAGCCTCTGATGTTGTATGGTCCCTGGGATGCAGAGACAATTTTAGTGGCCAGCTCTTCTAGTTTTGACTCCCAGGAATAAAATTACAGAAGGGATCAGCCAATTCTGCATTAGGATTCATGGATAAAGGCTGCAGTTCAAAGCCTTTTTGTTGACCCCCTAAAGTACAATTGTAGACCATGGAATATGTCTTCCTATACCCATGGCCTGCAAGACATTCTGTCTTCGGCCTCATCTGGTGCAGTAGCTGATTCTGGTAGTGTGTGTCTGTATGGCTAATGCACTTCTCGTGTCAGCGCTGCTTGCATCTCAGCTGCACACTTTTCTCCCAAGTTAACAAATCTGGACCAGCTTTAGTATAGCTGCCAGGTTGGAGGCAGCAAGGCGTTAGACAAGGGTGTCCTTTGCTTCTAACCCCAGTAATACTCAGGTATTCATAACTTCTGCAGTGACCCTTTAAGACTCAACTGTCCAGAGAGAATGGAACGTATGCAAATGATGGAACCTTTTGCATATGACAACTTTTCAAATGTTGCCTTGAACTGCCTTAGTTCTAAGCCCCTCAGATTTCACTCTCCGCCTGTCGAGTCTAGACGCTCAGAGTTCCTCGCCTCAACATCTTTTTGTGACGTGAAGAAACTTATAAAAATATATAACTATCTTTTTTTTAGTTTGCTGTCTACTTACTGTATATCTAGTTAAACTGTAGTTTTAGTGTTAAATTATTTTTCTCTGTTTCTCTTGGTTCGGTATAACCAGTGGGAAACAGTTATTTTAGCTTAGATCTGAGTTTTCTGACTAAAAAACTCAGTTTATTTTATTTTTGTTTTAAAACTTTTATTTTAATAACCGCTTTATCGGTTACTGAACCAAAAACCTCTGTTCATTTTTCTGCGGTTCCCAGTTTTGCTGTTGGTTCTGAAACTGACCGCAACCGATAAATATTACTTACATTTTTTAAATTATTTAGCGGTTTGATTATTCATTTGTTTCCCGATAAAATGTCTGAAAAGCCTATAAAGAAAACCAGTGAAACTGGCTTTAAAAACTGTTGTGAATGTGGGGAAGTATTTGCCAAGGCATCTGTTGCCTGTCTTGGCTATGATCACTTAAGTGAAGACTGTGAAATTTGTAAAACTTTCCCAGAAATGACTGGAACAGCTAAAGAAAAAACTTCCTCCACCTAAGGGTCCCTCAGGCTCTGACCAGCCGACACCCTTTACAGCTGTGGGTGAAACCACTGTAGTTTTACGCTCAACCCCTGATACAGGTGATAAAGTGGCTTCTAAGAGGCCTACTGAACTGGCTGACTTCCTGGTTCCCTCAAAAAAATCTAAAAAATTGAAGCACACAGAACCCCCTACTGGACAAAAAAAGGGGGGCTTCTGTGGGTGCTCTGGCTCTTCCCTCGCCTCAGGAGCTAGCACAGGCTTTTAAAGTGGTACAAGCCTTGCAGGGACTTTTTTTCTCGTGGCCGGTGGCCATCTGGGCAGACCCCAGCCGGACAGACTGGCCCCTCAGCCAAATCGTCATTTTTTGAGGAGGAGGAGGATTATGGGGAATGTGAGGAGGAGGAGGGGGAACCCATTGAGCCTGAGATGTCCCCCCAGCAGAACTTTGGCTCTTCTCCCAGAACTACTGAAGATTATTCTTCACATTTCACTTTTGTGAGAAGGATGGCTGATGCCCTGGACATCACCACAAGTGAAGAAATGGAGGATGAGGAAGAGGTTTAATACCTTGAAATGATGGGGCTAACCCCCACTAAAAAGCTCCTCCTTCCAGTCAATAAATTCTTCAAGAAGGATGCCTTGAAGAGTTTACAGACTCAAACTATGTCTCTTCCCCCCATCTTGATAAGAGACTGGACAAGAAATATCAGTTAGACAGGGAGGGTGCAGAATTTCTGTTTTTCCTGCCCTGTCCACCAGGGGGTGGTGCAGGCATCTGCCTGTGACAAGGCCAAAGTGCCCCTTGCTTCTCACCCACCAGAAAAGGAGTCCAGAAAAAATGACAGTATGGCCAAGAAGGGATACTTGTCAGCCTCCTTGGCAATCAGGCAGGCAAATTTTCAGACCTATGCAGCACAGTACCAGAAGTCACAGTGACAATCTGTCCTGGCTATGGCAGACGATGGCACATCACCCTTGTAGGCTGATCTTGCAGAAACTGCTAGGTTTGGCTTGGAGACAGCCAAATCTCAGTTTCAAATGGCTGCTGATACTAATGATACAGCAGTTAGATGGATGGCCAGTACTGTGGCCCAAAGGAGGTTTGCCTGGCTAAGAGCCACAAACCTTACCCAGGACACACAAAGGCCATGGATTTCCCTCTGGAGGGTAATTCCCTTTTTGGTAACAAAACAGTGGCTTACATGAAGAAGGTGGATGAGTACAAAACCACCTTCAAGAGCAATTCAGCCAAAGAGAAGACCTCTCTATCCACCAGGCCCTATGGGAAGGGAGGCAGGGGCAGGTCCTTTCATAACAGGCCCTTTTTCCAGGCAATGGCTGCACTCCAATACCAGCAGTATCCCCAGCAAGGGTACTTATGGGGTAGGGGCAGAAGGTGCTCCAGGTGGGGATCTCGTCCCCAGAGTAAACAAACACCCTGACGTGTTTTCACAGGCCGCCTCCTCTCTACCTGTCAGAGGCAGGCTGGCTCGTTGCCTCCAGGCTTGGCAAGAAATCACCACAGACAAGTGGGTCCTGGCGGTAGTGAGTCAGGGACTGTCTCTGAGTTTCATATCCCTTTCTTTTCTGAGAACCAGAGTGTTTAGACCATCCTCCCTCGCAGAAAAATAAGCTGTTGGAGGAAGAGGTTTGAAACCTGCTACTGTCCAGGGCAGTGGAGCCTGTCCCACCTCAGCAGAAAGGAAAGGGGTTTTACTCAAGGTACTTCCTTACCACAAAAAAATGGGGAGTGGCAGCCTATCCTAGACCTCTGGGTTCTGAACAAGTATTGGACAAAGCCAAAGTTCAAAGTAACATTGGCATTGATTCTGCCAACACTCCAAAAAGGAGACTGGTTGGCATCACTGGACCTAAAAGATGCTTATTTCCACATCCCCATAAAGGAGTCTCACAGAAAATACTTCTGGTTCAGACTCCCATCAGGTCACTACCAATTCTCAACCCTGCCATTCGGTCTCACTTCAGCTCCAAGAGTGTTCACAAAGTGCTTGGCAGTGGTTGTGGCACACCTTCGAAGGCAAGGTGTCCGTGTTCCCATATTTGGATGACTGGCTGGTGTTAGGAAAATCACCACAGCAAGTCAGACAGTACCTGTAGGTCACCCAGAGGCTTATAGAGTCCCTGGGGTTTCTGATAACCCCCAAAAATTTGTTGTCCTACCTGCACAGGTGCTGCAGTTCATAGGGGCAGAAATCCACACACTGCAGGGCGGGGCCTACCTGCCTTTAGACAGATTAAGAAGTGTCCAGCAGATTTGTTCAGCCTGCACAAGCCAAAAACTGCAAGGCAGTTCCTACAGCTCCTGGGCCACATGGTTGCGGCCACAGGCACAGTCGCATGTTCCAGATTCCAAATGAGAGACATCCAGTTCCACCTCAGGGCACACTGGTGTCAGAGAAGAGATCCTCTCTCAAAGCTGATCCCAGTAACAAAAACCGTATTGCAAGCACTTCAGTGGTGGAAAGAGGATACCAATCTAATGCCCTGTCCACACTACACCAGAAAACGCCCTCTGTAACGTTAGAGTGCCTATATCGTTACCGTAACAGCTAGCTTTTACACTGGTAACGTTACAGAAGGTGTTTTCGTAACCGTTGTTGAAACCTGTTGGCAGGTGGTTTCAACAATGGTTACTGTACCGTTTGCAGTACTGTAATTACAGCACACCGTGTAAATGAACAACCGTGTAGCCTACGGCCCCCCAGTCTGCCGGTATACCAGCATGCTGTGCAGCGGCTCCATACTGCCAGCTCCTGGTGGTGTGGATCGCGAGCCATTACAGGGCATGTGGCAGGGGGCATTGGCAGATGGGCCCCACATCATGTAGGGGGCACCAGACTGTTGACGGCACTCACTAGGACCTCCGTACATGCCGGAAGTCCAGTGGCAGAAATATGCGGTGCCCATAGCTGCTGAAAGGCCAAACATGCCGGACGTCCTGCTGCAAGGCATATGACCTGCAGCAGCTGCATAGCTCTGTGGCATTCGTGGGTCATCGTGGTGACAGTGTGCCAGGGAGATTGTACCAGGACGGGGAATGGTGCACAGCACAGTACAGCCTTCTGGGATGTGCCCAGCACTACAAGGGTTGGACGCGGTTCCAGTTCCTTTTGTAGTGTGGATGGGCTGTAGTGGTTTGACGATGCGTGCACATATGGTATGGACACACTGTACCGTTTTCATTCTGTAACATTCTTCAACCAGTACAGTGTTTTCTGGTGTAGTGTGGACGGGGCCTAAGAGAAGGGGTTCCCTTTCAGCAGGAGTCCCCATCAATTGTTCTCACAACAGATGCATCCCTACTGGGGTGGGGTGCCCATTGGGGGACCACGCAACCCAGGGCATTTGGTCAAGTGCAGTCTCACTGCAGCACATAAACCTGCTGGAACTCAGAGCAGTGTTTCTGGCACTAAAGGCTTTCACAACACTAGTACATGGAAAGGTGGTACAAGTCAGGACTGACAATACCACCACAGTGTACGTAATCCATCTGTCAGGGAAAGAGTACCCTTGCAGATGCTCTGAGTCGACCAGGCCTATCACGAATGGACCCGGAACAGGCAAGTGGTGGAAGTAGTTTTCAGGAGGTGGGGCGCCCCAGAGGTAGACTTGATCGCGTCCCACCAGAACCACCACCTGCCACAATACTTTTGCAGACCACCAGATCAGGGAACAGTCCCCCTGGATGCTGTAGCTCTGAATTGGTCAGGGCTAAAATGCCTGTATGCTTTTCCTCCCTTCCCTCTGGTGTACAGGGTATTGCTCAAACTCTGGTCCCAGTCAGCATCAGTGATCTTGATGGCACCAGACTGGGCCAGGCAACCATGGTACTCTGCTGCTCTCCATGTCTGGCCGAGCCAATACACTTTTCCTTGCAGGCACAATCTGCTAGCCTCCAACCATGGGAGACTCCTGTACCCGAACCTTGGGTCACTCAGGCTCAAGGCATGGCTCATGAGGACGTAGAATACACAGGCTTGCATCTTTCTGAAAGTGTCTTGGACATTTTAAGGGGTAACAGGAAGCCCTGCACTAAGAAAACCTATACTTCAAAATGGAAAAGGTTTTCTATTTGGTGTTCAACCAGGGAACTGGTACCAGCACAGGCTGGGTTCCCATCTGTGCTTGACTACCTTACCTATTTACATTCACTGGGCTTACAGTCCAGCACCCTCAAGGTTCACCTGGCTGCAGCATCTACTTACATATCGGCTGGACAGAATGTTTCAGTGGCCTCCGATCCTATCTTCCAAAGGTTCTTTCAGGGCCTGGCCCATTTGCACCCTCCTCACAGGGAACTGGTGCCAGCATGGGAGCTAAATGTGTGCATAGCTAAGCTCATGGGGCCTCCCTTTGAGCCCATGTCTTAGGCTCATTTGAAGTATGTCACATGGAAACCAGTTTTCCTAGTGGCAGTGACTTCTGTAAGAAGAATCCGTGAGCTCCAGGCGCTCTGCATTGAACATGACTATATTTCATTCCACAGAGACACAAGGTGGTCCTGAGAACTAACAGTAAATTTCTCCCTAAAGTGGTCTCTGATTTCCACTTGAACCAAACCTTTACCCTACCTCTCTTTTTTCACTGAGCACTCTGCTTCTGGTGAAAGGAGACTCCACAGTCTGGATGTCAAGAGAGCTCTTAGTTGCTATATGACAGCCACTAAGGACCATAGACAGGACAGCTGTTCCTGACCTATGGGGATGTGGGAAAGGGTATCCAAGCATCAAATAGGTCAGTTTCTCGCTGGATAGTACAGTGTATCCAGGTTTGTTACACTAAGACTGGAAAGGAACCCCCAACAGGATTGAGGGCCCATTCCACAAGAGGCACAGTTGCTACCATAGCAACTGCCAGGGATGGTCCTTTAGTGGACATCTGTAAGGCAGCTACCTGGAAAACAGTACACACCTTTACAAAACATTACAGTCTGGACATCCAGCCCAGGGGTGATGCCAGGTTTGGCACAGCAGTCCTGCAGAGTCTGTTTGCAAAGTAGGTTCTGTGCCCACCTCCAAAGGTACTGCTTCTTAGTCTACAGAAGCTATGAATACCTGAGTATTACTGGGGTTAGAAGCAGGCCGTAGTTACGCCATTGCATAAAGGAGGCGATAAGTCTCTGGTAGTCAACTACAGACCCATCCCGACTCCCCCCACCCCCACCCCGTCCAAAGCACTGGGAAAGATTGTGGCGGGTCAACTCATCGACTACTTCAATAAGTATAATCTGTTGTGCCCCAACCAGCATGGCTTCAGACAAAATCACAGTACCACCACTGCCCTGCTGGACTACATGAACTATGTACATAAGGCCCTGGATGAAGGCAGACTGGTGGGGTCTGTCTTTATTGACCTCACCAAAGCCTTCGATACAGTCAGCCACCCCCTTTTACTGACCCATCTGCAAAACATGGGTGTGGTGCCCAGTGCACCTTGCTGGTTCCAAGACTGCCTGATACGGAGAAATCAGTGTGTCAAAATTGGGCAAACAGTATCCAGCGCAAGAGAGGTATTATTAGGGGTACCCCAGGGCTCAATACTGGGGCCCTTACTCTTCATCCTCTTCTTAAATGACTTTCCCACAGCCTGTAGCACCAAACTCTCTCTATATGCAGACAATGTTGTGCTCCTGAGCAGCAGCATGACTCGGGCTGCTCTACAATCTGAGCTGCAGAACTCCTTCTCCAAACTCGAGGACTGGTTCTGTAGTAATCAAATCAACTTTATTTTTATAGCACCTTTCAAATCCAAGGTGCTGTACATAAAAACATATACACAATAATAAAAATTTTAACAAACATTTAAGTTGCTACTAAACTACAAGAAGTCCAAGGCCATGCTTATGTCCAGCCCCCACACCAAAAATAAGCACCACCCCCTCATCATCTCCAGCTTATGCAGTGAGCCACTGGAACAAGTCCACTCGTTCAAGTATTTGGTGGTCATAATAGATAATACCCTCACGTTTGTGCACCATATTGACTCTCTGGTCAATACCAAGATTGGTGTCCTGTACAGGCAATACCTCTCTCCGGGGGCCCTCTGCCTTTCTGTCCACAGTTCCATTTTCCAACAACTAGAAGTCTTGATGTATTCTGACAAGTGCAGTTAGCCCCAGCCTTTAAACTGCCCCGGAGAACAAAGGGTTAATCTTTCTATGCAGAGCATAGAATGCCGAGCTCGAGCTCGGTTGATGTTTCTGTTTCCCTTTGAAAACTAACAGTCAGATTCTTTACTCCGCCTCACTGAACAGTCGCTCCGGAGATTTCTCCTGCAGCTCGGTTCGAAAGTCTGAAGTGTCGGTTTTTCGTCTGTTTCTAACCTAAAAGGTTTTTCACATAGTCAGTTCAGTCTCTTTCTGTGGTACCGTGAGTACTAGATAGGTTTTGTACTGTTTTCTGTGTGGAACTTGTAAAAAGCGTGGCTCGGTTCGGCTGAACCGTCATTTGTTTAATTCTTGTGTTAACTTTAGTGTGTAATTACCGGTCCTCATACATACATACATACATACATACATACATACATACATACATACATACATACGTACGTACATTCATACGTACATACATACATTCATAGATGGACAGTGTCGGCAGATAACAGTTTAAAAAAAAAAAAAAAAAAAGTGTTTTGAATCGTTTTTTTTCCCCCAAGACCCGTGACACGGTTAGGAACCGATAAGGGAGTCTTGCCTGGCGGTTGCCAAAAAAAAAGGTAAGTTTGGTAAGGTTGGCCATGTCTGAGAAACCCAAGAAAAAAAAAAAAACTGGGCCCACTGGGTTTCAATACTGCAGTGAGTGTGGGGAGGTCTTTGCTAGGGCCGATTCCCACACCACCTGTGTTTAGTGTGTGGGGTTTGAACACATCGATTCAGACTGCCAAATTCGCAAAAAAAAAAAAATTTCCCAAATCTACCCTTGAAAAGAGATTAGGTAGACTGAGGGAAAAGGAGGCTGAGAAGTCCGTGACCCGGATGGCCAGACTTTTCGGTTCCGACCAAACCAGAAGGAGTGCCCTCTGACCAGTGCGATACTTCTTTGGGCCAAAGGAGAGCCAATCCCGAGGGGTCGGTTCTGACTAAAAGAAAGCGCAAAGAAAAATCGTCCAGTTCGGATGCAGAAGTCGATGTTCTGACCGCGAAGAAATAGCTAGGCGGTCGGATTATCGGAATCGCCCGCCCAATTCCGACCGATCCGGCACCTTTTGGCAGGGGCTCAGTTCCGTCAGTCCCCACGGTTCACGACTATACTGTTAAAGAATTTTCTGCACTGGAGTTTGAGGAGGAAGGGGAGTTTGAAGATGGTGATGGTGATGGTGAAAGTCTAGATGTGCCTGTGGAACTGGACATCTCCCCAGACAGAACTTCAGGTGTATCCCCTTGTAGGCTTTCTGAGTCCCCTCCCCACTTTATGTTCAGAAAGGTGTCTGAGACCCTCCAGCTTCCTATGGAAGAGGCAGTGGCGGATCAGGAGGGGCCTGATTTTGTAGAAATGATGGACATTTCAGAGTCCAGGAGACTGTCTGTTCCCCTCCACAAATCTTTTGGGAAACAGACACACAAAATTCTGAAGTATCCCAATTCTATACCTCCTGTGGGCAGAAGAATGGACAAGAGGTATGCACTCTCAGGCTCGGATATGTAGTTTTTATATCAGCAATGCAGCCATGTTGGGGTTGTGCAGGCTGCTGCCTGTGATAAGGCAAGCATTCCCCTTGGCTTCACACTCCCAAGACAAAGACTTCAGGAAGATTGATGCCATGGCAAAAAAGCTGTACATGGCATCTTCCTTGGGACTCAGATAGGCGAATTATATGGCCTATACAGCCAGGTACCAGAAGTCCAGGTGGGACACTGTACTGGCACTGGCTAAACAGGCCCCTGACCAGCTTGCCAAGGAGCTGGAGGCAGTGGCTGCAGATGGGATTGAGGCATCTAAAGTTCAGTTTCATGCTACTCTGGACTCCAATGATGTCAAGAGTCATGGCTACATCTGTGGCTCTTCGGAGAACGGCTTGGCTCAGATGTACTAGCCTCTTGCAGGATTCCCAGGCTAAGGCAATGGGTTTTCCTGTAGTGGGTAATTCTCTGTTTGGGGAGCAGACAGAGAATTGCATGAAGAAAATGGATGAGTACAGGACCACCTACAGGAGTGCTCAGGCCAAGGAGAGGCAGGCAACTCCTCAAAGGCAGCAGTCTAGGGGCAGGGGCAGGCCTTTTCATAGGCCTTTTTACCAAGCACAGGCCTCTTCTCCCTTTTCACAGAGGGGGTTCTTCAGAGGGAGAGGCAGAAGGGGGATGAGCAGGGCTGCATCCACTCCTCAGCCTAAGGCCCCTGCCAAGCATACACCCTGATGGGCCTGCCCGGGTCGACTCTTCTATTCCAGTAGGGGGCAGGCTAGCTTACTTCGTCCAGGACTGGATGTCTATTGCATCAGACAAGTAGGTCCTGGAAATAGTAATGGTTCTCAGCTTCAGAAAATTTCCAAAGATGAGAGCCAGACCTTTTCCACCTGCAAATTCTCTCGGAAACCCTTGCCCTAGAGGCAGAGGTTTCATCTCTGCTGGCCTTAAGGGCCATAGAGAGAGTACCTGCCCTGCACTGGGGCAAAGGGCTGTACTCCAGGTACTTCCTTACCCCAAAAAAGATAGGGGAGTGGTGACCTATCCTAGACCTAAGATACCTAAACAAACATCTTTTAAAACCAAAGTTCAAGATGGTAACTCTGGGAATAATCCTTCCCTCTCTAAGGCCAGGGGACTGGCTAGCCTCCCTGGACCTCAGAGATGTCTGTTTTCACATTCCCATCTGGTGCTCCCACAGAAAGTACCTCAGGTTCGAGTTGTCCTCAGGCCACTATCAGTTTAGAGCAATGCCCTTTGGCCTAACCTTAGCCCCAAGGGTTTTCACAAAGTGCCTGGCAGTAGTTGCCATTCTAAGAAGGCAAAAGATTTCCATTTTTCCATATCTGGATGATTGGCTAATAGTGGGCCAGTCTCCAGACCAAGTCAAGTCTCACCTGCAAGTTACCCAGCAAGTGCTCACTTCTCTAGGATTTCTTCTCAACCTTCCCAAGTCAGTTCTCAGAACCAGTCCAGCTTCTCTTACCTTTATAGGGGCAGAACTGGACACAGTCAGAGCAAGAGCCTTTCTTCCCCTGGAAAGGGCAAGGGTTCTTATAGAACTAGTCTCTTCCTTCAGCCTTCAGGTATCTCGACCAGTAAGACATTTACTCCAGCTCTTGGGCCACATGGCAGCTTCAACAGCAGTGGTCCAAGGGGCAAGATTCCAGATGAGGGATATTCAGTTCCATCTGAGGGCTTTTTGGTCTCAGAGGAAGGATTCCCTTACCAAACCGATCCCAGTGATTCTGACCTTGATCCAAGCCCTTCAATGGTGGCAGGATCAGGACAATTTAAGACATGGGGTCCCATTTGCCACTCAGTCTCATTCAGTGGTCCTTACCACGGACACTTCTCTTCTGGACTGGGGAGCCCATCTGTGGGCCCTCACTGCCTAGGGACTGTGGTCTCCCCCCCCCCCCCAAGAATACCTTCTCCATATCAATCTCCTAGAACTGGGAAGTTTTTCTGGCCCTGAAGCTTTCTCAGTCAGTGCAGAACAAGGTGGTTCAGGTCAGAACAGACACCATCACCACCATGTAGTACATCAACAAGCAGGGAGGCACTCGGTCCACGGCCTTGTGCACAGAAGCCATGAAGTTGTGGTCCCTGGCTTATTCCCTGCAAACCTCTCTGATAGCAGTTCACCTTCAAGGGAAGTACAGTGTGCTAGCAGATGCACTGAGCAGGATCTCTCAGGGCCATCACAAATGGACCCCTGGACCCTCCGGTGTTTTGAAAGTGATTTTTTTCAAGGTGGGGCACTCCAGAGATGGATCTCTTTGCAGCCCCAGACAATCACCAACTTCCTCTTTTTTGTTGCAGACCCCCAGTCTTGGGCTCAGTCCCCCTGGATGCTCTGATTCTGAATTGGGAAGGGAAATTTCTGTATGCCTTCCCTCCTTTCCCACTCCTGTTCATAGTTTGTCAAAATAAGGTCTCAACCTTGCAAAATGATTCTGATTGCTCCAGATTGGGCCAGACAGCCTTGGTACCCACTGTTGTTGTCCCTAGCAGTCCATCTTCCGCTGTCTCTCCCCAGGAATTACAACCTGTTAACATCCTCTCGGGAGGATTTGGTACCCCAATCTTCAGTCTCAATCTCAAGGCATGGCTCTCAGAGTGAGTTTACAGATTTGCATTTTTCTCTGGGTTCTGGATATTCTCAAAGCTTCACGAAAGCCCTCCACCAGAAACTTGTAACTTCAAATGGAAGATATTCAGCATTTGCTGTTCTAAGAAGCATATTTCCCCAGATACTGCTGAATTGCATACGGTTCTGGATTATATGGTCCGTCTCAATGGCATAAGCCTCAGACCAGCTACTCTCAAGGTACACTTGTCAGCTGTTTCTGTGTTTCTGTCAGTGGGGAAGTCTTCCTCACTATCTTCTCATCCTGTGTTCTTTAAATTTTTTTAAAGGATTGCTTCACACCAATCCTCCCTTTAGAGACCCTGCCCCTGCCTGGGATTTGAATGTTTGCATTGCTCAACTTATGCAACCTCCTTTTGAGCCTGTGTCCTAAGCAGAGCTTAAGTACTTGACTTGGAAAACTGTGTTCTTGGTAGCCATTACCTCTGCCAGGCGTATCAGTGAATTGCAAGCCCCGTCAGTGGAACTTGATTTTACCTCCTTTCACAGGGATAAAGTGGTCCTTAGAACCAATAGAAGGTTCTTGCTCAAAGTGGTTTCAGACTTCCATTTAAACCAGTCTGTCTCTTCCTGTTTTCTTCACTGATCATTCTTCCTCAGGAGAGAGGAGGCTAGACAGTTTAGATGTTAAGAGCCCTTGGTTACTACATGGAGTGTACCAAGGGTCACAGGTTTGACTCCCTCCAGTTCCTCGCTTATGGAGAAGTGGAAAGGGCAAACCTGCCACCAAGAGAACTATTGCCAGGTGGATTGTCTCTTGTATACAATTCTGCTATGAAAAAAACGGGGAAAGATTCCACCCTCAGGCCTGAGGGCTCACTCTACAAGAGGTACAGGTGCTTCCTTGGCTGCTGCCAGAGATATTCCTCTTAGAAATTTGTCAAGCAACCACCTGGAAAACAGTCCATACCTTTACCAAGCATTACTCTCTGGATATCCAGGCTAGGAGTGATGCTCACTTTGGCACAGCAGTACTTCAGAGCCTATTCCCAAAGTAGGTTCTGTCCCTGCTCCATGGAGGTACTGCTTGGTAGTCTGCACTTATCATAATACAGCAAGACTTCAAGTTGTTTGAAGAAAAAATTACTCACCTTAGTAATTATGTTTCTTCTATTGGATTCTTGCTGTATTCTGACCTGCCTCCCCTCTCAGAACCTGTTTTTGGGAAGTGGGTGGGCAGGTGCAGTGTTGCACCTCAGGGGTGCTCTTTTTACACCCTCATCTTTTGTTTGGGTGTTTATTTTATTATATTCCTGTTTGGTTTGGGTTTCCTGGCTAGTCGTCTTTTGGTAATCCAAAACTTTTTGTTGCCAGTTGGGTGTTAACTTTTTTTTTTTTTTTTTTTTTTACAATTTTCACATAGAAAAGCTATTAGAGTTGTGCTTGTAAGAATCTGACGGTTAGTTTTCAAAGGGAAACAGACATCAACCAAGCTTGAGCTCAGTATTCTATGCTCTGCGTAGAAAGATTAACCCTTTGTCCTCCGGGGCAGTTTAAAGGCTGGGGCTAACTGCACTTGTCAGAATACAGCAAAACTCCAATAGAAAAAACATAATTATTAAGGTAAGTAATTTTTTCATATCTACTATTGACTATGGGCTAGTGGTCTACGGGGCGGCAATGGATGCAGTGCTGAAGAGGGTTCAGACTGCGCTCAACAAAGCCTGCATACTCTCCCTGGATGCTGAGCGTGGCACTCACACCTGTACTCCGTACGAATGCGCAAATTGGCTGTCATTAAAAAACAAGGTCAAATTCCAGACTTGCATCCTAGGGAAGAAGGCTCTATTGGGTAAAACACCACCTTGTGTAGGCAGTTTGATCGAGGCGGCCAACTCATTACGGGTCTCCAGAGGTAGGACTAGAGGGGCCTTGGCTATCACCTTCTGTCACACCTCACTTGGGCAACGTGCATTTGCCTGCCGGGCCTCCCTATGGATAAATGCACCTAACAGCACCTAATAACACACGCTAAGTACACCTGCCCTAAGTCCATCCGCGTGTTCTCTCTCCCCCCAGCAAGTACTAGGCAGGCCACAGGTACCCCTCCCTCTGTCCCTTCTCATGACTTGCCTCAGCAATCAGTTTGCATCATGCTGCTTGGCACCCGCCACCCCAAAGCCTCCCCAACTCCCAGTCCTGTAGAGTTTCCCTAACAGTCACTACTAATGCAGGCTGCCTGACCATGCCCCCTCACACCCCACCATTTACTCTAGCATGTCTTCTCCGCTCAGCCTTCCCTCACCCCCATTTCTCCCTATACCTTACGCCCTTCTTCCCCAACCCTTCACCTCCACCACAGTACCTTTCTGTCTCGTGCACCTCCTTTCTTCCCCCCCACTGCCAGCTATCACCATCCCTCTGAACTACTGACAAGGCACTTTGTTTTATTTATTTATTTAGTTTTTGTTGACTGGGTAAGTGCACAAGACAAATCCTGCCTATTTTCAGGCACAACCTGGGGGAGGAGGATACAGATGAATACCAACTGACCTTGAACCAGATTAAGCTGTTGGTGGTATTTTTAGTGAATGAGGGAAATTTGGCCAGGACGCAGGGGAATTTCCCTGCTCTTTTCGATAAGTGCCATGGGATCTTTAACATCCACCTGAACTACCACCAATCCAGGCAGGTGGGACTTCGGTTTCACGTCTCATCCGAAAGACGGCACTTCAGAAGTGCAGCACCCCTCTCATGCTGCACTACAGTGTTAGTACTGGGATATTAATCCAAGTGCCAGATGTGGGAACTGAACCCACAGCCCTCTGATCTCCCGGCCTCAGAGGAGAGTGTGCTACCTACTAAGCCACTAACACAGGCTCCACCCTTAAAGTGTTTTTCTTGTTATTTTAACTGTGTTATTCTGTAAGTTCTGAATCCAAGCTATATCGTTCACTGTAATGTACCTTTGCTTTCTCCTATTGTACTTTGTTTAGCAGTCTATGAAGTGGAACCTTTGTAAAACAGCTTGCGCTCAAAGGTCTTTTCCGAATCGCTACATAAATAAATAAAATAAAAAATTACTTACCATAGTAATGTTGTTTCTTCCCATTGATACTCTGGTATTCAGAACTTCCCATCCTGCCTCCCCTTCTAGAACCAATAGCCTCTGCACTCCTAAATACTGTGTGCTCAGGGGTATGAGTGCCACTTCCTGGCTCTCTTTCCTAACTATGTTCACAGTGGTGTCCCCCTTTTCAGGTGATTCTGACATTTTTGGGGTACCTCTTAATGTTTTACCCTCCATTTGGAGTTTTTGGGGGTTAGATGTGATTAATGTGGTGGTGGTAGTAGTATATACTTGAGTCTCGGGGGGTGTCCTGTCTTTCCAGGCGTTCAGGAAATCTGAGGGGTTTAGAACTAAGGCAGTCAAGGCAGCATTTGAAAAGTTGTCATTTGCAAAAGGTTCCATCATTTGCATGTGTTCCATTCTCACCAGGCAGTTCTGTCTTAAAGGGTCACTGTAGAAGTTCTGAATATCACTGGGAAGAAACAATATTACTATCATAGAAATCTGCTGGCAGAAAAGGACTCCATGGCCCATCCAGTTTGTCGGTAGACACCCCCCTCTCCCGGAAAACCCCTTCTCCCCACTGCCAGCCTGCCCTCTGCCTGCCAAGCCCATATGCGTGTCTCAGGCTCTTTTAAGGTTGTCTGCTGTATCCATCCCCACCACCCATTCCGGCAGCCTGTTCCATGGCTGTACCACCCTCTCGGTAAAGAACTTCCCCCTGATGTCCCTTTTGAATCTCCCCCCCCCCAGTTTACAGATATGCCCCCAGTGGAATTTTTCCTACTCATTTTGAAGATGCTGTCAAACTTCACCTTATTTATGCCTTTCAAGTATTTGAATGTCTCCACCATATCCCCCCTCCCTCCTTTCCTCCTGCGTGTACAGGCCCACGTCTCCCAGTCTCTCCTCATATGTCTTCCCTGCATCCCTCACACCATTTTGGTTGCTGTTCTCCGGATCCTTTCCAGCTTGTCCTGACTATGGTAAGCAATTTTTTCTTCTGGGGTCACCTACCACTAGGTAGCATCTATCTTTCCCTCAAATGAATGCCTTTGCTATGCCTACCTCCTCTTCATTTTCCCGCCCTTAGCCCAGTACTCCTTTCCTAGGGGGAAATTCCTGCTCTGCCACGATGGTGTGGGAGCTGCATAGCCAGCTCACTTGACAGCCCAGGAGCAGGAATCTCACGGTATGCCTTCTCCTTGCATTTCTCTGCAAAGGGTGGCAAAATTGGGAGCTTCTCAGTTGAGATTGGTAAGTCCTGGTATGTGGAGGCTCAGTCCTTGACAACATTCCCTATGGTGTCTTCTGTCCTATATTGCATATAGTCCCCTCAAGGGAAGGCAGTTTTATTTATCGGGTGCCTTATACCAGAGTCTCAGGGTGCTTTTACACATGTGTCAGTGAATAAAAGTATATTCTAATAGCCACAAAATAAATAGTACATAATAAATGCTCTCTGCAGTTAAAGGAAAGGTCCCCTCAGCCTGTATTCTGTATACCTGTTTAGTTTGTAGGCATGAACAAAGATTCCCTGTCTTGCATCCCCCTAATTTCATGTGAATTTAAATATAAATTTTGTTGCTTCACTCTGTTCTACCCTGGTGTGAACTTGTTTTACTCCATTGCAAAGGTCGTGACCCCACTCATGCAAGGCATCATGGGAGTTGATGCATACCTCCACAGGTCAGCCGAACTTGTGATCTCAGTCAGTTTTGTTATGTCTTTTGAAGTCCTTTTATTCTCTAAAAGCATTTTTTTTTTCTAACTTGGGTACGCTTTAAACTACAGAAAACGGCAGGGCACTTACTATTCCTTGAAAAGTTTCATGGCCAGCATAAGACATGAATGTAGGGACTAGAGAGGCTAGCAACAGCACTGACTGATACAGTAACTGTTTCCCGTGAATAGAGTGACTCTCTTTGGGCAAGTCAATATGGGTGAAGTTCAAATAGCGAACGTGAACTGGGCAGTGTGCTCTTAATAGCTATGGCTATTAATAGCACGTTGTAATATGAGGACATATGATCTTACTTCGAGAGGGCTCTTGCAGTAGGTAATTACATAGAGGACTGATGCCGGCCGGCGAGGACCCCATGAAAAATTTCTGGCTAGCGGTCCCTGGCGAGGGACCGCCCCACGTCAGGTGACTGGCGTCATCTGACCCGTTAGTATAAAGGCGGTCCTGGGCTCCGCCTTCCAGTTCTTTCCGCCATTAGCTCGTTGCAGTATCCTCGCGGTAAAGTTAGGTGCAAGTCAGCCCTGTCTTTTGTCGGTTTTACGAATAATAGTTATTTCTTTTCAATCGTCGGTGTATGTCGTCGCCTACACCCTCCGAGCACAAAAACAAGTGCGACTCGTGCGGCGCCCAACTGCCACACAAGGACAGCCATTACCTGTGCCTTTTCTGCCTAGGCCCCGATCACCCGGTCGAGAAGTGCCAGCATTGCCTCAACATCAACGCAGCTACCCGAAAATGGCGCCAACAGTCCCTGGAAGCCCATCTCCTCAAGAAAAAGATGTCTTCTATGGAAAAAGAGTTGAAAAAGTTGAGGCAGGTGTCCACTTCCCTTGAAGGTCATCGGAAAACGAAGGACAAGGAGAGGCGCCGGGAGAAGTCCTCCTCTACCGCGTCTCCCGCTGGAGACGCAGATAAGGTAACTTCTCCGGGGGACCATTCGGCCGCCTCCAAGGGTTTGGAGGAGGCGTCGGCCCGCCCGTCTGGCTCGTGCTCTGGCCTTGCAGGCGCCTCCGAGCAAATGGAGGCCTCCGCCCCCGGTTCGGCCGCAGGCTTGCGGTCTACTGGCGTGGGCGACTCCTCTAAGTCTGACATCTGCATGGAGAGTGTCGATGGCCCAATCCTTTAGGGGCGGCGCCGCGACCCTCACCCCGGACTGGACCATTCCTCCCCTCAAAGCGCTGGAGATTTCACCCCTAAACGCCTTGCGCCCAGCTCCTCTGACATGCGATGGAACAGGCGATGGGCCTTCCCGTCCGTCGTACCCGGTTCCCTGCAGCCTTCGCTGCCGTCTGAAAGCCAAGTTCCCCCAGCCTGACCCTGAGGATTTCTCTCCATCCCGGAGCGTGTGGGGGATCTTCCTCTGGCGTCGGCCCCCTGGGCGCCCGGTACCTCCGCCAGCAAGGGGATATCCCCCTTCCATTGGGCCCTCCGGGCCCTAATGGACCGCCCATGGGGCGCCGACCGAACCAGCAGCTCCCCGGCTCCCGGAGTGCAGCTGTCTTATCCGATGCCATGCGTACCGGGACCGCAGTACCCGGCCCGGGTTTCCCACCACCGGGTTTGGATGCGCCTTACAGGTACAACCCGTGACACTTTTCCCCTCCTCCTCACCGCCCACGGCTGCCGGTGGATCTGCAGGAGACTCTGGCCTCTTGGTGGGCGAGGCCAAGGCTCAGCTCACAAAGAGGTAGAGAGCTGCCTTCTGACAGCCGATTTTGCGCCCCCACGTCGTCCGAGATGGCGCACTGCCTCCAGACTCAGGGCTCTCCCCCTCTGGATCCAGAGAGGGGCAGGACACGCGTTTTCGGGTACCACCCAAAGAACCCGTTCCTCCCCCTAGCCGCGTAAGGGAGTCTTATTCTTCCTCTTCTTCTTCCCTCTCGGATTCCTCGGACTCTTCCAAGGGATGCTCAGAGAGAGACGACATGCCCCGCTCTCCGTCTAAGCCCCGGCCGAGGACCCTTCCAAAGTTTTCTCCGGAGGATCCATCTTTCACGGAGTTGCTTAGAAAAATCCAGGAAGTCCATCAGTGGCACTCTCTGGAACCAGATCCTCAGCGACTTAAACTCGTCGAACATCTGGATCTGCCCGTGACAGCTCCAACTTTAGTGCCACCCTGGATTGAGCCTCACGCCCACCTTGTTACCATGATCTGGAAACAGCCGTCGGCATTAGCCCCACTTCCCAGGAAGTCTAACAGGCTATACCAGGCTCCCGAGGGTGTAGATTACCTGGACTCTCACCCTCGTGCCGACTCAGTCGTCTCATCCAAAACATCTGAGCTCATCTCCTCCGGATAAGGAATCTCACCTCCTGGACCAGTATGGAAGAAAGATCTACGCCTCCTCCACACTGGGAATTCGGGCCCAATTATATGTCACCCATATGGGGGATTACAGAAGGCCAGCCTTGCACAGGCGGAATCCAAGCTGGACTCCTTACCTGACTCCCAAGTCAAACAGGAGTTAGCCGACCTTGTCCGTTCTGCTCGTTCGGCCAGATGCCACATTTTGCGGGCGACGTACGATGCAGTGGACACTGCCGGGCAGAGCTCTGCTTTCGCCGTGAGTCTGCGGCGTCCTGCCTGGCTCCGCGTGTCAGGTTTGGTCCCGGAGGTGCAATCCGCTATTCAGGAGGCACCTTTCAGGGGGTCAGTGCTTTTCGGCGGTGATGTCAAAGACATCATCACCGACTAGCAGGAGAAGGGGACGGCTCTGAAATCGGTGGATTCCATGTACTGTCCCCAACACCAGCAGCGCCGTGCCTTTCATAGACTGAGTCTGCCACAAGCGAAACCCCAGGGGAGGCGGGCCACTAAACGTCGGGGGGGCCCCCGTAGCTGTCAGGCCCCCTCCGCCCAAAAAAGCAGCGGGTGCCTCAGCCGCGGTGCTGCTCCACACCACCTGACTCCTTTCCTCTCCCACCGCCTCCGGACCGCCCTGGAGGAACCGGTAGGAGGGAGGTTTTCCCTCCACCTGCCGGGTTGGGAGAGGATAACTACGGATTCTTGGGTGCTCCAGCTTATAGCGGAAGGGCACTCCATAGAGTTTCTTCAGAAACCACCCCGACACCCCCGTTGAAAGTCGTCCTATTCAAGGGAACACTTTCCTTTGGTCCGGGAAGAAATATCGACTCTTCTTACGAAGCAGGCAATAGAACCTGTCCCCCCTCATCTTCAAGGGACGGGTTACTATTCCCATTTCTTCCTGGTCCCAAAGAAGACTGGAGATCTGACCCATTCTTGATCTCAGTTCCCTGAATCTTTATGTGGAATACAAAAGGTTCAGGATGCTCTCTCTGCAGAGCCTTCTGCCCCTCCTTTGGCCGGGTCAATGGCTTTGTGCCCTGGATATGCAGGATGCCTATCTGCACATTCCCATTCGCCTTTCCCATCGCAAGTATCTTAGTTTTGCTTTTCAGGGGGACCACTACCAATTCAAGGCACTCCCCTTTGGTCTATCCTTGGCCCCACGAGTATTTACCAAATGCCTAGCTGTGGTAGCGGCCCACCTGCGTACAATGGGAGTACAGGTGTTCCCTTACCTGGACGACTGGCTCCTAGCGGCCTCGTCCAGGGAGGAACTCCTGCATTTTCTCTCCCTCACCCAGCAGGTTTTCACTTGCCTGAGTATTACCATCAACCATTCCAAGTCTCATCTGGACCCTTCCCAGAGGCTACAGTTCATCGGGGCTATCCTCGATATGACTGTGAGCAAGGCCTTCCTGCCTCCAGACAGGACGGCCTCTCTTCAATCCCAGATTTCCCTGCTATCAGAATGCAGGAGGGTCTCAGTGAGGTTGGTACTCTGTCTTCTGGGACTCGTGGCGGCCGCTATTCCGATGGTCCCCCGAGCTCGACTCCACATGTGGATCTCTCAGTGGACTCTTCGCTCCCAGTGGGATCAACTTGTGGACGACCTAGATCAATTAGTTCTGATCTCATCGCCGATGGTACGAGACATGCAATGGTGGATGGTTCAAGAGAACCTGTTTCGGGGGTCCCCTTCTTTCATCCTCCCCCCTCCCAGACTCTGACTACAGACTCATCAGGCGAAGGTTGGGGAACCCATCTAGGCCCTCATCGGACCCAGGGCTTATGGTCCAGATTGGAACAAGCTCTCCACATCAACGTGCTTGAGCTTCGAGCTGTGCTATACGCTCTCCAAGCCCTTCACCAATACATTCTTCCCGGCCACCTAGCCGTCCAGATGGACAACATGTGCGTAGTGTGGTACATCAACAAACAGGGAGGAACTCGCTCCTACCCTCTATGCAGGGAAGCAATGAGGGTTTGGGATTGGGCAACTCAACACGACCTTCACCTCACAGCGATTCATGTTCCAGGAGTCGACAACACTCTGGCAGACAAGCTAAGCCGCTCCTCTGGTCTGGCACATGAGTGGGAATTGGACCAAGGGGTGCTAGACGATATCTTTCAGTTTTGGGGGACTCCGTAGGTAGACCTGTTAGCCTCTCCCAAAAACTCAAAACTTCCCACCTTTTGCTAGCTCGTTCCAGAGCGAGGCGCTTTTTGGAGCGACGCTCTGTCTCTAGACTAGAAGGACAGATTTGTCTATGCTTTTCCCCCAATTCCTCTGATCCCACGAGTATTGCAGAAACTAACCACAGAAGGAGCGAGAATGATTCTGATTGCTCCTTTCTGGCCCAGGCAAATCTGGTTCTCTCTTCTACAACAATATTCAGAGGTTCCTCCTCTTCCTCTTCCTCTATCTCGAGGTTTGCTGACCCAGGATCAGGGGACCCTGGTCCACCCAGGCCTCAAATCCCTTCAACTACATGCATGGCTCCTGCAGACCTAGCCCAATCCCGTTTGGCGTCTCTCCAGAAGTGGCGGAAATTTTAGTGAGGCTAGAAAACCCTCCACCAGGTCCACTTATGCCATGAAGTGGAAGAGATTCTCTATTGGGCAGCCTCAAGAGCAGTGGAGCCTTTCTCCTGTTCAGTGGCTTTTCTGCAGGAGTACTTCGTCATCTCTTTTGACCTGGGTCTCAGCCATTCCTCCTTGAAGGTTCACATGGCAGCTATCTCAGCCTACCATGTTCCCTTCGCAGATAAAGCTTTCGCTCAACTGGAGGTCCCTTAAGACCTTTCTCAGAGTGGTCCTTCATCTAAGGCCCCCCATCCGTACCCCTGCTCCCCCTTGGGACTTGAATTTTGTTCTCGAGAAACTTACTCTCCCTCCCTTAGAACCTGCAGCTTCTGCAGATCTGAAGTTTCTTTCGTGGAAGACGCCCTTCTTGGTGGCCATTACTTCAGCTCGAAGAATTTCTGAGCTCCAGGTCCTTATGTGTAAAATCCCCTATTTGTGAAAAATCAAAGAATGAGTTGCTCTTCGCTCGAATCCTAAGTTTCTACCTGAAGTAGTAGCAGAGTCTACCTTAAATCAGTCCATAGAGCTACCTGCCTTTTTTACGCAGTACTCTAATCAATGGGAATATTTATTCCATACCATGGATGTTCACCGGATTCTGAGATACTACACCAACAGGACGAAGGATCTCAGAAAGATTGATCAGTTGTTAGTCTCTTTTGCTCACAAAAGGGAAGGCAATGCTGTTTCCAAGCAATGCCTGTCGAAGTGGTTGGCTCATTGCATCACTTTCTGTTATGACAAGTACAACAAGACCCTTCCGGGTCAGTTTAGAGGCCACTCCACAAGAGGAGTAGCGGCCTCAGTCTGCGGCTTGTTTCAAGAATGTGTCTGCGGCGGACATATGCGCTGCTGCCACCTGGACTTCCGTCCATACCTTTACGAAACACTACAGTTTGGACATTGCCTCTCGACGTAGAGCAGGCTTCGGGCTGGCTGTTTTGCAAGGCCTCCTGTCTTGAGGCTTGCAAGGCTAGTGCTACTTTCTGGAGGAGTTTCCTCCTCCCGGTGCCTTTTTATTTGTTCCAGACTGCTTGGGATTCAGTCCTATATGTAATTACTTACTGCAAGAGCCCTCTCGAAGTAAGATAGTACAGTTGCGTAAGAACTTACCTTAACAGTAGATCTTCGAGAGAGGCTCTTGCAGTAGGTAATACCTTCCCGCCCTCCATCCCCCTAGGGTTTTTCAGCTCCTTTTCCAGGAATGGAAACATCTGCTTCTCTCTCGTCCGGGCCTGTGGCGGGAAAGAACTGGAAGGCGGGCATCTGGGACCGCCCCTTTATACTGACGTCGTATGACACCGGTCACCTGACGTGGGGGCGGTCCCTCGCCAGGGACTGCTAGCTAGAAATTTTTCCGTGGGGTCCTGCCGCCGGCCGGCATCAGTCCTATATGTAATTACCTACTGCAAGAGCCTCTCTTGAAGATCTACTGTTACGGTAAGTTCTTACGTAACTGTACTTTCTTTAGTTCTGTTGAAGTGTATGTAAGGGTTTTTTGATCATGGCCAGTTCCGAGCTGGCTGTCTGATGTGCTAGTTAAAGTCTCCACCTTTGAGTCAGGCGACCCAGCTTCAGGGCTGGCTGTGCTAATAGTATTTTAATTTTCTTGGTAATACTTTGGGTTTTTTTTTTTTTTTTTTTTTGTCGCTATTGTGATGTCCCATACCCACGCCTTCCTGACTTAGTTCTAACCCCCGCCTGTAGGTTTCCAACGTTACTCCCTTCCGCCTTCTATACCCCAAAGTATCCCTCCCGAGTTTTCCTCTCCCCCATTATCATGCACCCCCCCCACCCCAATGAGTTGATTAAAGTTTGAAGGGTGTGGGGGGGCAAAGCCCCCGCATAAACGGGTTAGCATCGTAATGTTTAGTGAAGTGAACGAGTGCAGCTGTTTGTGAGGGGCACTGCACATCACTGGTTTTTCTCAGTGCCGTTATGCAGGTGCTATTATCACATGGAACCAGTATTACTGCAGGCTTTAGCAGTAAAACGTAAAATTCCAGGATGCCTTACGCGAGTTGGATCGTGACCTTTGCAATGGAGTCAAGCAGGTTATCATACCAGACTTATGTAACTTCATTCACATTTAAATCCTAATGAAATTAGGAGGGTAAAACGGAGGCAATCGCTGTTCATGCCTACAAACTACACAGGTAAACAAAATAAAAGGCTGCGGGGATCTTCCTTTTAATCTAGAAAGTGGAGGTACTACAGTACTCAGTTAAGGGGGTTAACATGTGGTTGGCTAATTTATTGGGGTTTCCTATGTCTAAGCAGTGTTGTTTTACTACAGACTTGGACAGAATGTTTGACTAAGGGAGTCTGGGAAGGGGCATGTTCTAAGACTGTTTCATCCTGTCCCAGCCAGCAGGGGAGTACAGTCCATACCAACTAAATGCCTATGGAGGAAGCTTTCACACAGCCAGAATTGTGGGTAAAGAAATGTAATTCCCCGTTGCTGCTTTTATACCTGAGTTTGGACCATACCTCTCAACCTTTTGTCCCCCAAATGTGGAACATTGCCTGTCAGAATGTGGAACAAATGGCCAAAATGTGGAACACTTAATCAAATCTTTACCTAAGAAGCTCAAAACACTGTTAAAATGTTGCATTTATGTTCAGAAACTCTGTTGCTAATTGAATAATATATATTTTGCATCATTTACTGTGGATTGTGTGCTTTAAAATGTTAACACTGAATGTGGGACAAGTCCTCACAATGTGGAACATGGAGCTTTTGTGAAGTAAAATGAGGAACGTTCCTCGTAATGTGGTACAGTTGAGAGGTATGGTTTGGACCCAGGAAGACATACAGCCAGCCAGTCTTAATTTATTGAAGATTTTTTTAGCCTATCCCAGACTGCAACAAAAAGTTGAACTGTAGAGGTTTTATGAATGTCTGCTGAATGCGAACTGAAAAACAGTGCTGCATATACTAATAATTTGGGTCTGTCTACATGCATACTTAAGAGGTGGGAGAACTTGATGCCTTACTGGTTGAGTAATTGGAACAATGCATTTAACACACAGTAACAAACATTGCCACTGATGCATTGAATGTCTTTATTTAGCAGGTAGACTCTGTACAGACTGCTCAACAGCAGCAAGGGTCAGGTATGTGTGCAGCTTGTTGCATGGTAATGATTTGATGGAAATTCTTAGTGATTCATCCAGTGTTCTGCAAAAACGTGTATTTGAAACTTTTTTTTTTTTTTCTCAGAAGAGCAAATGGAGTTCAACAAGGACTTGTTTCCATTTGTGACAGGTGGGGGGATATTATTGGAGGAGCAGCGTGAGCAATTACACAGCATTCAGAATATGCACAGACAAATAGATATTTACATATAATGCAATGGAAAGTATTCAGCTGGGGAAGATGTATACAGGAACCATGTAGCAGAGCACAGTCCATGTTGGGGAACTATATGACCCAGTAACAAAACAAATTGGAGATGTCTGTTATGAGTGGGAGGGATCGCCACCTTAAAGGCACTTATGGTGTGTCAGAGGAGCCCTATGATACTCCTTAAGACTGGCCTGCGCAGAGCGGAAGCTAGGGGTGGAGGGAAGGCTGCTCCAAATGGTTGGGAGTCCATACCTGATGGAAGAACAACCCATTCAAACCCCAGGAAATTTTACTGTATTCTGACTTGTGCAGTACGGTCTCACCATAGGACTGCCCTGGAGCTGAAATGGTTAATAGAACCTACGCAAATGATGGCATGGTAGGCTCGAGCTCGGTTTTCAAACCTCTGTCCCTGGTAAACCGTTCTAAACTGTCAGATTCTTTACTCCAGTTGCCTCAGTAAGACGTCTCCGGAGAGCTTTCCTTTCATTGCTTGAAATTCTTTATTTTTCTCGGTTTTACCTAGTAAAAAGTAGTTTTATTTGGTATTTAGGGCAGTGTCCTTGGATTTCAGGTAGAATTTGTTTGGAATTTTGTGTTGGAGAGGTAAGTAACCTTTTTTTTTTTGTTTCCTTTCAGCTGTTAACTGAGAGGAAACCAGGATCTCCTTTGGTTTCCCCCTTATATTTCCTTTAGTCTACCCGATTTAAATTGTATTATACTGACTCAGGTATAGTCTGTTGTTTGTTTGATGTTTAACCGGGGTAATTCCTGGTTTCCAGCGGTTAGCGTAACTGACAAACAAAATAAAAATAAGTTTAAATTTATAGTGCATCCTTAGAGTTGTTTTCTTCTGGGTTATGTCACAGAAAGCCAAGAAGAGAACGGGACCTACAGGTTTCTAGCACTGTACAGAGTGCGGGGAACCTTTTGCTAAGGCAGATCCACATTTAGTCTGTGTCTTCTGTCTGGGGTTTGAACACCTTAAGACAGATTGTGAGATCTGCAAACAGTTTCCTCCATCTATGGTTGAGCGATGGTTGAAGAGACTGCAGGAAAAAATGTTTGAAAGGGCTGCTGACCCAGCCGTTGAAAAATCTGTTCCTCCTCAGAACGAACTGGAGGAGCTGCCCTCCAAAAGGGGCGATAGCGCTTCAACAAAGAAAAGAACCACAGACACGGCTGCTGAACCAGCCATTGCGGGTAAGAAAAAATGGAAAGAGAAGCATCAGGAACTGCAACCGAAGAAACCAATGGCTCCTTCTGCAGAAGACATCGCTATTGCGATTCATATTATACAGTCTCTGCAAGCCCTGGTTCCGGTAACGTTTCACACTCCTGGGTTAACAGACCTGAGTGGGGAACGCTTTGCAGAAGAAGAGGAGGAGGAAGATTAGGAAGAGGATTTGGGGGAACAATTGATCCAGAGTTTTCCCCAGATCCTCATAGAGCAGATTCCCTTGATAAGGGAACTGAGGATTTCACTTCATATTTTTCTTTTATGAAGCAAAAAGCTCAGACCCTTGACCTCCCTACCCATGAATCCTCTGAGGATGAGGAGGAAGAAGATTACAGGCAGGAAGTGTACCTGGCAACTTCCCTGGCTATTAGGCAAGCTACCTACATGTCATGTGTGGCCTGGTACCAGAAGGACCTTTGGTCCACAGTGATGGAAATAACTAAATCAGTTCCATCTCCCATGGCCTAGAGGAAGCTGCAGAGAGAGGGACTGAGGCTGCAAAAAACGCAGTTCAGAATGGCAGTGGATTCCCCTTGTAACCCTGTGTCTCTGTTTATTTAGTGAACAAACAGAGGCATACATGAAGAAAATGGACGAATTTGTCTGCCTACAAGAGTGCTGCCGTTAAAGAAAGAGCATCTACCCCCCAGAAGCACCAGACCAGAGGTGGAAGGGTCAGAGCTCATTATAGGCCTTTCTTCCAGCTTCAAGGTTTCCCCCAGTTCCAGCAGCAGAGGGGATACTTTACAGGCAGGGGCAGTGGCCAGACTAGCCCCAGTGTCCAGCCAGCAGAACAGACTAAGCAGACACCCTGAGGTGCCTGCTCGGGTCTCCTCCCCAGTACCAGTAGTGGGCCAGGGTCTTGTACTCCGCTTCAAGCTTATGCCAAGGCTGAGGTCAAGGGCCTTCACACAATCCTTCCCATCAGAAACAATCTTGCTGAAAGAGGAAGTTTCAAGTCTCCTGTTGCAGGAGGCAATGGTCAGTCCATCCAGACCAGAGGGGAAAAAGGCATATACTCAGGATACTTCCTCACAATAAAGAAAACTGGTGTGGCGGCCCATTTTGTATCTCTGACACCTAAACAAACGATTTGTCAAAACCAAAATTCAAGATGGTGACTGATTACCATTCTGCTAGTCCTAAGGCAAGGAGAGGGTCTGGCATCCCTAGACCTAAAGGATGCCTACTTTCACATCCCTATAACGCGATCACACAAAGTACCTCAGGTTCAGACTGTCATCAGGTCATTACCAATTCAAGGCAATGCCCTTCGGCTTAACTTCTGCTCCAAGGGTGTTCACAAAATGCCTAGCTGTGGTTGTGGCACACCTAAGGAGGCAAGGAATAACAGTATTTCAGTACTTGGACGACTGGCTAATAGTGGGTCAATCACATCAGCAGGTGAAGGAGGCACTGGCACTCAGACAGGGTACCCTGCATTCATTGGGGTTTCTAGTGAACCTAAAAAAAAAAGTCTGTGCTGGAACCAGTTCAGGTGTTTTAATTCATAGGAGCAGAGCTGGACACACTCAAGGGAAGGACTTTCCTCCCTCAAGACAGAGTGGACAGCCTGATTCAGGTAGTAAATTCCTTCAAGCTGCACATTCCCAAGGTCGGCAAGGCATTTTCTGCAACTGCTAGGCCACATGGCAGCATCCACAGCAACAGTGTCAGGAGCCAGGTTCCAAATGAGGGACATTCAGTTCCCCTTGAGAGTTCACTGGCTTCAAAAAAAAAAAAAAAAAAAAAGATTCCCTGTCAAAGCTAGTGCCAGACACCGTAACATTTCTCCAAGATCTGCAGTGGTGGCAAGACAAGGTCAGCCTCAGGCAAGGGGTTTCCATTCTTGCAGCAAGCCCCTTCACTGGTACTGACCACAGATGCATCCCTCCTTGGGGGCATCTGGGGAGCACATGGACAAAGCAGGAATCACTCCTGCACATCAACTTATTGGAACTCAGGGCGGTTCTTCTGGGTCTCCAGTCATTCGCAAATCAAGTAAAAGGCAGAGTGGTTCAGGTCAGAGCAGACAACACAACCATCATCTACTACATAAACAAGCAAGGGAAGGGGGCGCAAGGTCGACGCCTCTGTGCACAGAGGCTCTGAAAATCTGGACCTTGGCATATTCCCTGGAAGTCTCCATCTCAGCTGTCCATCTTCCAGGGAATGACAATTTCCTAGTGGATGCTCGCAGCAGAATAAATAAATCGGAACCACCATGAGTGGTCACTGAACAGGCAGGTCCTAGAGACCATCTTCAGGAGATGGGACACAACAGAAGTGATTTGTTCGCAGCTCCGAGCAATCATCTGTTACCACAGTTCTGCTGTAGACCCCCACCAGCAAGGGCACAGTTCCCCTGGATGCACTGCTATTGGACTGGACAGAGAGGTTTCTGTACGCATTCCTTCCCTTTCCCTTATTGCTAAGGGTCTTGAACAAACTCAGAGCCCAGCCAGCAACAGTGATTCTCATTGCATCGGACTGGGTCAGGCAGCCCTGGTACCCCATGGTATTATCAATGTCAGTAGTCAAACCAGTCATTCCCCAGGAGACGCAATCTGCTGTCATCCTTTCAGGGCAGGATCATATACCCCAGCCTGCAATCCCTCAGGCTCAAGGCCTAGCTCTTGAAGACTTAGAATATGCAGATTTGCATTTGTCAGAAGGGGTCATGGAACTACACAGGGTTTCCAGAAAGCCTTCCACTAGAAAGACTTATTCTTCCAAATGGAAAAGATTCTCTATTTGGTGCCAAGGCAAGGGCCTATATCACAACAAACCAGTCTGCGTATAGTTCTGGATTATTTAGCGCATCTCCATTTTCCTGGCTTAAGGGTCTCTACTTTGAGAGTGCACCTGGCAGCTGTCTCGGCTTATTTGTCTACAGGTAGGAGGTTTTCCCTGGCTCCTAACCCGGTATTTAAGAATTTTTTTAAAGGATTGCTGCATTTTCATCCTCCACATAGGGAACCAACCCCTATGTGGGACCTCAATATTTGCATTGCCCAGCTCATGCAGCCTCCCTTTGAACCCATGTCTTTGGCAGACCTCAAGTATGTGATTTGGAAGACAGTATTCCTAGATCTTACTTCGAGGGGGTTCCTTCAGTAGGTCATCACAAGTAGGACTGACGTCGGGCCGCACGACAGACTTTTCTAGCAATCCCTGACGGTGGGACCGCCCACCCGTCACATGACCGTCAACGTGACGGTATATAGTGGGCGGTCTCCATGCCCACCCTCCAGTTCTTTCCAACCGACACCTTGTGCTAGTCGCTTCGCAGACTCAATTCAGCGTCCGGAAAGTATTTTTTCTCGCGTTTTTTCTAAAAATTTGCTATTTCGTCTTTTAGTATTAAATAGTTCATGTCTTCTCCGAAGAAAAAGTGCTCCAAGTGTGGCACTCGGATATCGCACAAAAAGTGGCATTCCAAGTGCATCATCTGCCTAGGCTCAGACCATCCAGTCTCCTCCTGCCCTGTCAGTCCTTCACTCCGGCTACCAAAAAGCAGAGACAGCAGGCGTTGGAGACTCATCTTCTCAAGGCCCATCTACTTTCGCTTGAGAAGAAGATGGACAAGCTTAGGGACTCGTCCGACAAATCTTCCCCTAAAAAACACAGAGAAGACTGGGGAGCGGGCTCGCTCCACGGACAACATCAGGCCCTCTACCAGCAAGGCCCAGCCACCATCGAAGCAACCAGGTAAGGAGAAATTTTAGGCAGATAAGTCGGCCGCCGACTCTTGGCTGGGGCAGTCACCGGCCTGTTGTTAAGTTGGCAGGATTCTCTCCCGACCACGCCCACTAAGTCAGCCGTCCCCGACGACCGTGACGGGCTTGGTTCTCTGTCGGGTCTTCTGGCGCTACTACCGGACGCCCAGCAGGACCGAAGGAGACAGCCCGCTCCCTCATGTTATTCCTAGCCAGTGTCCTCTCATTCTACTACTCGGACATGTCTGGAGGCGGATGGGGTCACTAGTGAACCAGCGGATTTGAAGTTCTTCCCGCGCTCCCCGCCGAGGACCAGGGTCAGGCTCCTCCTCAGCAGACGGCCTTTCCTTAGAGCCCTCCTCAGCGAGGGGCGGCCCACTGGCGACTCCACGCCGCCCGTTACCACAGCATTCCCGCCTGGGACCGCCAGACCCGACTCCTACCACTGAGACCCTTCATCCAGTGCGGCGCCAGCCTCGCTGATGCTGGCGTCTGTTCTTAGAACGTGGACGGGTCCGACGTGGGTTCCCCCGACGTCAGGGCTGACGATGGGGTACTATAACCGTCCGCTCACTGTCCCCCATTACCCACATAGGTATCCTGGGGATCCTTACCCGGAGGTTCCCGCTCCTGGATGTAGTCCAGTGGGACAGTTTTATCAAGGTTATCATCCGTATACCTATTACATGGGTCCGCATGGGTGTTGCCCTCTGCCAGTTGCTGTTCCTTCTCCACCACCTCCTCCTCCTCCTCCCCACCCCCCCAGCCTCAACCAACTCCTCCTCCACCCCCTCCGGCTATGCTGGATTTCAAGTCTTTCTTGCAGTCTTGGTGGCAGGGAGCAAGGTCAGAGTTGGTTTTGAACCTAGAAGCAAGACTCCCACCTCCGCCGCTTCATAAGTCCCCTTCCTCGAGCAGTTCGGGTCCGATTTGTCCACCTCTCAGGGAAGACTCGACTGGACGTTCCCCTCTCTCGCTTTGAACGTCGTCCAGTGGAGGAGGCTGACGATAGTTCTGATGGGAGAGAGGACTCTTCGGAGGAGGAAATCGTGGAGAAACCCGAGCCGAGAGGCAAGACCTCACCGAAATCGCCACCTGAGAATCCTTCCTTCTTGGATCTATGGAGGGCCCTCAGAGATTATTTCGATTTGGAGTCCCTGTCTCCAGTCCCAATTCCTCCGTGGATGGCCCCCCACCAAGACCTCACCACCACCGTTTGGCAGATGCCTCACTCTATCCCGGCTGTCCCCAAGCGGACGGACAGGCTTTACCGGGCGCCTAAGGATGCTCCTTTTTTGAAGACCCATCCAAAGGCAGACTCCGTGGTAATTTCAGAGGCTCATGATCGCTCCGCTACGCCCAAGCATTTGAGCACTACTCCTCCAGATAAGGAGTCGAGGCAGATGGACCAGTTTGGCAAAAAAGTCTATTCTTTGGCCACGTGTGCGCTCCGCTCCCTCAGTTATGTGGCCCATATGGTGTCCCACCAAAAAGTGACCATGGCCAGGTTGGAGGCGAAGGTCCAGTCTGTGGATCCTTCACCTCTCAAGGAGGAACTCGCCAAAGACCTTCGCCTCACCAAGATTTCTTGTAGGCATGCTTTACGGGCCACTTACGATTCGGTCGATTCCGTGGCCCATACCTCGGCAACTGCTGTGGCCCTGAGACGGCACTCCTGGCTTCGCCTCTCTGGCCTCGCCAACGAGGTTCAGTCGGCGATTCAGGACACTCCTTTCCGGGACTCTGTACTTTTCGGAGGCGACACCAAAGACATAATTACAGAACTACAGGACAAGGGTCTTGCCCTTAGATCTGTTCTGTCGATGTACTGAACGGGTGCTCCTCAGCATAGACAGCAGCAACCCTTTCGGAAGAAGACCTGACGGCGGGGGAGATCTACTTGGGCGCATCGCCAAGGCAAGCAGAAGGCCACGGGTACTGTTACCCCCCGCCTCCAAGAATCTGCGTCTGTCAGGGGGGTCCTCCCCCTTACAGACCCGCCACTTCTTGACTCCCCGGCCCCACTGCCTCCTCAGCCTCTCAGCGAGGAGCAGATGGGGAGGAGGTTCGCTCTCCACGTGCAGGAGTGGAAGGCAATTACCTCAGAGTGGGTCCTGCAAATAGTGTCCTCAGGTCACACTATAGAGTTCCTGGAAGTTCCTCCAGGAAACCCTCCGGTGAAGTCCTCATACTCTCGGGACCAGGCTTTCCTCGTCCAAGAGGAAATAAATTCGCTCTTGTTAAAACGAGCGATCGAGCGAGTCCCTCCAGGGCAAACAGGGAAAGGCTTCTACTCCCATTTTTTTCCTGGTTCCGAAAAAGAATGGGGATTTCTGACCCATTCTAGATCTGTCGGCTGAATCATTTTGTCGAGTACACGAAGTTTTGCATGCTGACACTGCAGAGCCTTCTGCCACTACTGTTGGAGAATCACTGGCTCTGCGCCCTGGATATGCAGGATGCCTACCTACCTATCCCTGTTTTCCCCAACCACCGTCTGTTCCTGTGCTTCATGTTCCAGGGGGGAGCACTTCCAGTTCCGAGCATTCCCCTTTGGCCTGTCTTTGGCACCTCTGGTTTTTACCAAGTGCTTTGCGGTGGTGGCGGTGTTTTTACGCCTCAGGGGTATTGTAGTGTTTCCCTACCTGGACGATTGGCTACTAGCAGCCCCTTCCAGGGATGTGTTATTGGAGGCTCTGTCATTTACCCTGGACCTGTTCAGTCAACTTGGGATCACAGTCAACGTGCCCAAGTCATACCTCATTCCCACCCAGAGACTTCAGTTTATTGGGGCGGTCCTCAACATGGTCCAGTGCAGCGTTTTCCTTCCTCAGGACAGATTGGAGAGAGACTGGTCCACCAGGCCACCAAGGTGGCGTCTTGCCGGACCATTCCGGTCAGGGAGGTCCTTCGCCTGTTAGGCCTCATGGCAGCTTCCATCTGTACCATTCCCCTAGCCAGGCCCCACATGAGGATCTCTCGGTGGTCCCTGAGGGTGCAGTGGGACCAGCTTTTGGACGATCTGGACCATCTGGTTCTCATCTTCTCAGCGGTCTGGAAGGATCTGCTATGGTGGATGAATCCACACAATCTTTCCTTGGGTCTCCCGTTTCGAAGACCAGTGCCCGTAGCCACTCTCACCACGGATGCCTCGAACATGGGGTGGGGTGCGCATCTGGGGGATCACCAAGCCCAGGGACTTTGGTCCGGCTTGGAGCTTTCTCTTCAAATCAATGTTCTAGAGCTCAGGGCGGTCTTGTATGCCTTACAGGCCTTTCAACCCCTGCTGCCAAAGGGAACACTGCTGATCCAAATGGACAACATGTCTGTGGTTTGGTACATCAGCAAACGAGGAGGAACCCGGTCGTCCCCTCTTTGCAGGGAAGCGACCAGGGTGTGGAACTGGGCAGTTCTGCATCACTTGTCCCTAGTGGCCGTGCACGTACCAGGCGTTCTGAACGTCCTAGCGGACAGTCTCAGCAGATCAAGGACCCCTACTCACGAGTGGGAACTTCATTAGGAAGTGGCGGAATCCATCTTCCAAAATTAGGGGCTGCCGGAACTCTACCTATTCGCCTCTCAGTTCAGCGCAAAACTTCCCAAGTTTTGCTCACTCATTCCAGAGTCAGGTGCTTTCTGGAGCGACGCATTGTCTCTATCCTGGACAGGGACATTTTTGTATGCCTTCCTTCCATTTCCCATTCTGCAGAGGGTCCTCCTCAAACTACAGATGGAGAAGGCCAAGATGATTCTCATCTCTCCTCTTTGGCCGAGACAGATTTGGTTCCCGCTGCTTCAGCAGCTATTCAGGGAACCACCGGTTCCACTTCCATTGACACACGACCTCGTTACTCAGGATCAAGGTCGTCTGGTTCATCCGGGGCTCAGGACCCAGCATCTGCATGCATGGCTCCTGCAGACGTAGCCATCTCTCACTTTGGGGTGTCTTATAGAGTGGCACAGATCCTTGTTGAAGCCAGAAAACCACCTACCCGTTCCACTTATGCATTGAAGTGGAAGCGGTTTTCCATTTGGACGACCGCGAAGGGCTGGAACCCTTTTTCTTGCTCAGCCCCACAAGTCATGGAATACCTCCTTCACTTATCTGACTCTGATCTAGCCTGTTCCTCTCTGAAAGTGCACCTCTTCGCTATCTCGGTGTACCATGAGCTGGTGGATGGTAAACCTGTGGCTCAGTTGGATATCTCAGACTTTTTTGAAAGGGATTCTCCATCTGAACCCCATCCGCAGCCCAACATCACCACGGGACCTGAATTTCGTCCTGGAAAAGCTCACCTTGCCTCCTTTCGAACCAGCAATGAGCTGTGACCTATGCTTCATATCTTGGAAGGCGTTGTTTCTGGTTGCCATCACTTCAGCTCGAAGAATTTCGGAGTTTCACACGTTGGTTTGTAAGGAGCCTTGCCTTATTTTTCACTGGGACAGGGCGGTTCTCAGAACCCATCTGAGGTTCCTTGCAAAGGTGGTGTCGGAAGCTACTCTGAACCAATCGGTAGAGCTTCCGGTATATTATCCGGCTCCCGCGAACAGGGGTGAGGCACTCCCCCATATGATGGATGTGCACCGGATTCTCCAGTGTTACACGCACCAAACCAAGGACTTTTGCTCTTGCGACCAATTGTTTGTCTCCTTCTCATCTCGAACTCAAGGCAAACCGGTTTCCGAGGAGGGCCTTTCCAAATGGTTGGGCAACTGCATCAGATACTGTTACCAAAGGTATGACAAACCCCTCCCGGGTGTTATCAAGGGGTCATTCTACTAGGGGCATGGCTACTTCTGCAGTCTTCCTTCGTAATGTTTCTGCAGTGGATGTTTGTGCTGCCACTACTTGGAGTTCTGTCCATATCTTTACCAAGCATTACAGTTTGGACATTGCTTCTAGGCGAAGGGCTGGCTTTGGCCTAGCTGTCCTGCAGGGTCTGTTGTCCTAGGCTGGGTCCTTTTCTCGGACCTCAGTTTTTTCTGTGGATTTTGTTTTGTCCCCTCCCTAGTTTCTCACGGTCTCTCTTAGAGGCACTGCTTGGGACTCTGTCCTACTGGTGATGACCTACTGAAGGAACCCTCTCGAAGTAAGCTAGTACAGTTGCGTAGGAACTTACCGTAACAGTAGATCTTCGAGAGAGGTTCTTTCAGTAGGTCATATTTTTCCCTCTGTCCTTCCCCTCATTTTAATTTTTACAGGGTTTCCAGTCCTGTTCGCTCCTGCTGTTAGGCCTCTTCCTGGCTTTGGCGGGAGAACTGGAGGGCGGGCATGGGGACAGCCCACTATATACCGTCATGCTGACGTCTGTCACGTGACGTCAGGTGTGCAGTCCCCCCCGTCAGGGATTGCTAAAAAAGTCTGCCGTGCGGCCCGTCGGGCAACGTCGGTTCTACTTGTGATGACCTACTGAAGGAACCTCTCTCGAATATTTACTGTTGCGGTAAGTTCCTACATAACTGTACTTTGCTATGACTTCTGCCAGAAGGATCAGTGAGATTCAGACCTTGCCTACAGAGCCTGGTTACATTGCCATCCATAGAGACAAAGTTGTCCTGGGGACTAATAGAAAATTCCTACCTAAGGTGGTATCAGAGTTCTACCTTAACCAGTCCATCACACTACCTGTCTTTTTCACTAATCACTCTACTTCAGGTGAACGCAGACTGCATAGCCTAGATGTAAAAAGGGCAATTGGCTAGTATCTTAACCACACAAAGACCCATAGACAGGATCAATCTCGGCTCTTCCTCACCTGTGGAGAGGTGGGAAAAGGGGAAACCAGCCACAAAAAGATCCTTTGCAAGATGGATTGTAGCCTGTATTCGGTTCTGCTACAGCACAGTGGGCAAGCAGCCACCTGCAGGCCTCAAGTCCCATTCCACTAGGGGCACAGCAGCCTCCTTAGCAGCTGCTAGGGATATTCCCCTAACTGATGTATGCAAAGCAGCTACTTGGAAAACGGTCCATACCTTCAGCAAGCATTATTGTTTGGATGTTCAGGCCAGAGGGGATGCCAGGTTTGGCACAGCAGTCCTGCAGAGCCTGTTTCCTAGGTAGGTTCTAGCTCACCTCCAAAGGTACTGCTTGGGTAGTCTGCATAAGTCGGTATACAGTAAGATTTCCTGAGGTTTGAAGAAAAAATTACTCACCGTAGTAATCTTGTTTCTTCCAAGGGAATCTTACTGTATTCTGAGCACCCTCCCTTCCTCCCCTTCTATGAACCTAGGGTCACTGAACTCCGGCTGTACTGGTGTGTTGCAAACCTGTGGGTATGTGTTTTTTTTTCTCTTGGGCATCTGTGACTTGAGTCTTAATGGTGCCAGTTAAAACCTTTAACGGGACAAAAATGTTTATTAAAATAGTGGATTAGTTGTTGTTGTTGTTAGTATAAGTTTTGGTACATGCTCTGTAAGAATCTGATGGTTTAGAATTGTTTACCAGGGACAGTGGTTTGAAAACAGAGCTCGAGCCTAGCATTCCATGATTTGCATAGGTTCTGTTAACCATTTCTGCTCTGGGGCAGTCCTATGGTGAGACCATACTGCATAAGTTAGAATACAGTAAGATTCCCTTGGAAGAAACAAGATTACTGTGGTAATTTTTTGTTTCGCACTTTTAGCGTGGGCTTTGGAACCTATTTCCCTCTTCTGAGCTAAGGGAGTAAGAAGGGGTTGGATGTGGGAGTAAAAATGGCATTTAGAATGAAAGTGTGTCTGGGAACCCAGAGTCAGTCATCTGAGCCTGTAGCTCAGTGGTTGGAGCACTGGGACAGTATTCTGGGGGCCTGGGTCCAGTTCCCAGAGGTCATATTTTTTCTGTCTTTACGGTGTATGATTTAGACATCCAGGGAGTTAACCCAACCAATATTTGGCACCCAGTAAGGCAGTGTGAATAGAGTGCCTCATCGGGGGGTCAAGGCAAATCTATATAGGACGTTAGAGGGTAGTCATTTGGGAGGTGGAGGACTTTGAGGAAAAAACAAAATGTCACCATATTCTAGTAGGAGGAGGAGCGTATATTCAACAACTTATTTCCTAGTGCTGAGGTGAAGGCAGCTGTTCACTCACTGGCCTCTGGGGCCTTAAGGCTGGAAGATCAAAAATTTGTAGGGCCCCCCCCCCCCCAAAGTACTTCATCTTGGTCTGGGAGCCATCTCGCTGGGAGACAGCAATTTATTAATGTCAGTGTCTCATCCCTCACCCCAGTAAATTTACTTATCTCACAGGGGTCCATACTTGGTCCCCTGCTCTTCTCAGTTTTTATAAATGACCTTCCCTCTGTCCCATCTTGCTGCTCCTCCATCACGTATGTGGATGATATCCTCCTTTTCCACTGTTCAGTTCCCTCTGCAGGAGGATTTCTTCCTGGTGTCATCATGGCTCATCAGAAATAAACTAATGCTCAGTTTCTCGAAAGACCCTAGCCATGCTGTTCGGATCACAAGCCAGGATTTGGTCCTGCTCTGCACCCTTCTCCATCTTTCGTATTGATGGTTCCCTCTTTCCATGGTGGAATATTTGAAATATCTCTGAGTCGCCCTTGACTTGGGCCTGGACTTCTCCCTCCATATCTCCCTGACAAGCAAAGTAGTCCACTACAGACTCGGCCTAGCCTACTGGGCCAAATGCTCCTTCATACTCAAGGCCAGGCATGCAGTTGTCCAGGGCGATGTCCTCCCCCCGACTGCAGTATGGTCAGATTATCTTTTTTCTCATGCGTCCAAATCTGCCCTTAACAAGTGGGAGGTGTCCTGTAACATCTGCTGATCTTCAGGGATAGCTGTCACATTAGGACGTACATGTGGAACTTGGCTGTCAGGCACTAGGATCCCACGGAAGCTTTTCTGCAGCAGTCTAGTAGTGGCTGCCTATACCGACGTCAGGTTCCAACATCACAGCCATTTATATAAGCGTGGGCAGCTCCACTCCATTTTCAGTTCTTTCCCGCCATCGACTATTTGTGCACAAACTCTGCGGAAGCTTTGTCATGGAGTTCGACCACCAAAACCTATTACTTACCTTTTTTTTTTGTACTTTCCTTTGAATCACTTTATTTTAAAGAGATTCCTTTTATTTTTATAAGTTGAGAGTTATTCCTTCATCAGCTCTCTTCCGTCGCTACTGTTGCAGAAAGATTTCCTCCACTGATGACACAAACTCTGTGTCTGTTATCTCGGGCCTACACACATGTTCTTGCCTGCAAGCTTTGCCTGAAGTTCAACCTCACCATCCGGTGACTATGCAAGAAAGGCCTGCAGAAATTGCTCATGGAGCAACAGACAGCCAGCAGAGAGCAGGGGCCCCCCCTGCCTGCCCGCCCAATCACCGGCATCTTCTTAGGGCTTCTAGGCCGCCAAAGCCTGGAACAAGTCCTCAGGGAAACTGTCTCATCGGGATAAAAACTGGTCCAGGGACCACTTCCCCATTGGATTCCTCCTCCTCCTCTTCTCCAGGAATTTCCTTGTCCACCGCTTCAGCGTAAATGCCTCGCTCCATGTAGGCCTTGGCTCCTATAGTGCCCCCTCCCAATAGAGAGTTCTCCCAGCCTTCTCAGGGCTGTAGAGGGGCCATCTGCCTATAGGTTTTCTGCCCCAGTCCTGCCGTCAAGACCTCTTGAGTCGCGAGCTCCATAGGTGCTAGGCCCCACAATCTGTACTGCTGCTAGTGATAATTTGTCACAGCTGGGTTCCTCACCCTCTCTGTCGATACCTGTGTCAACGATGCTGCCCTGCCATGTATCATCATGCCATTCTGACTTCATAACCTCGGCTCTCATTCACCAGTTTGTTCCACGGCCTGGGTTGTCGTCTCTTTTGCCGTCTGGTGCTTCTCCAGTGTCTACGCCTATTTGATCTGCCCGCCCTGCACCCTCTAGAGAGCTGCTGGTCCTCCAGCCATCGGCCCCAGCTGCAGAACAGGCCAATGACTGGGAATATCAACCTGATCTCCTCCCTAAGGAGGAAGAAATTGAGGCCGACTCCTCTGAGTCTGTCTCCTCCAGGAGTGAGGACCCAGTCAAGGGACCCCCTCTTTCTTTGACAATATGAAGCAGCCCTCCTTCATTATGGGGTTCCAGACTGAGGAAGAGGATATCACCAGGAGGACTCTGGTGGATTTCTTGGAGATCCCAGAATCTCCAAGCAAAGTTATTCCTCCTCAGCTTCCAGTATTGAATGATGCTGCAAATGGCTGCCTGGCGTAGGCCCAACCTGGTACCTGCCATGCCCAGAAAGGCAGAAGCACCTTAGTTCCCTCCGTCCTGACAGGATATCTTGGAGGACTGACCTATGGGACAAGAGGACCTTAGGCCTTAGAATTGGCAACTATTTGGTGCATTTGATTAAGTACCAGAATATACTCTGGAAGAAGGGCAAGGCTGCTGCTCAAGCCCTTCCTGAGGATTTCCCGAGACAAGAGCTTCTAAAGATTCTCCAGGCTTCGGAAGATGTCAGTAAGCATCTCCTCAGAGCCACTTACGATGTGGCTGATACTACAGCCAGGGCAGCTGCCACTGGCATTTGCGTTAGAAGGCACTCCTGGCTTAGAGTCTGACTTTGTAGATGATGTCCAGCAAAAGGTGTTGAATGCCCCTTTTGTTTCACAAACTTTTTGGTCCTCGTGCAGAATATTATTAATGACCTGCAGGCATCTGGCAGGGCTATTACGTTTGTCCACTTCCTTTATCATACCTAGCCCTGGAGCCAGACCGAGGACCTCTTTTCATAAGATTTCTCGCAAATCTGGCTCTGGCACCAAGCTCCAGGGCAAACACAGGGTCAGTTCTGCTTTGCCTCCCTTCTCCTCTGCCACTGGTCCCTCTGCTAAGCACTCCGGGGCGGAGGAGTGGCCCCTGCCGCTGGCTTTGCCTCAGCATGACATCTTGCCAGAACCCTCTCCTCTGATTCTAAGTCCAGGAGGTGGTGGTCAGGGTTCAGTTCTCCTTTCATCTGCCCCAGTGGAGAACCATTACTATGGATGCTTACATCCTACAGATAATCTAACAAGGTCATGCTTTAGAACTTCTGGTACAGCCTCCTGACGTTCCCAAATCTTATCCTCCAGGCCATACAGAGGTGCTGCAGGAGTAGGAGCTCATCTTGCTGCGCAAAAGGGTCCTAGAACCAGTGCCCAGGTGGCAAAGGAACAAAGGGTTCTACTCCCAGTTCTTCCTGGTTCTCAGAAAACCTGGGGACTTGAGGCCCATTGTAGACCTTAAAGAGCTAAGTCTTTTCATCCAGTACAGAAGGTTCAAGATGGTAACCCTACATACATACTGACTGCTCGTGTTGTATGTCGCTGCTGCCAGGTAAGGGTCTGTCTTTTCACAGTCCACTGAACCTGGAGAAGTCCGAGACCTTGGAAAAACGTTGTGTTGTGGATCTTGTGGGAACTAGTATATCGACTGAGCTGGAGCCTCAGGGATGAGAGCTTAAAGCCCTTTCAGTTCAGTTCAGTTGGGGAAGGAGCTGCAATTGTTGCTGTGAGGAGCGGAGGTTGCTGGCCATATTGGCAGCGGAGAATATTACCGGGGGCTGCTGCAGGAGGAGCTGGAGCTGCATCGGTAGCCACTGCAGGAGGGAGGCATCGGGGCTGCATCAGCAGCTGATGTGAGCACCGGGGGCAGCGGACTGGACTTCCTGACGGCTGCAGTCGGCAGCGGGCCAGGGTTTGAGGGAGCTGTTTTCCTGGAGGACCAATTGGGAGTGAGGGCACCAAATTCGAACTGCGGCTGGGCTACATAAGTCTGGCCCGGCCACCTGATGACTCTGGAAGGAGCTGTAATTGTGTCCCACATCACCCACCCTGGCCCCGACCTCAATTAAAATGGTCTGTGGGGGAGGATCCTTGGGGGAGGGCACAGTGAGACTGGCTGAGACTGAGCAATAAGAAGCTCGGATTTGTTGTAGGATTGAGGGGGAGGGCATAAGATTCACATATTGTGTTGCTGGGTATTTTGTGTGGGGTAAATTAATAGTTGGTGTGGGGTTGTGTATGATTTAGTGTATTCTTGCTGGTAGGGGGTCATATTGTTCACACCCAAAATGAGGGTGGGCTTGGGAGCAACCAGATCGGGCATCTTTGAAAGGGTGATTGGGTGTACGGGGTGGGGGACGACCATAATGTTGAACTGGGCATGGAGGTTTGGAGGGTGCCCAATGTGTTTCCAACTGGAGGGTTTTAGGGATGAGATCATGGGGCTCAGAAGGCAGCTGGAAGGGGGGAGGGGCAAGGGATGGGGAGGCAAGGTGGGGTATGGACCAAGTGTGAGTAGATATGGACAACATCAAAATGGCATACCCAAGTAGACAAGGCAAAGGACATATCCCAGAGGGTAGATGGATCATTTGGTTACTCTGGAGGTGTAGGGGGCAGAACAAGCAACATATGGGAAGCATGCTGTAGGGAGGGCTGCTCAGAGGAGCAGAAAGGGAGGGCGATGCGAGGAGAGCAAAGCGGGAGAGCATCAAGCTTACAAACCGTTTCACCCTGCTATACCCGGGAGATGAAGTGGAGGAGGATGGTCGGAGGGGGGAGCAAGTGGACAGTGAGGGTTTGGCCAGTAGGCTGAGGGGGAGGAGACAGAGGAGGGAGTGTGAACCAAAGGAGAGAAGGGAGGGACGTAAGCCTAGCCCCCACAAGAGGCCCCCCATCCCAGGGCACCTCCTAAGGCACCATCTCCTGACCCTAAGGAACCTACTCTGCCACCTAGGGTAGGTCCCGAGAAAGGAAACGTGATTCCAAGAGGAGGTAGCACTCCAGGACCCCCCCAAGGACCCCCAGTGATTGTGGGTGCAAGAGACCCAGACGAAGATCCCACTCTTCCTCTGGGGAAGACTCTCGCCCGGATACTTCGGACACACCCAGGTCACTCTCAGCATCCTGTCGCCTGACCCCCGTGATCTCCTCAGGTCACTGCCGGACGACCCCTCATTTATGGACATTGAGGCACATGCAAGAGGATATGTGGTGGGATACTAAGGAGTTAGACCCACTGAAAGGCAACGCCTGACTCGGTACCTCAGACAGAGACACAAAGCGTGTGGTGGTTCCACCTCTGGTGGACACTTTTTTCAAGACGCTACCAAGGTGGCATGGAAGCGTCCCTATTCTACTCCAGCGGTACCCAAGAAAGCGCATCACCTTTTATAGGGCCCTGCTGGAGGACCCATATTTGAGCCAACAACCAGTGGCCGACTGTTTGGTCATAATGGCCTCCCACAATCATTCCCAACGTCCAAAACATCTCGGCACCCAACCACCGGACCAGGAATCCAAGCAGCTAGATTCTCTGGGGAGACGCATGTACACTGCTGCTACATGCTCCATAAGGTCCTTCAGTTACCTCACCCACATGGTGCAATTTCAAAACGCACTATGGGATCGGGGTCAAGATCTTCTCAAATATTTCCTGTATGGGGTCAAAAATGAGGAACAACTGAACCTCCTTTGAACTGGTTCTGATGATGAAACTCAAGATCTTGCTTCGAGAAACAGCTCTTGCAGCAGGTTACACCATTAGGACTGAAGCCGGCAGGTGTCGGGACCCCACGGAAAAATTCTAGCTAGCAGTATCCAGCAGGGGACCGCCCCCGACATCGGCCCCTCCCCAACATCAGGAATCGCATAAAAGGAGGCGGTCCCCAGCATCCCCAGTCGTCCCGTGTCCCCCATCAACTTGTCAGCATCGACCTCACGGATGCCTGCATCAGCGATACAACGTCTGAAATCTTTACAAAACAAATCCATGTCTACTTCTCCAACTCTTTCTCTCGAAGGACACACCTCAAAATGCGCCGGCAGCAAGCAGATCCCCTTCACCAACCATCATTCGTCTTGTGTGAAGTGCCTGGGCCCACAACACGACACCCAGGCCTGCTCCATCTGCCAACAATTTAATAGCAGGACCAGGATCCGCTGCCAAAAGGCCCTTCAGGGATTCCTTTTTGAAGAGAAACCTTCACAAAATGGAAAAAAGACCTTCCTCCAAAGGGGATTCTTCCCATAAGACCGGGAAGCACCGGGACTCTGGTAGGTCGGGATCCCCCAGCAGAGCCTCTGAATCCAGGGCCAGCTCCAGCTCTACGCGGTCTGACCGTTCTCCTTCCCGGGACCACTCCCAACCTCCCCCAGTTAAGATAAGGTCTTCAGGGGGTTCTTCAGCGGGTTCTTCAGCCTCCTTGCACCCGCTTAAGACCCACCGGGCGCCCGACTCTTCTTCCAGGCTTGACTCTTCAGAAAAACATAGGAAGTCTTCCTCAAAATCTAACAGGGCATCAGGCCGACGCCGGGACACCGACCTTAGGTCAGTCTTCCAGCCTCCCAAGGCCCCGGAAAGGAAGACAAAGGATCTGACTCCTCTTAAGTGGACGTGTCAGAATAAAAAGGTGCCTGACCCGACGCCTGAGAAACGGACTCCCGACCCGACAGCAGTTTTACCGACGCCAGGTGACACCGGACGTCAGGGGTCCTCAGGAGAGGAAGCTGCCACGCTGCCGGATGACCAGACAGGCGGCACGGAGGACGCCGGCTCGCCCGGGGAGCTGTCAACGGATCTGGTGGTTCCCCAGGACCCGGCGACAGACCCATACCGACGCCGGGCCCGTCGTCAGGCATGAACTTTCAGGAGGTGAAGGAATTGTTCACCTTCTGGTGGGAGACCATCAGAAAGGACGTGGTCCTCAGTAAGCCTCTATCACCTACACCCCCTCCTCGGGAGGGTGAAAGCTCAAGACCCCCGGCCCCTAAGGAGCCAACTCCACCTCCTGGGGCAGATCTAGAGAGAGAAAAAGTTGCCCGTCATGGTCTTCCTCTGGGTCTCCGAGCCCTAAACGGCCCAGGGACAGATGACACCCACCAGGGGATGACTCCAGACCGGATACGTCAGATACCTTCAGGTCTCCATCCCCCTATAGTCCCCCATCACCAGACCCACGAGACCAGCTAAGGTCACCACCGGATGATCCCTCTTTCTCCGAAATCATGAGGCACTTTCAGGAGAATATGGGATGGGAGACTGAAGACTTGGACCCCGAGAGACAACCCCTTGCCTGTTGTCTTCGGCAAAAGGACCCAAAGCCTGTGGTGATCCCACCTCTAGTGGACACCTTCACGGACGTCACCAAGGCGCTTGGAAGCGTCCGCACTAGACATTGGCTGTTCCTAAGAAGGCTGACCGCCTCTACAGAGCTCCTATGGAGGACCTGTATCTGGCGTAGCAACCCCAGGCAGACTCATTGGTCATTACAGCGTCTCATGATCGGTCTCAGCAACTGCAACACTTGAGTACCCAGCCTCCTGACCAAGAATCTAAGCAGTTAGATTCTCTGGAAAGACTCATGTATGCGACTGCTGCATGCTCGAAAAGGTCTTTGAATTACTTCACGCACATGGTGCAATTTCAAAACGCCCTCTGGGAGCAGGTCCAGGACCTTTTGAAGGACTTTCCGGATGGCGAAAAGGAGGAGGAGGAGCTGCTCAGCCTCCTTCATACTAGGTTGAACGTGGGGACCCAGGTACTTTGAGCCGCTTACGATTCAGTGGACTCGGACGCCAGGGGAGCAGCTACTGACGTTTGTCTTCGGAGACCCTCTTGGTTGAGAGTCTCTGGTTTCACCCCGGACATTCAGAAGAATATCCTGGACGTCCCTTATAACGGAGCTGCTCTGTTCAGTGAGGAATCCGAGAAGGTCATCACCAAGCTACAGGGCGCCGGGAAGGCAGTTCGGACTGTACAGGCCCAAATCTGGTTCCTTTCGGAGGAAACGGAACAGTTTTTGTGGCAAGCAACAGCCACGTTCCAGCCAGCAACCCCGGGGCAATTTTGGTCGCAAAGGTCAAGCCAGATTCCCCACGGGACCCAGTGCCACCACAGCATGACTCCTTCCCGGCCCTCGACCCTCCTCTAGATCAAAGGATAAAGGTCGGGGGTCGCATCTCTCATTACCTTCCGGGATGGCAGAGGATCACCTCCGACCGATGGGTGTTAACAGTTGGTACAGTGAGGACACTCAATAGAGTTCCTCGGCCACCCACCGTCCAGACCTCCCCTGCTCTCCTGTTACTTGGGTCAGAATGCTCTGCTCATCCAGCAGGAGATCTTGGCCCTCCTGGACAAGGAGGCCATAGAGTACGTTCCACCGGACCAGAAAGGAAAAGGTTGTTATTCCCACTTCTTCCTGGTCCCAAAGAGAACTGGGGTCTTGCGCCCGATCTTAGATCTCAGCAATCTCAACATGTCTGTGTTATACAAACGCTTCCACATGGTGACACTACTGGGTCTCATCCCCATGCTCAAAGAAGACACATGGCTAGCGTCGCTGGACATGCAGGACGCTTACCTACATCTCCTAATCACTCGAACGCATCAAAGGTTTCTGCGCTTCGAGTTTTTGGGACGCCACTACCAGTTCCAAGCCCTCCCATTCAGACTGTCTTATGCACCTCGGGTGTTTACTAAGTGCATGGCAGTCGTGGCAGCAACTCTCAGGAGGCAGGGCCACTATGTTTTTTCGTACCTAGACGACTGACTTCTCATGGCACCTTCTCGGGAGGCTCTGATGTCCGCGATTCAGGATACCAGTTCTCTTTTCCAATCGTTGGGCATCATCATCAACCAGGAGAAGTCGCACCTTGTCCCGTCTCAGACTCTGCAATTTATTGGAGCAGTTCTAGACACCACTCAAAGGAGAGCATTTCTTCATTCAGACAGGGCAGAACACATCAGATCCCTCATACGGGACATAATGACGAAGACAACAGTGCCTGCCAGGACCATTCTTTGCCTGCTCGGACATATGGAGGCTGCCATTGTGACTGTTCCCCTAGTCAGACTCCATATACGGGTTACCCAATGGATGTTGCGGGCTCAGTGGGACCAGAAGCAAATTCATATGCAGCATCCAGTCCGGATCACAAATGCCGTCATCCGAGACTGGCAATGGTGGCTAGTCCTGGACCATCTCTCGAAAGGAGTCCCCTTCATGGCACCACCTCCTATAGTGACACTCTCCACGGACGCCTCGGGATCCGGATGGGGGGCGCACCTCAACGGGGTCAGGACTCGAGGCTCATGGTCATCTCTAGAGTCCCATCTGCACATAAATATTCTGAAGATAAGAGCCGTTCTCTATGCCCTACAAGCATTCCAGATGGACATTCCACCGGGTATTCTTCTGATTCAGACAGACTATACTGTGGTGATGTACTGTCTCAACAAACGAGGCACTCATTCCTAGCCCCTTTGCAGGGAGGCTCAAAGGGTTTGGAATTGGGTACTGCAACACGGCGCAGATATTATTGCAGTGCACATTCCTGGAGTGGACAACACAATCGCGCACAGTCTCAGCCAATCACAGGCCAGAGTCCACGAATGGGAACTGCTTCAGGAAGTTGCAGAGGATCTGTTTCAAAGATGGGGGACACCAGAATTGGACCTTTTTGCGTCCCCATCCAACGCAAAACTGCCCAATTTTTGCTCGCTAGATCCAGGGCTTGGTGTTTTCTGGCGAGACGCATTATCCCTCTCTTGGACGGGCAGATTCCTGTACGCTTTCCCACCCTTCCCTTTGATCCATAGGGTTTTACTGAAGCTCCGACAAGAGTGGGCGTCACCGATTCTGGTAGCGCCCTTTTTGGCCCAGGCAAATTTGGTTCCCTCTGTTACATCAGCTGACCCAGGAACCTCCAGTGCCTCTGCCATTCAGCTATCAACATCTGTCCCAGGAGGCAGGCTCCTTGGTCCATCCGGATCTTCGGTCGCTGAACCTGCATGCCTGGTTCCTAAAGACGTAGCACTCCTGAGATACGGGGTCTCTCGCCTCCCACCTTCCCATCTGGAGGTTGAGTCTTCTGACCTGGTTTTTAGGTTAGTGTCCTTTGACGCCTTTTTTCTAACCTTCCTTTGGAAGCGGATCCTCTGTCTACCTTTCAGATGTCACACTTGAGCCGGGAGTCTCCGGCGGGAGAACTGGGGATGCTGGGGAACCGCCCCCTTTTATGTGATGCCTGACGTCATGGAGGGCTGACGTTGGGCGGGTCCCCCGCTGGATTCTGCTAGCTAGAATTTTTCCGTGGGGTCCTGGCGCTTGCCGGCTTCAGTCCTAATGGTATAACCTGCTGCAAGAGCTGTTCTCGAAGATCTACTGTCACGGTAAGTTCCTGCGTAACTACTTTTTCCGAGCCGCATATGACTCGGTAGATTCCACATCCCGTGGTGCTGCTACAGGCATTTGCCTCTGGAAGCACTCTTGGTTAAGGGTCTTTGGCTTTACCTCGGACGTCCCTTACAGTGGCTTGGTCCTTTTTGGAGAGGGCTCAGAAAATGTCATCACCTAGTTGCAGGATGCCGGGAAGGCCATTAGGACAGTACAAGCCATGTAAGACCTAAGCCTGGCTCCTTTAGTAGTGGCCAGAAGTTCAAGCCAGGCCCGGACGGGACAGACAGCAACCCTGTTCCAGCCAACAACTCCTATAGGCGATTTTGGCAGAAAGAATTGCCAAAATATCCTCGGAGGTCAAGGTCAGCGTAGCCAAAAAGCTACCCAGCCTGCCGGATCAAACACTGCCACAGCATGACTTCTTCCTGACCCACTTCTGGATCAAAGGGAAGAAAGGGTTGGGGGCCGATTCGCTTACCACCTGCCAGAGGGCACTCCTAGTTCGGTCGGAACTAAACCGGGCGGACCATCCGGGTTAGCGGATGTCTCTGCCTCCTTTTCCCTCAGTCTACCTAATCTCTTCTCAAGGGTAGATTTGGGAAAATGTTTTACATATTTGGCAGTCTGAATCGAGGTGGTCAAACCCCAGACAATAAACACAGGTGGTGTGGGGATCGGCCTTAGCAAAGACCTCCCCACACTCACTGCAGTGTTGAAACCCAGTGGAGCCTGGTTTTTCTTGGGTTTCTCAGACATGGCCAACCTAACCAACTTACCCTTTTATGGCAACTGCCAGGCAAGACTCATATCGGTTCCCTAACCGTGTCCGGTAAGGGAACGATTAAAACATGTGTGTGTTTGTGTTTTTTTGTTTGTTTGTTTGTTTCGGTTTTTTTTTTTTTTTTTCGTTTATAGAACCGATAAGGACCGGTAATCACACACTAAGTAAAGACACAAAACACAAGATTTCACTATCAAATGGCCGGTTCAGCCAAACCGACCTGCACTTTTACAAGTTCCACAGAGAAACACGGAACAATTCCTATCTAGTACTCACGACACCACAGACAGAGACTGAACCGACTATGTGGATAACTTTTTCAGTTTAAAAACCCACGAAAACTGAAACTTCAACTGACTTTTGAACCGAGCTGAAGGAGAAATCTCTGGAGCGACTGTTCAGTGAGGTGGAGTAAAGAATCTGAAGGTTTGAGTTTCAGAGACTCCAGCCGTGCTCAAGCTCAGCATTCTATGCCCTGCATAGAAAGGTAACTGTTTGTTCTCCGGGGCAGTGTAAAGGTTGGGGATCAATGCATCTGTCAGAATACAGCAAGACTCCATTAGAAGAAACACAATTACTAAGATGAGTAATTTTTTCATCTCCATATTCCCATCACTCGACTACACAAGAATTTCCTGCGATTCGAGTACCTGGGATGCCATTATCAGTTCCGAGCACTCCGGTTCGGGCTGTCCTCAGCGCCATGCGTTTTTGTCAAAAGCCTGGCAGTTGTAGCAGCGGCCCTCAGAAGAAGAGGCCATTAAGTCTTACCGTATCTGGACAACTGGCTTGTCATGGCCTCCTCTCGAGAGGTATTGTTAAAGGCAGTCCATGATACTAATTCCCTATTTGGGTCACTGGGTATCACAGTCAGTCAGGAGAAGTCGTCCCTCGTCCCCTCGCAAAGGTTACAGTTCATTGGCGCGGTCCTGGATACCAGTCAGGAAAAAGCATTCATGCCCGTCAGCGGGGCGGAAGTCATCAAGTAGCTGATACCGGACATGACATCAAAAGAGCAGGTTCCCGCGCGAACCGTACTCCACTTGCTCAGACACATGGTGGCTACCATCGCCACAGTTCTCTGGCATGCCTCCACATGAGTCTCTCAGTGGACACTGAGAGCCCAGTGAGACCAACGGCAAGATCACGTGGATCAGCTCGTCAGGGTCACAAGACCAGTCATTCAAGACTTGCAATGGTGGCTTGTCCTGGAGCACCTCACCAGGGGAGTCCCCTTCTTGGCGCCTGCTCCATCTCTGACACTCACCACGGATGCTTCAAGGTCTGGTTGGGGAGCTCACCTGAATGGGACCAGGACTCTGGGAACCTGGTCGTCCCTGGAATCACACCTCCATATCAGTATTTTTGAGATGAGAGCAGTCTTGTATGCCCTTCAGGCCTTACAGTCTGAGATTCCACCAGGCCACGTGTTGGTTCAGATGGGCAACACCTCGGTGGTATACTACATCAACAAGCAGGGAGGCACTCATTCCTACCCACTTTGCAGGGAGGCAAAGAGTGTGTGGGACTGGGTACTGCAGCACGGCACCACGATTACTGCAGTGCATATTCCTGAGGTCAACAACACCGTTGCAGATCTACTGAGCCGGTCATGGGCCAGAGCTCACGAATGGGAACCACTGCAAGAGGTCGCAGAGGACCTCTTCTGCAAATGGTGTACACCAGACGTAGACTTATTAGCATCCCCATACAATGTAAAACTGCCCAATTTCTGCTCGCTAGATCCAGGGCCTGGTGTTTTCCAGCGAGACGCATTGTCCCTCTCCTGGACGGGCAGGTTTCTCTATGCTTTCCCTCCCTTCCCTTTGATCCAGATGGTTCTTCTCAAGTGCCAATTGAATGCAGCATTGATGATTTTGGTGGCGCCTTTTTGGCCACGACAGATTTGGTTTCCACTGTTGCACCAGTTAGCTCAGGAGCCTCCCTTCCCTTTGCCGGTCAGCTTGCACTTGCTGTCCCAGGAGGCCGGATCCCTGGTTCACCCGAACCCTAAATCCCTGAACCTGCACGCTAAGGATGTAGCCGTTCTTAGACATGGAGTATCTCAGGTTGTTGCTGACATACTGGTAGCAGCTAGGAAGCCCTCCACTCCTGCCACCTGTGCCATGAAATGGCGCGGGTTTTGTCTGTAGGCCAAGGCTCGGGGTCTTGATCCGCCTCGCTGTCCTAGGTCGTCAGTTTTAGACTACTTCTTGTCCCTGTTCCACACGGGATTAGCGTTTTCCTCCTTGAAAGGTACACCTCTGTGCCATCTCAGCATATCATGCACCAGTTGGCGAGCGGACTGTAGCACAGCTAGATGTCTCACATGCTTTTTTGTGTGGTATCCTGCATCTGAGACCTCCCATCAAGGACCTGGTTTCTCCTTGTGATCTCCTTTTTGTCCTAGAGTAGCTTATGCTGCCCCCCTTTGAACCAGCCGCAGAGTGCGAGCTACACCTTCTCTCTTGGAAGGTGTTATTTTCAGTTGCTGTTACCTCCGCAAGGAGAATTTCGGAGCTCCAGGCGCTCATGTGCAAAGAGCCTTATTTGATTTTTCATAAGGACATGGTGTCCTTAAGGATTAATTCTAAGTTTCTCCCCAAGGTAGTCTCAGCATTCACCTTGACTTAGGAAATCGACTTTCCAGTGTGCTGTCCTAACTACACCACTAAAGGGAAGCTTTACTGCACACTTTACATGTGCACAGGATTCTCAGGTTCTACCTGTCCAGGACCAGACCGCATTGGCAGTCCAATCAGCTGTTCTTGTCTTTCGCCCACAGGATGCTAGGGGCACCTGTGTCGAAACAGACACTTTCAAAATGGTTGGTTAACTGCATAGTGGTCTGTTATCAGAACCGCAGTAAACCCTTACTGGGATCGGTAAAGGGGAATTCTACTAGGGGGGTGGCTACCTCCTTTGCTGCGCTGAAAACCTGTTCAGCACTAACAATTTGTGCAGCTGCTACTTGCAGTACAGTGCACACCTTCATTAGACATTACATCCTGGACAGTGTCTCCAGACGTAAAGCGGGCTTTGGCCTGACAGTCCTCCAAGGACTTTTGTCCTTGGCGGTTTTATTCACTGGATCTCTCCTATCCTCCTCCCAAATGGGTTAGCTAACACCCTTTACTGTATGGGAATCGGTCCTTATGGTGTAACCTGCTGCAAGAGTTGTATCTCAAAGTAGAATAGTATAGTTACGTAAGAACTTATCGTAGCAGTAGATATTCGAGAACAGCTCTTGCAGCAGGTAGTTTACCTCCCACCTTCCCCTCAGGAGGTTCATTTCCTTTCCATGACGTCTCTGACACAATCATTTTATTTAGCGTTCCTCTGGAAGCGGATCCAGGGTCTCCCCTTCAGAATCGCATCGTAATGCCGGGAGTCTCCAGCAGGTGAACTGAGGTGTGCTGGGGAACCTCCCCTTTGATGTATTGGACGTCAGGGGCGGGGCCAACGTCAGGGGTGATCCCCGCTGGGTATAGCTAGCTAAAAGTTTTCCTTGGGGTCCTGCCACCTGCTGGCTTCAGTCCTTATGGTGTAACCTGCTGCAAGAGCTGTTCTCGAAGATCTGTTATGGTAAGTTCTTGCATAACTGTACTTTTTCATAACAAGCAGCCCTCTCGAGGAAGAGGCAGAGGAGCCCTGACAAACCCCAGTGTCCTTGGCTGCAAAAGAAAATGCAGCAGAAGGTACAGGGCCCAAAAGTGCTTGGTACCACCCTCTGAGAATCTGGCCCCGGCTCAGCCTCTTCTGTCCGAGGTGGACCTCTCCTCAGCAGTGGAAGGACGTCCGACTCAGTTCTATGGCCAGTGGAAGGCTTATCACCACAGAGAAGTGGGTCCTCAGGATAGTTCAAGAGGGGTACTCTCTGAACTTTACCGAGATTCCCCTAGACCTTCCACCCAAGTGGCAATACACTCTGTCAGATACTCAGACTGTCTCACCTCGGAGGTGACTGGTTTTCTCAAAAACAGGGCTGTGGAAGTATTCCCTGGTCAGAGCAAAATGCAGGCTTCTATTCCCATTACTTTCTGGTCCTGAAAAAGACAGGGGACTTGTGCCCCATTCTCGAACTCAAAAAGCTGAGCAAGTTCTTGTACCGAGAGAAGTTCAGGATGGTCTCCCTGGGGACTCTTCTACCATTTCACAAGCAACACGACTAGCTGGCATCCCTGGACATGCAGGATGCCTACCAGCATATTCCAGTGCACTTGGACTACTACAGGTTCCTTCGCTTTGTGGCCTTGGGTCAACACTACCAATTCAGAATCCTGCCCTTTGAGAGTCCTGGCGCCTCAAGTCTTTCTTTGCAGTGCATCTGACTCAACATTCATAAAACGTAGACTTGACGAATGGGCACAACCCAGCTCTAGTCTGCCCAATTCCCTACCTACAGGATAAGCTGCAGATCCTAGTTAACCAACAGCCTATTTCTTCCTACCTCCCACAATAATTACCTTATGTCTGTTCCATGTATTCTTGAATTCTCCCACAGTTTTAGACCCTACAACCTCCTCAGGAAGACTGTTCCATGTGTCCACCACCCTCTCTGTGAAAAAATACTTCCTCACATTGCCCCTGAACCGCCCCCCCCAATCTTCAACTTGTGTCCCCTTGTTCAAACAACATGAAGTCTTGCGGTATTCTGACAATATGCAGTTAGACCGACTGGTTCAACTGCCCCGGAGAACCGAGAATTAAACTCTATGCAAATGCATAGAACGTTGAGCTCGGGCTCAGTTTTCAAACCACTGTCCTCGGTACGTACTAGTAACTGATCAGATTCTTTACTCCGTTAACCAGTGAAGACACCTCGGAGATTTCTCCTCGCTGCTTTCGGTCTAGCGTAGTTTTTACGGTTTATTTCAAACCACTTTGTTGTTTTATTTCAGTAACGTTCTCAAACCGCTGTCTTCGGTATAGCTCATGTTTTCTAGGTTGGGTAAGTGTTCGGTTTCCGATCGGTTTATCGACCGTGAGGGGCCGAACTTCTAAATTTCTCTGTTTATATAAATTTTCACTGTATTGGGATGCCAGTGCAAAGTCCTGACCAGAACCGGAGGCTCTTGGTTCAGTTTTTGGCTGGCACTAAGCCGTTGGCCGGTTCGGACTTTGTCTTCTCTATTACCAGGCCTAACTAAGCCTTCTGAGGTAAATTTTCTCTTTTCTTTTATTTCTTTCTCCTGGCCTAACTAAGCCACTGTGGATAAAGTAGGTATTTGATTCTTGCTTAATCGTCCTAAGCCACTAGGTTAAGCTCCAGATTTTAGGGTTATGTCACAGAAACCCAAGAGAAATACCGGTCCCACTGGGTTTCAGCGTTGTACTGAGTGTGGGGAGCAGTTTGCAAAAGCTGATCCACTTTTGTTTGTCTGTATTGTTTGGGTTTTAACCACTTAAAACAGACTGTGATATTTGTAAGAATTTCCCTCAGTCTACTTTAGACAGGCGCCTCGGTAAACTGAAGGAAAGAATGGACAAGACTGCGAGGCGGTTCGGTTCTACTGAACCTTCCGATCCATAACCAACCTTGCAAGCCAGGGTGAACAGTCGGCTGACTAAGCAGCCTTCGAGTCTGTTTCTGAACCCGCACCATCTAAAAGCCAGACGCTCCGGTTCAGAACCACGTAAGTAATCGGTCTCTGTTCTAACTGTGGATGAAATTGCAAAGGCCATCCGAATAGTGCAGTCTTTGCAATCTGGATTTGGCAAACCGTTGCAGGTACCGTCTGGGCAGTCAACGGTTCCGGATACCGGTTCAGCTCCTTCAGGACACCTTGATCCTGAGGAGTATTACTTTTCTAAATATGAAGAGGAGGATGAGGAGCAGGATGAAGGGGAGCTCATTGACCCTGAGGTCTCCTCTGACCATCCTCAGTACGAATTCCCTCCTAGGCCTGTGTCTGAGGCTACCTCCCATTTTGCTTTTATGAGGCAGGTGGCTGTGACCCTGCAGCTCGCTGTACAAGAGGCCAGGCAGGAGGGTGATGAGGAAGAGGATTACCAAGAGATGATGGATCTTCCTGTATCCCAGGGACTTTTGAGTCCCATTCACAAGTCCCTAAAGAAGCAGACTTTAAGGATCCTCCAAACCCCTAGTTCTGTCCCTCCTTTAGATAAGAAGATGGACAGGAAGTACCTTCTGGCTGGCAATGGCACTGACTCTTTAGTTAGCCATGTAGGGGTAGTTCAGACTGCAGCCTGCGAGAAGGCTGGCATTCCTCTGGCGTCTCACCCCCCTGACAAGGATTCCAGGAAGGTGGATTCTCTTGCCAAGAAAGGGTACCTGGCATCTTCCTTGGGTATCAGGCAAGCCTCCTGTATGGCTTATGCCTTCAGGTATCGGAAGTCCCTTTGGGAGGCTGTCTAACAACTAGCTAAAAAGGCCCCTCCTGAATTTTCTGCTGACCTTCAGGAGTTGGTCAGTAAGAGGGTACAAGCATCTAAATCCCAGTTCCACATGGCTGTGGACTCCAATGATGCAGCTTCTAGGGCTATGGCTTCTGTCTGCAGCATCCCTCAGGCATTTTTTTCTGGCTAAGGTATACTAACCTGTCCCAGGACACGTAGAATAATGCCATGGATTTTCCCCTTGTCCAGAACTCTCTGTTTGGGGAACAGACTGAGGCATATATGAAGAAAATGAATGAGTACAGAGTGGCATACAGGAGTGCTTCAGCAAAAAAGTTTGCCACTCCTCAGAAGCAGCAGGGCAGGGGCAGACCTTACCCCAGGCCTTTTCACCAGGCCCAAGCTTTTCCCTCTTACCAGCAACCCAGGGGGGTTCTTTAGAGGGAGAGGCAGGAGGGGTGCTAGCAGGGCCATCTCCACCCCAAAATCTGCTACCCCAGCCAGACAGACACCCTGAAACCTCTTTTCGGACCACCTCCCCGTATCCTCTTGGGGGGCAGGCTGACCCACTATCTGCAGGCTTGGCAGTCAAGAGCAGTGGAACCTGTACCACATCAGTAAAGAGGAAAAGGACTGTACTCAAGGTACTTCTTGGCACCAAAGAAACATGGGGAGTGGCGGCCCATTCTGGATCTCAGATTCCTGAACAGGCATCTTACAAAGCCAAAATTCAAAATGACAACCCTGGCTACCATTCTACCTAGTGTCAAGCAAGGGGATTGGCTGGCATCCCTAGACCTAAAGGATGCTTACTTCCACATCCCCATCAGACAGTCTCACAGAAAATATCTCTGGTTTCTACTGCCATTAGGCCACTAAAAATTCAGAGCTATGCCCTTTGGCCTGACATCTGCACCAAGGGTGTTTACTAAATATCTGGCAATAGTGGTGGCATTCCTCAGAAGCCAAAGGGTTTCAGTTTACCCCTGTCTAGACGACTGGCTGTTGGTGGGTCAGTTCCCCCAGCAGGTCACAGAAGCCCTAAAACTCACTCAGGATACTCTTCGTTCCCTGGGGTTTTTGGTAAATCATCAGAAGTCTGTCTTAACCCCAGTACAGAGACTAGACTTTATAGGGGCAGAGCTGGATACCATTCAGGCAAGAGCCTTTTTGCCTCCTGCAAGGGCGCAGGCCCTCATAGAGTTGGCAAAATCCTGTCGGGTTCAAGTCCCTCGTCCAGCAAGGTACTTTTTACAGCTTCTAGGACACATGGCCTCCACCACAGCTTTGGTCCTGGGGGCCAGGTTTCAAATGACGGACATTCAGTTCCACCTCAGATCCTTCTGGTCTCAAAAAAAGGATTCTCTGTCCAAACTGATTCCAGTGTCTCACCCCCTTCTGTTAGCTCTTCAGTGATGGCAGGAGATGGACAACCTCAGAGTGAGGGTTCCTTTTCTTCCTCTGGTACCCTCTCTGGTGCTGACAACGGATGCTTTCCTGGGCTGGGGTGCCCACCTGGTGGATCACATGGTACATGGCTCCCTCAGAAGTCTTTCTTGCACATCAATCTTCTGGAACTCAGAGCAGTGCTCCTAGCTATTCAGGAGTTTGCCAGTCTCCTACTGGGTAAGGTGGTACAGGTCAGGACAGACATCACCACCATGTACTACATCAGCAAGCAGGCGGGAACAAGATTGCACAGAATCCATGAAGATTTGGGAGCTGGCATATTCTCTCAACATGTCACTGTTAGCAGTTCACTTGCCAGGCAAGGACAATGTACTGGCGGATGCTCTCAGCAGAATCGGCCAGGGCCATCACGAATGGACCTTGAACAAGCAGGTCCTCCTTTCAGTATTCAGGAGGTGGGGGGTTCCAGAGATGGATCTCTTTGCAGCCCCAGGCAATTACCAGTTACCTCTGTATTGTTGCAGGCCTCCACTCCAGGGCTCAGTGCCACTGGATGCTCTCCTTATGGACTGGTCAGACAGGTTCCTTTATGCTTTTCCTCCCTTTCCTCTGATAGCCAGAGTCCTGGTCAAGTTGAGGTCCGAGTCTGCCACAGTGATTCTCATAGCCCCAGACTGGGACAGACAGCCATGGTATTCGATGCTATTGTCACTGTCCGTGACCAAACAGATTTCTCTACCCAGGAGGTACAATCTGCTGACATCCTCTCAGGGCAGGATAATGTACCCCAGTCTTCAGTCCCTTCACCTCAAGGCTTGGCTCTTGAGGACATAGAATATGTAGATTTACACCTGTCTCAACCTGTCCTGGATATCCTGAAAGGTGCCAGAAAGCCTGCTACCAGAAAAACCTGTTCCTCTAAATGGAGATTTTCCATCTGGTGTGCACAGAAGGATTTGGATCCACAGCTTCTGGACTATCTGGTCCACCTTCAGTCTCTGCATTTACAGCCATCTACCCTGAAAGTACACCTTTCTGCTGTCTCTGCTTATCTTTCAGAAGGGAAAGCATCTTCGCTGGCTGCAGACCCAATGTTCAAAACGTTTTTCAAGGGGTTGTTGCATCTTCATCACCCATATAGGGAACCTACCCCTGCATGGGACCTGAACATATGTATAGGTCAGCTTATGCAGCCTCCTTTCAAACCTATGTTTTCTTCAGAACTCAAGATCTTACTTTGAGAGGGCTCTTGCAGTAGGTAATTACATATAGGACTGACGCCGGCCGGCGGCAGGACCACACGGAAAAATTTCTAGCTAGCAGTCCCTGGCGAGGACCGCCCCATCAGGTGACCCGCGTCATCCGGCGTTGGTATAAAGGCGGTCCCGGACCTCCTTCAGTTCTTTCCGCCGTTGGCTCGTACAGTATCTGCCTTAATAAGTTAGTGCTTGCGTCAGCCCTGTCTTTTCGTCGGTTTTACGAAAAATAGTTATTCTTTTTCAAGCGTCAGGTATATGTCCCCTACACCTCTGAGCACAAAGCAAGAGTGCGACTAAATGCGGCGTAACTGCCACACAAGGACGGCCATTCCCAGTGCCTCTTCTGCCTGAGGCCCGGTCGACAGCTGCCAGCATTGCCTCAACTTCAAGCGGCTGTAGCCGTAAATGGCGCCAACAGTCCCTGGAAGCCCATGTCCTTAAGAAAAAGATGTCTTCGATGGAGAAAGAGTTGAAAAAGTTGAGGCAGGCATCCACTTCCCGAGGGACATCGGAAAGAAGGACAGGAGAGGCACGGGAGAAGTTCTCCTCTACCAGAAACCGCGACTCGGGTAATGTCGTCGTCCCCAGAGAACCGTTGACAGCCTCCAAAGTTTTGGAGGAGGCGTCAGCCCGCCCGTCTGGCTCGCGCTCGGGTCTTGCGGGTGCCTCCGGGAAAAGGAGGCCTCCGTTCCCAGTTCGGCCGCAGGCTTGCGGCCTACTGGTGTGGGAGACTCCACTAAGTCGGATGTCGGCTCCTCCGACGTCCGCATGGAGAGGGTCGATAAGACGCCCGACCCTTCGGGGCGGCGCACGACCGCATTCCCCCCCGGACCGGACCGATCCTTCCCCTCGGCCCACCTCGGAGAGGATCCTGGACACCGGCTCCTCCGGCGCCCACCGGAACTGGCCCTAAGCCGCCACGTCGGCTCCTCCGGCGTCGTGACGGAACGGCAGCGGACCCCGTCCGTCGTGCCCGGTTCCCTGCAGCTTTCGCTGCCATCTGAGAACCTGAGTCACCCCAACCTGACCCGGGGATTTCTCTCCCATCCCGGGTGATGGGGATCTTCCTCCTCCAATGGAACCGGATCTGACGTCGGACCCCCGGACGCCGGTCCCTCCGATGCCAGCAGGGGATATCCCCCTTCCGTCGGGCCCTCCGGGCCCCTAAATATGGACCCACCCGTGAGGCCGCCGACCAGGCAGTCTGCTCCGGCAGCTCTCCCGGGTACCCGCTGTCATACCCGGGACCGCAGTATCCAGCGCTGCCATACCAGACGCCAGTTCTTCCAACGCTGCAGTACCCGACGCCGGGTTTTCCGCAGCCGGGTTTCGTATACTCTCCTTGCGGGTACAACCCGTACGCCTTTCCCCCTCCTCCTCCACCTCCACCGCCCCCCACGGCCACCGGTGGATCCGCAGGAGACTCTGGCCTCTTGGTGGGCCGAGGCCAAGGCTCAACTCACCAAGGAGGTAGAGAGCTGCCTTATGACGACTGTGCTGCTACCGGCTCCCGTACGTCTGAGGTGGCACACTCCCTCACCACCTGCAGATTCCAGGGTTCTTCCCTCTGGATCCCGGGAGGGGGGCAAGGCCGCGCGTTCGGGTACCACCCAAGGAACCCGTTCCTCCCCCTAGTCGTGTCAGGGAGTCTTTTCTTCTTCTTCTGCTTCCTTCTGATCCTTCGGACTCTTCGACGGATGCTCCGAGAAGGCAGCGACCCGCTCTCCGTCTAAGCCCCAGCCGAGGACCCCTCCGAAGTCTCCTCCGGAGGACCCATCCTTCACGGAGTTGCTTAGAAAAATCCAGCAAGTTCACCAGTGGCGCTCTTTGGAACCAGACCCTCAGCGGGTTAAACTTGCCAAGCATCTGGACCTGCCCGTGACAGCTCCAACCCTAGTGCCACTTTGCATGAGGCCTCACGCCCACCTTGTCTCCACGATTTGGAAACAACCATCGGCGTTAGCCCCACTTCCCAGGAAGTCTAATAGGCTATACCAGGCTCCTGAGGGTGTAGATTATCTCGATTCTCACCCTCGTGCCGACTCAGTCGTGATTAGCGCCGCTCATGGCCGGTCGGCACATCCAAAGCATCTGAGCTCGTCTCCTCCAGATAAGGAATCTCGCCTTCTGGACCAGTATGGAAGAAAGATTTACGCCTCTTCCACACTGGGAATTCGGGCCTTGAATTACGTCGCCCACATGGGGGATTACCAGAAGGCTATCCTTACCCAGGTGGAATACAAGTTGGACTCCTTGCCTGACTCCCAGGTCAAACAGGAGTTGGCCGACCTAGTCTGTTCTGCTCAGTCGGCACATTTTGCGGACGACATACGATGCAGTGGACACTGCCGGACGGAGCTCCGCTTTCGCCGTGGGACTACAGCATCATGCCTGGCTCCGTGTGTCAGGTTTGGTCCCGGAGGTGCAATCTGCTATTCAGGAAGCACCTTTTCGGGGGTCAGTGCCTTTCGGGGCTGATGTCAAGGACATCATCACTGATTTGCAGGAGAAGGGGACGGCTCTGAAATCCGTGGATTCCATGTACCATCCCCATCAACAGCAGCGCCGTCCCTTTCGCAGATGGATTCGTCCAAAAGCGAAACCTCAGGAAGCGCGGGCCACCAACGTCGGGGGCCCCATGGCCCGTAAACACCCCGCCCAAAAGCGCGCGGCTGCGGCTGCCCACACCACCTGACTCCTTTCCTCTCCCACCACCTCTGGACTTTCCAGAGGAACCGGTAGGAGGGAGGTTCTCCCTCCACCTTCCGGGATAGGAGAGGATAACTACGGATTCTTGGGTGCTCCAGCTCATAGCGGAAGGGCACTCCATAGAGTTTCTTCAGAAACCACCCCCGCACCCACCTCTGAAGTCTACCTATTCAAGGGTACACCTTCGTCTGGTCCGGGAAGAAATTTTGACTCTTCTTTCGAAGCAAGCGATAGAACCCGTCCCCCTGCATCTTCAGGGAATGGGTTACTATTCCCATTTCTTCCTGGTCCCGAAGAAGACGGGAGATCTCTGACCAGTTCTAGATCTCAGTTCCCTGAATCTTTATGTCGAATACAAAAGGTTCAGGATGCTCTCTCTGCAGAGCCTTCTGTCCCTCCTTCGGCCGGGTCAATGACTTTGTGCCCTGGATATGCAGGATGCCTTTCTCACTGCAAGTATCTTCGCTTTGCGTTTCAGGGGGACCACTACCAATTCGAGGCGCTCCCTTTTGGTCTATCCTCGGCCCCCCGAGTATTTACAAAATGCCTCTCTGTGGTAGCGCCCACCTCGTGTACAATGGAGTTCAGGTGTTCCCTTACCTGGACGACTGGCTCCTGGCGGCCCGTCCAGGAGGAACTCCTCGGTTTTCTCTCCTTACCCAGCGGGTGTTTACCTGCCTGGGTATTACCATCAACCATTCCAAGTCTCATCTGGATCCTTCCAGAGACTACAGTTCATCAGGGCCATCCTCGTCGACTGTCAGCAGAGCTTTCCTGCCTCCGGACAGGCGGCCTCTCTTCAATCCCAGATTTCTCTGCTATTGGGCATGGGAGAATCTCGGCGAGATCGGTCCTCTGTCTTCTGGGGCTTATGGCGCCATCCCAACGATCCCCCGAGCTCGACTCCACATGAGGATTTCCCAGTGGACTCTTACGCTCTCAATGGGATCAACTACGGACGACCTAGATCAACTAGTCCTGATCTCATCGCCGATGGTACGAGACTTGCAGTGGTGGATGGTCCGAGAGAACCTGTTTCGGAGGTCCCTTTCTTTCATCCTCCCCCCTCCCAGACTCTGACTACGGACACGTCAGGCGAAGGTTGGGGAGCCAATTTAGGACCTCATCGGACCCAGGGCTCCTGGTCCATATTGGAACAAGCTCTCCACATCAATGTATTAGAGCTTTGAACTGTGTTGTACACTTTCCAAGCCCTTCACCAATACATTCTTCCTGGCCACCTAGCCGTTCAGACGGACAACATGTGCGTAGTGTGGTATATCAATAAACGGGGAGGAACTCTGTCCCACCCTCTTTGCCGGGAGGCAATGAGGGTTTGGGAAAGCGACGTACGTCCTTCACTATAGCAGCGATTCCGTCCCAGGAGTCGACAACACTCTGGCAGACAAGCAACGCTTCTCTGCCTAGCTCTCAGTGGGAACTGGATCAAGGGTACTAGACAACATCTTTCGCTTTGGGGACTCATGGGTGGACCTGTTCACTTCCCCAAAGCATAAACTTCCCACCTTACCTTTCGTTTCCGGGCGAAACTTTCTGGAGCGGCTGTCTGTCTCTAGACTGGAAGGACAGATTAGTCTGCTTTCCCCAGTTCCTCTGATCCCAGTATTGCAGAAACTAGCCACAGAAGGAGCCAGAATGATTCTGATCGCTCCTTTCTGGCCCAGGCAAATTTGGTTCTCTCTTCTACAACAATATTCAGAGGATGATCCTCTTACTCTTCCTCTATCTGGGAGGTTGCTGACCCAGGACCAGGGGACCCTGGTTCATCCAGGCCTCAAATCCCTTCAACTCCATGCATGGCTCCTGCAGACCTAGCCCAGTCTCGTTTTGGAGTCTCTCCAAAAGTAGCAGAAATTTTGGTGGAGGCTAGAAAGCCATCCACCAGGTCTACTATGCCATGAAATGGAAGAGATTCTCTATTTGGGCAGCCTCTAAGGACGTGGAGCCTTTCTCCTGTTAAGTGGCTTTTCTGCTGGAGTACCTGCGTCATTTATTCGATCTGGGTCTCAGCCATTCATCCTTGAAGGTTCACATGGCGGCTATCTCAGCCTACCATGTCCCTTACGCAGGTAAAGCTTTCGCTCAACTGGAGGTCTCCAAGACCTTTCACAGAGGGGTCCCTCCATCTGTGGCCCCCCACTCGTACTCCTGCTCCCCTTGGGACCTGAATTTTGTCCTAGAAACTTACTCTTCCTCCTTGAACCTGCAGCTTCTGCAGATTTGAAATTTCTTTAAGTGGAAGCACTCTTCTTGGTGCCATTACCTTGGCTGGAGAATTTCGAGCTTCAGGCCCTGATGTGCAAAATCCCTACTTGATTTTCCACAAGGCGAGTTGCTCTTCGCACGAATCCTAAGTTTCTACCTAAAGTAGTAGCAGAGTTTACATTGAATCAGTCCATAGAGCTACCTGCCTTTTTTACGCAGCACTCTAACCAGGGGAGTACTTACTCCATGCTATGGATGTTCACCAGATTCTGAGATACTACACCAACAGGACGAAGAATCTCAGAAAAACTGACCAGTTGTTCGTCTCTTTTGCTCACAGAAGGGAAGGCAATGCTGTTTCCAAGCAATGCCTGTCTAAGTGGTTGGCTGATTGCATCACTTTCTGTTATGACAAGTATAAGAAGACCCTTCCGGATCAAGTCAGAGGCCACTCCATGAGAGGAGTAGCGGCCTCGGCGGCTTGTTTCAAGAATGTTTCCGCAGCAGACATCTGCGCTGCTGCCACCTGGACTTCCGTCCACACCTTTACAAAACACTACAGTTTGGACATTGCCTCTCGCCGTAGAGCAGGCTTTGGGCTAGCTGTTTTGTAGGCCTCCTGTCTTGAGGCTTACATGGCTAAAGTTACTTATTGGAGTAGTTTTCCTCCTCCCAGTGCCTACCTTGTTCCAGACTGCTTGGGATTCTGTCCTATATGTAATTACCTACTGCAAGAGCCCTCTCGAAGTAAGATAGTACAGTTACGTAAGAACTTACCGTAACAGTAGATCTTCGAGCTCTTGCAATAAACTCTTCTATCCCGCCCTCCATCCCCTAGGCTTTTTCAGCTCCTTTTCCATTTGGAAAATATCGCTCCCTCTCTCGTCCGGCCTCTTTCGGCCTGTGTAGGAAAAGAACTGGAAAGCGGGCGTCGGGACCGCCCCTTTATACAGGCGTAGGTATGGCGCGGTCACCCTGGCGTGGGGGCGGTCCCTCGCCAGGGACTGCTAGCTAGAAATTTTTCCGTGGGATCCTGCCACCGGCCGTCGTCAGTCCTATATGTAATTACCTACTGCAAGAGCCTCTCTCGAAGATCTACTGTTGCGGTAAGTTCTTACATAACTGTACTTTTCTCTCTTGGAAAACTGTTTTTCTAGTGGCTATCATTTCTGCTAGAAGAATCTGTGAGCTTCAAGACTCATCTGTGGAGCCCAACTATATTTCACCTCACAGGGACATGATTGTGCTCCGAACCAACAGGAAATTTCTCCCTAAGGTGGTTTCTGATTTTCATCTGAACCAATCCATTACTTTGTCTGTATTTTTCTCAGATTACTCTAGTTCAGGTGAACGCAGGCTGCACAGCCTGGATGTTAAACGAGCTGTTCAAACGACATGAAGTCTTTCTGTATTCTGACTATTGCAGTTAGCCCCAGCCTTTAAACTGCCCCGGAGAACAAAGGGTTAACTTTCTATGCAGAGCATAGAATGCTGAGCTCGAGCTCGGTTGAGGTCTCTGTCTAGAGCCCTTTGAAATCCAACCGTCAGATTCTTTACTCCGCCTCACTGAACAGTCGCTCTGGATATTTCTCCTTCAGCTCGGTTCGAAAGTCAGTTAAAGTCTCGGTTAAGTTGTCGGTTTTAACCGAATGCATTTCCGCATAGTCTGTTCAGCCTCTGTCTGTGGTACCGTGAGGACTAGATAGGTTTTGTTCTGTTTCTGTGTAGAAATTGTAGTGTTAGATCAGTTCGGCTGAACCGATCATTTGTATTGAATCCTTGTGTTTTACTTTAGAGTGTGGTTACTGGTTCTAAAAAAAAAAAAAAAGCGCGCCCCCGGTGTTTTGAACGTTTTTTTCCAACACCCGTGACACGGTTAGGAACCGATAAGGGAGTCTTGCCTGGCTGGTTGCCATAAAAGGAGTAAAGTTTGGTTAGGTTGGCCATGTCTGAAGCAAGAAAAAAAACTGGCCCACTGGGTTTCAACACTGCAGTGAGTGTGGGAGGGGTCTTTGCTAAGGCCGACCCCCACACCACCTGTGTTTATTGTCTGGGGTTTGAACACCTCGATTCAGACTGCCAAATTTGTAAAAATTTTACTAAATCTGCCCTTGAAAAGAGACTAGGTAGACTGGGGGAAAAGGAGGCTGAGAAGTCCGCTGACCCAGATGGCCAGCCCGGTTCGGTTCCGACTGAACCAGAAGGAGTGCCCTCTGACCAGGGCGATACTTCAGGCAAGAGTAGAGACTCATTCTGAGGGTCGGTTCCTGCAAAAGACAAGCGCAAAAGAAAAAATCGACGGTTCGGATCAGAGGTTCATGTTCTGACCGCCCGAGGAAATAGCCAGGCGATTCAAATTGTGAATCTCTGCGGTTCAGTCAGTCCCCGGTTCAAGAGTATCGCCTGAAGATTTTATGAACCAGAGTTTGTGGAGGAGGAGTTTGAAGATGATGATGGCGATGATGAAAGTCTGGATGTGCCTGTGGAACGGACATCTCCCCAGGCGGACCTTCTGGTGTATCCTCCTCTAGGCTTTCTGAGTCCCCTTCCAATTTTTTGTTTTACAGAAAAGTGTCTGAAACCCTCCAGCTTCCTATGGAGGATCAGGAGGATCCTGATTATGTGGAAATGATGGACATCCCAGATTCCAGGAGACTCTTTTCCCCTTCACAAATCCTTTGGGAAGCAGACACAAAATCCTGAAGTCTCCCAGTTCTGTACCCCCTGTTGACAGAAGGATGGACAAGAGGTTCACACTATCAGGCTCAGATACAGAGTTTTTATACCAGCAATGCAGACATGTTGGGGTAGGTGCAGGCCGCTGCCTGTGACAGGTGAAACATTCCCTTGGCTACAGCCCCAGATAAAGATGCCAGGAAGATTGATGCCATGGCAAAAAACAGTACATAGCATCTTTCTTGCAGGACTCAGGCAGAAGCGGTGCCATGGCCTACTCATGGTACGCAGAAGTCCAGGTGGGACACTGTACTGGCACTGGCTAAACAGGCCCCACCAGCTAGCCAAGGAGCTGGAGGCGGTGGTACAGATGGGATTGAGGCATCAAAAGTTAAGTTTCATGCTGCTGTGGACTCCAGTGATGTGTCATCAAGGTCATAGCTACATCTGTGGCTCTTGGAGAATGGCTTGGCTCAGATGTACTAGCCTTCATAAGGATACCAGGCTAAGGCCATGGATTTTCCTGTAGTGGGTAATTCTCTGTTTGGTGAGCAGACAGAGAATTGCATGAGGAAAATGGATGAGTACAGGACCACTTACAGGAGTGCTCAGGCCAAAGAGAGGCAGGCAACTCCTCAAAGGCAGCAGTCTAGGGGCAGGCCTTTTCATAGGCCTTTCTACCAGCCACAGGCCTCTTCTTCCTTTTCACAGAGGGGGTTCTTCAGAGTGAGAGGCAGAAGGGGGATGAGCAGGGCTGCATCCACTCCTCAGCCTAAGGCCCCTGCCAAGCAGACACCCTGATGGGCCTGCCCGGGTCAACTCTCCTATTCTAGTAGGGGGCAGGCTGACCTACTTCGTTCAGGAATGGATGTCTGTTACATCAGGCAAGTGGGTCCTGGAAGTAGTAGGCCAGGGACTGGTTCTCGGCTTCAAAAAATTTTCTGAAAATGAGAGCCAGATCTTTTCCACCTGCAGGTCTCTCAGAAACCCTTGCCCTAGAGGCAGAGGTTTCATCTCTGCTGGCTTTAAGAGCCATAAGCGAGTACCTATCCTACACTGGGCCAAAGATCTGTACTCCAGGTACTTCCTTACCCCACAAAAGACAGGGAAGTGGCGACCCATCCTAGACCTAAGATACCTAAACAAACCTCTTTTAAAACCAAAGTTCAAGATGGTAACTTTGGGAATAATCCTTCTCTTTCTAAGGCCAGGGGACTGGTTAGCCTCCCTGGACCTCAAAGATGCCTATTTTCACATTCCCATCAGGTACTCTCACAGAAAGTACCTCAGGTTTGAGTTACCCGCAGGCCACTATCAGTTCAGAGCAGTGCCCTTTGGCTAACTTCAGCCCCAAGGGTCTTCACTAAGTGCCTGGCAGTAGTAGTTTCCTTTCTAAGGAGGCAAAAGATTTCCATTTTTCCATATCTAGACGACTGGCTCATAGTGGGCCAGTCCCCAGACCAAGTCAAGTCAGACCTGCAAATGACCCAGCAAGTGCTTACTTCTCTAGGATTTCTTCTCAGCATTCCCAAGTCAGTTCTCAAGCCAGTGCAGCTCCTTACTTTTATAGGGGCAGAGCTGGATACTGTCAAAGCAAGAGCCTTTCTTTCCCTGGAAAGGGCAAGAGTTCTTGTAGAACTGGCTTCTTCCTTCAGCCTTCAGGTGTCTTGACCAGCAAGGCATTTCTTCCAGTTCTTGAGCCACATGGCAGCCTCTACAGCAGTGGTCCAAGGGACAAGATTCCAGATGAGGGACATCCAGTTCCATCTGAGGGCATTGGTCCCAAAAGAGGGATTCCCTTACCAAACCGATCCCAGTGACCTGGATCCTGATCCAAGCCGTTCATTGGCGGCAGGATCAGGACAATTTAAGACAAGGGGTCCCATTTGCCACTCAGTCTCATTCAGTGGTCCTTACCACGGATGCTTCCCTTCTGGGCTGGGAAGCCCATCTGGGGGCCCTCACTGCCCAGGGACTGTAGTCCCCTCAGGAATCTGGGACTGTGGTCCCCTCAGGAATCTCTTCTCCATGTCAGTCTCCTGGAACTCAGGGCAGTTTTTCTGGCCCTGCAAGCTTTCTCTGTCAGTGCAGGACAAGGTGGTTAAATTCAGAACAGACACCACCACCACCATGTGGTACATCAAAAAGCAGGGAGGCACGCAGTCTACAGCCTTGTGCACAGAAGCCATGAAGTTGTGGTCCCAGGCTTATTTCCTGCAAACCTCTCTGATAGCAGTCCACCTTCTGGGGAAGGACAATGTGCTAGCAGATGCACTGAGCAGGATTTCACAGGGCCATCGCGAGTGGTCCCTGGACCCTCTGGTCTTGAAGGTGATTTTTTTCAAGGTGGGGCACTCCAGAGATAGATCTGTTTGTAGCCCCAGATAATCATCAACTTCCTCTCTTTTGTTGCAGACCCCCAGTCTTGGGCACAGTCCCTCTGGATGCTCCGATTCTGAACTGGGAAGGAACATTTCTATATGCTTTCCCTCCCTTTCCTCTACTGTTCGATGTTTTAATCAAGATAAAGTCACAACCTTGCAAAGTGATTCTGATTGCTCCAGACAGCCTTAGTACCTCCTGTTCTAGGGACATGGATATGTTGTTCATCCACACTGTCTGGCAGGTTCCTTGCTGCTTTAAATCTTGCCGGAAGGTCTTCAAGCTGGCTCCTCCCACCCACCTGGGTGGTAAAACTCTCGGCTCCACCCCATGACGCCAGATCTTCCTTACCGCTTGGAAGCTCAGGTTCCCTCCTTAACGCTCTGCGTATAAGACTGGTTCCTAATTCTTCGAATTTTCGAAATTAAAAAGTTTTTGCTAAACAGACTTGGTCTTCTCTCCCTGAGCTACGATGGACAAATCGAAGCTCGGTTTCGGGAGATGCCCTTCTTGGGTGAAGATGTCTCGGACGGATCCGCGCCTCCGCGATGCATCTACTGCTTGGGCCTTGAGCACGACCCACAGGCCTGCGACCTGTGCTCTTCCTTTTACCTCACGTCCTCTAAGACCGTGCTGCCCGTTTACAACTAGGGCGTCCCGAGAAGAGATTTCCTCCGGTTAAGTCAAAAGAGGCCCAGTCGGCGGTGTCCTCGGCGGATCAGCTCGAGCAGATGATCGCCCTTGAAGAGGAGGCGGCGCGGGCTGCTTCTACCTCGGCTGCGGCATTTGTCCGGCTCTCTCTCGGTGCCTCTTATTCAGCTTCTTTTAAGGAGCTTTGCCTTACCCTCTCGACAAAAGGTGAGGGTCCAACTTCTTCTGGACTGTTTTCTCGGTGCAAAAAGAGAGACAAGAGTAAGTCTCACCGTCGATGCTCTTGGGAGCGGGAAAGATCCCTCTCCCTAGTTGTCGGCCCGTCGGCTTGATGCGACCCCTCGAACTTCAGCCACTGGTTTCACTGTGTCCCGTCAGGCCAGTTGACCGAGACTCCTGTCGCAGGGTCGAGATTTTCTCGACCCGTTGAATGAGTTGTCGGCTGGAGAAGCTGAGAATCCCCTCTCCCGGTTCCCCGGTGGGGGTTGAGGATTCCGTCGGCTCGTCTGTGCCTCCTGATCGGAGCCGGTTGGGTGTCGAACCAAAGGGGTGCCGACTCCCGCACTGTCTCGACCTAGCGAGGTTCTCAATCTCAGACGTCTTAGCGATCCAACCGATCCCGCCGTCATAGGCGGTCTCGGCCCACGAGCGGTGCTGCGCTCTTCCTCCTCCTCGGGCGAGGGAAGCTTGACGCAAGTTGCGCCGGGTATGAGGAACTCATGTGGCAACAACTCCTTCTGACCGGGAATAAGCGCGCCGTCGTCTTCGACCATTAAGTGGCTGTCACGGGCGGCGAAACAACCCCTCGTTTTAGCCGAGCCTGTTCCCAGGCGGTTGTTCGCCAATTCCAGCTGCCCCACCGATTCCGGTGAAACCTCCGCCTCCACAGCCGTTAGTTGGGGCTCCCACCAAAAATTCTCGGTCGGCTCAGGGACTGCCCCATAGGCTGTCTGTCACCCTCACTCCCGATAGACCTCGGCAGGTGGAGGGTGGCTCAGGCCCGAGGCAGCTCTTTGAGGACTCTTCCAAGTCCGAGGATGATTCCTCCCTTTTCTCCAAGCGAATGGACTTGGAGTCCTCAGGAGGACAGTCGGTGGACGATAGCCCTTCGTCCTTCCTAGGATTGCTTCGGCTCATCTCTGAGTCCACCTGGATGAAACTCGAACCCGTTTCTAAACGGGCCAGGTATCCCATCACGGAGATTCTGGACCGAGGGGATTCCCCTACGGAGGCCTTTCCGGTGGCCGAGGCCATATTGGGGTCCGGCCTTGGAGCTCTGGCAGCGCCATGCTTCCTACCCTGCGCCCGGCCAGGATGGCCAGGAAGTATGTGGTCCCACTTCCCTGTCCAGTTTTGGAACACCCGTCTGCTGAGGGTTGGTTACCGACAGCGTTTTCGGCGTGCCAGGAGCGCTAGGGATGTGGACAAACCTCCGACAAAGGAATCAAGAAATTGGATTATGCGGGCGAAAAGTCTATGCTGCATCCTCCTGAGCCTCGTCAGGCCAGTTCGGCCATCCTTATGGCACATTTTTCTCATGCCCTGTTGGGCTCCCTGGATGAGGTCGTCCCTCATCTTCCCGCGGATCTGCAGACTACGGTCAGGCAGGTGCGGGACCAGGGCAGGGCAGTGGCCAAACAGCAGCTCCAGACTGCTTTAGACATTGGGGACTCATGTGCCAGGTCTGTGGCGGCTGCAGTGGCCATGCGTCGTCGGGCTTGGCTGAGGATATCCACCTTTATTTCGGATACCCAGCACAAGTTGGCGGATGTTCCCTTTTTGGGGACTGACCTCTTCGGCCCTGGGGTGGAAGGTCACCTGCAGAGGATCGAGAAGTCCAGTGCTACCTTGGACTAGGTCTCTTCCGCTCAGAAGGACAAAGGCCGCAAACCACAGCCTAAGCCCTTTCGTCCTTCTGCGCGTCCGGCCCAGCAACGTCAGGGCCAGCAGGCTCGGGCTTGGCATCCCAAACCCAAGCCGGGCTTCCTCCAACAGGAGGCAGGGAGGTAAGGGCCCAGGAGGTCCCTCGGCCGGTCCCTCCTCCAAGCCTGCCCAGTGAGCGAGCTGAGGGTGTCGCCCCACCCGTCACTTCACCCAGGTTCCCCGTGAGAGGCGACTCCGGCTAATTCCTTTCCGCCTGGTCGTTATTACCACCGGACAGGTGGGTACTGGAGGTGGTGGGAAAAGGCCTGCCTCTAGAATTCGAGCAGGCTCCGCCCTTCAGAGCCGTCGCACCTCGGGGGGCCTCGGGGTCCGCAGCCTCACTGTCTGCTCGTCGGGCTGACATCGCTCTCCTCCTCCAAAAGGAGGTGATCAGGGAGTAGCGGATCCTCCCTCAGAACCGAGGGTTTGTGTCAGGTACTTCCTGGTTCCAAGCAGACGGGGGCTGGCGCCCCATTCTCGACCTACGACCTGAACAAGTTCCTAAGGTCTCGAACCTTCAGGATGGTCACTCTGGCTCAGATAATACCATCCCTGGAACCACGGCGGTGGTTCTGCTCTCTGGACCTGCAGGATGCGTTCTTTCACGTCCCTATCCGTCCGTCTCGCCGGAGATTCCTCGCTTCGGCGGAGGGATCCCTCTTGAGTTCGAGCCATGCCCTTGACCTGTCTCCAGCTCCAGGGTCTTCACCAAATGCATTGCAGTGGTGACAGCTTTCCTGTGGCGCCGAGGGTCCGGTGTACCCTTACCTGGAGTTGGCTGATGCAGCCCCCTCCAGACAGGAGGTGGAGTGGTCAGAGATCTGGCCCTCAGGTTTGCTCTCAAGTCGGCCTTCTCATCAGCGAGGCCAAGTCGGACTCGAGCGAAGCAGGTGATTCTGTTTATCGGGGCAGAGCTCGACTCTTGAGTCAAACCGGCTTCCGCCGGACAGGGCGAGGTTCTTACCTCCTTTGCCCAATCATTTCTGGTTGGGCAATTGCGCCCTGCCCGGGACTTCCTGCGCCTCCTGGGTCTCATGGCGGCCTGTACCAGCTTGGTCCGTTGGGCGCGCTGGCACATGCGCCCCCTTCAGTGGGGACTGGCCAGCCAGTGGTCACAACGCTGCGATCCATTGGACCAGTTAGTGATGGTGTCCCAGGAGCTGGGGGACGCTCTCCGGTGGTGGACCGTTCCATCTCATCTGCAGGAGGGCATCCCGTTTGTCCGCCCCGAGCCGACGGTCTCTCTATCGACCGATGCCTCTCTGATGGGTTGGGGTGCCCATCTGGGGAAACACCGAGCGCACGGCCTCTGGTCCCTGCGGGAGTCCCGATGCCACATCAACCTGCTGGAGCTCCGAGTGGTCCGCCTAGCTCTCACCGCCTTGTCTCCGTTTCTCCGGGGTCAAGTGGTCCGAGTCAGGCGGACAATACCACGACCATGTACTACCCTAAACCGCCAGAGGCGGGGCGTGTTCCATGCTTCTTTGCAAGGAAGCTCTCCGCGTTTGGTCGCTTGTGCGGCCTGGGCGGATCTCCTAGCCATTCATGTGGCAGGAGCCTCAACACCCTGCGATGCCCTGAGCCGGATGGGGCTGCATCTCACAGTGGTCTCTCCTGCCGGAGGTAGTACAAGATCTGTTCTCCCACTGGGGCACACCTCAGGTGGACCCGTTTGCCTCCAGGGAGAGCAGCAGAGAACTGTTTCATGGCCGCCCCCTCAGCAGGGCTCGCTGCAGGGATGCCTTTCGAGGCTGTGGACCCGGGCCTCTTCTACCTCGCCTTTTCCCCATTTCCTTGATTCACAAGGTGCTTCCAAAGCAAGGGAGGGACAAGGCGCAGGTGATCCTGATAGCCCCAGACTGGCCCGCCAGTTACAGTACCAGAATGTCCTCAGCTCCAGGCTCCCGAGGCAGCTTCCAGCTCGCCTGGACCTGCTCTCAGTCAATCAGGGAAGGTGTTCCATCCGGACCTTCAATCCCTGCACCACATGACCTGGTTCCTGGCCTAGAGTTCCAGGCCTTGGGTCTTTCCGACGAGGTCCTCAATGTTGTTGAGGCGTCCCGTGAGTCGACCGAAATGCTATGCCTTCAAATGGAAGAGATTTTCCATTTGGTGTCAGAACGAAAGCTTGGACCCTTCCTCCTGTCCTTTGGCAAGCATCTTGGACTATTTATGGTCCTTTCTAGTCAAGGGCTTGGGTCGGCGACCCTAAGGGTGCACCTGGCAGCCATCTCTGCTGGCGGGGGCAGTCGGTGGCGCGGGAAGGTGGTCTGGCGCTTTCAAGGCCTTGATCACATTTCCCTCCGGTCAGAGAACCTCCACCTCCGTGGGATTTACTGCTGGTACTGGCTAGCTCATGGGCAAGCCATTCGAACCAATGCACAGTGAACTCTCACCTGTCGTGGAGAACTGCCTTCTTGGTGGCTATCCGTCAGCCAGAAGGATGGGAGAACTCCAGGCTCTGCATTGAGTCTCCTTACCTGGTCTTCCACAGGGACAAAAGTTGTCTCGCCCCACCAATTCCTTCGAAGGTGGTGTCAGAGTTTCACCTTAACCAGGTGTTGACTCTACGGTGTTCTACCCCAATCACACCTGGGAGGCGATACAGGCTCATCACTTTGGACCCTAGAGGCCGGCTGCTTATAAGAGCCCACGGCTGAAATCGGGAGAGGTTCGCCAGCTGTTTGTCACCTACACTGAAGCCGCACCTGGCAGACCTGCAGCCAAGCGGACGATAAGCAGGTGGGTCACCTCCTGCATAGATTCTCTACGAAGTTGGCGGGCATGGAGCCTCCCAGAGGATAAGAGCTCATTCTACCAGTCATACTGCTGCTTGGTGGCTGCTTCCAGGCGTCCCTATCCAGGAAATCTGCAGGGCTGCTACCTGGAGTCAGCACACACCTTTGTGCCCATTACCACATCGACCTTGAGTCACGCGGGATGCTGGTTTTGGGGCCTCGGTTCTCAGTCTTTATTCCTAAGTAGGGGTGTCTTGTGCCTCCCTCCTCCCAGAGAACTGCTAGGAGTCTGCCAGACAGTGTGGATGAACAACATATCCATGTCCCTAGAAATACAGGTTACTCACCTGTAACAGGAGTTCTAGGAATGGTATATGTTGTTCATCCTACATCCACCGACCTCCGGCTTGATGCACAACCTGAGCTTCAGCAGGCTAGATCTATAGGCGTCATGGGGCGGAACCTGAGTTTTACCACCCGGTGGGTGGAGGAGCCAGCTTGAAGACCTTCCGCCAAGATTTAAAGCGGCAAGGAACCTGCCAGACAGTGTAGATGAACAACATATACCATTCCTAGAACTCCTGTTACAGGTGAGTAACCTGTATTTACTGTCCCTAGCAGTCCCTCTTCCCCTGTCTCTTCCCAGGAATTACAACCTGGTAACCTCCTCTCGGGGAGGATTTGGTACTCCAATCTTCAGTCTCTCAATCTCAAGGCATGGCTCTTGAAGAGTTAGAGTATGCAGATTTGCATCTCTCTCAGGGGGTTTTGGACATCCTCAAAGCCTCTTGAAAGCTAGCCACTAGAAAGACCTATAACTCCAAATGAGGGAGATTCAGTATTTGGTGTTCTAAGCAGCATATTTCCCCAGATACTGCTGAATTGCCTGCAGTTATGGATTATATGGTCCATCTTAATGGCCTAGGCCTCAGACCAGCTACTCTCAAAGTACACTTGTCAGCTGTCTCTGCTTTTCTGTCAGTGGAGAAGTCTTCCTCACTATCATCTCATCCTGTGTTCTGTAAATTTTTCAAAGGATCGCTTCATACCAATCCTCCATTCAGAAGCCCTGCCCCTGCCTGGGATTTAAATGTTTGTATTGCTCAATTGATGCAACCTCCCTTTGAGCCTATGTTCTCACTAGAGCTTAAGTACTTGACTTGGAAAACTGTGTTTTTAGTAGCCATTACCTCTGCCAGACATATCAGTGAACTGCAAGCCCCGTCAGTGGAACCTGATTTTATCTCCTTTCATAGGGATAAAGGGTCCTTAGAACCAATAGAAGGTTCTTGCCCAAAGTGGTTTCAGATTTTCACCTGAACCAGTCTCTCTTCTGGTTTTCTTCACTGATCATTCCTCTTCAGGAGAGAGGAGGCTACACAGTTTAAATGTTAAAAGGGCCCTTAGCTACTATATAGAGCGTACCAAGAGTCACAGGTTTGATTCCCTCCAGCTGTTCCTCAATTATGGAGAAGTGGGGAAGGGCAAACCTGCCACCAAGAGAACTATTGCTAGGTGGATTGTGTCTTGTATACAATTCTGCTATGGAAAACTAGGAAAAATTCCACCCTCAGGCCTGAGGACTCACTCCACCAGAGGTACAGCTGCTTCCCTGGCTGCTGCCAGGGATAATCCTCTCTTAGAAATTTGTCAAGCAGCCACGTGGAAAATGGTCCATACCTTTACCAAGCATTACTCTCTGGATATCCAGGCTAGGGGTGATGCTCGGTTCGGCACAGCAGTACTTCAGAGCCTATTCCCAAAGTAGGTTCTATCCCTCCTCCATGGAGGCACTGCTTGGTAGTCTGTAATATTCAGAATACAGCAAGACTTCATGTTGTTTGAAGAAAAAATTACCTTAGTAATTATGTTTCTTCTAATGGAGTCTTGCTGTATTCTGACCTCCCTTCTGCCTCCCCTCTCAGAACCTGTTTGTGGGAAGTGGGTGGGCAGGGGCAGTGTTGCATCTCGGGTGCTCCCTTTACACCCTTTTCTTTTTGTTTTGGTTTTTGTTTTATCTTTATTCTTAGTTGGATTGTTTTTTTAGTTTCCTGACTTGAGTCTTCCGTTGGGGATCCAAAACTTTTTGTTGCCAGTTGGCTATTAAAAATTTTACGATTTCCACATAGGATAGCTAGTGAGTTTTTGCTCGTAAGAATCTGACTGTTCGATTTCAAAGGGCTCCAGACAGAGACCTCAACTGAGCTCGAGCTCGGCATTCTATGCTCTGCATAGAAAGTTAACCTTTTGTTCTCCGGGGCAGTTTAAAGGCTGGGGCTAACTGCAATAGTCAGAATACAGCAAGACTCCATTAGAAGAAACATAATTACTAAGGTGAGTAATTTTTTCTTGGCTATTATATGGACAGGACAAAAGAGCTAAGGAAAAATTGTTCCCAGCTTCTTTTTTTTTTTTTTTTTTTTACTTATGGGGATGTTGGCCAAGGCAGGCCAGCTGCGAAAAGGACTATAGCCAGATGGAGTGTGGCCTGTATCCAGTTCTGCTACAGTAAGCTAGGTAAGGACCCACCAGCAAGTCTTAGGGCCCACTCTGTCAGAGGCACTGCGACCTCCTTGGCTGCCAGGGAATTTCCCTTGCTTGAGAAAAGTAAGGCTGCAGCCTGGATATTCAGGCAAGGAGTGATGCCAGGTTTGGCACAGCAGTACTGCAGAGCCTATTCCCCAAGTAGGTTCTGTGCCCACCTCCTGGGGGCACTGCTTTATAGTCTGCGTATTGTCAGAATACAGCAAGACTTCATGTTGTTTGAAGAAAAAATTTCTTACCATAGTAATGTTGTTTCTTCTATTCCCAAAGTAGGTTCTGTCCCTCAGCCATGGAGTCTTGCTGTATTCTGACCTCCCACCCTACCTCCCCTTCAGAACCCGGAGAAGGGTGGCACTTGTGGAGCAACTTTATGAAACCATCAGTGGTAATGGTTTTCTCTGGGCATCTGTGACTTGAGTCTTTTATATGCCCTTTGGTTTTTGTTTCCTGATGTTGCCCATGTTGGGGTCCTGCTTAGGCTTAGTTGTGGCCATTACACACACATTAAATTAGTTTGCTTCATAGAATCTGATCAGTTACTAGAACATACCGAGGACAGTGGTTTGAAAACCGAGCTCGAGCTCAACGTTCTATGCATTTGCATAGAGTTTAACTCTTAGTTCTCCGAGGCAGTTGAACCATCGGTCTAACTGCATATTGTCAGAATATAAGACTCCATTAGAAAAAACAACATAAGTCTTTTTTCCCTCTTGCACATCTTTTTCTGAAAGATGCTACCCTCCTGGACTTTGTTGATTTCCACTGAGGTACTTAAAAGTTTCTATAATGTCCCCCCTCTCCCTCCTTTCCTCAAGGGTATACATATTAAGCTCCTTTAGTCTCTCCTCGTATGACTTCTGTTGCAGGCCCTGCACCATTTTAGTTGCCCTCCTCTGGACTGCCTCTATCCTATGTCCTTGCGGAGATTGGGTCTCCAGAACTGGACGCAGTACTCCAGATGGGGTCTCACCAACTGTCTGTACTGAAGGATAACAACTTCCTGTTTTCTGCTGGTGATGCCTCTCCCTATACATCCCAATATCCCCCCAGCCCTCCCTACTACCTTCTCACATTGCTTGCTAACCTTATGGTCATCTGATATGATTAGCCTCAGGTCCCTTTCCATTTTTGTTGTTACTACCGCCCCCCCATTTTGTAATCTCCTGGGTTTTTGTTTCCCAGGTGCATTATTTTGCACTTCTTTGCAGTGAATCCAAACTTTCATACTTCAGACCATTTCTCCAACCTTGTGAAGTCCATTCCCATCCTTTCCACGCCTCCTTGTGTATCAGCCCTGTTGCAGATTTTTGTGTCATCTGCAAAGAGGCATACTTTTCCTTCCAGTCCCTCTGCAAGTACTGAACCCTGCGGTACCCCACTAGTAACCCCACTTTCTTCAGAGTGGACTCCATTTACAATTACCTTCTGTGTCCTGTTGTCTAGCCAATGTTTGACCCAGGCTAACCACCGTGGGACCCACTCCCAGGCTGGTTAATTTGACTGTTAATTTTTTGTGTGGGACTGTGTCAAATGCCTTGCTAAAGTATAGGTAGGCCATGTCCACAGCCCCTCTGTGGTCTACTACTTTGTTCACCCAGAAATGAATTAGATTAGTGTGTCATGATCTTCCCGCTGTGAACCCATTCTGCCTTGGGTCCTCTACCCCACTGGCCTCTAGGTACTCAACAGTTCTTTCCTTCAGAAGTGATTCCATCACTTTCCCTACCACAGACGTCAAACTGACAGGTATGTAGTTTCCTGCCTCTGTCTTGGTCCCACTTTTATGTAGGGGAATCACATCCACCTTCCTCCAGACCTTGGGTACCACACCATCCTCCCATGATTTGTTAAAAAGGGTAGTCTGTGGTTTCACTTGTTCTCCCCTTAATTCTTTTAGAATTCTGGGGTAAATTTAGCCAGGCCCCATTGCTTTGTCCACCTTCAGTTTTAGGAGTTCTTTCAGAACCCTTTCTGTAAAAGGACTGGGACCCCCCCCCCCCCAAAAAAAATCCAGAGTGCTTCTGTTACTTGGATTAGGCATCTCCCCCTCCTCTCTTGTGAATACTGAGCAGAAATATTTGTTCAATGTACCTGCTTTTTCATTGTCCCTCTCTGCCCACCCATCGTCCATTCTGTTCAGCCTCACTATCCCTCCCTTTGTCTTTCTGCGCTCCCTGATGTACCTATAAAAGGTTTTATCCCCCTTCTTAACTGCGTTGGCTATCTTTTACTCAGTTTGGGCCTTTGCTATTCTGACTTCCCTTCTTGCTTCCTTCTGCCTTAACTGGTACAGCTCTCTCTCCTGCTCCTTCTGTGTTTCCTTATACTATTTTTTTTTTAATTCTGTTTTTTCCTCCAGCCAGTGGAACTCTCGCAGGCATCCTGTAGTACCTCCTGACTCTTTACCTCCATGCCCGAGAGGCCTCCTGAAACCTGGCACCAGCCTGGCTCTGAGCCCCCCGAGGTAGGGCCGCCCTATCCACCCAGGGTGCTCTATCTGCAAATTCGGGTCAGGCTGGGCTTGACCTAGGTAAGGAGTGCCCCCGGCGGTGGAGTGTGGTCCTGGTGGATACAGGTGCCGTCGCCTATCCACTTAGCTGGGTATTTTTGCTTTGTCCCCTCTCCCTGACGGAGTCCGGCGTGCAGTGACGCCAGGGAACATCTTGCGCAACTCTGCAATCCTCTATTTCTGGCCTTGAGCGTTGCAGTACCTCCAGTCTCCACCAGAAGTCGCCGCGGGGCCAGGTGGAGAATCCCTACCCCCTTGAGGAAGGAGGCTGTCTCCGGACGCCAATCCTCTTTCCCTCCCGGCGACCTAGGCTCGCTCCCCGAATCCGGGGTCACTCATGCAGTATGAGGTTTGGCGCCCACCGCCTCAACCCTTGGCACCACCGGCCGGACTCCTTATACTTCCTGACCTTCCCTGCCACCTCTTTTGAGAACCATAGTGGCTTTTTCTTTCGTTTTGTTTTATTTGCTTCACACAAAGGCTTGTTGCCTCTGTGATGGCAGATTTTGTGTTTCCCCATTGTTGTTCAACCCCTCCTTCTAGCCTGTTTTCTAGTGCTTTTCTAAAGCACTCTCCCATCTTGCCAGAGTCAGCCCTCCTGAAGTCCAGTACCATCACTTTTGTATGGCTTGACTCTGTGGCTGAGTTTATCATGAACCACAGTGTTTGATGGTCACTTGTTCCCGGATAGCTACTCCCTTCTAGATCTGAGATCCTCTCACTGTCCCCATTTGAGAGTACAAGGTCTACGATTACTCCCTCATGAGTGTGTTCCAAAACTAGCTGTCTGAGGCATGCCCCCAGTAGGGCATCAAGAATGGCCTTGCTTATGGATGTGGCTGCAGCAAATGTGCTCTAGTTAACCTCTGGCATATTCAGGTCTCCCATCAACAGTATCTCCCCTTTCTCTGCCATCCTTAGAATGCCTTCCATCATATCCTTGTCCATTCCTTCCCCGTGATATGAGGGTCTGTATACAACCCCTGTGCGGATTGTGGTGCCATTTCCTGTCTCTAAGGTGACCCACAGTGCCTCCTTTTCTCCCCTCCCCGTTTACTCTTCTGTTCAGTTGCTTTTATCCCTTCCCTTACATAGAGAGCTACTCCTCCCCCTCTTCTCCCCTCCCTGTCTCTCCTGTAGGTTGTGTACCCTGGTATTTTAACATCCCAGTCATGGTTCTCTGTGTATCGTGTTTCTGTGACTGCTACGGTATCCAGGCATCCCTCTTCCATCAAGGCCACCAGTTCAGGGAGCTTGTTGCCCAGACTACGGGCATTGGTACTCATTACCCTCCATTTCCCTGATAGCCTTACTCCTTTTTGCCCCATCCCTGTACTTCAAGTCTTTCCCTATCTGAATGACTTGCTCTTAGCAAGCCCACCAAGACAGGATACAGAGAGAGAGAGCGGTAGCCACAACGTCTCAGTTCCTAACTTCCATGGGAGTTCTGCTGAACCTGGAAAAAAATCACAATTTCGACCTTCACAGTAGCCCCTCTTCATAGGTGCTCTCTTAGATACTACAGAAGCAAGGGCCTTTCTACCGGAGGACAGGAGGAACGACATCCTTCAGATGGCACACTTCATCATGGAAAATCCTATCCGGACTTGCTCCATGCAGCGGATTTTAGGCCTCATGGCCTCGTCTGTCTTCACAGTGCCTCTGGGTTGACTGCAGATGAGGACCACTCGGTGAATGCTCAGCACACAGTGGTCCTCAACAACACGTCCTCAATCTTATCCCATCAAAGTGCCCGGAGCCCCTGCATCTGTCACTTGCATGGTGGATGCAGGAGGATAACCTGCTTCAAGATCTCCCCTTTGCTCCATTGGAATCTGATAGCCATCACTACAAACGCATCTCTCCTTGGCTTGGGAGCTCACTTCCAGAGCCATCGCTTTCGGGGATTTTGGACCCACACAGTGTCACTTCCATGTCAACTTACTGGAGATGAGGGCAGTCCTCTACGCCCTTAGAGTCCTGAAGGATGTTGTCCGTCACTAGGTAAGCCGCCTTTAGACTGACAACAAAGCAGTGATGGCTGAAAAAAAACATCAAAATACATTGCATTGATACTTAATGAGAAGCTCAACAGGTTACGCACATCATGTATATAATATAGATTCCATCCTAATGAACAATAGACATTAAATTTTATCTGACAACGGTTAGAGGAATTTCTCTGGCTACAGCAGCTCGATGTGGAACCACCAGTGCCTCTGCCTCTGTGCAAGGGCCTGTTGTTATAGGAACTCTGCTCCATCCAGGTCTCAAGTCTCTTCACCTTCATGCTTGGCTCCTGAAAACATAACCATTGTCCTGTTTATGGTTTTCCAAAAAGTGGTTGATGTTCTGGTGGCTGCCAGAAAGCCTTCCACCAGATCCATTTATTCTATGAAGTGGAAGTGTTTTGCCCTATGGATCATTTGGACCCATTTACCTGTCCAGTTAACCAGGTTCTGGAGTATCTGCTATCCTTATCATATGCAGGCCTTCAGTATTCCTCGGTCAAAGTGCACATGGCTGCCATTTCAGCTTTCCATGTGCCTATTGAGGGTCATACAGTTGCCCAGCTGGAGGTGGCCCATTTGTTCTTGAGAGGCATGCAACATCTAGAAGTCTCCCATCCGTAATCCAGTCCCAGTCTGGGACCTGAATTTTGTTTTGGAGAAACTTACGTTGGCTCCTTTTGAGCCATCCATGACGTGTGACTTGGAAAGTGTTTTTAGTTGCAGTCACTTCTGTTCGAAGGATTTCAGAACTACAGGCTCTAGTGTGTGAGCGTCCTCATTTCATTTTTCATGAGGACAGGGTGTCTGCAAAGTAATCCTAAATTCCTTCCAAAGGTGGTATCTGAGTTTACTTTCAGTGAAACCATCCACCTGTCCGTTTATTATCCTAAGCATACCAATCCGAGGGAAGCATTTGTCCCTACTTTGCTGTACGTAGAATACTCCGGTACTGCATACACTACACAAAAGTCTACAGAAAGTCCTTGCAGCTTTTTGTTTGGTTTGTCCCTGGGAAATGGGGCGCCTCAGTTTCTAAACAGTGCCTGTCCAAATGGCTAGCAAACTATATTACCTTCTGTTACAGGAAGTATGGTAAGAAACTTCCTGGGGTAGTTTGTGGTCATTCCACATGAGACATGACCACCTCTGTTGCTTGTTTCTGCTGCAGACCTATGTGCAGGTGTCGCCTGGCGTACTGCCCACATTTTCACTAAACATTATAGTCTGGACATTGCCTCATGAAACGGATGGTTTTGGCCTAGCTGTGCTTCAGGGCCTGCTTTCTTAGGCCTTTAGGTTCCAGCCACCCAGACTGTTCATGGTCAGTACTGCTTGGTTCTTGTTCCAGAGGTGTGGCCTGCTGAAAGGGATATCTTTGAAGTAGAGAGAACATTTACATACTTACCATAACAGTGGATCTTCGAAAGAATCTTTCTTTGTGCCATACAGTGCCACCCTCTTTCCCCTAAAGGATCCTGAGACTCTAATTAGTGCTGTCTTCTCCGTGATCTGCCTGTCACTGTCTGCCTCATCTGGTTGGCAGAGCCCTAGGTTCTCTCCTAGTTCCTTATAGAGGGGTCCTCCAAGCGTGATCTCCAGTGGGGAAACCTGAGAGAGGAGGAGCCACCCACGTTTATGTAGCAACCAATGTTGTGACATTGTCGTGGACAGCCCATGGTGGACTGCTTGCAAAAGTTTGAGTGGTCTTAGAGCCTGGCGGCTTATAGTTTCATAGGTGTGGCCTGATTTAGAGATTCTCTCGAAGATCTACTGTTACAGTAAGTACATAACTGTTCTTTCCTGCTGCTTTTCTGCCATTAAGTCATAAACCTCCGCTTGTGACGACATAATTTCCATGGACACAGCAAGTGATGTCATATGGAGAGAATTTGTGACTTCACAGCAGGTCTAAGCAGCAGGAGTAAAGTATTTGTAGGGGAAGATTTCCATTCAAGAAAAATGCACGCTGTAATTGAAATGTGGAAATTCAAGTTCGGGGAGGTAAATGTAACCATTCTGTTGATGCCAGCTGAGGTGCTTCTTTGTTGGAAACCAGGAAACCTCTTTAATAAGGACTCGAGCACGTTTGGAGTAACTCATTTAGACTGCCTTTAGGCTTTATTACCAACTGTTTAAAATTTACACTATCCAACCAAAAGAAATTGTCAAAGTTTAGTACCTATCATATCTGACTATGAGGGGGAGCTCTTGCAGCAAGTACTACCTTTTGGACTAATGCCGCCAGCCTTAGGATCCCATGGAAATCTTGTAGCTAGCAGTCTGTAGCCGTCTGCTCCTCCCGACGTCAGACGTGGTATAAAGAGGGCAGTCTCTCGCGCCATCTTAGTTTTTTCCCCGTCACCTGCTTAACAGTTCCACAGACGCCTTCTTTCAGATTGGACCGTTATTAGAGAAAAGTTCTTCTAAGTTAATTTTTTCCATTGTGTCCGACGTTTTTCTTCATTCTGAGTATGTCGTTGCACTCTCCACCGGAACGAAAGTCCAAGTGTGTGTGCGGGAAGCAGATCCCGGCAAAGAACTGCCACAGGCCTACCTAATCTGCCTAGGCCCGCCAACTGCCTGCACTGCCGCAAACTTAATCTGAAGACGAGAACCAGGAGAGCCAATGCCCTCAAAGCATACCTCCTAGAGCAAAAAGTGGCAGCTATGCAGTGTACCTCAGCACAGCTCATCTTCTCCCGCCAGGGACTAATCACAAAGCACCACCACCTGGAGAAAGATGGGGCCAGGTTCGAGTCGCACCCGAAGTTGCCCGTGAAGCCTTCTTCGACCTCTGGCCAGAGGACTGGCTCAGTTCAGTCCCAGACCACAGAGTCCTCCCACAAGAGTAAGCCTGCTGCTGCCTCTTCTCAGGGCAAAGACCGGGAGCCAGCCTCTACTGGTCATTTGCCTTTCCTGGCCCAGCGAAGTCTTACCCCAGGGTCGACCCTGGAAGGCCATTCCTAAGGGAAACCAAGCGAAAAGATGGTTTGTCGGAAAAATGCAAACACACAGACGAACCTGAAGGACGTCAGGAGGTCGCCCGCCATCGGACTCTCCCTCCACCTTCACCGGCCAAGGTGTGTCCCTCTGCTGACGAGCGCCTGCCTAGCTGGTCGCCTTCACCGGTGTCCTGCACTCGGACGCCTGATACGAGGTGGTCGCCGGTGGAGGATTGGACGCCGGCTCCCCTGGCGATGGCAATGCCGAATGCCCGGATAAGGGATCCCTGGCACCAGATCCGATGGACCTCCAGACGCCCGGTCCTGCAAACCCGACGCCTGTCTCAGCAGTAGTCCTTGTGGCAGACATTGGGTCCTTGTTCACGTCATGGTGAAACACTGTGAAGGAGGATCTCTCTGTAGACCCCCAGTGCCCACCACAACTCCACCACCCATGGGTCCTCCTCCCACCCCAGTTGGAGATGAGAGTTCCCACCCAGACCCTAAGGGGAAAAGAAGAAGGCGTTCTTCTCCCATTCTTTCTTCGAGCAGACGCCCATCCTCTCCAGATACCTCTGACATGGATGAGTTTATCCCACCTTCTCTGGGCCCCAAGGACTCTCCAGGGCCCCCTCCGATGAACCCTCATTTTTAGATACCATGCAGCATAGCCAATCTATCTATGAGTGGGATACTGAAAAACTGGATCCAGCGCGCAGACGCCTGGCCAAATTCTTAGGGTCCAGGGAGCCAAAGCCCTTGGTTATTCCGCCTCTGGTCAAGCCTTTTCTAGACTTGACCAGAATTACATGGCGGAAGCTGTTGTCTACCTCGGCCATCCCAAAGAAGGTAGACAGGCTTTACAACCCACCCACCCCCACTTCCCCAAAAAAGGGTGAGCCCTTTTGGGGAACAGTCCAGGGCAAACTCACTGCCGCCCACGTCTGCAGCAGTCAACCCAAGCATCTGAGCTCCCAGCCTTCGGATCCTGAATCCAAGAAGTTGGATAGCTGGGGCCGCAAGGTTTATTCCTCAGCAACAGGCTCTCATCAGATCGCTGAAATTTATCACCCATATGGTGACTTACCAGCAGTCCTCATGGGAAAAGACCATTGAAATGGTCAAGACATTGTTGGATTCGGACACCAATGAAGAAATCTTAGCCTATGCCCAGTGCGGTTTGGACCTCGACAAACCTGTCATCCGCTGCTCATATGATGCAGTGGACATGGCCTCCTGGGCTGCAGCCTTGGGAGTGTGTCTGAGGAGGCATTCTTGGCTGAGGCTGACTGGCTTTCGTCCTGACCTCCAGGATTCTATTCTGGAGTCTTCTTTTCAGGGACCAGTGCTGTCTGGCCAGGAAGTAGAAGCTCTGGTAAAACAATTCCAGGAGTTGTGGAAAGCCGTGACTGATGTCCATCACAGTATAAGTCAGAGCATCAGGGACTCTGTTGCCATCCCTTTTGTAAAGGACAGGAGGTAAAATCCCCATGCGAGGGGTCACCCTGCCCCCAAGGCCCTAAGCTGCCCAAAGCTCCTAGGTACAGGTTCCTCTACTCCCACCACCTGACTTGCTGCCTGTCCCTCCTCTCTCTTGGGAGCTGCAGAACAAGAAAGTTGGAGGGAGACTTCCCCTTTACTCTGCCAAGTGGGCCAACATAACATCAGACCAGTGGTTGTTGGACACCATTCACAAAGGGGTATGTGTTAGAATTTCTTTCTCTCCCTCCGGACAATCCCCCCCCCGGTTCATTGTCCACCGATCCATGCTTCTGGTGAAAGAAATCCAGCAGCTTCTGGAGAAGAATGCCATCCAGCCGGTGCCTCCGGCCCAGAGGGGCAAGGGTTATTACTCCAGTTTTTTTTTTTGTTTTTTGTTTTTGGTTTTTTTTCTGGTCCCACAGAAAACAGGAGACCATTGCCCTATTCTGGACTTGTCACCTCAATCTCTTGGTCAAATACCAGAGATTTCGGATGGTAACGCTGGCAAGTCTGTTTCCACTGCTTTATCAAAGAGACTGGTTATGCTCCATAGATAACGCAGGACGGTTACATGCATATCAAAGTCCTGCGCTCTCACACAAGGTTTCTCCGGTTCAGGTTTCAGGACTAGCATTATCAGTTTCGGGTTCTGCCCTTCGGCTTCTCATCTGCCCCCAGAGTTTTCACCAAATGTCTGGCAGTGGTGTCAGAGGCCCTCTGAAGGGCCACTTCGTTTATCCGTACCTGGATGAGTAGCTCATCTCCACTCCAGTCAGAGGCTCAACTTCTAGTCACGCTAAAGGAACCCGAAGCGCTTTTCCAGTCTTTGGGAATAACGATAACTGGCCAAAATCACAACCCTGGTCCTCCCAGAGGTTGCAGTACATAGGGGCAATCCTGGATACTGTTCAGGGAAAGGCTTTTCTGCCCTCGGACAGGAGAGATCGCTTGAGGGCTCTGGCAAGCGGAGTTCAAGTAGCCTCTTCAGTCCCTGCGCGGGTAATTTTTCAGCTTCTGGGCCATATTACAGCTGCCATAGCCACAGTGCCCCTTGCCAGATTGCATATGAGGGTCCTCCAGTAGCACCTCAGGGTCCAATGGGACCAAACGATGGATGACCTGGATTAGCCGGTCCAGGTTTCTTTGGCGGTCCGTTGCTCCCCTGACTGGTGGCTTTGCCGCCCACACCTAGAGGGAGGAGTCTCCTTTCAGAGATCTCCCCCATCTCAAATTCTGATGACGGACGCCTCATTGTCAGGTTTGGGGGCTCACCAAGACCCGAGGATCTTGGTCTCCCATAGAATGCTCTGTGCACATCAGTGTTCTGGAAAGGAGAGCTGTCCTGAATGCCCTCTAGGCATTTCGAGACCAACTGTCTCCGGGTCCTCTTCTGGTGCAGACAAACAACACTTCAGTTGTCTTCTACATCAACAAACAAGAGGGCACTCACTCTTGTCCCCTTTGCAGGAAGGCCATAAGAGTGTGGGACTGGGCAGTAGAACATCTTCTTCGAGACCTTACAGTAAGTACACCTGCCAGGTGTCCAGAATGTTCTGGCCGACCATCTCAGCCACTCTTGATCACTGAATTGCTTCAAAAAGTTGCAGATGACCTGTCACTGGGGCCATCCAGAACTGGACTTCTTTGTGTCCCCGTGCCAACGCCAAACTGCAAAATTTCTGCTTGCTCAATCTAGGGCCTGGTGTTTGTTGGTGAGACGCATTGTCCCTCTTCTGGACAGGGAGGTTCCTGTACGCTTTCCCTTCCTTCCATCTCATTCAGAGAGTACTGCTCAAATTGTAGTTGGAGGGAACCAGGATGATCCTGGTAGCTCCTCTGTGACCTCATCAGATTTGGTATCCGCTGCTCCAACAACTGTCATTGGAGCCTCCAGTACAGTTGCCTCTCTTTACCCACTTTCTCTCACAGGAGCAGGGGACACTCATCCATCCTGCTCTGTGTTCTCTTCACCTGCACGCATGGCTCCTGCAGTCTTTGCAGAAGAGAGATTAGGCGTGTCAAGCAGGGTGGCAGAAGTTCTGGTGGCAGCGAGGAGGCCTTCCATGAGAGCCACTTGCACTATGAAGTGGAAAGGTTTCTGTCTTTGGGCAACTGCTCTTGCCCTAGATCCCTTGGATTGTTCGTCACGTGCAAGACTGTCTTCTCCACTTCTTGGACCTGGGTCTAAGCTACTAGTCCATTAAGGTGCACATGTGTGCGGTTTCTGCATACCACGCACCGTTTGGGGAGAGAACTTTAGCACAGCTTAACGTCTGCATGACTTTCCTTAGAGGGGTCCTACACATCAGACCTCCAAGGAAAGATCTTGTCCTTCCTTGGGATTTACTTTTTGTTCTCAAAAAGCTCACCCTGCCTCCCTTCGAACCAGCCGCATCATGCAAGCTACGCTTTCTTTCTTGGAAAGCACTTCTTTTAGTTGCTATTACTTCTGCTCGAAGGGTTTCCGAGCTTCAGGCCCTGATGTGTAAGGAGCCTTATAATATTTTCCACAGGGACAGGGTGACCCTGCATACGAACTCTTAAGTTCTTACCAAAGGTGGTGTCAGTACTGACTCTGAACCAGGACATCAACCTTCCAGTTTACTATCCTGAGTTTGAAAATCAAGGAGAGGCTTTGTTGCATACCCTGGATCTTCACAGAATCCTGAGGTATTATCTCCATAGGACTAGACTTTCCAGGAAGACTGACCAGTTGTTTATCTCCTTTGCAAAAAAAAGGATGACGGGGGCTCCTGTCTCCAAGCAGTCACTAGCTCGTTGGCTGGTGAACTGCATCTCTTTTTGTTACCAACGTCATGGTAAACTGCTGCCGGGACCCATCAAGGGTCACTCCAGCAGGGCTATGGCTACCTCATTTGCCTCCTTTAAAAAAAAAAAAAGATATCTGTGCTTCCAGCACCTAGAGCACGGGTCCACACCTTCATCAGGCATTACAGCCTAGACTTTGCTTCTAGGAGGAGAGTAGGTTTCAAACTGGCTGTCTTGCAGGACCTACTCTCATGAGGCTGTTCTGTTACTAATTATCACCCCCTCCCTGTCAGATCTGGGCCTATCTTTGGGTACTGCTTGGGAGTCAGTCCTAATGATATTACCTGCTGCAAGAGCTCCCCTTCGAAGTCAGATAGTACAGTTGCGTCAGAACTTACCGTAACAGTAGATCGAGAGGAGCTCTTGCAGCAGGTGGCTTTCCCACCCACCATCCCCCCAGGAATCTTTTTTTACCCTTATTCAAGGTTGGGGAGTTGCTGCTTGGTTCTCCAAATCTTTTCAGCTGGGTATCCTGCGGGAGAACTGAGATAGCGCCGGGGGACCGCCCCATTTATACCACATCTGACGTCGGGCGTGGTCCCCCGCTACAGACTGCTGGCTACAAGATTTCTATGGGGTCCTAATGCCTGGCGGCATTAGTCCTAATGGTATTACCTGCTACAAGAACTCCTCTCAAAGCTCTCCTATTATGGTAAGTTCCTACATAACTGTACTGTTCTAGTGCTATAGAGGACCATCCATTTATATGCCAACAATAGACCATGTCAGATGCCAGGTTGGTATTCTGTGACTTGTTGTATGTTTGAAAATTCTGTTTATACAGGAATAAGCATCCTTTTTTATTCGTTTATTGTATATGGTGTGTATAAAGAACTGTTTTGCTTGTTCCAGAGCCAACGTTTGAACCAATCACTGAAGAGATGTTGGAATCTGTACCCAAGAATATTCGATGTACAGTTAAAGTGGCAGATTTAAACATTTTTTACAGGCAACTTTTTGAACACTTTGTCAAAAACAATAACAGGTATGAATGTGTCAGATTAATCTTTATTGTAACACTTCATCTAGTATCTACTGGACTAGCTATAACCTTAATTCACCATTGAAAAGACTGGGCCGAGGGTTGAGGTGCTGGACGCCACACCTCGCACCACGGTGGTGACCCGTGTTCGGAAACATGCCTGGGTCGTTAGGAGTTGGCAGGGGAGGGATAGGATCAAGTGTCCGGAGGATTGCTCTCCTTTCCCAGGGAAGGCTGAGGGCTTCCACCATTCTGCAATGGCCCCGGTTGATGACCAGGGGGCACTCTAGGGTTGGTGCAACAAGGGGTGGAGTGTGGCAGATGTTGGCATGATGTGCCTCAGAACGTCATTGCACGTTCATACTCCAGGGGATCTCCGGGAGGAAAATGGCTGGGTGCAACCGTGCAGCTTGATGGCCGCGCTGTGCTCTGCCCGGAGGACTGTTGTGGAATTACGCAGGGGTGGCTGGGGCCGGCCAGGCTCGGAGTGCCTGAGGGGCCCTTAAAATGAGGCGGCCGCACAGATCCCCATTATGCGTGGGCCTGCTGCTTTCTGGGTAGGCAGAGCTGGCGGCTGGATGCCCCCGCTGGTAACACGCCGCAGCAGGCGATAAATAGAAATACAATTTAAAAATTAAAAAAAAAAAGACTGGACTGCCAAAATATAGAGCAGTAGAGTATGCTCAGATTGAAATTGGGTTTGGCTACTGGAGCAGAGCCAGTACATTAACTACCTGCATTTGGTTCACTGTCCAAATGTTGGCATCTGGCATGCTCAGAGACTGAGGATTCCATGCGGACTCCTCTCTCAATCCAGCCACATTTCCTTTGCACTCTTGCAATCTTTGTAGGGTCCCTGCCCCACAACTCTTTTCACTCCTGGTCGCTGACCATGCGGAACTCCCTCAGGCGCCCCCAGTGGCTCCTACTGCCCTGTCTGAATCCTTCATGAGCAGGAAATGAGGACAGAATCCTCAGTCACTGCAGCCCCAGACAGAGGAGAGGATCCAGGAGAGCTGGTTGGGTTTGGATTGGCGGTGGGCATGTGTGCCGCTCCCTCAGGGTCTGCCGTCGTTCTCCTGATCACCGGAATTTTCCACTTGTTTCGGACTCCTTCCCCTGAGATGCGGATGTGCAGTGGTGTCCATTGCGCCGTGGGTGCGCACCCTCTTGCAGGACGTCCGCTGACATCTTCCCCCATCTTGTGTTCCTGACTGCAGTGCCCCCAGTCGCATCTGTGAGCCACTAGCCCCAACGAACCAGGTCCCCCCCTCCCTTCCAGGAGAGGACAGCAGTCCACCAGACGCTCAGTCCTCTCCTCACCGTTTGACCCCTGGCTCCCTGAACTCACTCCTGAACCTGGGTCACCTGGGAGGCACGAGATAAAGCAGATACCTCAGAGCCCCCCGCACCACTGGGCCAGCCACTTTCTTTATGTTTGAAAACAAAATTCAGAAGCCTCCTTCACAGCTCCCACTGTGATTTTTGTTGCATAATCTCTCTACTTAAGTTTTATCAAAACCCCTTACACAAAATACAAAACCGTGTACATAGTTTCAAAGATCATAGTTCTGAGGATCTTTCCCTGCCTGATTCACAGACTTCACAAACAATAAGACCATCCTTTACACAGGAGAATGTTGTATCTGAGTGTGTAGTGATGATCTTGGTAGCTCTCTGGCAGTGCAGATAAACTCCTTCTGAGTACACACATAATTTTAATTCACATCTTTCATTCCTCCTGTCATAGTAAACTACATGCAGCATTTTACACATGCTATCCCCAGTATTCCCTTCCCGGCTGTAGTCATGCCATGTTAGGCTCTTCCCTCTTTGGTGCTATATTCACCAAAAATACCACCAACAGCTTAATCTGGTTCAAGGTCAGTTGGCATTCATCTGTATCCCCTTCCCCCGGGTCGTGCCTGAAAATAGGCAGGATTTGTGTAGTGCACTTACCCGGTCAACAAAAACTAAATAAATAATATTAAAGAGCTAGTGGAACGAAAACAGACAGGAAAATAAAACAAATGTTAAGAAGTAGTCAGTTGTAACTTTTTGTTTCTGAAGTATTTTTATTTTTCCTTTTGCTCATTAGAAAGTTTTTATTATGTGGTAATATTTTGCTGGATGTGTTTAATAGCTCTCAGCCAGGCAGCTGGCATATCTGTCTCTAGTGCCCCCCATTACATTATCAGCATTGTGAACTCTCTGATAGTGACATCACAGATAACTGACCTGGCAGTTACTGAGTGTCTTTTCCTACGCAGCAGTAATGTTATAGTGAGGTCACAGTACTGATAATGTAGTGGGGAGGGGGGCGCTAGAGATGGATCTTCTTCAGGGGTATCTCAGTCATCTGGTAATGCTGTAGAAACTTCACCATCGGTGAAGCGGAATCTACACGGAAGATTTTCAGCAGTACAGCTGGGGCTGCTGCCCACGCTGTCGACATCTGCCAGTGTCAATCCTGTAAAGGCATGGTGACCTTCTCTCTCCTCAGTTCTTTCCTCTGCCGACTTCTCGCATGGGTCTCAAAGTAGTTCCATCGCAGTATTTGTGCCTTTTTTTGCCTACGGCTTTTCTAACTTTACTTTTCAGAGTCTCTTTCTAAAATGATCCTTACAACTTGTTTCTGTTGAGAGTTAATCCTTAGACTTCTCTTTTCCGTCGCTGCAGAAAGAAAATTGCCTCCGCAGACACACTCTGTGTCTGCTGCCTTGGGCCTGACCACGAAGTTTCCGACTGTGAGCTCTGCCAGAAGTTTAATCAGACAACACTTGGACGACACAGAAAGGCCCTCAAAAATGTCCTAATGGATCAACAGGTAGCCAGTTCTGGGCAGGGGTTCTTCAGGGTCCTGGCCTTTGTCACCTACCAGCTCCTTGAGCTTCCAGGCCTCCAAGGCCTGAGACAAGTTCTCAGGGAAAAGTCACAAAGCCTGAGATCACGACCGCTTCCCCTGGTGTCTGTCTTGTCCCCTGTCTGCCTCTCCTACTGGGAGATCTTTGTCAGCTGCACCAGTGAAGAAATCTGCTGTCTGTTATAGGCCCATGACCCCAGTAGTTTGCGGGGTGTGTGCTTTTACCGGAAGCAGGAGCTTGATAGTTAAGTGGATGAAGGGGTATAGTGACAGCTTTGGGTCAACTTACATAAATATCTTAAGGAAGATCGGTTGCAGTTCTTGCAATTTCGGGTCCTGCACAACCTATACTTTTCTCACTCTAGGTTGTATAGGATGGTTAGGGCGGAATCCCCCACATGCATCAGATGTGGGAAGGCAGAAGGTACCTTAAAGCACATTCTCTGGGACTGCACTTTGGTAGTCCATTTCTGGCAGTCTGTTAGACAAGCGCTGGAACCCATGTTAGGCCTAGGTTCTTATTTTGAGCCGACGATTTGTTTGGTTGGCCTGTTTCCTAATGATATGATTGATTGTCGAAAAGCCGCCTTGTCTCTGATTTCGGCACTCACTAAACTTATCACGTGCCATTGGCTTGACCAGTTCAGCCCCTCCCTAAGGGAATGGCATGCTGAAATCCTTCAGGTTCTGGAACTTGAAAAACACATTGCTTCCCAGCAGAATCGCCTAGAAGCCTTCAGATAAGAGAAGGAATCCACTGCTAGCTCTCTTACCCATTATGAACTGCTCTCCAGTGCCTTGAGCTAGTGGCAGGGCCAATGACCCCCTAAATTCTCCCTGTTGGGAGTTCTATTGAAAATAGATCCTAATCTCCGCTTGTTTGGCCTGCACCAGTTATATCGGTGTGAGCCACCCAGCTTTGGTGGATGACCTGGTAGAAGCTTTGGGGGGGGGGGGTTAGGTTGTTTATGTTACCTGACTAGGCAGAGTCTTTGTAAAGATGGGATGTTCAATTAATCTGGCTGTTTTGACATTGGGAGGTGGCTTTCCTGGGTGATTGTCACTTCTTTTATTTTATCAAAGTAGATTGATTGATTTATTTATTTACAAGTTTTACCAGGAAGGCATACTGAGCAACAATGCTTGATTCCAGATGCGACCTAGTTACTGAGAGGAAGCTGCTGTTGTTTGCCGTTTTACACTGAGCAGTTGCTGTATTGTATTATCACTATAAGAAAAAGTTAATAAAGTGTATTAATTTTGGGGGAAAAAAAAAATCTGCTGTCCAAGTCTCCGTGCCCACCAGACTCGTACCGAGAGTACCTCCGCCCGATTCTTAGGGTGGCCAGCCTTTGACCTCTGGGTTGTCAGCCCCTACTTTATTGATGACACTCCTGTTGAGACCTGCCCCTTCTCCCTCCAGGGCTATAGGCTCTTCGGGTTCTCAGGATACAGCAGGTGGGTCGTCGATGATTGCACTGTTTAAACCCCCTCCCCCCGTCGACTTGAAAGAAATCCTGCTCAAGTTCACTAACGTGATTGTGCAGCACATGGTCGCCTTTAGGCCCCCCTCGCCAGTGCCATCGACCCTACTTGTCAGCCCCAGGAAGCTCCCTGTGGACCATCAGCACATCCAATGCCAGACCCAGATGTAGAGGAGGTAGACGTCAAGGAGGAGTACCACCCAAACCTCATTCTTACTGATGATGATGAGGAAGAAGAGGAAGAGATCCTGCTCTCTGACAGATCTATAACTTCTGTCAATGAGGACTCGGTAAAGCATACTCCCAAGTCTCCTTCTGAGGACCCCACATTTTTCAATATGATAAAGCAGCTGTCTTCAGCCATGGGCTTCCACACTGAGGAAGAGGATGCCACCAGGAAAGAAGGTCATGCAGTTGAAATAAAAAAAAAAAAAAAAAAAAACAACATTACAATAGTTAAATGCCAAAACTTTAGGTTTAAATCCAGTGCAACTGTGGGGGGAATAAAACAGGATTAAAGCCATATTTTTAAACTGCTCAAATTCAACCACAGCTTTTCATTAAAGAAAGAAATTCTCAAGGTACTTTAGCCCCATCAGCATCTCATATTCCGAAGTGCCCACAATCAATACTTTGAATTTAAACATTCTCCATAACGAAGTGTCCCACTCTAATAACCCTCAGTCCAGACAGATTTACAATTCAGCATAGCGTCTTTAGGTAAAGAGCCATCCAAAATCAAGGGTAATTAGAATCTCTTCAGGTGTCCCCTAGTTTCTCGTTGTCAGAACGTCCACCTCAGCACTTTTTTCTCTCACCTTAGCCCTATGCTTATGAGCCCACTTAACCCGACTCGACCAGTTCCGCGAAGATATACACCTTGCCCTGATGAGTAATTCGGAGTCGAGCAGGGTATATGACTGTATGAGGAACTCCTGCGTCCCTCAGTGCTCTCCTTACCCCATCAAATCACTTATGGCATTGCCTGGTGGCATAACTGATGTCTGGGAAGATGTATACCGGATGTTCATCTTGGTGTAGGGGCCTGACTGTACGAGCATAACAGATGATCAGATCTCGGGCTCCCACTCCTGAAGTCACCACCATCAACATCCTGGGGTCTTCGGTATTCTGTGGTCAGCCCCTCGGTGTTATGTGGTAGACTTTCTGCACCTCCCAGTTGGTCTCTGAATCTTCAGGGCTCAATTTAGTGGTGAGCCAGTCCTGAATAAACATCACTGGATGATCACCCTCTATACCTTCCGGCAGTCCGATCACTCTAATGTTGGCTGAGCGTACTTGGTTCTCTAAGGACTCCAGTCTAGTTCAGACATGTTGGAATTCTTTCCCCATTAGGGATGTAGCACACGCGGAGGCTTTTGTCCGTTTTCGGACCTCCAGTAGCTCATTTTTAACCGCATCTACTGTTGTTTCCAAAACGACGATTCGACCATTGAAATCGTCCACCTTTTGATTTAAGGTGGACACTGATGATAAGATCAAGCGCTGTAACTTAGATCCTAGAGATGCCATGGTCTCTGTAGAGCTAGGATCACTCTCGGCCTGCGTGGTAGTTTCTGGCCTGGAGCTCCGCCGATGTTTTTACTTTTTTCGGGTCCACCAGTTGCACGATCTTTCCTGGGATTGCCCATTATTATGAATTCTTTGACGCTCTTTCCACTTATGTACTTCAGATAAGTTATTTGAAGTCCAAAAAGTTGTCATGTCTCTCTTAAAAGAGATCCATAGCGGTCTCTTTTTCCTCTTACTTTTGCTCAGAGGTTTGTTGCCTTTACTGTGCGCCCTTTTATCTTCACCCACTGTTCCTGCACCCCACCCAGGTCACCCACTCCTGCTAGCTCATCCCGGAGGCATTTACCCATTTAAAAAAAATCTGCCCACCTGATGTCCAGGGCCCTTCACCCTTGTGTGGTTTGATTTTGCAACCGTCGTCCTATTGAACCACACCGTATGGTGATCACTGGTCCCCAAGTAGTATCCCACCTTGACTTCTGCCACACACTCCCTGATAGGGCAATACTGGACCTGGTACTCGCTATCATGAGTGGGTTCACTGGCTAGTTGCTTGAGGAATGCCCCCCAAAATAATCAGGTTACTGTCGAAGATGTATGAATGGGAACTGCTGACCTCTTTGCAAGGTGGGGTAGTCCAGTGTTGGACCTTTTCGTGTCCCCACACAACACAAAACTGCCATGGTTTTGCTTGCTCGCTCTAGGAACTGGAGTTTTTTGGTGAGATGTTTGTCTCTCTTTTGGAAAGGGAGGTTTCTGTGCACATTCCAACCCATTGCTTTAATACAGAGAATATTACTGAAACTACAGATGGAGGGTGCAACCCTCGTCTTCACTGCACCGCTGTGGCCTCAGCAAATATGGCATCTGCTGCTCCAACAATTAACAGTGGGCCTCCAGTACCTCTGCCTCTGTGCAGGGGCCTGTTGTCATAGGACAGGGGATCTCTGGTTCATCCGGACCTGAAGTCCCTGCATTTGCATGCATGCTTTACGAAGACATAGCCATCGCAAAGGTTGGTGCATCACCTGAAGTTGCTGATGTGCTGGTTGTGGCCAGAAAGCCTTCCATCAGACATGCGTATTAAAAGTGGAAGCGTTTCATACTGTGGGCCACTTCCAGACATATGGACCCAGTCACATGTCCAGCAAATGTAGTGTTGGAATACTTGTCATCATTGTCAGATTCTGGTCTGCAGCATTCTTCCTTGAAGGTGCATCTGGCAGCTGTATCCGCTTTCCATGCCCCCACTGATGGACGTATCATTGCCCAATTAGAGGTCTTCCGTACCTTTTTGAAAGGTACAGTATTCTATGTGTGAAACCTCCTATTTGCAATCCGGTCCCACCTTGGAACCTGAATTATGTGTTGGAGAAACTTTGGCTCCATGTGAACCAGCCACAAGTTGTGGCTTACGCGTCCTTTCTTGGAAAGCATTATTGTTCGTTGTAATCACTTCTGCTTGAAGGATTTCAGAGCTACAGGCTCTAATGTGTGTGCCTCCTTATTTGATCTTCCGCAAAGACTGTGTCTTTGCGTACTAATCCTAAATTGTTGCCAAAGGTAGTGTCTGAGTTTACACTAAATAGAACCATCCACCTTCCTTTTTTAATTTTCCTGAGCATGCCAGTCAGGGTGGGGCCTTGGTCCATTCCTGTGATACTATATTGCTTGCACCAAGGACTGTAGAAAGTCCTCTCAGCTCTTTGTTTTGGTTGCTCCTGGGAAAGGGGTGCTTCTGTGTCAAACTGGTGCTTGTCCAAATGACTGTCGCATTGTATTAAGTTCTGTTACAGGAAGTAGGTAAGGAACTTCCTGGTGCGGTTCATGGCTATTCCACTGGGGGTCTACTGTTGCTTATTTCAGGAATGTCTGCAGCTGACATTTGTACCACAGCATCATGGAGCACTGTCCATACCTTTACTAAACATTACAATCTAGACATTGTTTCGGCCTTGCTGTTCTGTGGGGCCTGCATGCATGAACAGACTGCACCAACCTCGCAGTCAGTTTTTGGGATTGCTTTGGGATCATTCCCAAGGCGTGGCCTATGGGAAGAGCTATCCTCTAAGAAGATAGAACAGTTATGTACTTACCGTAACAGTAGATCTCAGAGACTCTCTCTTCCCTTAGACATGCCACCCCTCCCTCCTTCCTCCTTATATCAGCTGTAGGGGAATTTCTATGGCTGCTATCTCTAGCACCTTCACTCACCAACTATTAGGATACGCTGGTATGATCTCCTGGTTCCCCAAGAAAAGAGGTCCTCCAAGCACAGTCTCTGGCGGGGAACTGAGGAGAGAAGGGGCTGCCCATGTTTATGTAGATGCTGATGCTAGTATAGTTCCAAAGGCGTGGCCAAAGGGAAGAGATTCTCTCGAAAGACCTACTGTTACAGTAAGTACGTAACTGTTCTTTCTCCAAGTTTGTACCTCGGTACTCTTAACCACTCACTATATTATACTGCCTCCTACACTATACTGCCTCCCAAAACACCGGTCTTGCCCTACAGTTTAGTGAAGTACTTGGGTAACCACCAGTCTCAGAATGTTTGGTAGCTACAGCTCCAAAGAAATGGACCCGGCTCTTGAAATAATGCAGGTAGCTGCCACGCCACCACCACTGCTAGAGAGATTCTTGGCCTTGAAGCTGCATAAACCAGATGACTCTGTCACCACCGAGAACAGGAGAAAGCTGCACCATGGAGTGCTTTTTTCAAACTTTGCACATCCGACAGGAGTACTGGATAATGCTGAACCCTTAAGGTAGGGGGGTATACCCCTCGATAGGATCCTGTAGTTGTAAAGCAGGGCCTTTTCACAAGTAGTGAAGACTTGGAATTTGTTACTGTAACACACATTTTGACTAGTAACAGTCTGTGTGCACAGTAATTATTATGTTAGAGCACTATGGCTGGTTTATGAAGTAAGACACCTCACCCCTCCCAGGGTTTTAATGAGAGTTCTACTCTGCTTGTCCATGTCTTTTTTTTCCAGTCCTGTAGTCATTCTGTTCTGTGTGTGTGTGTGTGTGTGTGTGTGTGTGTGTGTGTGTGTGTGTGTGTGTGTGTGTGTCTGTATGTATGTATAATATCCTAGGATACACAGTGGGCCAGCGACATCATCTTGCACTGCCATGCCAATGACCCAGCTTCAGGAGTGGACTCTGGAGCTGGGGGTTGGTTAGCCAGGCCGGGGTGGCAACCCACAGCAGTAATCCATGGAACTTGGATGGTATCCCTATCTCGCTTGCCTCCTTGCTATCTCTGCTGACCTCCTCGCATGGTCTTTGATCATCAGATAAATCCCTACTGCTTATAACGAGAAGTAAATCTATTAAAGGGACCCTAGCTTTCGCGCACTCGTCGGCCAAACTCTGGAACTCGCTACCTCTGGAGATCCGCCTAGCTCCCAGTCATGTCCAATTTAAAAGCAAATGTCGCTCCTTCCTCTACAGCCAGGTCCCCTGTACCTGCTTCAAACCCCACTGAACATGCCATCCTATCTCTGTGGTCCTGCTGTCTCACCACCCACTGCTGCAAACTGACCCCTAAACTTATCCTGCCTATCTAGTCCTGTTGTCAAGGCACTTATGTCTCAACTGAATACGCCACCTATGCCCCTCTATCTAACTGCTGTTTGCTGAATGTGTTATTGTCATCTGAACCTTGTATTGCATTAACTATCCTGTAAATGCTTATGTACTTGAGTACCCTGGCTTCTCTGTATTACTGTTTTCTGCCCTACCCAAAATGTACTCCTGCTTGTCCTGCCTCATTGTCATTTGAAATATTTGCTATTATAGAGTATGTTGTACCTGTCATGTTATATTTCTCTATGCACTGATGTACTGTACCCTCCCGGGTCGTGCCTGAAAATAGTCATTGCCGTGGCTAGTGCACCTACCCGGTAAACAAAAACTACATAAACTTGCTTCCCCTAGTATTAGGTTCTCTGCGTGTGCTGTTACCTCTTACAAGGGGTGGGAAAGCTCAGTGGGCAGGATGTCCATTTGAGGAGATAACAGGAGTGTGGGGAGTCATACTGTCACATAACAGTTGTCTGCACTCATGGCGCCCTGATCTGCATTGATCCTAGGGAGGAGTAGTGAAAGGCACAGCATGGAGGACATGGGTAGAATTCCTAGACTGAGCGTCCCAGCAGACAGTACTGGTGGACAAAAAGCCAATTAAAAAAAAAATGACCCTGATGACATTTCTGCAAAGGCTGGTGCATAAATATGGTGCATATGATCTGTCCAAAGCTGCCCTGCTGTTTCTAATTTAGTAGGCTTACAAGCGAGACGAAATGGAGTCTCGGAGTATGAAGTTCTCTTCTGGTGTTGCAGTATGGACCTGTGTGGGTTCAAAAATGGCGGTCAAGGCAGTGTGAGAGAACCTTTGTTTGGCAATCATTCCTTCTTATTAAACCTGTTTTCTCTTTCTCTTAGTGCTGCCCTGAGTGTGATGCAGATGACCAAAATGAACATGAAGGTTACTGATGCCAAACTGAAAATACTGAGACACCTTTCCATTATTGAACTGAATAAGAAAGGACATATCAGACTTATAGAATGAAGATGAACAGGAGACACATTTCAGTTTTGGGTTTTTCTATCATAAACTCCTCCACACTGTCTAATTTTGTTAAATGGACTAGACTGATAGCTGCCCTCTACAATGACCTGGGATAAACTAACATTCCTTTCATATTTGGAGGTGTGAGGTACATGCCCGTTTTCCCCCCAGGTTTGAGACTGCAGTGACCCAGGGTAAACCAGAAATACAATTCATGTTCAATGATATTTAAAGTTACCATTAAAATGCCTCATTTTAATGGGTAAAGGACACAAGCCCTGAGGAACAGTATTTCAGCTGAACTTAAGGCGAACAGTCAGCACTAAGAGCCCCACATCCAAGTGTTGGGCTGGTCCAAATTTGTGTGCAAATGTTATTGTTTTAGTAACATACTTACAATCTATGTATCAGGCAAATGTTGCTTATTTCCAGACTGACATTTTCTGTAACTACAAATCCCAGAATCTCTTGCAACTGACATCACAGCAGGGGTGCAGCAGTGGGAGATTCAGTAGTCTACAATGTGTGTTCGAGCTTATATTAAGCACTGATCAGGTGTTTTCAGGTTCCAGTGTTCTCCTTGGGCTAAATACAGACTGTACTTAGCCTGGGAAGACAGCAGGCCAGCAAACAAAAGATCAGAGCTTATAACAGCTTGACCATACGCTGCAAGCTAATGAATCTCACTGCTGTGGCCCTACTCTGATGTTGGCTGCGGGGGGATTCTGAAATGTGTAGTTACAGAAAATGTCAGCGTGAAAGTAAGCAAAATAGTCTGATACAATCTACTATACTACAGTAAATTTAAAAAAAAAAAAGTTTTTGTACACAAAGTACAGATTGAGTCAGCCCAACACTTGGGTATGGGACTCTTTGTGCTGACTCTTGCCCTTTAAGACTTTAGCACTTTCAAGCTGTTAACTTTCACTGGTGTTCTGCAAAAAAATGGTACTGTAATATTTAGAAACTGGTATTCCTGCTGGCTTGGTAGCTTGCTGAATAATCCAGTCACGACCGGTAGAACATCCATCTCTGCCTTGTGTCTTGAGGCATGGACAGCACCTTCTGTTGAATGACTGCCCTGTGGTGGCCTGGAGAGGGGAGTCCTGCAGGGAGAATTATGTGGTTAACATGGAGATCCTTACAATGGCATGCGCTTGCTCATCTGACCCATGACGTGGCGGCAGAGTGGTTCCAGTATGGAAGCTATGAAGGTGGGAAATCTAACGCATACTCTGTATCCCTGGTGGGTGTCCAGATAGAATCCCATTTGAAGCCATGCCCGTTATCGGAGGGGTTTGGGGGAAAAGTTTGTAGTGTAACGAAGGCTGTTTCAATGGAGCAGGAAACCTAGGGGCTTCTTGAATAGGATAAATGCCTTGGGTAGAAGGAACGAGGACCATGAAGCTGGGCTGAAAAATGGACAAGAAAAAGGATTAAACAATCCTGGTTAAATATTGCCTGCCAGTGCTTGTATATGACCTATAACTAAAATATTTTGTTATTGCTTTGCACGTTATATACTGGGAAGACAGTCTCTTATGATTTCTTCAGGTGAGAGAACTGCAAAGCTAAATGGTTTTGGAATCCAAAAGAAGAGTACTAGACATGTAATTGTCAGAGACAAAGTAGTATTTACTTTCCTTTTCATTATTCATTCCTACCTCTCCCACACCATGGGCCCGCCCATCCCACACCCCAGCAGTCACAACCACCCTGTCTGCACCTTTTGTCTTCTGAGAGGGCCAACAAGCAGCTACCTCTCTAGCCAATGTTCTGTTGTCATCCGGCAGAGAGAGTGTGAATGCCAGTGGGGAGTGGGGGGGTGCTGTCTCCAGAAGCCAGGGGACTCCCAACACCTGTTCCTGCCAGCTACAGTTTGGGATTCTGGGGATCATGGAGCAGCCCCATTATTCCGTGTGTGTCAGAGGGCTTGCCATGCCACTGATCTTGGTTTCTGCCACATGCCTGGAATGTCACTGAGGGGCAGGAGGAGGAGCATGCTTTTTTCCTGTGGCGGGAGCTGGATATGATCGTTTGCTGCAGCACTGGCCCCTGTTCAGGGAGTATGGTGCTGGTGAGCCTTAAGGGAGCCTCAAGGAGTGTAGGGACCATAACCCGAGAGTCAATGGAGATGGGACACAAGTTGGAAAAGGGTGAGCAGCATGGCAGAAGATTCTGCCATGCTTTCCCTGCCCACTTTGAGACATAGTGGCATACTGGGGCCTTGTTTCCTCACTCACAGAATCCTACTGTAGTAGCTTAAGAAAGAGTGGGGGGAGGTCTCTCTGCCCTATAGTGGTGAGAGAAGTCTGCAGGGATCACAGGATTTTGGCAGTGGTCCCTGAAGGCAAGCTGAGAGCCCCCCAGTGGCAGTGTGCAAGGTTTGTATCCTGATGAGGGAATGGCTGACCACTGTATGGAGGAACACAAATAAATAAAATAAAAAAATTTGAGGCACTTCATTAACAATAGGAATCCCATGTGTGCAACAAAATATCTTGAGCTGTTTGGCCAGAACCTGGTTAATGACTTGTAATGTAATTTTATCTAATACTTATGCGCAAATCGTGCGTACTAAGGTTTCTTTTGTACAGATTTTCTCTTTATTGGAACTGTCACACAAGAAAGCAAAAGATGGCGTGGATATTAACTGTATACATTTTAGGCAACATTAAAGCACAGTCGATCATGTATCCCATTTGTGCAATATTGACTTCTTAGCACTTTAAATACACTTGGATACTGCTGAAATAAAACCTATTTTACTTCCAAGGTGTAACTGAATGAGCCAAGAGTTTTGTCATTTTTTATTTCATAATTTTTATCACCGTCATCAGTGCTGCCCACTTCTGCACTGGCACATCCTAGCTCCATCCTTTCTTCCTCTGGTGTTTACCTTTCTTGATGGAGTCTACAGTACAAATCCTGTGGTGGATTCCACTGGAGGTTGTACACTGGCCCCATGGGTGAGCAAGCCCAGTTGGGGTTGGCAGAGCCTGAGAGCACTGGTGTCATGCTGCTTGCTCCAGGGCTTTTGTGGTTGTGTGTGTGTGTGTGTGTGTGTGTGTGTGTGTGTGTGTCTCTCTCTCTCGATGCAGACATGGAGTACACTTATACTTCAGGCGTGCTTGTGTTCAGACATCACTCAGCATTCTCCTTCCCTTGTGCCTCTTCTTTGACTTCTGTACTACCTGTGGTTACCCAGGTGGCACAAGTGTAGCCTGGCAGTCCTCTTGCACCAGGGCAGGAGATTATTACCTGGGATACTTGATCTTCTGCCCATGGCTCCTTTCAGAACCTGAATAGTGAGCAGTAACCCTACTACTGCCTGGCAGGACAGGCCTTTTTTAATTACCTTTCTGGGGGTGTGAATGTAACTCACTATCCATACATTGGCAGTTCCACTGGAAGTGCCGATTCATAGGAACGTCTTCAAGCCAAGCTCCTCCCACCACCGGAGCAGTATATCTTTTGACTCTGCCCCATGGCATCAGAGCTTCCTTTCTGATGGAAGAGTCCGATCTCCTCCGCAGCTTTGTAGCATTGTAGGCCACCAAAGTGCACCATCAGTGAAACTGCATCTCTGCAACTTATCAACATTCATTGACAGTGTCTTCTCCCTTGCTCCAGCTCTGCCTAGTCAGTGGAAGATGGACCCCAAGGAAGCAAAGTCAGTTTGCGGCTCCAAATTCTGCGCTACGTGTCAGCAGAAAATGTCGAAGATGAACCCACATGTGTTTTGCGGCAGTGCACAACATTTCTGGCTGTAGACTATCAAGTAATACTTCCCTCTCTTGAAGATCGTGCGGCCAGACTTCTCGGCTGGCCAGGATCCTAAACTCTGGCTGAAGGGTCACAGTTTGGCCTCCACTGCTGCAGGTCTGCTGTTCAGCATGTGGTCACAGAAGAGTGGGTACCTTGTCAGCCTTGGCGCTGCTCCCAGCTGGGGCCAGCATCGAAGGGTCTTCCATGGAGGACTTTTCTGACATATAGGAGGCCCTCCAGTCCTATAGGGAGAGCCCTGTTCATCGTGGTATGAAACACAAGTGCTGCCGGTGGTGATCGTAGGATCAGGAGAGATCAGTCTGCCGTTCCCTTGACACAAGTCCGGTTGAGCTTCATTTGGTCAAGGGATCCGTTGACATCTCCACGGTGCCCCTGTCGGGCTTGTCGGTCTCAACGCTGGCAAGTCAGGCTGTTGAGAATTTTCTGTACCCTGTCAACCAGTTATCGGAGGAGCTCGACAAGGAGTCTTCCAAGAGCCCTGTTCTGGTCCTCTCCGAAGAAGGCATGGGCTGGTCGATGTCCCTGACCACCTCCTTTCAGGACCAGTCTCCACTGGTGGTCATGCTGCTGAAGCTGGTGCTCTTCTTTGCACCTTGGCATGTGGCTTATACCACCTCAGTGGCTTCTTGGTGTCTACTCTCAGGTTGATGGTTGAGGCACTGTGTGCGCTCTTGATCCCTCATGACCAGGAGGTGCCACTGTTTACGTTCTCAACCTCCTAGTCCTCTGGTGAGGAGAGGTACCACTGCAGGATGCAGTGGCACTACGAGGAACACTTCTGGCAGCAGTGGACCATTGCGTGGTGGTGTAGGGCTCTACCCTTGGCCCTGTGGCTATCTGATGGATACCAGTACTGCCCATGCTGGTCAACTTGCAGCAGATGCCTCGGCATCTGCTTCTCCACCCTTGTGAGTGGAGCAGGCTCGATTGCAGCCTTTGGTGCGAGCATCACCCAAGGACTTGCATGCTGCAGTATGTAGAAATCGCCCAGTTTGAAGACTCCAGGGCTGTCAGAGGTGGCACATGGCCACAGGTCATCTTTAAAGAGTCCTCGGACGACCCAGACAGGTCTAAGCTGAAGACCTATCCACTGGCCGGTGTCATTTGGAGCTTTCCTCCACTTAATATCGCATTTTGAGCCAGTCCAGAGGCAGGTTAAATGTCCCCTTCACTGACATTTTGGACACGGAAGACTCACTTGGGGTTGCCTTTCCCTTGGCTGAGGCAATCATGGGACTGGCCCTGGAGCTCTAGCAGCTTCCAGCATCCTGCCTGGCAGCCTCCACCCGTATGATCTGCAAGTATGCAGTCCCTACCTGCTCCCATTCAGGATTCACTGACTGTCCCTCAACTGAGGATTTGGTATTGGACTAGGGGATGTGGACAACCCGTGACAAGGAGTCTTAAGAAACATGACCACACAGCCAAGAAGGTCTGTCACTTCTTCTCTTGGTCTCTGTCAGATGAGCTACACCCTGATGGCTAAATTTGGTCACTCACTGATGGTAGTGCTGGACGAAGTCCTCCCTCACCTTCCGGCTGACAAACCGCTGCCGGTGAAGTTGGTCAGAGACCAGGGTCAGGTGCTGGCTGAACTCCAGCTCCAGGTGGCCTTGGACATGGGCGACTGCTGCATCTGTGCCATGGCGTTGGCAGTCACAGGGCTTGGCTGAGGTTATCCACCTTCACTGAGGAAACTCTGCATAAACAGGGCAGTGTCCACTTGTTGGGCACTGACCTCTGGCCAGAGTGTGGAAGGACATATCACAAGGACTGAAGTCAGATGCCACCCTGGACTTAGTGGCTTTGTCCCAAAAGGACCCTAAGGGCCAGAAAACTAAAAAGGAGCCCTGACAGCAGCAGCCCCAGCAGAGGCGATGTCAAGCCTGGTGCCTTAAGGTCAGGCTGTCTGGCCAGGGGCCGAAAAGAGGCAGGGTAGGGGAAGTGGGGCCCTTCCAGCCCCAGCTGCCGGTGCCTTCTCCAAAACTACCCACTGATAGCTTAGGGGATGTCAGTCTCCCACCTGTTCAGTGCTTGATACAGCTCCTTGTGGGATCTGCTTCACCACTTCTAGCCCCATTGGCCCATCATTACCATGGACAAATGGGTCCCACAGGTGGCAGGCAGAGGGTTGCCTCTAGATTTTGAGGCTGCCCTACCTTATCAATCCTAGCCTGTAGATTTTGAGGCTCTCCTACCTTACCGATCCCATGCTCTGCGGGAGTCCTCTGTGTCTCAGGACACGCTGTGAACCCTAAGGGAGGATATCGGTTGGCTTCCTGCAAACAGAGCTATAGCACATGTCCAAGATGCCCTGGCAAGTCGGGGATATGTGTTTCTAGGAGTGTGGATATGTTCATCCACACTCTCTGGCATGTCCCTTTCCCCTTTAAATCTGGTCGGAAGTCTTCAAGCTGGCGCCTCCCACCCACCCGGGTGGTATATACCTCGGCTCCGCCCCAAGACGCCAAATCTTCCTTTCCGCTGGAAGATTCGGGTTCCCTCGTGCTAACTTAGCAGTTTGTAGGCCATGGATTCTCAACGTTTGTTTTCACCATCAATTTCCTTAAAACTCTTTAGAGTTTACGATTCCGATCCTAGTGCATCGGACATGGAGGACAAATTGTCCCCCGGATTTCGACGGTGTCCCTGCGGCCAGAAAATGTCACGCACAGATCCCGCCTCAGGTGTCTACTGTTTAGGTGCTGTACATGACACCACCTCTGCACCATCTGTCTGGCTCCTTCCATCCCAACGCCCTGACTCACCACAAGGCGTGCCTAAAATTGGGGAGACCGGAGCTTTGCAGTCCACCGGTGAAATTGAAGGAGGCAAGGTGGTCTGTTTCCTCGGCTGTGGGATTCGCCGAACAGCTGGAACAGATGGCGACTTTCGAGGAGGAAGCTGCTCAAGCTTCGGCCAGCCGAAGTTTTTGTTCCTCTCAACCTTGGCTCTACCTTTACTGGGTCCTTTCGGGAGTTGTGCCAGTCTCTTCCCCCCCAGGGTGAGGCGCCCTTGGGCTCGCACTCCTCCCGTCTTAGGAAGAGGGACAAGGACCCCAAGTCTTCTTCATCCAGATGAAGACGTTCCTGGGACCGAGAGGGGTCCGAGTCACAGGAACATGCGGTCTCGACTTTGGTTGAGATCGCTTCCTCAGCCGCCGGCTTTTCGGACCTTCCGTCTGGCCAAGGCACCGAGACCGAGGAAAGGGCTGAACCGGCCGAGATCACTCTCAACCCAGTCGAGCCTTTGTCGCTGACTCCTTTGAAAGGATGCCTGTCCTTTCCCGACGAGGAGACCCTGCCCTCGGGTGTCCCGATCGAGGGAAAGGCGCCGGAACCTCGGTTCTCTCCGACTCCAGCATCTCCCGATTGAACAAGCTGACCCCGTCAGTCTCGATCGAGGACCAGGACCCCTTCAGTTGAAAAACCGAAGAAGGGTCACAAGCACTCTAGAAAGAGGTGTCTCCATCGATCCTCATCCTCCTTGGATGAGGGGAGACTTCGACGGAAACTCCATTATGAGGATCTCGTGGCAACAGCTGATTCTGACCGGTCAAAGGCCGGCTCTGCCTCTCAGGCCGACGCCGACCCCTCGGGAAACAAAGCCCCTCCTGTGGGGCCGGCACATAGATACATAGACAGTGTCGGCAGATAAGGGCCTATGGCCCACCCAGTCTGCCCATTTAAGTTTGTAAGTTCAGTTTGTTTTCCAGGAAGTTTGTTGCCCTTTACCCCTGACCTCCAGAATTCCTTTGTCTATCCCATGCATTCTTAAATCCCGTGATTGTTTCAGCCCCCACCACTTCCTCTGGCGGGTGTTCCACTTGTCCACCACCCGTTCTGTGAAGAAATTCTTCCTCACGTTTCCTCTGAATCGTCCTCCCTCCAACTTCATCCCATGCCCTCTAGTCCTGGAACATCTTTTTCGCTTAAAAATAGTGCATTCCTGCACCCTGTTCCTCCATGTAAGATACTTGTATGTCTCTATCATATCCCCTCTCTCCCTTCTCTCCTCCAGGGAGTACATGTTCAGTGCCTTCAACCTGTCCTCATAAAATATTCCATATTTTCACATATTCCAGTTCGACCTATTTTGGTGGAACCACCACGTAAGCAGCCTCAGGGAGGGGCTCCCTTGAAAGAGGACCAGACAGACACCGGACTGCTCTGTTGTCTGTCCATCACTGTTGTCCCTGATTGCCCTTGGCGCATCGCAGGAGTCCATTATATCCCGACTCTTCGGACTTGGATGCCACTGGTTTGCACTCTCATCTGGGGGATGACGAGTCATCAGTGGCAGGTTTGGAGGAAGGTCCTTCCTCCTTTCAGGGCATCCTCTGCCTGACTTCCGAATCTTCCGGAATGCCCTTGGAGCCTATCCAAAAGAAGAGAAGATACACCGACGGAGGCCTTTCCAGTGGCTGAAGCCATTGTTGGCCCGGCCCTTGAGCTATGGCAGCGCCCTGCCTCCTGTTGAGCTCCATCTGCCCCCATGGCCCATAAGTACACGTTACCCATGGGGTCCCTGGTGGGGTTCACAGAACATCCCTCGTCCGAAAGCTTTGTGACTGCTTCTGTGTTCAGACGCACTGGTAGCTCAGCCGACACTGACCGCCCTCCGGACAAGGAGTCCAAGAATATGCAACCTCCTCCTCAGGCCTTCGTCAGGCCAGCTCGGCTGTGATCATGGCACACTTCTTCTGTTATGCCCTCTTAGGGTCATTAGATGAAGGCCTCCCTCATCTCCCAGCGGACATGCAGACCACAGTGAAGCAAGTCCGTGACCAGGGCCATGCTGTTGCGAAACAGCAGCTCCAGACGGCCCTAGACATTGGAGATTCCTGTGCCCGCTCTTTAGCAGCCACAGTGGCCACTCGCCACAGGGCCTGACTGAGGTTATCCTCCTTTCCGACAGATACTTGGCATAAGTTTGCTGACGTGCCCTTCCTAGGCACCAACCTCTTCGGTCCGGGAGTGGCTGGTCACCTCCAGCACATAGAGCAATCCAATGCCACCTTGAATGCTACCTCTGCAAAGGGTTCTTCGGGCAAGAACTAGCAGACGCGCAAGAAGAAGCCTTTTGGGCACTCTTCCCCTGCGGTTAGGCAGCCCTCCTTTCAAGGAAGCCAGCAGCAACAGCAGGCTCAAGCTTGGCGCCCCAGGCCCAAGCAGGGTCCCCAGCAGTCCCGTAAAGGAGGCCGAGGTGCTGGGCCAGGAGCCTCCTCATTCTCTAAGCCTGCTCAGTGACGGGTTGCGGGTTGCGGCCCCTACACCTGTCACGCCAGCTCTGGGTCCTCCCGTGGGGGGGCCGGCTCCATCACTTTCTTTCCACCTGGTCTGGTATTGCTATAGACAGGTGGGTTCTGGAAGTGGTTGGCCAGGGTCTGCCTCTGGAATTCGAGCAGTACCCTCCCAGTCGAGCCCGCGCCCCTCGGAAGGAAAGAATTTCAGCTTGCAGTCAGTCGGCCCTTCAGGACGACATTGCTCAGCTCCTCCGCAAGGAGGCAGTAGCTCCAGAGCTGGATCCTCCTACAGACCTAGGCTTCATGTCTAGGTACTTTCTGGTGCCCAAGTGGACCGGGGGTTGGTGCCCCATCCTAGATCTCCACGACCTGAATCAATATCTCTGGTCTCGCACCTTCCGGATGGTAATTCTGAACCAGATCATACCATCTCTGGAGTGAAACGTGGTTCTGTTCACTGGAGCTACAGGACGCGTTCTTTCATGTCCCAATCTGTCCGTCTCATCAGCGGTTCCTCCGCTTCAGGGTCGATGGGACCCTGTACGAGTTCAGAGTCATGCCGTTCGGCCGGTCATCGGCCCCACGAGTCTTCACCAAGTGCATTGCAGTGGTGGCAGCCCATCTTTGGCGTCGGAGTTAGGATTTACCCTTATCTCGACTGGCTTCTGGCAGGTTCCTCCCTTCAGGAGGTGGAGAGGTCCAAGGATCTGACCCTCCGAACCTGCTCCCAACTTGCCCTCCTTATCAACGAGGCCAAGTCAGAACTCGTGCCTTCTCAGGTGATGGACTTCATCGGGGAAGAGTTTGACTCTCGTCAAGCCAGAGGTCAGCTCCCAGCGGACAGAGCGGAAGTTCTTTCCTCCTTTTCTGGTTGAGCACTTGCGCCCTGCCCGGGACTTTCTGTGCCTTCTGGGTTACATGGCGGCCTGCACCTCCGTGGTCTGTTGGGCCAGGTGGCAAATGCACCCCCTTCAGTGGGAGCTGGCCGCCCAGTGGACTCAGCGCTAGGGTCATTTCGACCAGCTGATCACTGTAACCCAGAAGATGTGGGATGCTCTCCAATGGTGGACCGCCCCAGAACGGTTGCAGGAAGGGATCCCGTTTGTCCACCCAGAGCCAACGGTCATCCTGATGACCAATGCCTCTCATGGGCTGGGGAGCCCACATGGGGCACAACAGGGCCTACGGGTTCTGGACTCCCGAAGAGTCCCGATGCCATATCAACCTGTTGGTGCTCTGAGCAGTCAGATTGGCACTGTCAGCTTTCGCTTCTCAGCTCCGGGGTCAAGTGGTTCAAGTCCAGACGGACAGTACCACGACCATGTACTACCTTAACAAACAGGGCGGCACGCACTCCCGTTTGCTATGCAAGGAGGCGCTCTGAATCCGGACCCTAGTCAGACGGTTGGAGGCAGATCTCCTAGCCATCCATGTGGCAGGAGTCTCGAACCAACTGGCGGATGCTCTCAGCCACTTAGGCCAGACATCCCACGAGTGGTCTCTCCATCCAGAAGTAGCTTACAGTCTGTTCTCCCATTGAGGCAAGCCGTTGGTGGACCCGTTTTCCTCCAGGGAGAACACCAAGCTGAGTTTGTACCACGCCCACCCAACCCCCCTCAGCAGGGGATGCCTTCTCGAGGCCGTGGACCCCAGGCCTCCTCTACGCCTTTTCTCCATTTCCCTTGATCCACAAGGTGTTACTCAAGGTGAGGAGGGACAAGGCGAAGGTGATCTTGGTAGCCCCAGACTGGCCCTGCCAGTTCTGGTATCCAGATCTCCTCAGCTGCAGGGCCCCAGAGCGGCTTTGTACATGCCCAGACCTGATATCATTGAACCAGGGGAAGGTATTCCATCCGGACCTTCAATCTCTGCACCTCACAGCCTGGTACCTGAGTGGCTAGAGTTCCAGGCTCTGGGTCTTTCTGAGGATGTCTACACCGTGGTGGAGGCATCGCGTAAGGAATCAACCAGGAAGTGTTATGCCTTAAAATGGAAAAGGTTTCTGTTTTGTGTCAGGGTAAGAGTCTGGACCCCTTATCCTGCTCTGTGGCTAGCATTCTAGACTACCTTTGGTCTCTCTCCAAAGGGGGTCTACGGTCATCGACCCTTCGGGTGCACCTGGCAGACATTGGCACAGGAGACAGTGGTCAGGTGCTTTTTCAAAGGTCTGGATCACATATCCCCTCCAGTGCATGAACCTCCACCTCCGTGGGATCTCTTGCTGGTTTTGGCAAAGCTCATGGGCAAGCCATTCGAACCCATGCACAAGTGTGCTCTCTCACACTTGTCAAAGACAGCCTTTCTGGTGGCTGTCATGTCAGCCAGAAGGACAGGGGAGCTCCAGGCACTTTCGGTGGACTCCCCTTATCTGGTCTTCCATAGGGACAAAGGTGTCCTGCGCCCCCACCCAAAATTCCTTCCGAAGGTGGTTTCAGAGTTTAACCTTAATCAGGTCTTGCCTCTACTGGTATGCTACCCTAACTACACCTTGGATGCTGAGTACAGGCTCCATACTCTGGACCTGAGATGTGCTCTCTCCTGTTTTGAGGAGAGGATGGTGGAGATTCAGGGAGAGGTTCACCAGCTGTTTGTCACCTAAGCTGAAGCCGCTTCTGACAGAATTGCAGCTAAACGGACCATTGTGAGATGGATTACAGCATGCATAGGTCTGTGCTATGAGTTGGCGGGCAAGGAGCCTCCCAGAGGGATAAGAGGTCATTCTACCTGCCATACTGCTGCTTCCAGGGCCATCCCTATCCAGGAAATCTGTCGGGCTCCTACCTGGAAGTCAGCCAACACCTTCATTACCCACTACCACATTGACCTTGAATCACGCTGGGATGCTGGTTTTGGGACCTCTGTTCTCCAGTCTGTGTTTGTTAAATAGGGGGTGTGCACCTTGCCTCCCTCCTCCCAGAGAACTGCTTGGAGTCTGCCAGAGTGTGTGGATGAACAACATATCCACGTTCCTAGAAGAACAGGTTACTCGCCTGTAACAGTTTTACAAGAGATAGATGTTCATCCACACGTACCCACCTGACCTCCCCGGCTTTAGACGCACCACCTTGCTTCCAGCGGGCTAAGCTCTGGCATCTTGGGTGGAGCCGAGGTATATTCCACCTGGGTGGGTGGGAGGTGCCAGCTTGAAGACTTCTGGCCAGATTTAAAGGGGAAAGGGACATGCCAGAGAGTGTGGATGAACAACTTATACCACTTCTAGAACTACTGTTACAGGTGGGTAACCTGTTTTTAGGTACTTCCTGGTCCGTAAAAAGGGGGGTGGGGGCTGGCACCACATACTGGATCTGCATAACCTGAATCTGTTCATACAGAGGTACCAGTTCAGGATGGTCACCCTAACCAGATCATACCATCTCTGGAGCAGGGCATGTGGTTCTGCTCCCTGAAACCCCAGGATGTATTCTTCCACATCCCAGTCTGTCCATCCCACTGGCAGTACCTTTGGTTCTGCACGGAAAGGGATCTGTGTCCATTTCAGGTCACACCATTCAGCCTCTCATCCATGCCCAATGTCCTCACCAAGTGCACAGTGGTGGCAGCCTTCTTGCAGCAAAAGGGCATTAGGGTCTATCACCATCTGGATGACTGCCTGATAGCTGGCCCATCCAAGGAGGTGGGGGAGCGGTCCAGGGATCTGGCCCTCCAGAATGGCAGACACTTATGCTTGTTGGTCAACCCGGACAAGCCAGAACTGATCCCCTTACAGGTCAAGTTCAACAAGGCGAAGCTTGACTTCCTGCAGACCATGGCCCATCTCCTTTCAGACTGGGTTCAGGATCTTGCCACCTTTGCCCAATCATTTTAGGTTGGATTCCTACACCTTGCACGGCATTTCCTGTAGCTGTTGGGGTACCTGGACTCTACCATCAGTGTATTTTGTTGGGCATGGTGGTAGATGCACCACTTGCAGTGGGAGCTGAGCCGTCAGTGGTTCCAGCGGCTAGGACACCTGCACCAGCTGAATCTTGTGACCCAACCGATGTCAGATGCCATCTGTTGGTGTCTGATCCCGGAACATCTGGAGGAAGGAATCTCATTTGTTTCCACAGAACCGACCATCACGCTGACATCTGACGAAGATCTTACTTTGAGAGGGCTCTTGCAGTAGGTAATTACATATAGGACTGAAGCTGGCAGGCGTCAGGACCCCACGGAAAAATTTCTAGCTAGCAGTCTCTGGCGGGAGACTGCCCCCACGTCAGGTGACCAGTGTCGGGCGACGTCAGTATAAAGGGGCAGTCCCCCATACCTGCCTTCCAGTTCTTTTCCGCCATCAACTTGTGAAAGTGCCTCGCGGTTAAGTTCCTCTGCTCATCAGTCTATCGTTGGTCTTGTTTACAGAATTTTTTCGTCATTTTCTCAACTTTTTTCTTCAAAATGCTGTGTGTGTCGTCCCCTACACCCTCTGATTCGCATAAGAACAAGTGTGGAACACAGCTACCGTAGAAGGACGGTCACTCCTTGTGCCTCTTCTGCCTAGCCCCAGAACACCCCGTGGAAAAGTGCCAGCAATTCAGCGCCACCACCCGTAAATGGAGGTAGCAGTCTCTGGAGGCCCACATTTTAAAGAAGAGAATGGCTTCCATGGAGAAGGAGCCGAAGAAGCTTAGGCAGGTCTCCACTTCACCTGAGGGACACCGTAAGAAGAAGCACCGGGACTCCACCTCCATGGCTACTGCGACTCCAGCTGGAGTCTCCATATTTCAGGTAATGACCCCCGGGGGACTTACACTCGATGGCTGTCTTGGAGGTTTCCAAGATGGCGCTGTCCCTCCTGTCAGGCTCGTGCTCAAGCACCTCTGGTGCCTCCGGGGGAGGTGACCGCTCACGGGAAGACTACTGCCGTGCGGCCGAGTGGGTCCTGTAAGCCAGACGCCGGAGCCTCAGTCAGCTCAGAGGACTGGTAAGACGGTCCCTGTGGGGTGCATGGTCCCACCAACGCTGCCAAGGTCGCTTCAGCTATGCGGCCTTCGGGCGCATGATCTGATAATTTGGAGGCCCGCCCGGATACTGCCGGGAAGTGGACGTCGGCTTGTCTGACAAAGGCACGGCGAAGGAGCCTACGTCCGCCAAGCCAGGCTTGCTGCTGCTTACCGAGGTTCCAGCATCTCCTCTGTCAGACCCTGGGGATTTCAGTCCTCCATCCTCTGGCGATACAGAGGATTTAGGTACGCTGACGACAGGGCTCCCTCTCTTAGGACCGGAACCCCTGAAGCCCGACCCTCAGATGCTGGCTTCAACACCGGGCCCGATGCCTGCAGCCACCTGTACCTGGACCTCCTGCCGGGCCTCTCCCAGGGCCTTCTGCTCCGGCGGAGCCCCTGGTTCCTGGGTACCTGACCCAGTCTTATCTGGGGCCGTCCTACCTTGGACTGCAGTACCAGACACGGGCTTCCGCCATCTGGTTACTGGATACCGCCCTCACGGATACCCTCAGTATCCAGATCCTCCTCCTCCTCCATCGCGCCCAGCCCGCCGTGGATTTTAAGGAGACTGGTGGGCTAAGGTCAAGGCTCAACTCACCAGGGAGGTGTACAGCCGTCTGCCGGCACCGGACCCTGCACAAGATCTCCTTCGTCAGAGTAGAGACTCCCTCACCCATGTCAGACACCAGAGGTAAACCCCTAGGTCCCAGGGTTGGGGAGAATACACTTCCCTGGGGTTTGCCCAAGGGGTCTGTTCCTCCCCTGCTGGATCCCCCGTCATGGGAAGAGTCTTCCATCTCTTCTTTGGAGATCTCAGACTCGGGGTGCTTCATCCTGATGAGCCACGTAATAGCTTGCAGAAGATACCAGGAGAAAGGACTGCTGTGTGACTGAACTTCTGCTGGGACTAAAGTAGAAGAACTTTGTATTTAGACCTTTAATTTAGGTAAAAAACTAACATACAAAACAAAAAAAAAGTGTGTGTTTGGGTTAACTGAACTGAATGGGTAACTGAAAAGTCATCTAGGTGTAAATCTCAGGTGACTGAAAGGACTTAACTGCTGTGAGGTTTAAATTACTTGTAGAAAGATCTGGTAAACGGGAGTGGCTTAGCTAGAAGGAAGCTACATTTAAAGACTGCCTTAGAAAGATTCTGCTAATAGCTTGGCAGAAGATACCAGGAGAAAGGACTGCTGTGTGACTGAACTTCTCTGCTGGGACTATATTGCCCTCCTTACCCCCACCCAAAGCTAGTTCTATTTTTATAGGCACAGGATTTGACTGACAACAGGAACTTCCTGTTTAGGGGCAGGAAGTGAGTGATCACAGAACCAAGGACCCACCATCCTAGAAGGGCAAGAGTAGCTCTCCGGCCCCCTCTAGCTGCTGGAGGTCTGCCTCTGAACAAGTAAGTGGTCTGAGAAATATAGGATATTCTTGTCTCGGAACAGGACAATCAGGAGCTTAAAGGGCACACAGGCAGAAAGTAAGGAGAGAGAGAAAAAAAAACAGGAAAGAGTAAGGATTGCAAACAGTCAAGGGGGCCAGAAATAAGACATGATTGGAGTGGTGCAGTGCAGTGGCTGTGGAGCAGCAGTCTTCCAGAAGATGTTCTGGAGGATGCGGTGTTGTCCCATCTGCAGGCACCTCTCTGGGCTGAGGGAGGAGGTTGCTCATCTCCAGGCTGAGTTGGCCAGGATTTGTGGGACCTCCTCTTCCATCCAGGGACCACCAGTGCCACTGCCGTTGCCTCAGAGGTTGCCAAGAAAGAGGAGCGGTTGGACCACAGTGGGCTCAGGGAGGGTGAGGGTGGTGGAACAGAGGCACATCCCTTCAGTTGTACCTCTCTCCACAATTCCTATGCCATTCTGGCAAAGTGGTTCCTCTATGGAGGCACCTACAGTGGAGGCCAAGGAGGATGCTGGGAACCTCCACAAAGACCCACAGGAGGGTGGCAGGGGAAGGAAACAACTCCTGGTGGGGGACTCCATTGTTAGGAAGGTAGAACTGGGCAAGGAAGGGGAGAGAGAGGTAAGGTGCCTGCCTGGCGCCATGGCTTGGAGGGACAGGGAGCAAATCCTCAGGATTGCTAGAGTAGCTGCACAGGGAGGGAGCTGGATGTCATTGTCCACCTAGGGACAAATGACCTGGCTAAAAGGGATTAGAAAGTGCAGGAAGAGTTTGTGGAGATTGAGGGCCTTAGTCAAATGGCCATACGGTAACCTTAGGAGGTGCTACCCATCTATGGCATAGGGAGAGGCTAGGGTGTCTGCACTATGGGCTTCCAATCAGTGGTTGAAAACTGGTGTGGAGCTCAGGGATTTGGCTTCATTGGGGACTGGGGTTCACCTGGAGTGATGCAAGCCTATACTGGCATGATGGGCTGCATCTGTCCGGGAGGGGAACCAGGATCCTAGGTGATAGGTTTAAATGCTTCATTGGCAAGCTTTAAACTAGCCAAGGGGGAGAGCACTGAAAGGAGCAGGAAAATCCTAGCCCCAAAAAAAATCACAGTAGTAAGTGTGGCAAAACACCAACATGGAGGTGTCGATAGGAAGAAGGGCAGGGGTAAATGGAGAAAGTGACAAAGGCAAGAAGGACAGGGATGGGGCAAAAGGGTAAGACCATCAGGAAATGGAGGTAATGAGTACCAATGCCCGTAGTCTGGGCAACAAGCTCCTGAACTGGTGGCCTTCGGTGGAAGAGGGATGCCTGGATATCGTAGCAATCACAGAAACATGGTACACAGAGACCATGACGGGATGTTAACATACCAGGGTACATAACTTACAGGAGAGACAGGCAGGGAGAAGAGGGGAGGAGAAGTTCTATGAAAGGAAGGGATAAAGCAACTGAACAAAAGAGTAAACAGAGAGGAGAGGAGGCACTGTGGGTCACCTTGGAGACTGGAAAGGGCACCACAATCCGCACAGGGGTTGTGTACAGACCCCCATGTCAGGGGGAAGGAATGGACAAGGATATGATGGAAGGTATTCTTAGAATGGCAGAGAAAGGGGAGATACTGTTGATGGGAGACCTGAATATGCCGGATGTTAACTGGAGCACATTTGCTGCAGCCACATCCAAGAGCAGGGCCATTCTTGACCCCTACAGGTGGCAGGCATTAGACAGCTAGTTTTGGAACCCACTCGTGAGGGAGCAATCTTAGACCTCGACTCTCAAACGGGGCAGTGAGGATCTCAGATCTAGAAGTGGGTTGCCATCTGGGGACAAGTGACCATCAGACAGTGTGGTTCACGTTAAACTCAACTACAGAAGTCAAGCCATACAAAAGTGAGGGTACTGGACTTTAGGAGGCTGACTTTGGCAAGATGGGAGAGTGCCTCAGGAAAGCACAGCAAACAGGCTAGAAGGAGGTGTGGAGCAACAATGGGAATTATCAAACTGCCATCACAGAGGCAACAAGCCTTTGTGTGAAGCAAATAAACAAATCAAACGAAAGAAAAAGCCACTATGGTTCTCAAGAGAGGTGGCTGTGAAAGTCAGGAAGAAAAAGATAGCATTCGGAGGTATAAGAAAACACAGAAGGAGCAGGACAGAGAGCTGTACCAGTTAAGGCAGAAAGAGCAGGGAGGGAAGTCAGAATAGCAAAGGCCCAAACTGAGGAAAAGATAGCCAACTCAGTTAAGGGATAAAACCTTTTATAGGTACATCAGCAGCGTGAAAGACAAAGGAGGGATAGTGAGGCTGAATAGAATGAGCGGTGGGTGGGCAGAGGGACAGTGAAAAGCAGGAATACTGAGCATATTTCAGCTCAGTATTCACAAAAGAGGAGGGAAGTGCCTAATCCAATTAACAAGCAGTCTTGATAGGGGGTCGATCCCAGTCCTTTCACAGAAGAAAGGGTTCTGCAAGAACTCCTAAAACTGAAGGTGGACAAAGCAATGGGTCCTGATGGAATTCACCCCAGAATTCTAAAAGAATTTAGGAAGGAACTAGTGAAACCACTGGCTACTCTTTTAATAAATCATGGGAGGATGGTGTGGTACCTGAGGACTGGAGGAAGGTGGATGTGATTCCCTTCACAAAGTGGGACCAAGACAGAGGCAGGAAACTACAGACCTGTCAGTCTGACCTCTGTGGTAGGGAAAGTGATGAAGTCACTTCTGAAGGAAAAGAATAGTTGAGTACCTAGAGGTCAGTGGAGCACAGGATCCAAGGCAGCATGGGTTCACAGCAGGAAGGTCATGTCAGACAAATCTAATAGATTTCTTTGACTGGGTGACCAAAGTAGTAGACCAGGGAGGGGCTGTGGACATGGCCTACCTAGACTTTAGCAAGGCATTTGACACAGTCCCACACAAAAGATTATTAGTCAAATTAACCAGCCTGGGAGTGGGTCCCAGGGTGGTAGCCTGGGTAAAACATTGGCTGGACACAGAAGGTAATTGTAAATGGAGTCCACTCTGAAGAAAGGGCGGTTACTAGTGGGGTACCGCAGGGTTCAGTATTGGGTCCAGTCCTTTTTAATGTCTTCATCAGTGACATTGCAGAGGGACTGGAAGGAAAAGTATGCCTTTTTACAGATGACACAAAGATCTGCAACAGGGTTGATACACAAGGCGGCGTGGAAAGGATGAAAAGGGACTTGGCAAGGTTGGAGAAATAGACGTACGGCAGCTAGGATTCAATGCAAAAAAGTGCAAAATAATGCACCTGGGAAACAAGAACCCAGGGGAAGAATACACAATGGGTGGGGAGGTAGTAACAACAACAAAACAGGAAAGGGACCTGGGGGTAATCATATCAGATGACCTTAAGGTTACAACAAATAATGAGGAAGGCAGTAGGGAGGCCGGGGGTATACTGGGATGTATAGGGAGAGGCATCAGCAGCAGAAAACAGGAAGTTGTTATCCCTCTATACAGACAGTTGGTGAGACCCATCTGGAATACTGTGTCCAGTTCTGGAGACCCCATCTCCGCAAGGACATAGACAGGATAGAGGCAGTCCAGAGGAGGCAACTAAAATGGTGCAGGGTCTGCAAGAGAAGCCAGATGAGAGAGACTAAAGGAGCTTAATATATATACCCTTGAGGAAAGAAGGGAGGGGGACATGATAGAAACTTAAAGTACCTCAAAGGAATCAACAAATCAAGAGGGTAGCATCTTTCAGAAAAAGAGACTTGCAAGAACAAGGGACACAATTTAAAGGTAGAAGGAGCGGTTCAGGGGCAATGTGAGGAAGTAGTATTTCACAGAGAGGTAGTGGATGCATGGAACAGCCTTCCAGGAAATTGTGGGTCTAAAACTGTGGGAGAATTCAAGAATGCATGGGACAGACATAAGGCAATTCTTGTGGTGGGCAGGAAGATATAGGCTGTTGGTTAACTAGGATCTGCGGCCTATCCTGTAGGTAGGGAAATGGGCAGACTAGATGGGCCTAGCGGTCCTTATCTGCCGTCAAAGTCTATGTTTTTATGTACTCCAGACCGTCCCAGGCCAAGGACTCCTCCGAAGTCTCTTCCAGAAGATCGATCCTTTCTGGAGTTATTGAAGAAGATCCAGGAGGCCCACCAGTGGCAATCTCTGGAGCCAGATCCACAGTGGAAGAAGCTCGCTGCCCACTTGGATCTGCCCGAAACTGCTCCGACATAGATTCCACCCTGGATTGAGCCTCACGCTGACCTTGTTTCCACTATTTGGAAACAACCATCTGCGTTAGCCCCCCCCCCGTCCGAGGAAGGCAGATCGGCTGTACCAGGCTCCTGAGGGTGTGGATTCCTTGAATACACACCCCAAAGCCGACTCGGTAGTAATTGGCTGACCGGCTGTGAGCGGCGCTAATCTGAAACATCTCAGCTCATGTCCACCAGACAAGGAATCCCGTCTTCTGGACCAGTACGGGAAGAAGGTTTACACTTCTTCCACACTGGGGATTAGGGCCCTGAATTATGTCGCACATATGGGAGACTACCAGAAGACTATCCTGAGTCAGGTGGAATCCAAACTGGACTCCTTCCTGAGTCTCGGACCAAACAGTGGCTGATCTCATCCGTCTGCCGTTCGACCAGTCTGCACATGCTCTGTGCCACATCTGATGCAGTGGACACAGCAGGTCAGAGCTCTGCTTTTACAGCCTTGGTCTTCAGCGTCATGCCTGGCTCCGGGTGTCAGGATTAATCCCTGAAGTGTAATCTGCTATTCAGGATCGCCCTTCAGGGTTCTGTGCTGTTCGATTGGAGATGTCAAGGACATGATCACTGACCTGCAAGAAGGGCACTGCACTCAAGTCTGTTGGCTCTTTGTGCAGGCCCCTTCAGGGGACAGTGTCTCCTTTTCACAGACATTCTGGCTAAAGCTGAAACTTCAAGAGCACAGCGGGCCAACAAGCGTTGGGCGCCTCTGGCTGCCCCTCCCCTCCCAAAGCGTGGGGAGCTTCAGCCATGGCATTGCCCACACCTCCTGACTCCTTTCCTCTCTTACAGCCTCTGGATCCACCAGAAGAACCAGTAGGAGGGAGGTTCTCCTTCCATCTACCGGGTTGAGAGAGGATTACGTCAGATGCTTGGGTGCTCCAACTGATAGCAGCAGGACACTTAATCGAGTTTCTTCGAAACCACCCCCAAGTCATGTTACTCCTCGGAACATCTTCCTCTGGTCCTAGAAAAAAATTTCCTCCGTTCTCTCGAAGGCGTCGATAGAGCCTATCCCGACCCACCTTTGGGGGACAGGTTGCTATTCTCATTTCTCCCTAGTTCCAAATAAAATGGGAGACATGAGGCCTATTTTAGACCTTGACTCCCTGAACATGTTCGTGGAGTACAAGCATTTCAGAATGCTCTCCCTGCAGAGCCTTCTGCCGCTCCTTCGGCAGGGACAGTGGCTGTGTGCTTTGGATATGCAGGATGCCTACCTGCATATCCCCATCCACCCTTTCCACTGCAAATTCCTTCAGTTTTCGTTCCAGGGGGACCACTACCAATTCAAAGCCTCACTTGGTCTTTCCTCAGCTCCCAGTGTTCACCAAATGTCTTTCAGTGGTAGCCCATCTGCATACCCAGGGGTGCAGGTATTCCGTACCTGGACTCCCCCTCTAGCGTTCCTTCCAGGAAGGAACTTTAGCTTGTCTTTCCCTTACCCTGCAGGTTTCACCAGCCTGGGTATCACCATCAACCAGGCCAAGTCACATTTGGTCCCTTGCCAAAGACTCCAGTTCATAGGGGCAATCCTGTACCGACCATCGGCAAGGCCTTTCTGCCTCTGGACAGAGTGGACACCCTCCAGGCTCATGCAAGTCTTTTGTCAAGTGCAGAAAAGGTCAAGCGCCAGGTCAGTCCCTTTTCCTTCTCGGGGCTCATGCTGGCTGCTATTCAGCAGTCCCTCGTGCTCGGCTCTATCTGGGATCTCTCAGTGGGCGCTTGGTCTCAGTGGGACCATCGTGGAACAATCTAGACCAGGAGGTTCTGGTCTATGATCCCATGGTCCAGGACTTGCAGTGGTTAATGGTGCAAGAAGAACCTTGCTGGGAGTTCCCTTTGCTTGAACCTCCATCCTAAACATTAACAGATGCCTCAGGAGGGCTGGGGAGCTCATCTAGGGTCTCACAGGACTTGGTGCTCCTGATTCGAGGCTCGAGCAGACTCTTCATATAAATGTGCTCAAGCTCAGGTTTGTTTGAATGCTCTCCAGTCTCTGAACTCTTGCATTCTTCCCGGCCATCTGACAATGCAGATGGACAAAATGTACATAGTCTGTGTACAGCAAAGCAGGGAGGAACTCGTTCCTACCCTCTGCAGGAAGCAGTGAGAGTTTGAGTTGGGCTGTTCAGCACAACCTTCACCTGATGGCAGTTCAAGTTCGAGGAGTCAGACACACTGTGGAGCCACCTCATTAGGTGGTCAGACAAAGCATCTGAATGGGAACTGGATCAAGAGGTTTAGACTATATCTTCCTGCTGGGAACCCTCAGGTAGACCTGTTCGTGTCCCAAAACTTCCGCCTGCTGCTCGCTTACTTCCAGGCGAGGCATTTTCAATCGGGCGCTCTGTCTCTCGGCTGGAAGGACAGATTAATCTATGTATTCCCTTAATTCCAAGGTCTTGCACAGCCTCAGTTCAGGAGGGTCTGGATGATCCTCATCACTCCATTCTAGCCCAGGCAAGTTTGGCTCTGTCTTCTGCAAGTTTTCAGAGGAACCTCCGCTACAGCATTTGATGACCCAGGATCAGGGGACCCTGGTTCATCCAGGTCTCAGATCCCTTCAGTTGCATGCTTGGCTCCTGCAGACGTAGCTTATGCCCAGTTCTGGGTTTTTCCACTTGTCGCAGATATTCTGGTGGAGGCCAGAAAGCCGTTGACTAGGTCCACCTACGCCATGAAGTGGAAATGTTTTTCGAATTGGGCCTCTTCAAAGGACTTCAAGCCTTTCTGTTGCCCTGTCGAGAGAGTCCTGGACTATATGTGTCATCTCTTTGACCTGGGTCTCGGTCATTCCTCTTTGAAGGTCCACTTGGAGGCTGTCTCGCCTACCATGTCCCTTCTGGAGACAGGTCTTGTGTGTGCAGTTAGAGCCCACTCCGTTTCAGAGGGCCACTCCATTTAAGACTCCCATCGTGTTCCTGCTCCTCCTTGGAATTTGAACTTTGTTCTCAGGAAGCTTATTAGCATCACTTTTAGACCGCCAACTTCAGAGATTACTTGAAGTTCCTTTCTTGGAAGACTCTCTTGCTTCCGAGAGTAGCCATTACTTCAGCTCATTAGTTTCCGAGCTTCAGGCCTTGATGTGCAAAATCCCTTCCTTGATTTTCCACAAGGAATGTATGGCTCTGCTCACCAGCCCTAAGTTTCTCCCTAAGGTGGTGGCAGAACCTACGCTGAATCAATCCATTGAGCTACTTGCTTTCTTTACACAACAGTCCAATCAAGGGGAGTATCTCTTGCATACTTTGGATGTTCATAGAATACTGAGATACTACACCACTCTGACTTAGGATCTCAGGAAATCTGATAAGCTTTTTCTCTCTTGCTCACAAAAGAGAGGGCAATGCTGTTTCCAAGCAATACCTATCCAAATGGTTGGATCATTGTATTACTTTCTGTTATGACAAATACAACAAGACCCTGTTGGGTCAGGTCAGAGGTCACGCCACCAGAGGAGTAGCTGCCTCTGCAGCTTGTTTCAAGATATGTCAGCGGCGAATATCTCGCAACCGCAACGGACTTCTGTCCAGCCATTAATGAAACACTACAGTTTTGGACATTGCCTCTTGCTGTAGAGCGGAATCGGGTTGGCTGTTCTGCAAGGTCTTCTCTTAAAGACCACTTACAGCTGGAGGTTCTATTGGTTGGCATTTTCCTCTTCCTGAGTGCTTTTTGTCCCAGACTACTTAGGATTAGAAGTCTATACCAATTACCTGCAAGAGCCCTCTTGAAGTAAGCTGGTGAGTTATGCAAGAACTTACCATAACAGTAGATGTTCGAGAGGCTCTTGCATTAATCTTCTCTCCCGCCCTCCATCCTCCTTAGTTTTTTTTAAGCTCCTTTTCCAGGAAGGAAAATATCCTCTCTCGTCTTGCCTTTTTGGCCTTTGGTAGGCAAGAACTGGAAGGTGGGTGTGGGGACCACCCCTTTATACTGACGTCGGCCACCTGTTGCAGGGTGGTCCCACCACAGACTGCTAGCTAGAAATTTTCCGTGGGGTCCTGGCGCCTGCAGGCGTCAGTCCTATATGTAATTACCTAGTGCAAGAGCCTCTCTAGAAGATCTACTGTTACGGTAAGTTCTTACGTAACTATACTTTCTAAGGGACATGGATGCAAACTGAGGAGGTTGCTCATCTCCAGGCTGAGTTGGCCAGGATTTGTGGGACCTCCTCTTCCATCCAGGGACCACCAGTGCACCTGCCGTTGCCTCAGGAGGTTGCCAAGAAAGAGGCAGCGGTTGGACCACAGTGGGCTCAGGGAGGTGAGGTGGTGGAACAGAGCACATCCTCAGTTGTACCTCTCACAATTCCTATGCCATTCTGGCAAAGTGTGGTTCCTCTGTGGAGCACCTACAGTGGAGGCCAAGGAGGATGCTGGGAACCTCACAAAGACCCCTGGGAGGGTGGCAGGAAGAAGCAACTCTGGTGGGGACTCCATTGTTAGGAAGGTAGAACTGGGCAGGAAGGGAGAGAGGTAAGTGCCTGCCTGGCGCCATGGCTTGGAGGACAGGAGCAAATCCTCAGGATTGCTAGAGTAGCTGCACAGGGAGGAGCTGGATGTCATTGTCCACACAAGGGACAAATGACCTGGCTAAAAGGGATTAGAAGTGCAGGAGAGTTTGTGGAGATTGAGGGCCTTAGTCAAATGGCCATACGGTAACCTTAGGAGGTGCTACCATCTATGGCATAGGAGAGGCTAGAGGTGTTCCGTACCATGGGCTTCAATCAGTGGTTGAAAAACTGGTGTGGAGCTCAGGGATTTGGCTTCATTGGGGACTGGGGTCCACTGGGTGATCCGGCCTATACTGGCATGATGGGCTGCATCTGTCCGGGAGGAACCAGGATCCTAGGTGATAGGTTTAAATGCTTCATTGGCAAGCTTTAAACTAAGCCAGGGAGGAGGCACTGGAAAGGAGCAGGAAAATCCTAGCCCCCAAAAAATCACGGTAGTAAGTGTGGAAACACCAACATGGAGGTGTCGATAGGAAGAAGGGCAGGAGGTAAATGGAGAAAGTGACAAAAGCAAAAGGACAGGGATGGGGCAAAAGGGTAGACCATCAGGAAATGGAGTAATGAGTACCAATACCCGTAGTCTGACCAACAAGCTCCTGAACTGGTGGCCTTCGTGGAAAGGGATGCCTGGATATCGTAGCAATCACAGAAACATGGTACAGAAGAACCATGACGGGATGTTAACATACCAGGGTACATAACTTACAGGAGAGACAGGCAGGGAGAGAAGAGGAGGAGTAGCTCTCTATGTAAGGAAGGGATAAAAGCAACTGAACAAAGAGTAAACAGAGGAGAGGAGGCACTGTGGGTCACCTTGGAGACTGGAAAGAGCACCACAATCCGCTGCAGGGGTTGTGTACAGACCCCATGTCAGGGGAAGGAATGGACAAGGATATGATGGAAGGTATTCTTAGAATGGCAGAGAAAGGGAGATACTGTTGATGGGAGACCTGAATATGCCGGATGTTAACTGGAGCACATTTGCTGCAGCCACATCCAAACGGGGCCATTCTTGGACCCCCTACAGGTGGCAGGCATTAGACAGCTAGTTTTGGAACCCACTTCGTGAGGGAGCAATCTTAGACCTCTGCTTCTCAAACAGGGGCAGTGAGGATCTCAGATCTAGAGTGGGTTGCCATCTGGGGACAAGTGACCATCAGACAGTGTGGTTCACGTTAAACTCAGCTACAGAGTCAAGCCATACAAAAGTGAGGGTACTGGACTTTAGGAGGGCTGACTTTGGCAAGATAGGAGGAGTGCCTCAGGAAAGCACAGCAAACAGGCTAGAAGGAGGTGTGGAGCAACAATGGGAATTATCAAACTGCCATCACAGAGGCAACAAGCCTTTGTGTGAAGCAAATAAACAAATCAAAGCGAAAAAAAAGCCACTATGGTTCTCAAGAGAGGTGGCTGTGAAAGCCAGGAAGAAAAAGATAGCATTCCGAGGTATAAGAAAACACAGAAGAACAGGACAGAGCTGTACCAGTTAAGGCAGAAAAGCAGGGAGAAGCAGAATAGCAAGGCCCAAACTGAGGAAAAGATAGCCAACTCAGTTAAGGGATAAAACCTTTTATAGGTACATCAGCGGCGTGAAAGACAAAGGGAGGGATAGTGAGGCTGAATAGAATGAGCGATGGGTGAGCAGAGGACAGTGAAAAGCAGGAATACTGACGCATATTTCAGCTCAGTATTCACAAAAGAGGGGGAAGTGCCTAATCCAATTAACAAACAGTCTTGATAGGGGGTGATCCCAGTCCTTTCCAGAAGAAAGGGTTCTGCAGAACTCCTAAAACTGAAGGTGGACAAAGCAATGGGTCCTGATGGAATTCACCCCAGAATTCTAAAGAATTTAGGAAGGAACTAGTGAAACCACTGGCTACTCTTTTAATAAATCATGGGAGGATGGTGTGGTACCGAGGACTGGAGGAAGGTGGATGTGATTCCCTTCAAAAGGTGGGACCAAGACAGAGGCGAAACTACAGACCTGTCAGTCTGACCTCTGTGGTAGGGAAAGTGATGAAGTCACTTCTGAAGGAAAAATAGTTGGTACCTAGAGGTCCAGTGGGCACAGGATCCAAGGCAATGGGTTCACAGCAGGAAGGTCATGTCAGACAAATCTAACAGATTTCTTTGACTGGGTGACCAAAGTAATGTAGACCAGGGAGGGGCTGTGGACATGGCCTACCTAGACTTTAGCAAGGCATTTGACACAGTCCACAAAAGATTATTAGTCAATTAACCAGCCTGGGAGTGGGTCCCAGGGTGGTAGCCTGAGTAAAACATTGGCTGGACACAGAAGGTAATTGTAAATGGAGTCACTCTGAAGAAGAGGCGGTTACTAGTGAGGTACCGCAGGGGTTCAGTATTGGGTCCAGTCCTTTTAATGTCTTCATCAGTGACATTGCAGAGGACTGGAAGAAAAGTATGCCTTTTACAGATGACACAAGATCTGCAACAGGGTTGATACACAAGGCGGCGTGGAAAGGATGAAAAGGGACTTGGCAAGGTTGGAGAAATAGACGACTTGACAGCTAAGTTCAATGCAAAAAGTGCAAAATAATGCACCTGGGAAACAAGAACCCAGGGAAGAATACACAATGGGTGGGAGGTGGTAACAACAACAAAACAGGAAGGGACCTGGGGAGTAATCATATCAGATGACCTTAAGGTTAAAACTAAATATGAGGGAAGGCAGTAGGGAGGCCGGGGGTATACTGGGATGTATAGGAGAGGCATCAGCAGCAGAAAACAGGAAGTTGTTATCCTCTATACAGACAGTTGGTGAGAACCATCTGGAATACTGTGTCAGTTCTGGAGACCCCATCTCCACAAGGACATAGACAGGATAGAGGCAGTCAGGAGACGCTAAAATGGTGCAGGGTCTGCAAGAGAAGCGTATGAGGAGAGACTAAAGGAGCTTAATATGTATACCCTTGAGGAAAGAAGGAGAGGGGGACATGATAGAAACTTTAAAAGTACCTCAAAGGAATCAACAAAATCAAGAGGGTAGCATCTTTCAGAAAAAGACTTGCAAGAACAAGGGACACAATTTAAAGGTGAAGGAGGCGGTTCAGGGGCAATCGGATGAGAGTAGTATTTCACAGAGGTAGTGGATGCATGGAACAGCCTTCCTGAAATTGTGGGTCTAAAACGTAGGAGAATTCAAGAATGGGACAGACATAAGGCAATTCTTGTGGTGGGCAGGAAGATATAGGCTGTTGGTTAACTAGGATCCTGCGGCCTATCCTGTGGTAAGAAATGGGCAGACTAGATGGGCCTAGCGATTCCTTATCTGCCGTCAAAGTCTATGTTTTTATGTACTCCAGACCGTCCCAGGCCAAGGACTCCTCCGAAGTCTCTTCAGAAGATCGATCCTTTCTGGAGTTATTGAAGAAGATCCAGGAGGCCCCAGTGGCAATCTCTGAGCCAGATCACAGTGGAAGAAGCTCGCTGCCCACTTGGATCTGCCCAGCTACTCGACATAGATTCCACCCTGGATTGAGCCTCACGCTGACCTTGTTTCCACTAGTTGGAAACAACCATCTGCGTTAGCCCCGTCCGAGGAAGGCAGATCGGCTGTACCAGGCTCCTGAGGTGTGGATTCGCGGATACACCCCCAAACCATTTCGGTAGTAATTGGCTGACCGGCTGTGTGGCGGCTAATCTGAAACATCTCAGCTCATGTCCACCAGACAAGGAATCCCGTCTTCTGGACCAGTACGGGAAGAAGGTTTACACTTCTTCCACACTGGGGATTAGGGCCCTGAATTATGTCGCACATATGGGAGACTACCAGAAGACTATCCTGAGTCAGGTGGAATCCAAACTGGACTCCCTTCCTGAGTCTCGGACCAAACAGTGGCTGATCTCATCCAGTCTGCTCGTTCGGCCAGTCTGCACATGCTCTGTGCCACATACGATGCAGTGGACACAGCAGGTCAGAGCTCTGCTTTTTCGCCTTGGGTCTTCCGCGTCATGCCTGGCTCCGGGTGTCAGGATTAATCCCTGAAGTGTAATCTGCTATTCAGGATGCGCCCTTCAGGGGTTCTGTGCTGTTCGGTGGAGATGTCAAGGACATGATCACTGACCTGCAAGAGAAGGGCACTGCACTCAAGTCTGTTGGCTCTTTGTACAGGCCCCTTCAGGGACAGTGTCTCCCTTTTCACAGACATTCTCGGCCTAAAGCGAAACTTCAGGGCAAGCGGGCCAACAAACGTTGGGCGCCTCTGGCTGCCCTCCCCTCCCAAAAACGTGGCGGGAGCTTCAGCCATGGCATTGCCCCACACCTCCTGACTCCTTTCCTCTCTTACAGCCTCTGGATCCACCAGAAGAACCAGTAGGAGGGAGGTTCTCCTTCCATCTACCGGGTTGAGAGAGGATTACGTCAGATGCTTGGGTGCTCCAACTGATAGCAGCAGGACACTTAATCGAGTTTCTTCGAAACCACCCCCAAGTCATGTTACTCCTCGGAACATCTTCCTCTGGTCCTAGAAAAAAATTTCCTCCGTTCTCTCGAAGGCGGCGATAGAGCCTATCCCGACCCACCTTTGGGGGACAGGTTGCTATTCTCATTTCTCCCTAGTTCCAAATAAAATGGGAGACATGAGGCCTATTTTAGACCTTGACTCCCTGAACATGTTCGTGGAGTACAAGCATTTCAGAATGCTCTCCCTGCAGAGCCTTCTGCCGCTCCTTCGGCAGGGACAGTGGCTGTGTGCTTTGGATATGCAGGATGCCTACCTGCATATCCCCATCCACCCTTTCCACTGCAAATTCCTTCAGTTTTCGTTCCAGGGGGACCACTACCAATTCAAGGCCCTCCCACTTGGTCTTTCCTCAGCTCCCCGAGTGTTCACCAAATGTCTTTCAGTGGTAGCGGCCTATCTGCATACCCAGGGGGTGCAGGTATTCCCGTACCTGGACTCCCCCCTCCTGGCGTTCCCTTCCAGGAAGGAACTTTTGCGCTGTCTTTCCCTTACCCTGCAGGTTTTCACCAGCCTGGGTATCACCATCAACCAGGCCAAGTCGCATTTGGTCCCTTGCCAAAGACTCCAGTTCATAGGGGCAATCCTGTACACGACCATCGGCAAGGCCTTTCTGCCTCTGGACAGAGTGGACACCCTCCAGGCTCATGCAAGTCTTTTTGTCAAGTCGCAGAAAGGTCAGAGCCAGGTCAGTCCTTTTCCTTCTCGGGCTCATGCTGGCTGCTATTCTGACAGTCCCTCGTGCTCGGCTCTATCTGAGGATCTCTCAGTGGACGCTTCGGTCTCAGTGGGACCATACGTGGAACAATCTAGACCAGGAGGTTCTGGTCTATGATCCCATGGTCCAGGACTTGCAGTGGTTAATGGTGCAAGAGAACCTTTGCTGGGGAGTTCCCTTTTGCTTCGAACCTCCATCCTAAACATTAACAGATGCCTCAGGAGAGGGCTGGGGAGCTCATCTAGGGTCTCACAGGACTTGGTGCTCCTGGTCCAGGCTCGAGCAGACTCTTCATATAAATGTGCTCAAGCTCAGGTTTGTTTTGAATGCTCTCCAGTCTCTGAACTCTTGCATTCTTCCCGGCCATCTGACAATGCAGATGGACAAAATGTGCATAGTCTGGTACATCAGAAAGCAGGGAGGAACTCGTTCCTACCCTCTGCAGGAAGCAGTGAGAGTTTGGAGTTGGGCTGTTCAGCACAACCTTCACCTGATGGCAGTTCAAGTTCCGGGAGTCAGACACACTGGCGCGAGCCACCTCATTCGGTGGTCAGACAAAGCATACGAATGGGAACTGGATCAAGAGGTTTTAGACTATATCTTCCTGCGCTGGGGAACCCCTCAGGTAGACCTGTTCGTGTCCCCACAAAACTTCCCGCCTGCTGCTCGCTTACTTCAGGGCGAGGCATTTTCAGTCGGGACGCTCTGTCTCTCGGCTGGAAGGACAGATTAATCTATGTATTCCCTTAATTCCAAGGGTCTTGCACAAGCTCAGTTCAGGAGGAGTCTGGATGATCCTCATCACTCCATTCTAGCCCAGGCAAGTTTGGCTCTGTCTTCTGCAAGTTTTCAGAGGAACCTCCGCTACAGCATTTGATGACCCAGGATCAGGGGACCCTGGTTCATCCAGGTCTCAGATCCCTTCAGTTGCATGCTTGGCTCCTGCAGACGTAGCTTATGCCCAGTTCTGGGTTTTTCCACTTGTCGCAAATATTCTGGTGGAGGCCAGAAAGCCGTTGACTAGGTCCACCTACGCCATGAAGTGGAAATGTTTTTCGAATTGGGCCTCTTCAAAGGACTTCAAGCCTTTCTGTTGCCCTGTCGAGAGAGTCCTGGACTATATGTGTCATCTCTTTGACCTGGGTCTCGGTCATTCCTCTTTGAAGGTCCACTTGGAGGCTGTCTCGGCCTACCATGTCCCTTCTGGAGACAGGTCTTGTGTGCAGTTGGAAGCCTCCAAGATTTCAGAGGGGTCCTCCATTTAAGACTCCCATCCGTGTTCCTGCTCCTCCTTGGAATTTGAACTTTGTTCTCGGGAAGCTTATTATGCCTCCTTTTGAACCGCCAGCTTCAGGATACTTGAAGTTCCTTTCTTGGAAGACTCTCTTCCGAGTGGCCAGTACTTCAGCTCATTGAATTTCCGAGCTTCAGGCCTTGATGTGCAAAATCCCTTACTTGATTTTCCACAAGGAATGTATGGCTCTGCGCACCAGCCCTAAGTTTCTCCCTAAGGTGGTGGCAGAACCTACGCTGAATCAATCCATTGAGCTACTTGCTTTCTTTACATAACAGTCCAATCAAGGGGAGTATCTCTTGCATACTTTGGATGTTCATAGAATACTGAGATACTACACCACTCTGACTAGGATCTCAGGAAATCTGATAAGCTTTTTTCTCTTGCTCACAAAGAGGGCAATGCTGTTTCCAAGCAATACCTATCCAAATGGTTGGATCATTGTATTACTTTCTGTTATGACAAATACAACAAGACCCTGTTGGGTCAGGTCAGAGGTCACGCCACCAGAGGAGTAGCTGCCTCTGCAGCTTGTTTCAAGAATGTGTCAACGGCAGATATCTGCGCAACCGCAACTTGGACTTCTGTCCATACATTAATGAAACACTACAGTTTGGACATTGCCTCTTGCTGTAGAGCAGGCTTCGGGTTGGCTGTTCTGCAAGGTCTTCTCTCTTAAGACCCTTACAGCTGGAGGTTCTATTGGTTGGCAGTTTTCCTCTTCCTGAGTGCTTTTTTTTGTCCCAGACTACTTAGGATTCAGTCCTATATGTAATTACCTACTGCAAGAGCCCTCTTGAAGTAAGCTAGTACAGTTATGTAAGAACTTACCATAACAGTAGATGTTCGAGAGAGGCTCTTGCAGTAGGTAATGCCTTCCCGCCCTCCATCCCTCCTTAGTTTTTTTTTTTTAAGCTCCTTTTCCAGGAAGGAAAATATCCTCTCTCGTCTTGCCTTTTTGGCCTTTGGTGGGCAAGAACTGGAAGGTGGGTGTGGGGGACCACCCCTTTATACTGACGTCGGCCACCTGTTGTGGGGGTGGTCCCCTGCCACAGACTGCTAGCTAGAAATTTTTCCGTGGGGTCCTGACGCCTGCCGGCGTCAGTCCTATATGTAATTACCTAGTGCAAGAGCCTCTCTAGAAGATCTACTGTTACGGTAAGTTCTTACGTAACTATACTTTCTAGGGACATGGATATGTTGTTCATCCACACTTATTGGCAGGTTCCTTGCCGCTTTAAATCTTGCCGGAAGGTCTTCAAGCTGGCTCCTCCCACCCACCCGGGTGGTAAAACTCTCGGCTCCGCCCCATGACGCCAGATCTTCCTTACCGCTTGGAAGCTCAGGTTCCCTCCTTAGCGCTCTGCGTTTTCGACTGGTTCCTGAAAATTTTCGGTCTTTGAAATTATTTGGAAGTTTTTCTGTAACTTCAATCCTTTCTTCTTCACTACGGCAATGGCTCATTCCTTTTCCGGCCCCAGGAGGCGCCCGGTTTATTCCTCCAAGGGAGACCCGCACTCCACATGCGTTTATTGCCTTGACCTGGATCATGATCCTCAGCTTTGCGAGTTTTGTTGTGCCCTTTCGGCCAGCTCTCTGGAGGACCTCGGGGCTCGGGCACCTGGTAGTTTTTCCCGCTTCGGAGAATCCCTTGAATCATCGGGCAGCGTCTGCTTCGGCTGTTTCTGTGCAGCTCGATCCTCCTCCTCCTGCCCGGGAGGGGCTTCTCCTCCCTCCTCCTCCGGTCAGCGGCTGCCCGCTGTCCTTGGGCTCTATTCATGCAACCGTTCAGGGGAGCTTGGTCAGTCCCTTTTCTCGGGGAGAGGACTCTGGGGACCTGCCCTCGGCTCAAAGTCAAGGTGCATGGTGAGGGTCCCTCGTCGGCCCCAGCGGGCGAAGTCCCCTCCCCTGCCGGCCAGCGCTCGGCCGGTCGAGGATGCGACCGACCACTGGCCTCATGGTGTCCCTGTCAGGTCAGCCCACCAGGATCCCTGTCCGGCGTGGCCGAGCCTCTCGGCCCGTCATCTGGGCTGTCTCCTGCTAGTGCCGCAATCCTTCGCAGGTTCTCCTGGCGAGGGCTGAGAGTTCTGCCCGGTACCTTGGTCGACGGTCCTCGGCCTTTTCTCTAGAGCAGAAGGAGGCGGCGTGCTTTGCTCCCTCCCAGGCCCGCCCTCAGTTTCCCAGTTCAGCTCTCGGTCTGGCCGCTCACGCCGACCTCGGCATTCTAGTCGGGGCACAAGTCAAGTGGCATTGCCGTTCTTCCGTCCACCTCCTCTGATGAGGTGGCCCGATTCCGTTAGCGTTGGCGTTCTGAAATTTATGTGGCAGCAATGTTGTCGAGGAATCAATGGACCGGTTCATTCTCCGGCTAGTAAAACATCCGCCCAGTCAGCCAATGCAGCCGCTTGAGGCAGTTGAGGAGCTCTCTCCAGGGCTGGTTGCTCATCCGATCCCCGCTGCCCCGCCATCCTCGGCGGAACCGGGGCCGGGCCTTGACCTGTTGCCCAGGTTTCTCGGTCCCCTCACTCCCGCCTGCCCCTGGCGGGCGAAGAGTGTATCAGGCCTGCGGCAGCTTTTTGCAGACCCCTTGGAGCCTGAAGTCGGCTCCATTATGTTTCCTAGCAGGGAGGACCTATGGTCTTCCCCGGAACATTCAGTGGACGACAGCCCATCATCCTTTATGGGTCTGTTCCAGCTCATCTCGAATTCACTGGGATGCAGCTCGAGCCCGTTCAAATGGGCACCTTACCCCCTACGGAGATTCTGGACGGGGGCTCTCCTCAGGAGGCCTTCCAGGTGGCTGAGCAATAAAGTGGGCCCAACCTTGGAAGCTCTGGCGTGACCTACTTCCTGCCCTGCGCCTTGGCCAGGGTGGCCAGAAAGTACCCTGTCCCTGTCGGTTCTCTGCCTGGTTTCTCGGAGCACCCCTCGGCTGAAGGGGTAGTCACTGACAGTGTTTTCCAAAGTTTTGGAAACGCTAGGGATGTGGATAGGCCCCCTGACAAAAAGTCCAAAAGGATGGACTATGTCGGGCGCAAGGTTTACGCCGCGTCCTCCCTAGGCCTCCGTCAGGCCAGCTCGGCGGCACTGATGGCACACTGTTCCCACGCCCTTTTGGGTTCCCTGGATGAGGTCCTCCCTCATCTCCCGGCCGATCTGCGGACCGCAGGACCAGGGTAAGGCGGTGGCAAAACAGCAGCTCCAGACGGCTCTGGATCTGGGCGACTTCTGTGCCAGATCGGTGGCGGCCGCAGTGGCCATGCGCCGCAGGGCGTGGCTGAGGTTATCCTCCTTCTCCTTGGAAACCCAGCACGAGTTGGCGGACATCCCCTTCTTGGGGACTGACCTTTTCAGCCCTGGAGTGGAGGGACATATCCAGGGGCCCGAGAAGTCCGATGCCACTCCGGACTCTGTCACTCCCGCCCGGAGGGACAAGGGCAGCCGTCAGCCTTTATGGTTCCCTTACCCCCCGGCCCCTGGGGCCGACCGCCCAGCACGAGGGCTACAGGCAGGCTGGGCTGCCTGTCGCCAGACCAGCATCTTCCTCCAAAAGGAAGCAGGGAGGTAGGGATCCGAGAGCCCCCTCGGCCTCTTCCTCTGCCTAGCCTGCTCAGTGACGGGCTAAGGGGCGCTGTCCCCGGCCCCATCACCCCTGCCCGGGTTTCCCCGTGAGGGGATGGCTCTGCACATCTTCCTCTTGGGTGGTGCTAAGGGTAGTCCTGTCGCGATTGCGAGCAGGTTTCCCCCTTTTGAGCCGTTGCCCCACAGGGATCTTGGGTCCACAGACTCTTCGTCGGACTGCTGAGCCAACTTGCCTGGCTCTCTAATTAGTGGTGATCAGGGAGGTGGTGGGCCCTCCTTCTGACCCTGGGTTCGTGTCCAGGTATTCCTGGTCTCAAACGGACGTGGGGGCTTGCGCCCATCCTTCTGCACGCCTGGATGGTCCCTCTGCAGATATCCCATCCTCAGATTGAGGCGTGCGGCTTCTTCCTGGGCCTCCAGGACGTACTTACTCCTCGTTACATCCGTTTCTTGGGAGACCCCTCCCTTTCCGAAGTGAGAGATCTCCTTACGAGTTCCTGGCCAGGCCCTTCATTCTCTGCTCCGCAGTTCTGCGGCATTGAAGGGTTCGGGCGTAACCCCACCCGGATGGCAGCCTGATTAAAACCCTTCCAGGCTCGGACTGGTCTCTCTTTACTGGAGCCACGTTGGAACTCGTGCCTTAGCGGGTGAGGCTTCTTCGGAACTAGGCTCGACTCTTGAGTCCGAGCTCGGCTCCGGGCGGACAGGGCTGAGGTTCTTCCTCTCTTACGCAGTCAGGTTTGGCCGGGTAATTGTGCCCTGCCGGGACCTCCTGCACCTCCTGGGCTCCACGGCTGAGTTCCCCTAGTGGGACGGGCCAGCCAGCGGTCACAGTGCTGCGTTCCTCGGACCAGTTCGTGACTACAGCTCAGGAGTTAGGGGAACGCTCCCCATTGGACCGTTCCAGCTCCTGCAGGAGAACATCCTGTTCATCCCCCCTGAGTCGACGGTCTTCTCCGACCGATGCTTCTCGGATGGGTGGGGGTGCCCATCTAGGGGAATACAGAGTGCTTCGCCTCTGGTCCTCTCGGGAGTCCCGATGCCCTTACTATCCGCTGGAGCTCCAGGCGGTCCGCTTAGGTTGCACCGCTCGCTCCGTTTGTGCAGGGTCTAGTGGTTTAAGTCCATGCAGACAGCACCACAACCTTGTGCTACCTACCCTGCCAGGTTCGGTTGAACCCCTTGCCTAGGCGTAAGGAGGTTCTCCGCATTGGGTCTTTCGCGCAGTCGGAGGCGGGTTCCCAGCCATCTGTTGGCAGGAGCCTCCAACTCCCTGGCTGCTGCCCTAAGCCAGACATAAGCTGCGCCTCACGAGTGGTCTTCCCTGCCGGAGGTAGCACAGGATCTTCTCCCTCCTCCCTCCAGGGAGAATACGTGGCTGAGACTGTCTCATGCCCGCCCCCTCAGCAGGGTTTGCTGTGGGGGATGCCGTCGGTCAGCGGACCCGGCCTCTTTCGCCTCTCCCCCATTTCCCTTGACCCGAAGGCAAGGCAAGGAGGGACTAGGCGCAGGTGATGCTGGTAGCCCAGACTGAGTTTCCAGCTCTGGTATCCAGCTCTCCTCAGTCTCAGCCCCAGGCTCCCAAGGCGGCTCCCAGTCCGCCTGGTCCTGATCTGTTTTTAAGGGAAGGTTTTCCATCTGAACCTTCAATCCTTGCACCTGAAGGCCTGGTCCCTGTGCAGCTCAGGGCCAGGCCTTGGGTCCTTCGGCTAGGTCCTCGACGCTTCGAGGCATCCTGCTAGAGGTTGGCCGAACATGCTCGCCTTCAATGGGTAGCGTTCTCCATTTGATGAGGGGATAGGGCCTGGCCCTCTCCCGTCCCTGGGCGAGCATTCCGGACCATCTGCGGTCCGTTCTTTGAACTAGGGCTTTGGCCGATGACCCTCTGGTGCGTCTGTTGATCACCCCTGTCTTCCGGGCGCGGGCCGGAAGGCAGTCGGCGCAGATAAGGTGGTCTGGCCCCTTTCTAGGCCTCGATCACACCTCCCCTTTGGGGGAAAGTATCCCCACTCTGTGGGACCTGCGCTGGTATGGGCTTAGCTCACGGGCAAGCCGTTCGAACCGTTGCACAGGTGCGAGTTTCCCTCGCCTGTTGTGGAAGATCACCTTCTTGGGGCTACTCTGCCATCCAGAAGGAGGGGAGAGTTCCAGGTGCTCCTTTGAATCTCCCTGTCTGGTCTTCCACAGGGACAAGGTTGTCCTGCGCCCCACCTGAAGTTCCTTCCAAAGGCGGCGGTGGAGTCTTCCCTAACAGGGTATTGTCTCTGCCGGGGTTCATCCCCATTCACACCTCGGAGGCCATATATAGGTTCCATGGGACCCTATTTATCGCTCACCTACCCAGGGAGCGTATGGCTGAAGTTTGGGAAAGGTTCGCCAGCTGTTTGTCATCTACGCTGGAGCCGCACCTGGCAGACCTGCAGCCTAGCGGGTGACGAGCGGGTGGGTCACCTCCTGCATAGGTCTCCGCTATAGGGGGTGGGCATGGAGCCTCCCAGAGGGATAAGTGCTCATTTTAACCGCCCTTCCACTGCACCGGTGGCTGCTTCTGAGGATACTCTGGCTCAGGATATCCGCGGGGCTTCTGCTTGGAAGCAGGCTTACCGTCTCCCCTTCCACATCGACCTTGGGTCACGCCGGGATGTTGGTCGGGGCCTCGGTTCTCCAGCCCTTCTCTCTAAGAGGGGGGTGTGCGCCTTGCCTCCCTCCTCCCAGAGAACTGCTAGGAGTCTGCCAATAAGTGTGGATGAACAACATATCCATGTCCCTAGAAATACAGGTTACTCACCTGTAACAGGAGTTCTAGGAATGGTATATGTTGTTCATCCACCTGGCCTCGACGCACAACCTGGCTTCCAGCGGGCTAAATCTGGCGTCATGGGGCGGAGCCGAGAGTTTTACCACCTGGGTGGGAGGAGCCTGCTTGAAGACCTTCCGGCAAGATTTAAAGCGGCAAGGAACCTGCCAATAAGTGTGGATGAACAACATATACCATTCCTAGAACTCCTGTTACAGGTGAGTAACCTGTATTTCTGGTGGGAGGGGAGCACATCTGTGCTACAGCATATCCCATGGGTTCTGGTTACTCTGGGAGTCCTGTCCCCACATCAGCCTGTTGGAGCACCATGCAGTATGGTTTGCTCTGACAGAGTTTGCTTCTCTAGTCAGGTTGTGCAGGTCCAGATGGACAATACCATGACCATGTTCTACCTTAACAGGCAGGGCAGAACACATTCCCTTCCCTTGTGTCAGGAGACCCCTTCACACCTATACTCTAATGCGCAGCCTGGGTGCAGGTCTCCTGGCAATCCATGTCGCACAGGATCAGTCAGCTGACACTCTCAGCTGTGTGGGAGAGATGTCACATGAGTGGTCCCTGCATCAGGAGGTGACAAGCCACTTTTCTCCCAGTGGGGCTCCCCTCTGGTGAATCTGTTTGCCTCCTGGGAGAATACCCAACTAAAGCTGTTTTGTGCCTGCCTCCTCCACACAAACACAGTCTGGGACACTCTTGGAGATGCTTTCAGGAGGCCCTGGGCCCCAGGCCTCTTGTATGCCTTCCTTCCCGTCTCCTTGATCCACAAAGTAGTGATCAATGCTAGGAAGGTTAAGGCATGGATAATCTTGATAGCTCCAGACTGTCCATGGCAGTTTTGGTACCCGAATCTCCTCAGTGTTAGCAGCCCTCCGTGGCAGTTGCCTCTTCACCTGAACCTGCTGATCAGACAACAGGAGATGGTCCTGTAGCCAGACCTTCAGATCTGCACCTCACGGTCTGGTTTTTGAGTGGCTAGAGTTCCAGGCTTTGGGTCTTTTGGAAGCTGTGCTCCTTGTGTTGGAGGCCTTCCCGAAAGAGTTGACTTGCTGGTGCTATGCTTTTAAATAGTAAAGGTTTTCCATTGGTGGTCAGGGCAAGGAGCTTTATCCCCTTGCCTGCCCTGTTGATAGTGCCCTTGAGTACCTTTTTGGTCCCCGTCTCAGTTGGGATTGTGAGTGACGACCCTTAAGATGTACTTGACACCCATCTCTGCATACCGGGTAGAGGGTCATAGACAGTGGCCCAGGAGAAGGTGGTCAGGTGCTTTTTTACAGACCTTGACCACTTGTCCTGTCTGGTGTGTGAACCATTATCGCCATTGGACCTACACCTGGTGCTGGCTATGCTTGTGCAAGCCATTGCATAGGTGTGAGATGTCACCCCTCTCATGGAAAACCAGCTTCGTCGTGGCCGTCGCATCAGCCAGAAGGATGTGAGCTCCAGGCACTCTTGGTGTAATTTCCATAACTGGTCTTCTACAGGGACAAGGTTGTCCTTTGCTCTCTTCTGAAGTTCCTCCTAAAGGTAGTATTAGAGATCCACCTTAACCAGGTGATGACCCTTTTTGTATATTTTACCTGCCCATCTTCGGAGGCTGACCACAGGTTCTCTACTTTGGCATTTGCTGCTTATAAGAAGCACATGGCTGGAATTTGGGGTGATGCTCGCCCTCTGTTTATTACTTAGCTAAAATCGCACCTGACAACCAGCAGCAAATCAGATGACTGGCAGGTGGATCACATCCTGCATCAACCTATGCTGTAGGTTGGTTGGTAGGAACCTCCCATAGGGCTTGGGGCTCATTTCACCAGACATACCACTGCCTCTGTGGTAGCTTCCAGGGACTTCCCTAGCCACTAGATCTTACTTAGAGGATATCTTTTGCAGCAGGCCACACTGCTAAGAGTAAGTCACCAGGCAGTAGAACCACATGGAAACTTTCTAGCAAGTAGTCTGCTACAGGGAGCCTGGCCGCCCACCACCGGCATCACCCTCTGACATTGGCCTGTCCTGTAAGAGTGGGTGGCCCCCATAGCCTCCTCAGTTCTTTTCCTGTCATCGACCAGTGCACGTCAGAACTGGAAACCATTACAGCTTCAGTCGACCTCCAGTTTTGCGCATGTTCAGCCTTTCTTTCTAATCGTAGTTCTTTTTTGGTTTTTAAGCTCTTCTAAACCATCTTTGACCTCGGATCACTGCAGCACCAAGTGTGGCTGCAGAAAACAAATCCCGGTGAAATGTAGCCATTCTGCCTGTGTCTGCTGCCTAGGCCTAGACCATGATGTCTAAGCTGGCGAGGTCTGCTGGGCTTCAAGCAGGCCACCTGGCAACGCTACCTGCGGACCTTAGAGAACTTTCTCTTGCAGCAGAAGGTCACCTCCATAGAACAGGAGCAGCAAGCCAGGAGCTCCTCTCGCCCTGGCCCAGGCTTTGGGCTGTCAGTCTTCAAAGTCCAGGGCTGAGGCCAGTGGGAAACATAAACACTGGGCTAGGCCCCGGTCCTCCTCCCAGTCTCCCCATCATTCTTCTACCACAATGGGGTCTTGCTCTTCGGGGGGGTCTGCCGCACATGCCCTCTCACCCACAGGGCTACCAACAGCATCACCATCCACCACTATTACTGTTTCAGATGGAGGCCTTTCAGGGCCAGAGTTTGCTCTCAGCCCCTGCTACAGAGGCCCTTGCTCACGTCTGGGAAACAGCATGTTGGCTATGCTGGTGCAGGTTTGGTGGAAGTCAGGCTCTCTTCTAGCACCCACCTGTAAACCAGGTGTTGGTCTCTGTGTTTTTTTTTTTGGGGGGGGGTCAGCTGCCTATCCTCCGGCCTTGAGGCTGGTGCTGCAGGATACTGATGCCTCCCCTGGGCTGAGTCCTCCACCACTTTTGCCTGTTGGGGCTTCTCCCTCCCTGGTGCCTGTCTTGCCTCAGCGAGTGTCTGTTGGGCCATCACTGGTATTGCCTCAGCTGGCACCCATTGGGCCTGTGTCAGTTTTCCCTCAGCTGATGCCTGTTAGACCTGTGCCAGGCTATTCACAACAGGCACCAGTCTGCCCATGCCTGCAGGACCAACCCCAGTCTATATCCTTACCCAGTGCTCACTGGATGGACCGCCTGTCACTCTTGATTTCCAAAGCCTACTTTCGTCCCTTTGATGGCTTTATGCAACCACAGGTTCCCCCTCCTCATGGTGCAGTTCCTCCTGCTCCCCAGGGACCTTTTACAGGGCCGTCCACTCTGGTGCTCCTATGGCTGACCCCGCCTTCTAGGCCAACACCCCCCCCCCCTTGTGGCCCACAGACAAGGATGATGAGTATTGTCTAGATCAGCATCTGCCTGGTGAGGACGATCAGGATGAAGATGAGGGAGATGAAGGTGACAGCAGTGGCTCATCCACTCTCTCCCTGTGCTCTTCTGCAGGGAACGGGACCCCTAGGTATGTCCCCAAATCTCCACCAGACGACCCCTCCTTTATGGCCATCATGAGATATCCAGAAGGCCATGGGGTTTGAGACGGAGGAGCAGGACCTGAAAAGGCACCAGTTTGCTACTCATTTTCACCAGCTGGAGATCCTCTGATGGTGGTTCTCTTCTCCCCAAAATAAATAAGAGGGCGCCACCATGGCTGCCTATCTGATCCTGTCCATGTCCAGAAAGGCTGATAGGCTTTATCATGCCCCCGTGCGTGAACCTTTTCTGAGGGAACAGGTACAAGCAGACTCCGTAGTGATAAATCTGCCTCAGACATCGGTACCCATTTTCTCTGAGCAGCTTATGATGCTGTGGATGTCTGCCCGAGCAGCGACTGGCATATGTATGTGCCAGCACTCGGCTTACAGTGTCTGGGTTTGCACAGGATGTCCCGTTGTCCATTGTGAATGCCCCTTTTAGAGGGTATGTAGTACCTCAATGTTTGGGGGCACAACCAAAATAAAATATCCTGGGACCCCAGGTCAGAGTGGGCAGGGGTAATGTGTGGGTCCCTTCCTTTAGTGTGTGTCCCTTCCCCATCATGGCAGGCGGAGCAGGGTGAATTAAAAAACATTTTTCTCTGCTGCCTCCTCTGTTCTGCAGAGTCCCCCCACCACCACCAAAAGCAGGCAGCCCGAGCTGTGGGCATCCATGTGCTGTGACTGCTGTCCCCGCCCAGCGTGTGGTGTTTGTTTTGAAAAGTATGGCTGGTAGCTTTGGCACAGATTCGGGGAACTGGAACCCCGAGCCTGTCAGTTGTTCTTCCCATTCATTGTTTGGCAGTTGGAAGCAGGTGAGAGTGAGAGGACGCACACAGCGAGTGGGACCTGTTTGACTTACCTGGTGAGGTTGAAGCCGTCCCAAGGACAGCGCTGTGTGCCTCTGCTCCAGTGGCAGCAGTCTTCGGTCGTGCAGCGAAGGGGGTGGCAGTCGCTTGAAAAAAAGAGCAGCAGTCCTTGTGCGTGGTGTGGGCTTTGTTTAGCCCCTTTTGTTATTTTATGTCCTTTTTTTTGTGCGTGTTAAGTGGTCCCTCAGTGGCGGCAAGGGTGCAGCCGCATCAGTGATTCTGAGGAGCGTCTGTCCTCTCTTGGCCCCTCGGTCATTTGCTGCAGTGCTCGACTCCCTCTTGCAAACCCTCCCTCTGTCATCTCCTCCTGAAGCAGTCTTCTTCACCTTGGGCTGGGACGGTGAGTTGGCAGCAGCACCAGAGTCAGGAGTGCTGCCTGCCTACATTTAAAGAAGAAGAAAAAAAAAAAAAAAGTTTGTATATATTGTTTAAAGTGCCAAGGTGGGAAGGCTCAGAACTGTAGAGAGGGTGGGTTGAGGTGCCCTGAAATTTAAATTAATACTAAATAGGCACAGCGACGGCCTGGGCATAGAAGCCCTTGTTGGACTCTGAGATGGGGAAGAGGAACAGCTAAGGGCAGAAAGTCCCCAACTGTGTCAATTATTTAAAAGGGCAGGGAGGCCCTAACTGAAATGAAATATATATTTAAAGGGGCAGGGCAGGGCATGCCCCACTTATATCAAGGAGCATAGTGGGGCTAGAGGGTCAATAGGGCAAGGCAAATCCTATAATTCAGAGGGGCCCAGCAAGGTAAATTAGAATAAAGGCCAGCAAGCCCAGGTACCCAGTGTTGCCCTGTCACACCCTAGTCCCTGACACACATTAGAGGAGGGGTTTAGCAGCCCTGATTTAGAGTGGTTGGCACTGGGACTCAGTGACCAGGGTCACAGTCGTGGGGAAGAGGTTTAAAGTAATTAACTTGCTGGAGAAGGTCCAGAGGAGGGCTACAAAGTTGATAGCAGGTCAGCAGAGTAAGGCATATGAGAAGAGGTTGAAGGCACTGAAGATGTACTCCCTGGAAGACAGGAGAGAGCGAGAGGGAACATGATTGGGACCTTCAGGTACTTGAAAGGGATAAATAAGGTGGATAAGGAGAGTCTCTTTAAGCTGAGTGGCAACCATAACATGAGCGGGCACAATCTTAAGCTGGAGGTTGGGAGGTTTAAGAGTGAGGTCAGGAAGCACTTCTTCACAGAGAGGGTGGTGGAATGCGCTGCCGGAAGAGATGATCTTGTTGAAGACAGTGGGCAACTTTAAGAGAGGCTGGGATAGGCATAGGGGAAGGTGAGGATCATGGGGAAGGAGGACAGGAACAGTGGCTCAAGCTGTGCACTCTGCAATATGAGCAGACCAGATAAACCCAATGGCTTTCTTCTGCTGGCTTCTTTGTATGTTCATACGTATGTTAGTATTTTCCACCTTTGGACCTCCCATAGAGGTGGCTGAGGAAGGAGTTGGCTAGCGTGGGGCAACAAGGCATTCAGGGCACTTACTGTGGCAATAAGTCTGAAACTACCTAAACTGTGTTTTATTGCTGACAACTATTTGGAACTGTACCTGAACTGTGTGTTCTTGCCTGGAACTGGGTTGTGTCAATTGTCCCAAGACCATTTATTTGCCCTGGAACTGGTCAGTTGCTTCTGGAAATAATTGCCCTGAGGCTATTCATTTGCCTGCAGTCGCGATGTAGTGTGCTACCACCCGGTAGTCCTGATTTCCAGTATCGGTCTTCAGCAACTCCTGAAAGGTGTTTGGCAAGTGCTTTCCAGAATCGGTCTTCAGCAGCTTCCGAAAGGTGGTTCCACAAGTGATTTCCAGAATGTCTTCAGCAGCTTCAGAAAAGCGTTCTGCTGGTGCATCCTGCATCTTCCGTATCCTGCCTGAGTAGCATGGCCCTGCAGTGAGGATCTCCTGAAAATCCTCATCCACGTCCCGCACCCCTTGAAAAGTCACACTTGTTTTCTGCTGGTAGCGGTTTACATTCAGGCCCTGTGCAGATCTGGTCATCCGGTTTGTTGTTTTCTTTCTTCATCCCAGCTTCTTCCAGATTTTCTCTTCCCGTCTCCAAATTAACATCCCGTTTGTTTTTTTGTTTTTTTTTTACCTTGTCCTTGGCTCGTCTGGCCTTGGTACCCAGAAATCACTCTGTCAGCCGGCCCGGTGGCGCTGAGGGTTGAGGTGCTGGACGCCACACCTCGCTCCACGCCGGCGACCCGGGTTCAGGAGCGGACTCGGGTCGCTGGTGAGCCGGCCGGGTGGAGTTAGGCTTAAGCGTCTCATGACAGCTCGCCTACTCCGGGGAGGGTTAAGGCTACAGCCTGAACACTTGTTACTGCAAGCCCCCAATGTTAAGGGGAAGGGCTGCCGACATACAGCGTGACGTCAGCGCTTTGCACCTTGACGTCAGGGGTCCTACGCTGTAGGGGGTGGGAGAGAAAGCAGAAAAACGCCTGCCATCGCCGGGAAGATGGAGCTTCCAGAGACGTGCCCTCGATATGCCTTCACCCGCCCGATGGCCCCTGGACCGACGAAAGTTGATTGTTGGGGTAAGGGGGCTCTGCCCCATCCCCGCTCGAGGGGTAAACCGAAGCTCTGTGGGGTTCCAAGGGGGTCATACAGGCAGGGTGGAAGGCAGAGGGATGTCTACCTTGAGGCTCTTGAAGGGTCGGGGATGGCAGGCAGGAGGGCGAATAAATAGTAATTTCAAAAAAAAAAGGAATCACTCTGTCTGGCTTTCCCAGATATCTTCATCCTGGTTCTCCATTTCTGTGGGGTCTTCCTTTTCTTTCCTGCATCTGGTATCTCATCCTGGCAGTCCACGGAGGGCTGTGGCTCGGTGGTTCCTGCTTCTGGTATCTTGTCCCGGCAGTCCACAGAGGGCTGTGGCTGGGTGGTTCCCGCATCTGGTATCCCATTGCAGTAGTCCATGGAAGGCTGTGGCTGAGTGGTTCCTGCATCTGTCATCTCATGCTTGCCATCCACCAGAGGACTGTGGCCAGATTGCTTCTGCATTTGTCTCATCCTGGCCATCAACAGAAGGACTGTGGCCGGACCCTTTGTGCTTGTTCTTCATTGGTACATTCCGGCAGCCCAACAGAGGGTTTGTGCTGAGGAGCTCTTGTGATTGTTCTTTGTTTCTGGCAACCCAGGAAAGAGGGTGTAGCCGATGGACCCATGGCCTGTTTAAAAAAACCTCTCCACATCCCTATAGTCCTATGGAAATTTCAGTAGCCATGCTGGCCAGTGAGCCTGCTTGTTTCCCTTTTCAGGATCCTCCTCGTTTCCCCTTTTTTTACATAGAAACATAGACTTTGATGGCAGATAAGGACTGCTTGGCCCACCCAGTCTGCCCATTTTCCTACCCATCTGATAAGTTGCAGATCCTAGATTTGCCAACAGTCTACTGCTTCCTGCCTCTCACTAGAATTGCCGTATGTCTGTCCCATGCATTCTTACATTCCCCCATTGTTTTTAACCTCCTCAGAAAGGTCGTTCTATGCATCCACCACCCTCTCCATGAAAAAATACATTTTACTTCGAGAGGGTTCTGTAGTGGGCGGTCCCCACACCGCCCGCCCTCCATTTCTTTCCTGCCCTTATCCTGTGCGTGGTACCTCGCGGTAAACTGCCCAGCCTATCGCCGTTAGTTTTCGCTAGCAAATAACTGTTTTACTGAGTTTTCTCAGTTTCCCTTTCTTCTCTGTCTTCACCACCACCAAAGACGTGCAAGGATTGTGGAGCCCAGATCCCACACACAGACTGCCACCACAAGTGCCTTCTTTGCTTAGGCCTGGACCACAACACTGTGACTTGCCCAGACTGCCAGCCCTTCAACCAGGCCACTCGCAAGAGGAGACAGCAGGCTCTGGAGGCCCACCTTTTAAAGTCACGGATGGCCTCGCTGGAAAAGGAGATGGAGCGCCTTCGGGAGTCTGCATCTTAACCTTTTCCAGATAAGAAGCAGAAGAAGGAGAAACATCAGGAGCGCCATGAGGATGGGTCCCAGGCAGACTCCAGTAAGCCTTCCACGAGCAAGGCTCTTCCCCTGCCACCTCCAGTGGTAGTCGTTCAGGCTGCGTCCAAGGACTCTGCTGGACCATCCACGGCTCTGCTCACGATCTCTATGGGTAAGTCAGCTACTGGCTCCAACAGAAACCATCTGGCTTCCAGTAAGTTGACTCCCGGCCCTCGGGCATTTGGCCGGACCTGGCCGATAAGTCAGCAGGGGTTCTGCCCTTCCACCCCAACCTTGTCATTTGATAAGGCGGCGCCTCAGTACCTGCCCAGATGCTGCTGGCCCATCAGGGCTTCGCCTCTTCACCTGATGTCTGGTCGAGCCCACAGAAGACTGCCAGTCTTCCCCCGTTCTCTTCCCCCAGTGACCTTGGCTTTGCACCCGGCCACCCTGAGAGAGAAGAGAGTCAGGAACAGCTGGACATAGTCCAGTCTCCGGCTTCCGTTCCTCACTCGCCCGATGGGGTTTCAGGGAAGGAGGTCCCTCTGCCTACTCCAATTCCAACCATGGAGGCTCCTTCTGGCTCTTTGGGGTGGGTCTCTTTGGCCCCTGCACCTTCTCCGGCGTCTGCTCCAGCTCCTCCATTGGAGACGCTGGGAGTGCCGCACCGGCTCTTCCGAGACAAAGGCCTTCCCCTCGCCAGAGCCGCTTCGCGTCTGATCCACCGCCCATCTTTAAATCAGGCCCGTTCAGACAACAGAGCCCCTTCGTCCGGTTCGGCGCCAATCCCCCGTCGCGGATCAGTTTCTGATGCGAGCCGGTGGCGCCGGTTCCCCTGTTTGCAGTTCCTTCAGTCATTCCGGCGCCCACCCCATCTCCTATATACACGATGGAGGGGCCTTCGTCAGCACCTGCAACGTCAGGCTCCCTGACCCTTGGGCATTACCCAAGATTCTTCAGTGTCCCAAATTACTCCTCGGGGTTCTCTCTGGACCTTCCCCCAGTGGGTCCACACCCCGATCGGACTTTCTCCCGCTCCTCGGGGCATCAATACCCGGGTTACTCTTCGTACCCTGGTTATTCACACCCTTACTCCGGATTCCATGGGTGTCATTACCGCATACCCACCCAAGTTCCGGTTCCTCCTCCTCCTCCTCCGCCACTGCCTCAGGCTCTGCAGCAGGATTTCAGGACGCTGATTCAGTCCTGGTGGAAGGCGGCCAGGACGGAGTTGGTCACTGACCTGAAGAGTCATTTCCCAGCACCCATGCATTCTTCTCCCAGGTCTTTGTCCCCGTGAGCTTTGTTCGGTGCACAGTTCACATCCTGGGGACTGCCCCCCACTGAGATCCCTATTCCGGATTTTGAAACCCCAGAAGACCATCTGGATTCGGGGGAGGATGCATCGGAGGACTCTTCCGACCACCAGTTGCCAGTCCCTAAAGGAAAGGCCTCTCACAAGTCCCCTTCAGAGGACTCTTCCTTTTGGATCTTTTGAGGTTCATCCAAGAATTTTACAACTGGGAGATGGAGGAACAGGATCCTATGAGGAAGAGGCTCGCTGAGCATCTTGATCTCAAGTCCTTCTGCCTGACCCCAGTTCCTCCCTGGATAGGACTTCACAAAGACCTCACCACGACTTTCTGGCAACTGCTTCATTCCATCCTGGCGGTCCCTAAAAAGGCAGATTGGGTCTACCTGGCATCTGAGGGCACTCCTTTCTTGGATGCGCACCCAAAGGCGGACTCCCTGGTCATCATGGCTGCTCATGATCGCTCAGCGACCCCAATGCACAGGAGCACTTCTCCGGAGGACAAGGAGTCCAGGCAGACCAGAACGGTAAAAAGGTTTACTCATCTGCTACATTTGCCTTGCATTCTCTCAAATATGTAACTCATATGGTGTCTTTTTCAAAATGCGACCCTCGCCAAGCTTGAGGCCTGCTTCCAATCTATGGACTCTTCGGACCTCAAGGAGGAGCTCGCCAAGGACATTCGCCTGTCCAAAATTTCTTGCAGGCGTGCTCTTCGGACCACCTATGACTCAGTCGACTTGGTGGCTCGCACCTCTGTAACTGCCGTCTCCCTTTGACAGCACACTTGGCTTCGCATCTCTGGACTTGCCAGCGATGTCCAGACTGTGATTCAGGACACTCCCTTCCGGGGCTTGGTGCTTTTTGGAGGGGACACCAAGGATCAGGGCTCTAGATAAGATTTTTTGGGTTGAGTACCTGTACTCCTCATTTTGAAAGTGAGGTGAGTAAAACAAAATTGAGATGTGTACAAATGTCTTGCTAGAGTGAACTGAGGAGTACATTTATTAAAAAAATGTAGGTTTTTTCCTAGATAAGAATTTCAGGTGCCAGCAATGCTCCAAATAATGTTGGCAGGTAGGAATTTACTGACCAGTTTTAAACATAGTGAGTAAAACAAAAGTGGGATACATAAAAGTGCTGTAAATCTGGCAAAAAAACTGTTCCTTTTGAATGACCAGTTATGTTATGAAGCACTATTCTTTGGCGTGTGGAGTATTTACAAATGTTGGGTGAGTACTGGTACTCATTAAAAAAATTCTGAAGAGTATTTCCTAAAATGAGGTGAGTAAAATAGGCTGGTACACACCTTATGTGGAGCCCTGCCAAGGATATTATTACGGACCTACAGGACTGAGGTCAGGTCCTCCGATTCATTGGGTCCATGTCCCGATCGGGCACACAGGGTCAGCAGCCTTTTCAGAAACCGACCAGGAGGCAGGGCAAGCAAGCCCAATCATGCCATCAGGGTAAGCAAAGGGCCATGGGCACCTCCTTCTCTTCCCCACCTGCCTCCAAGACTTTGAGACGCTCAAGGAGTCCTCCCCCTGCCCATCCAGCCACCTCTTGCCTCCTCATCCCTGCCTCCTCCTCAGCTCCAGAGTGAGGAGCTGATGGGGAGAGGTTCGCCCGCCACGTGCAGGAATGGCAGGGCATCCCCTCCGGTGCTTGGGTCCTGCAACTCGTGTCCCAAGGACACACCTTGGAGTTTCTGGAAACCCCTCTGGAATCTCCACTGCAAAGGTCATACTACTCCCCGAACCAGATCATACTTGTAAGGGAGGAAGTTCAGGCTGTATTACACAAAACGGCAATAGAGTCAGTCCCTCTTCATCACAGAGGGTGGGGGTTTTACTCTCACTTTTTTCTGGTTCCAAAGAAGATGAGTGACCTAAGACCCATTCTCAACCTCAGCAGACTCTGTCTGTCGAGTATAAGAAATTCAGAATGTTGACTCTGCAGAGCCTCTTGCCTCTTATTCAGGAGACTCACTGGTTGTGTGCTCTGGATATTCAGGATGCATATCTACATATTCTGGTGTTTTCCAGTCATCGCTACTTCCTGCGTTTTGTCTTTTGGGGGTGGGGGTATTTCCAATTTCAAGCCCTCTCCTTTGGTCTTTCCTCAGCACCCAGGGTTTTTACCAAGTGCCTAGTTGTGGTGGCTGAAGTCTTGAGATGCCAAGGCATCGCAGTCTTTCCCTACCTAGACGATTGGCTGCTTTCAGCCTTGTCCAGGGACAGTCTTTTGGAGGCTCTTACTGTTATCCTGTGCTTGTTCTGCTGCTTGTGGATCACTGTCAGTATCCTCAAATCTACTCTGACTCCCTTTCAGAGGCTCCAGTTCATTGGAGTGGTGCTGGATATGGTCCAGGTCACAGGGCCTTCCTTCCCCCGGGACAGGATGGAAGCTCTTCTCGAGCAGGCTACCTTGGTAGTCTCCTCCAGTTTTCTTCCAGCAAGAGCTGTGCTCAGTCTGCTAGGCTTGATGGCGGCCTCCATCTCCACAGTTCCCGTAGCGAGGCTCCACTTGAGAATAGCTCAGTGGACCTTGTGGGTTCAGTGGGACCAATTCAGAGACTATCTGAATCACCCAGTCCTGATCTCCACCGCTCTCAAGAGGGATTTACAATGGTGGAGGGATCCCTTGAGCCTGACTCAAGGCCTTCCATTTCAGGCCCGACTCCCCTTAGTACACTAACCACAGATGCTTCCATTCTGGGGTGGGGAGCCCATGTGGGGGACCACCAAGCTCAGGGACTTTGGTCACATTTGGAGATGTCCCTGCACATCAATATTCTGGAGATGAGGGCAGTCTTGTACGCCTTTCAGGCCTTTCAGTCTGTTCTTCCCGGGGGTTACTGCTAGTCCAGACAGACAGTATGTCAGTCGTCTGGTACATCAGCAAGCAGGGAGGCACTTGATTGGACCCTCCTTTGCAGGGAGGCGATGAGAGTATGGAACTGGGCAGTCCAGCATGATCTGTCACTCACAGCTGTGCACATTCCAGGAGTGCAGAACGTCCTGGCAGACAGCCTCAGCAGAACTTACACCCTCACTTATGAACGGGAACTAAATTAGGAAGTGGCAGATTCTCTGTTTCAGAGATGGGGGCGACTGGAACTTGATCTTTTCACCTCTCCATCCAACGCAAAACTTCACAGTTTTTGCTCGCTTGTTCCAAGGTGTGGTGCATTCTGGCACAACACGTTGTTGCTCTCTTGGACAGGGAAATTTTTATATGCTTTCAAACAATATGAAGTCTTGCTGTATTCTGACATTATGCAGTTAGCCCCAGCACTTGAACTGCTCCGGAGAGGAAAGAGTTAACTCTATGCCAGAGCATAGAACGTTGAGCTCGAGCTTGGTTCAGACCTTTGTCTGCTGCATTTTCAAGTGTAACCGTCTGATTCTTTACTCCACCTAACTGAACAGTCCCTCTGGAGAAATCTCTTTCGCTTGTCAGTTCAGTCTCAGTAAAATGTCAGTTTTAAACCGCAAATTTTATTGTTTTTTCGGTTCAGATCCCTGTCTGCTGTATAGTAAGTGTTGTAGGTAGTGGATATTAGTTTTATTTTCTGTGTGTGGAAATTGTAAAAACCTTTTAATCGGTCCGGCTGGAACCGATTGTTTTTTCTTTCTTTAGTCTTTGGTTTATTTGTATTAGTGTGAGGTACCGGTCCTTATCGGTTTCCAAAACACGTATTTTTTTTTTTACCTTTTTTTCCACAACCCGTAACACGGTTGGTAACCGATAAGGAGGTCTTGCCTGGCTTTAAAGCTGCTAATGGGTAAGTGGATAGGATGGCTACATCTGAGAAACCCAGAAGAAAAACCGAGCCCACTGGGTTTCAGCACTATAGTGAGTGTGGGGATGCCTTTGCTAAGGCAGACCCTCACCCCACCTGTGTGTATTGTCTGGGGTTTGACTACCTCGATTCAGACTGCCAAATATGCAAGAATTTCCCTAAGGCCACCCTGGAGAAGAGATTGGGTAGGCTTAGGGAAAAGGAGGCCAGGAAGTCCGCTGATCCGGATGGCCAGCCCAGTTCCGTTCTGACCGAACCTGAGGGAGTGCCCACTGACCTGAGCGATGCTTCTTCGGGCAAAAGGAGAGCAGATCTTGAGGGGTTGGCTCAGTCTGAAAAAAAAAAAAAAAATTGTCCTGTTTGGATCCATGACCGTCACGTCCAACCACCGAAGAAATTGCCAGGGCAATTAGCATAGTAGAATCGCTCCGTTCGGTTGTGGCCGATCCGGCGCCTCCGGGTAGGCGCTCGGTTCGGTCAGTTTCTCTGGTTCTGGAAAATTTTCCGGATGATTACTGTGAACCAGATTTGGAGGGGGAAGAAGGGTTAGACGATGACGATGATGGTGTGGAAGGCCTGGATGAGCCCATTGAACCGGACATCTCCCCAGACAGGCCTTCCAGTGTTTCCCGTCCCAGGCTTTCTGAGTCCCCTTCCCACTATTTATTTTACAAAAAAGTGGCAGAGACCCTCCAGCTCCCTCTGGTCGAAGCTGCTGAGGAACAAGAAGAGCCTGACTATGTAGAGATGATGGACATCCCAGAGTCCAAAAGGCTTTCTATTCTCCATAAATCTTTTGGGAAATAGACACAAAAAAATCCTTCAGACACCAAATTAATTACCTTCTGTGGACAAGAGAATGGACAAGAGGTATATGCTGTCAGGCTCAGGTACAGAGTACTTGTTCCAACAATGCAGCCATGTTGGGGTCATGCAGGCCGCAGCCTATGACAAGGCTAATATACCTTTGGCTTCACACCCTCCAGATAAAGACTCTAGGAAGGTGGATGCGATGGCCAAGAAACAGTACTTGGTATCCTCCTTGGGACTCAGGCAAGCAAACTATATGGCCTACACAGCTAGATACCAGAAGTCTAGGCGGGATACTGTTTCGGAGCTAGCTAAACAGGCTTCTCCCCAGCTAACCAAAGAGCTGGAGGAGCTGGCTGCTAATGGGACTGAGGCATCCAAAGTCCAATTTCATGCTGCTGTGGACTCAATGATGTTTCATCACAAGTCATGGCTACATCTGTGTGTCTTAGGAGATTTGTTTGGCTCAGATGTCCTAGCCTCTCACAGGACACCCAGGCTATGGCCATGGATTTCCCTGTGGTGGGTAATTCTTTGGGGAGCAGATGGAGAATTACATGAAAAAGATGGACAAGTATAGGACCACCTACAGGAGTGCACAGGCCAAGGAAAGGCCGGCAACTCCTCAGAAGCAGCAATCTAGGGGCAGGGGCAGGCCTTTTCACAGGCCGTTCTGCCAGGCACATGCCTCCTTTCCTTTTCCTCAGAGGGGGTTCTTCAGCGGGAGAGGCAGGAGGGGGATGAGCAGGGCTGCATCCTCCTCTCAGTCCAAGGCTCCTGCCAAGCAGACACCCTGATATGTCAGCCCGGGTCGACTCCCCATTTCCAGTAAGAGGCAGGCTGGCTTACTACTTCCAGGCCTGGAAGTCTGTGACCTCAGACAAGTGGGTCCTGGAAGTATTAAGCCAGGGACTGCGCCCTTTACTCAAAAATTTCCAAAAGAAGGGCCAAGTCTTTTCCACCTGCATCAGTCTCAGAAACCCTTGCCCTAGAGGCAGAGGTTTCCTCTCTTCTAGCTCTCAGAGCTATAGAGAAGGTTCCTACTCAGCACAAGGGGAAAGGATTGTATTCCAGGTACTTCCTTACCCCAAAGAAAACGGGAGTGGTGACCCACCCTAGATCTAAGGTATTTGAACAAATGCATTTCAAAGCCCAAATTTACAATGGTAACTCTGGGAATAATCCTTCTCTCTCTAAGGCCAGGGGATTGGCTAGCATCTCTGGACCTCAAGGATGCCTACTTCCATATTCCTATCGGGTGCTCCCACAGAAAATACCTCAGGTTCAAGTTGCCTTCAGGCCATTACCAATTCAGAGCCATGCCAATCGGTCTAACATCAGCTCCAAGGGTGTTCACAAAGTGCCTTGCAGTAGTGGTGGCTTACCTCAGAAGACAGGATATCACCATCTTTCCGTATCTGGACGACTGGCTGTTAGTGGGTCAGTCTCATTTACAGGTCAAGTCATCTCTTCAAACTACCCAGGACCTACTCAGTTCCTTGGGTTTTCTTCTCAATCTTTCAAAGTCTGTACTCGAACCAGTTCAACTTCTCACCTTTATAGGGATAGAGCTGGACACTGTACAAGCAAAAGCCTTCCTTCCCCTGGCAAGGGTAACGGCTCTAGTGGATCTCGCTTCCTCCTTTTGACCTCAGGCCTACCGCCCAGCAAGACAGTTCCTCCAGCTCCTGGGCCACATGGCAGCTTCCACAGCAGTGGTGCAGGGAGCAAGGGTCCAGATGAGGGGCATTCAGTTTCATCTGAGGTCTTTTTGGTCTCAAAAGAAAGATTCACTTACCAAACTGATTCCAGTGACTCAGACTCTGGTCCAAGCTCTCCAGTGGTGGCTGGACCAGGACAACCTCTAGGACAAAACAAATAAAAGTTTATTATAGCTGGCTATGTAGATGGTGTCTTACAAACAATATCACATGTATACATACTTGGGAGACATTTTATTACTTCATAAAGATAACATTGATATAGTAGCTATTACTGAAACATGGTGGGGAGACCAAACTAGTTGGAATTTAAATATATCTGGTTACAGTACAATATATAAAAATAGATTAATAAAAAAAGGTGGAGAAATAGCCCTCCTTGTTAAAAATAATATAGAATACAGATCTATAAATATCAATGAAAGTGAATTATCCAGTGAAACCTTGTGGATTGAAATAATAAGAGATACTCAAGTTAAACTCACAGTGGGATTATGTTATAGCCCGCCTAATATTGACTTATCTGAACATTATGCATGCTTAAACAATCTAGAGTTAAGAATGAATAGATCTGACATAATTCTATTGGGTGACTTTAATTACCCGGGAATTGATTGGGTAAATTACCAAACAAACAATAAAATGGAAAAACATTTTTTGGATTTTTGTGAATCACATGATTTAGTCCAACTTGTTCATATTCCAACAAGGAAAAATAATATTTTAGATTTGATATTAACAGATATATCTCAACAAATTCAGAATATTGGAGTTTGTGAACCACTTCAAAACAGTGATCATTGTATAATTACTTTCGAAACAAAAATAAATTTGGATAGAAATTTTGGTAAAACAATCTTTAAAAACTATGGTAAGGCTGACTTTAGTCTCATTAATAAAGAACTAACAGTATGGAAATGGGATATTGATACTATGTCTCCTGATGAACTTTGGCAATCGTTGACTAAAAAAATGTTAACTCTAGAACAAAAATATGTCCCAGATAAAATTGGATATAATAATAGAGGTAAACTACCACTATGGGTTACCCCTAGTATTTTACAACTAATTAAAAAAAAAAGAAGAGCCTATAGAGCAGCATCCAGATGCAATAATGAATATAACAAAAAAAAAATAGGGCAATATTAATGAAATGCAAACTAGAAATTAAAAATGAAAAGAAAAAACTGGAATTTAAGTTAGCACATTTAAATGATGGTGGTAAAGGTTTCTACTCTTATATAAATAATAAAAAACAATCTACTATAACTGTTGGTCCACTACTTATAAATGATGATATAATCCAGACCTCATTAGGAATGGCACAGGAATTTAATAAATACTTTTGTCAGTTTTTAATTATTCCCATAAAGCCAAAACAATTGTGGATATTACAAAAAATACTCTTGATTATACCATACCAGAAATAACTAAACAAGAAATAAAAAATAAATTGGACACAATTGAAACAAATCCCCAGGCCCTGATAATCTCCACCCACGAATGATAAAAGGTATCGCACAATGGTTAATTGATCCATTATATAAGTTGTTTAATATGTCATTAAAAACTGGACTAGTACCTTGTGTCTGGAAGACAGCACTAGTAACACCGATTCATAAAATGGGAGACAAAAGTAAAATACCAAACTATAGGCCGATTAGCCTGACTAGCATACTGGGTAAAATATTTGCAAGTATTCTAAAAACTCAATCAGTCAATCAATCAAGTCTTTATTTAACCAGGCGTTCATCGTTGAGCAGAAGCTCATTTGCAAGATGGACCTGGGTAGAGCATGAACAATTGTATATACAGGTCAACACAGGTATTTACAAGGCAATACAGATAATACTCTTTACAGAGAGGAAGAAAAAGAAGTTCATATGTACATAGAATTATACAGATATTGTACAGATTAACGGTATTTACATACATAGAAGTGTCTATAGGAAGATAAAGCGGGTTATCTAAGGTTGCAGGAGGAAGTAGCGGAAGAAAAAAATAAAAATATACACCAGGTAGAGGTGAAGGGGGGGAAGGAGGGAGGGAAGTAGGGGGAGAAAGGCTAGGAGGGCACGGAGCACAGAAAGGAGTTGGTGAAGCTGGATGTAGAGAAGGTGGATGGAGAAAAGGAGTATGTGTGAGCCCCGGGATTGAATGCTATAAAGTACGGGGCATGGTAGGATGTCACAACCCAGGGTAGTGAGCTCCTATCCGAGGTTGGGAAAAGGAAGAATAAGGGGATGGATGGGCCTAGTGTTGATAAGACAGGGGGATAAGAGAGAACAATTAGGCTGGTGAGGAGCAAGCTGGGGGTCAGTACTTAAAATTGGGTCTAAGTGGCTATATACCAGTGCAGACACGGTACTGGGTCTGAGTGGGTGAAGCAGTTACATACTTCTCTGATTGTCGGAAATAAAGCATCTTGAAAGCATTTATACGATTAGAGTGCTTAATTTGAGGGTTTTGTAGATCGTTCCATAAGGTAGGTAGCACTGAAGCTTATGGCTGCCCTGCTGAGCGGGATTTTGCTTTGGGTACTTTAAGTGTAATAGCTGAGTAACCTTACGCGTATTTCCCAATTATACTCGGGGAAGACAGGAGATATAGTAAGGCAGCTTATTAGAGATGGCCCTATAGGTCCAGAAAGCGGCGTTTCTGTGGCGCCTGAACTTTAGTGATGTCCATCCTTGCCGCATATAGGGTGCAGTGATGTGTGTTGAAGGGAGTCCGTTATAAACCTCAGTGCTTCGATGGTAGAGTGTGTCCAGTTTAGCCATGTAAGAGTTGGGGCATTGGCTGTAGAGGAAGTCAGCGTAATCAACCAGTGATAGGAAATGGATTGGACCAGTTGTTTCTTGGCATCTCTGGTGAGAAGTGGCTGATTCTAAAAACAGTCCAAGCCTTTGCCAAGTCGTTTAGCAAGTCCTTGATATGTTCAATGAAGGAGAGTCTTTGGTCTATCAAACTCCCAGATACTTGAATTGTAACAAATTCTAGTTTTTCACCTAGAACTGTGGTAATTTGGGGAACTGTCCCACTGGACACAGGGTTAGCTGTACGGATAAAAGGAGAGAGGACCATCGCTTTAGTTTTTGGCATTAAGGGTAGCTTTTTGGAGGAGTTGGCTTTGCAAAGGTTGAATTCTGACTGTAGGTCATTGCAGGCAGCTTCAGGTGTTGGGCGACTCCGTAGAGAACTGTATCATCTGCAAACAGATGGATGTTGGCTTCTTTTATACAGTAGTCGATGTTATTAATGTAGATTGCAAAAAGTAAGGGCCCTAATATAGAACCTTGAGGTACCCCTCTTTGCAGAGTTTTTAAGGGGGACAGGCCTCCTTCGGCTTTAACTTGTTGAAGGCGCCCTGTAAGATAGTCAGTGAACCAACGCAGAGAGGAGGGGTCCGCACCTATGGTTTGAAGGGCGGAGAGGAGCAGACTATAGTCGATGGTGTCAAAAGCCTTGCTTAGATCAAGGAAAACAGCACAAATAAAGTTTTTGCTCTCAAGATCACGCTGCCAGTCGTTAGTAACTTTGGCAGGGCTGAGATAGTGCTATGTTTAGCTCTGAATCCGGACTGCATAGGATTTAGCAGTTCCCTAGACTCAAGGTGAGTCCTCAGCTGTGCATTTACAATTTTCTCTAGGAGCTTGGACAGGACCAGAAGGAGGGAAATTGGCCTGTAGTTATTGAGATCGCCACGGTCACCTGATTTGAACAGTGGTATGACATATGCTATCTTCCATATAGGTGGTAGGTGCCCTGAGACAGGGATAAGTTAAAAGGTGGGTGACGGGTATTGCTAATGCGTGGTAGGCAATTTTTAGGAAGTAAGGGTCAAGGAGTCAGCCCCAGCACTTTTTCTAGTATCCAACTGAAGCAAGAGGTCCTCTACCTCTTTCAGTGTGGCAGGTTGAAGTGAGAAAGGCGGAAGCTATCGGAGTTTCAGGCAGTTGGCTGGCAGTCTGGGAGGCGAAGTATGTTTGCAGGAGTTATCAAATGCCATGCCTGCAGTAGCAAAGTGGTTATTGAATCGTCAAGTATATCCATCTTTTCGGTTATAGTCAAGTTGCCAGAGGTAATCTTGGTCGGGAGTGAATTTCCTGGGAGTGGCCTAGCAGATCACTGATTGTGTTCCAGAGCTTGATTGGGCTCTTTGTGGCAGAGTCGAGTTCGGATTTGAAGAAGGTGGCCTTCGATTCTCTGATTGTTTTGGTACATAAATTTCGTAGTCTCCTGAACTGGTTCCAGAATTGGAATCCCGTCAGGCCCTATCGCTTTGTCCACTTTCAGTTTTAGGAGATCTTACTTCGAGAGGGCTTTTGCAGTAGGTAATTACATATAGGACTGACGCCGGCAGGCAGCAGGACCCCACGGAAAAACTTCTAGCTAGCAGTCCCTGGCGAGGGACCGCCCCCACATCAGGTGACCGATGTCAGGAGACGTCAGTATAAAGGGGCGGTCCCTGATGCCCGTCTTCCAGTTCTTTCCCGCCGTTAGCTCGTGCAGCGCCTCGCAGGAAAGTTCTTTGCTCGTCAGACTCCCTTCGTCGGTGTTTTACCAAGTATTTTTTACTTTTTCTTGATAAATCGTCAGTCATCCGTTGGTGTATGTTGTCCCCTACACCCTCCGAGCACAAAAACAAGTGCGACTCGTGCGGCGCCAAACTCCCGCACAAGGACGGCCATTCCCTGTGCTTTTTTTGTCTAGGCCCCGATCATCCAGTAGAGAAGTGCCAGCACTGCCTCAGTTTTAACGTGGCCACCCGGAAAAGGCGGCAGCAGTCCCTGGAAGCCCACATTCTGAAGAAAAAGATGAGCTCCATGGAGAAGGAACTCAGAAAACTGCGGCAGGCGTCCATTTCCCCCGAAGGCCATTGGAAGAAAAAAGACAAAGAGAAGCACTGGGACAAGGCTCTTCCACGCGACTCCCTCGGGAGTCGCCATGTTATTAGCACGTCCTCTGGGGACTGCTCCTCGACGGCCGCCTCAAGAGCTTCTGGGCGGCGATCATTTCCTATCTGGCTTGCACTCGGACGCTTTCGGGCACCTCCGGGCTAGTGGAGGCCTCCGCTCCCGGTCTGGCTGTAGCTCCGCGGCCTACTGGCACAGGCAGCTCCGTTAAGCTGGAAGTCGGCCCCTCCGACGCCCACACGGAGAAGGCTGGTAAGTCGCACGACTGTTCGGGGCAGCGCATGGCCCCCTTTCTGTCGGACCAGGCCGCTCCTCCATCGCGGTCCACCTCCGGCGATGGGTCCCGTAAGTCGGACGCCAGCTCCTCCGGCGCCCGCCCTGATCCCGCTGATAAACCGCATGTCGGTTCGCCCGATGTCCGTACAGCGGAAGAGCCGACGCCGGCCCCTCCCACGTCCGTCGTCCCCGGCTCCCCGCAGCCTTCGCTGCCCTCCGGGGACCCTGAGTCTCCTCAGCCTCGACCCTGGGAATTTCTTCCCCCCCATCCCCGGGTGACGCTGGGGTTCCGCCTCCGTCAGACCGCCCACCTGCGGGTCCACCAGATCTGACGTCGGTTCCGCAGACGCCGGCTCCAACACCCGGTACCTCGACGGCTCCGGCGCCTGCTTTACTGACTCAGCCAACATCCCTCTCCGGATGTCGCCCCGGCAGCCGCCCGCCCTCCGGGCCTGCAACCCAGACCCGCCCGTAGGCCTCCGGCTGGGCCATCTGCTCGGCAGCTCCTCCGGCTCCTGGGTACCCTCCGCCATTATCCGACATCGTCATACTCGTGACCACAGTATCCGGCGCCACAGTACCCAATGCCGCAGTACCCGGCACCACAATACCCAATGCCTGGTTTTCCGCCGCTGGGTTTTGGATACTCTCCTTATGGATATAGTCCAAACCCATATCCCCCTCCTCCTCCTCCTCTGCCCCCTCAGCCGCCGGTGGATTTGCAGGAGACTCTGGCCTCCTGGTGGGCCGAGGCCAAGGCTCAGCTCACCAGAGAGGTGGAGAGTCATCTACCAGCGACGGTGCTGGTCCCGGTTCCCGTACATCCACAACGACACACTCCCTCACCACCTCCGGACACCAGAGCTATTCCCTCTGGGTCCAGAGAGGGGCAGGACACGCTTCCCCGAGGGCTTCCCAAGTGGTCCGTTCCTCCCCCTGGACAGGAAAGGGAGTCTTTTTCTTCTTCTTCCTTCTCTTCCCCCTCGGACTCTTCCGACGGCTGCTCCAAAAGGGACGATGAGCCACGCTCTCCGTCAAAGCCCAGGCCAAGGACTCCTCTGAAGTCGCCTCCGGAAGATCCTTCCTTTACGGAGCTGCTACGCAAAATCCAGGACGTACGTAAGTGGCAATCTTTGGAACCAGACCCACAGTGGATGAAAGTTGCTGAGCATCTGGATCTGCCTGTGACAGCTCCTATCTTGGTGCCACCCTGGATCGAGCCTCATGCCGACCTTGTTACCACCATTTGGAAGCAGCTGTCGGCTCTAGCCCCACTTTCTCGGAAGACGAACAGGCTATACCAGGCTCCTGAGGGTGCTGACTTTTTAGATTCTCACCCTCGTGCTGACTCAGTAGTGATTAGTGTTGCTCACGGCAGGTTGGCTAACCCAAAACACCTTAGCTCGTCACCACCTGATAAAGAATCCCGCCTACTGGACCAGTATGGTAAGAAGATTTTTGCTTCTTCCACGCTGGGGATCAGGGCCCTGAATTATGTCGGTCATATGGGGGATTACCAGAGGGCAATTCTTACTCAGGTGGAAGCCAAATTGGACTCCCTGCCAGACTCTCAGGTCAAGCAGGAGTTGGCTGACCTTGTCCGCTCTGCATGTTCGGCCAGTCGACACATGCTTCGTGCGACCTACGATGCAGTGGACACTGCTGGACGGAGCTCAGCTTTCGCTGTAGGCATACGTCGTCACGCTTGGCTCCGTGTGTCAGGGTTGGTCCTGGAAGTGCAGTCCGCTATTCAGGAAGCGCCCTTCCGGGGGTCGGTGCTTTTCAGTGGCGATGTCAAGGACATCATCACCGATTTGCAGGAGACCGGGATGGCACTAAAGTCCGTCGACTCTAAGTACCATCCCCACCAGCCGCAGCACCGTCCCTTTCGCAGATGGAATCGGCCTAAGGCGAAACCTCAGGGAAAGTGGCCCACTAAATGCCGGGCCCCCACAGCTGCTAAGCCCCCCCACCCAAAAAAGCAGCGGGTGCTTCAGCTGTGGCGCTGCCCCACACCACCTGACTCCTTTCCTCTCCCACAGCCTCTGGACTCCCTGGAGGAACCGGTAGGAGGGAGGTTTTCCCTCCACCTTCTGGGCTGGGAGAGGATAACATCAGATTCTTGGGTGCTCCAGCTGATCGTGGAAGGACACACAATAGAGTTTCTACAGAAACCACCTCGCCACCCCCAACCCCCAAAGGTCCTCGTATTCTCGGGAACATCTTCTCTTGGTCCAGGAAGAAATATCAGCTCTGTTGCTGAAAGAAGCGATAGAACCCGTCCCTCTTCATCAGGGAACAGGTTACTATTCCCACTTCTTCCTGGTCCCGAAGAAGACAGGAGATCTAAGACCCATTCTATATCTCAGTTCCCTGAATCTTTTTGTGGAGTACAAAAGGTTCAGAATGCTCTCCTTGCAGAGCCTTCTGCCCCTCCTCCGTTCGGGCCAATGGCAATGTGCTCCGGATATGCAGGATGCTTATCTGCACATTTCCATTCGCCCGTCTCACCGCAAATATCTCTGTTTTGCGTTCCAGGGGAACCACTACCAGTTCAAAGCACTTCCTTTTGACCTGTCCTCGGCTGCCCGAGTATTTACCAAATGTCTTGCGGTGGTGGCGGCCTAACCTGCGTACTTCGGGGGGGGTGCAAGTTTTCCTGTGCCTGGACAATTGGCTCCTGGCTGCCTCATCCAGGGAAGAACTCCTGCACTGCCTCGCCCTTACCCAGCAGGTTTTTGCCTGCCTGGGTATTACCATCAACCATTCCAAGTCTCACTTGATCCCTTCTCAGAGACTACAGTTTATGGGGGCGATTTTAGACATGACCATGGGCAGGGCCTTCCTGCCACCGGACAGGGCGTCCACTCTCCAGACTCAAGTAAGTCTGTTGTCCGGCCGCAGGCGGGTCAGTGCAAGATCGGTCCTTCACCTCCTCAGGCTCATGGCGGCTGCTATCCTGACAGTCCCTCACGCTCCGCTCCACATGAGGGTTTCTCAGTGGACGCTCCGCTCCCAATGGGATCAGTTGGTGGATGACTTGGATCACTTGGTTTTAGTCTCCTCACCGATGCTTCAAGACTTGCAATGGTGGATGGTTCAAGAGAACCTGCTTCGGGGAGTTCCTTTCTTCCTTCCTTCCTCCCCCCTCCCAGACTCTAACCACAGACGCCTCGGGCAAAGGTTGGGGAGCCCATCTCGGTCCCCATCGGACCCAGGGCTCTTGGTCCAAGCTCGAACAGACACTCCACATCAATGTGTTCAAGCTTCAGGCAGTTCTGTACGCTCTCCAAGCCCTTCACCTGTACATTCTTCCCAGCCACCTAGCCGTCCAGACGGACAATATGTGCGTGGTTTGGTACATAAACAAACGAGGGGGACTCGGTCCTACCCTCTTTGCAGGGAAGCAGTGAGGGTTTGGGATTGGGCAGCACAACACAACCTTCACCTTATGGCAGTTCATGTTCGGGGAATCGACAACACCTTGGCAGACAAGCTAAGTCGCTCGTCTGCTCTCACTCACGAGTGGGAACTGGACCAAGGGGTTCTAGACGGTATCTTCTGACACTGGGGAACACCACAGGTCGACCTGTTCGCTTCCCCTCTAAATGCAAAGCTTCCCGACTTCTGCTCGCTCGTTCAAGAGTGAGGCGTTTTCTGGAGAGACACTCTGTCTCTAGACTGGAAGAACAGATTCGTCTATGCCTTTCCCCCAATTCCTCTCATCCCACGAGTCTTGCAGAAACTAGGTTCAGAAGGAGCACAAATGATTCTGATCGCTCCTTTCTGGCCCAGGCAAGTTTGGTTCTCTCTTCTACAACAATACGCAGAGGATCATCCTCTTCCTCTGTCATGAGGTTTCCTGACTCAGGATCAGGGGACTCTGGTCCATCCAGGTCTCAAGTCACTCCAGCTTCATGCATGGCTCCTGCAGACATAGCTCAAAGTCGCTTTGGGGTTTCTCCCCAAGTGGCGGAGATTTTGGTGGAGGCTAGAAAACCCTCCACTAGATCTGCCGCCATGTGAAGTGGAAAGGTTCACTATCTGGGCTGCTTGAAAGATGTGGAACCCTTTTCCTGTTCGGCTGGACTACTGCTGGAGTACCTACGCCATCTTTTTGACCTGGGTCTTAGTCACTCTTCTCTAAAAGTTCACATGGCGGCCATCTCGGCTTATCATGTTCCCTTTGCAGACAGGACATTTGCTCAGCTGGAGGTCTCTAAGACTTTCCTCAGAGGGGTTCTCCATCTGAGACCTCCTATACGTATTCCCGGCCCTCCTTGGGATTTGAACTTTGTTCTTGAGAAACTTACTCTGCCTCCTTTTGAACCGGCAGCTTCCGCAGACTTGAAGTTCCTTTCATGGAAGACTCTCTTCCTTGTGGCCATTACGTCCGCTCTGAGAATTTCCGAGCTCCAGGCCCTGATGTGTAAAATTCCATACTTGATTTTTCACAAGGAACGTGTGGCACTAACCCTAAGTTTCTTCCTACGGTGGTAGCGGAGTCTACTCTGGACCAGTCCAAAGAGTTACCCACCTTTTTTACACAGTACTCCAATCAAGGGGAGTATTTACTACACACTATGGACGTTCACCGGATTCTGAGATACTACACTAACAGGACAAAGGATCTCAGGAAGACTGATCAACAGTTTGTCTCTTTTGCACCCAAAAGGGAAGGCAGTGCTGATTCTAAGCAATGCCTATCTAAATGGTTGGCTCATTGCATCACTTTCTGTTATGACAAGTACAACAAGACCCTTCTCGGTCAAGTAAGAGGCCACTCCACCAGGGGAGTCGCTGCCTCAGAGGCTTGTTTCAAGAATGTGTCAGCGGCGGACATCTGTGCTACTGCCACTTGGACCTCCGTCCATACCTTTACAAAACATTACAGTTTGGATATTGCCTCTCGCCGTAGAGCAGGCTTCGGGCTTGCTGTTCTGCAAGGCCTCCTCTCTTAAGGCTTGCACAGCTAGAGGTTCTACTTGGAGTAGATTTCCTCCTCCCGTGTGCTTCTTCTTGTTCCAGACTGCTTGGGACTCAGTCCTGTATGTAATTACCACTGCAAGAGCCCTCTCGAAGTAAAATAGTACAGTTACGTAAGAACTTACCGTAACAGTAGATCTTCGAGAGAGGCTCTTCAGTAGGTAATACCTTCCCACCCTCCATCCCCCTAAGCTTTTTCAGCTCCTTTTCCATTGAGGGAAATATCCGCTCCTCTCTTGTCCGGCCTCCTTTGGCCTGTGGCGGGAAAGAACTGGAAGGCGGGCGTCAGGGACCGCCCCTTTATACCGACGTCTCCTGACGTGGGGGCGGTCCCTCGCCAGGGACTGCTAGCTAGAAGTTTTTCCGTGGGGTCCTGCTGCCTGCCGGCGTCAGTCCTATATGTAATTTCATTTATTTATTTCCTACCTACTGCAAGAGCCTCTCTCGAAGATCTACTGTTACGGTAAGTTCTTACGTAACTGTACTTTATTTCAGGACCCTTTCTTCTGTGAATGGACTGGTATTGACCCCCCATCCAGTGTGCTTCTATTATTTGGTTTAAGTACCTCCCCTCCTCTTCTTTTGTGAATACTGAGCAGAAGTATTCGTTCAGTATCGCTGCTTTGTCACTGTCACCCTCTGCCCCCCTTATTAAGCCTCACTATCTCTCCCTGGTCTTTCTTCGCTCCCTAATGTACCTATAAAAGGTTTTATCCCCCTTCTTAACTTAGTTGGCTATCTTTTCCTCGGTTTGGGCCTTTGGTATTCTGACTGCCTTCCCCACTTCCTTCTGCTTTAACTGGTACAGTTCTCTGTCCTGCACCTTCTGATTCCTTACACTTCATGAATGCTATCTTTCAAACAACATGAAGTCTTGCTATATTATGACATATGCAGTGAGTCCCAACCTTTGAACTGCTCCGGAGGTGAAAGAGTTAACTTTCCATGCCAGGCATGGAACCTTGAGCGAGAGCTCGGTTGAAAACTCTGTCTGTTGTTGCTCAAACTCAAACTGTCAGATTCTTTACTCCGCCTCACTGAACAGTCGCTCGGAGATTTCTCCTAGGTTCGTTAGTCAGTTAAAAGTCTTATTTTTTGGTTTCTTGAAAATTAAAACATAATCAGGTCGGTTCAAGCTCTGTCTGTAGTACTGTAAGTAATAGATAGGCTTACATTTATTTTTCTTCTGTGTGGAACTTGTAAGCGTCTTTTCGGTTTGGTTTGAACTGATCAGGTTGTTTTAAAAATGTTCTAGTCCTTTAAGTCGCGGTTCCGGTTCTTATCGGTTCTAAAAAGCAGTTTCATTACGGTTTTCCCGACCCCTATGACGGTTGGGAACCGATGAAGAGTCTTGCTTGGCGGATTGCCACTAACGGGCAAGTTTGGTTAGGCTGGCACTATGTCTGAGAAACCCAAAAGGAAAACCGGGCCCACTGGGTTTCAGCACTGTGGTCTCTGTGGGGAAGCCTTTGCTAAGGCTGACCCACACACCACCTGTGTATATTGTCTGAGGTTTGACCACCTCAATGCAGACTGCCAGATTTGTAAGAATTTTCCTGATGCCACTGTGGAAAAGAGAGTTGGTAGGCTCAGGGAAAGGGAGGCCAAAAAGTCCGCTGACCCGGATGGCCAGCCCAGTTCAGTTCCAACCGAACCGGAGGGAGTGCCCTCTGACCAGGGCGATACTTCCTCGGGCAAATGAAGAGCCAGCTCTGAGGAGCCGGTTCCAACTAAAAGGACTAGGAAGTCAGCTAGTGTGGAGCCAAAAGTTCTTTCTCCAACCGCTGAGGAAATAAAGCAATTCAAATTGTCCAGTCTCTTTCCCTGGTTCTGTCCGAACCACACCATCAGGGAAGCGCTCGGTTCGGCCGGTTCCACCGGTTCAAGATTATGATTTTGAGGATTTTTATGAACCGGAGGAAGGGGAGGAGGAGTATGAGGAGAGTGAATGTGATTTTTGAAGGTCTGGATGTGTCCATTGAACCGGACATCTCTCCAGACAGACCGTCAGGGGTCCCCCCCCCAGGCTATCTGAGTCCCCTCTCACTTTATGTTCTATAAGAAAGTTGCTGAAACTCTACAACTCCCTGTTGAGGAAGCTGTTGATGACCAAGAGGAGCCTGATTATGTAGAAATGATGGATATTCCAGAGTCTAGGAGACTGTCTATTCCCGTGCACAAATCCTTTAGGAAACAGACCGTAAAAATTTCTAAAAACTCCTCACTCTATTCTTCCTGTTGATAAAAGGATGGACAAGAGGTATACATTATCAGGCTCTGATACGGAGTTCCTCTTTCAGCAATGCAGCCATGTGGGGGTAGTGCAGGCTGCAGCCTGTGACAAGGCAAATATTCATCTAGCCTTTCACCCTCCTGAAAAGGATTCCAGGAGGATGGATGCCATGGCAAAGAAACAGTACATGGCAGCATCTTTAGGACTCAGACAGGCAAATTATGAGCTTATGTTGCTAGGTACCAGAAATCAGATGGGATACTGTGCTGGCCCTAGCAAAACAGGCCGCTGACCAGCTTGCCAGGGAGCTGGAGCAGGTGGCTGCGGATGGTACTGAGGCATCCAAGATGCAATTTCATACTGCAGTAGACTCTATTGATGTATCATCAAGAGTCATGGCTACATCTGTGTCTCTTCGCAGAATGGCCTGGCTCAGATGTACTGCCCTGTCACAGGATACCCAGACTAAGGCCATGGATTTTCCTGTTGTGGGTAATTCTCTGTTTGGGGAGCAGACAGAGAATTATATGAAGAAAATGGATGATTATAGGACCACCTATAGGAGTGCACAGGCCAAAGAAAGGCAAGCCACTCCTCAAAGGCAGCATGTCAGGGGCAGGGGCAGGCCTTTTCATAGGCCTTTTTACCAAGCCCAGGCCTCCTCTTCTGTTTATGCCCAGAGGGGTTCTTTAGAGAGAGAGCAGATGGGGTTCAAGTAAGCCTGCTTGACCCCTCAGCTCAAAGCCCCTGCCAAGCAGGCTCCCTGATGGGGTGGCCAGGGCTGATTCTCCACTACCAGTAGGGGGCAGGCTGGCTTACTTTGTCCAGGACTGGAAGTCTTTAACATCAGACAAGTGGGTCCTGGAAGTAGTAAGCCAGGGACTGGTTCTCAGCTTCAAAAATTTCAGAAGATGAGCAGCAGGTCCTTTCCATCTCCAAATCCATCAGAGGCACTTGCCCTAGAAACAGAAGTTTCTACCCTCCTGGCTCTCAGAGCTGTGGAAGGGTTCCACCCCTACACCAGGGCAAAGGGTTGTACTCCAGGTACTTCCTTACCCCAAAAAAGACAGGAGAATGGCGGCCCATCCTGGATCTCAGATATCTAAACAAGCACCTTTTAAAACCAAAATTCAAAATGGTGACTTTGGAATTATTTTACCCTCTCTAAGGCCAGGGGACTGGCTAGCCTCCCTGGACCTCAAGGATGTCTACTTCCATGTTCTTATCAGAAGCTCCCATCGAAAGTACCTCAGATTCAAACTGCCCTCAGGCCATTACCAGTTCAGAGCAATGCCCTTGGCCTCACCTCGGCCCGAGTATTCACAAAATGCCTGGCAGTAGCAGTTGCCCATTTAAGAAGGCAAAGATTACCATCTTTCCTTATCTGGACGACGGCTCATAGTAGGCCAGTCTCCAGACCAGGTCAAACTACACCTTCAGGTAACTCAGCAACTGCTCCATCCCTAGGTTTCCTTCTCAGTCTTCCAAAGTCAGTTCTAGAGCCTGTCCAGCTTCTTACCTTCATGAAACAGAACTGAACACAAAGAGACCAGAGCCTTCCTTCCTCTGGAAAGAGCAAGGACCCTGGTCTCTCTGGCCTCCTCTTTCACCCTGCAGGTCTCTGCCTGCAAGGCATTCTACAGCTCCTGGGGCACATGGCTGCTTCTACAGCAGTAGTGTGAGAGCAAGATTTCAGATGAGGGATGTCCAGTTCCATTTGAGAGCCTTTTGGTCTCAAAGGAGAGACCCTCTAACCAAATTGATCCCAGTGACTCGAACCTTGATCCAGGCCCTTCAGTGGTGGCAGGACCAGAGCAATCTGAGACAGGGGTCCCTTCACCCCACTCCTTAACCCTTACTACAGATGCATCCCTCTTGGGGTGGGGGAGCTCACATGGGCGACCTCACTACCCAAGGGATTGTGGTCCCCACGGAATCTCTGCTCCCAATCAATCTGTTGGAACTCAGAGCTGTTTTTCTAGCACTTCAAGTTTTTCCACATCTGTTCAGAACAAGGTTGTACAGGTCAGAACAGACAACACCACTACAATGTGGTACATCAACAAACAAGGAGGCACTCGGTCTATGGCCTTGTGCACGAAGCAATGAAGTTGTAGTCTCTGGCTTATTCCTAGGCAGCCTCCCCTTACGGCAGTTCACCTCCCAGGCAAGGACAATGTCCTGGCAGATGCTCTCAGCAGGATTTCCCAGGGCCATCACGAATGGGCACTGGATCCCCTAGTACTAGAGGTAGTATTTGCCAGATGGGGCACCCCGCAGATAGATCTTTTTGCAGCCCCAGACAATCACCAACTTCCCCTTTTTTGCTGCAGGCCCCCAGTGTTGGGCTCAGTGCCTATGGATGCCTTCCTTCTCAGTTGGGAAGGGAAGTTTCTCTATGCCTTTCCCCCCTTCCCTCTTCTGTTCAAAGTGCTAGTCCAAATCAGATCTCAACCCTGCAAGATGATCCTGATTGCTCCAGATTGGGCCAGACAACCCTGGTATCCACTCCTACTGTCCTTAGCAGTCCACCTTCCCCTGTGTCTTCCCAGGAATCACAATCTGTTAACCTGTGCCCAGGGGAGAGTTTGGTATCCGAACCTCAAATCTCTCAATCTCAAGGCCTGGTTCTTGAAGAGTTAGAGATTGCTGACCTACACCACTCCCAAGGTGTATTGGATATCTTGAAGGCCTCTAGGAAGCCTTCCACCAGGGCTACTTATAATTCCAAATGGAAGAGATTTTCCATATGGTGCTCTGGCAAGCATATTCCCCAGAATCTGCTGACTTGCCCACAATCTTGGATTATTTGGTGCATTTGAATTCTTTGAGGCTGAGGACCAGCTACCTAAAAGTGCACCTGGCAGCCGTGTCTGCTTTCTTATCAACAGGTAAACCTTCTTCTTTTCAGTTCACCCTGTATTCTCCAAGTTTTCAAGGGGTTGCTTCATACCAACCCTCCATTCAGGACCCTGCCCTGCTTGGGATCTTAATATTTGCATTGCTCAGCTGTACAGCCTTTTGAGCCTTTGTCTTCAGCAGAGCTCAAGTACTTGACTTGGAAAACTGTGTTTTTGGTAGCCATCACTTCTGCCAGGCGCATAAGTGAATTGCAAGCACTGTCAGTGGAGCCTGATTTTATCTCCTTTCACAGACATAAGGTGGTCCTCAGGACTAACAGAAAGTTTTTGCCTAAGGTGGTTTCAGACTTCCACCTTAATCAATCCATGTCCCTTCCTGTGTACTTCACTGACCATTCCTCCTCTGGCGAGAGGAGATTGTACAGTTTAGATGTCAAAGAGCCCATAGTTACTACATAGAATGTGCAGGGTCCTGGGTTTGACTCCTCCAATTGTTCCTCACTTATGATGAGGTTGGTAAAGGGAAACCTGCCACTAAAGATCCATTGCCAGGTGGATTGTCTCTTATATCAATTTTGCTATGAAAAACTGGGTAAGGTTCCTCCTCAGGCCTGAGGGCTCACTCTACCAGAGGTACGGCTCGTCTCTGGCTGCTGCCAGGGGACATCCTATCTAGAGATATGTCAAGCAGCTACCTGGAAAACAGTTCACACTTTTACTAAGCATTACTCCCTGGACATCCAGGCTAGGAGTGATGCTTTCGATTCTTCTTTATTAGCCCCAGAGCCTATTTCCTAAGTAGGTTCTGTCCCTCCTCCATGGAGGTACTGCTGTGTAATCTGCATATGTCATAATATAGCAAGACTTCATGTTGTTTGAAGAAAATTACTCACCTTAGTAATGTTGTTTCTTCTAATGGAGTCTTGCTATATTATATTACTCCCCAACCTGCCCTCTCAGAACCTCTACTTTTGGGAGGTGGGTGGGCAGTGCAATGTTGGCACTTCGTAGATGCCCACTTTATTTTCACCCTTTCTTAGGGTGCTTGGGTGTTATGTTTTAATTTTTCTTTCTTGATTCCCCTGACTTGAGTCTTTGTTTTGGGATCAAGAACAAAATATTTTGTAGTTAGTAGCCAGTGGGCTAGTGTGGGTTTAAGCTCCACAGAATCTTAGTGAGTTTTGCTCGTAAGATCTGACAGTTTGATTTGAGCAACAACAGACAGAGTTTTCAACTGAGCTCGCTCAAGGTTCCATGCCTGGCATGGAAAGTTAACTCTTTCACCTCCGGAGCAGTTTGAAGGTTGGGACTCACTGCATATGTCATAATATAGCAAGACTCCATTAGAAGAAACAACATTACTAAGGTGAGTAATTTTTTCTTTTCTCCCTAACCTTGCCTGCCACCTCTTTTGAGAACCATAGTGTTTTTTTTTCCCCTCTATTTTGTTTTATTTGCTTCACACAAAGGCTTGTTGCCTCTGTGATGGCAGCTTTGATTTTTCCATTGTTCTTCCACCCCACTTTCTTGCCTGTTTGCTAGTGCTTTTCTGAGGCCTTCCCATTTTGCCAAAGTCAGCCCTCCTAAAGTCCAACACCCTCACCTTTGTGTGACATGACTCTATGGCTGTGTTTATTGTGAACCACACTGTTGGTGGTCGCTTGTTCCCAGATGGCTACCCACTTCTAAATCTGAGCGCTCTCTCTCTGTCCCTGTTTGAGTGTACCAGGTCTAAGATTGCTCCCTTCTGAGTTGGTTCCAACGCTAGCTGTCTGAGGCATGCCTCCTGTAGGGCATCGAAAATTACCCTGCTCTTGGATGTGGCTGCAGTAAAGGTATGTTGACATCCCAGTCATGGTTCTCTGTGTACCATGTTTCTGTGACTGCCACAATATCCAGGTGTCACTTTTCCATCAAGGCCACTAGTTCAGGGAGCTTGTTACCCAGACTACGTGCATTGGTACTCATCACCCTCCATTTTTTGATAGCCTTACCCCTTTTAGCCCCATTCCTGTCCTTACTGCCTTTACCTTTTTCTCCATTGACCCCTCTCTGCTCCCTATCGACTTCTCTACCTTAGTGTTTATCTCACTAACTACCTTGTTTTGTGGGGTGGTTGGGATTTCCATGCTTCTTTTCTGTGCTTCCCCCTTGGCTAGTTTAAATGGTTGCCAGTGAAGTATTTAAACCTATCACCTAAGATCCAGGTTCCCCTCCCAGACTGATGCAGACCATCGTGCCAGTATAGGCTTGTATCCCTCCAGGTGGACCCCCAGTCCCCAAATGAAGCCAAAACCCTGAGCTCCACACCCATTTTTCAACCATTCATTAAATCCCATGGTGCGGAGTACCCTAGCCTCATCCATGCCATAGACAGGCAGCACTGCCGAGAAGGTTACTGTGCGTGCTACTTGTCTAAGGCCCCTACCCAAGTCTACAAACTCCTCCTACACTGCTCTGGTCATATTCCCAGCCAGGTTATTTGTCCCTAGGTGGACATTGACGTCCAGCACCCTCTGCTGTGCCGCTGCTCCCATGATCCTGTAGATTCTCATCCTGTCCTTCCCAGCCATGGTGCCGGGCAGGCACCTTACCTCCCTCTCCCCTCCCCCCCAGTTCTTCCCTCCTAATGATTGAGTCCCCCACCAGAAGTTGTTTCCTTCCCCTCTGGGGTCTCATGCCACCCTCATTTGGGTCTCCTTTGTGGAGGTTCCCAGCATCCTCCTTGTGCTCCACTGCGGATGCTTCCATAGAGGAACTACACTCCGCCACAATTGGCGTATGACTTGTGGAGAGGTATAACTGGAGGGATGCACTTCTGATCCACCACCTTTCTCCACCGATCATCTATCACACGGACAGAGACGTTGAAAGCCGTGCACAGATTGCAAAGTGTATCATTTTTAGAGTCTTGCTATAGCTTACTGTAATAGTTCCTGTGTCTGGAGTACTCCAGGGATAGTCCCAAGTGGGTTGAGGTGTACCTCAGGGTCAGGGTAATTACCTGTACAGTATCTAGAGTACCTTTACAGTTTCCAGAGGCTTGTATAACTTTACAGTACCAGTATTTATAGTTTGAGTCTTCCTCTTACAGGCATCTTACAGTGCTAAGTTTTCCCCTTTTCCTTGTTACCGTGTCTTCCTTCCTCCCTGGTTATTAATAAATACGGTGACACAGCTGAACCTCATTCACAAATCCTTCCTGTCTTTGTCGGGTGATACCATCCACCTATACAGAACCTGAAGTATCCTTCTGCCATTCCACCTGCAGGGAGCAACACTGGTGTTGGTAAATAGTGTGCAGCTTACCTGGGTCATCACAACACTTTTACTGTAGTCACCCTTTACCTTAATAGATTACTATAGCACATCATCATCCCACCACAGGTACAAATTGTTTGGAGGAGATGAAGATATCCTCTCCCAACTACAGGTGTCGGGATGCACCCCGAAGTCTGTCCATTCCATGTATCACACAAAGCCCAAGTCCGGTCAGAGGACGCCCTTTCACCGGGCTACCCATAAACAAACTTGAGTGCCTGCCAAGCCTCAAGGAAAGCCGTGGATGGTGATGTCTGCCCTGCCCACCCCCTCCACCAGCGAGATCTCTCCTGCAGCCCTGACTGCGGCTGCCCCCCTTCCTGACTCCTTGCTGGACCCCCTCCCTCCAGACACTCAGGAGGTGGCCGTAGGGAGTCGCTTCTCCCTCTACCTGGACAGGTGACAGGAGATAACTTCAAGGTAACCAGATTCTGGGAAAACCCAGAGATTTTACAGGAAATGAGTCAATATTTGAAGGGGCTGCCACCACTATGTAGTCCATCAGCCAAAGTTCAAAAATGAAAAGGGGGGGGTTGGGCGCAGTGAATAATCAACAAACAGCAGCTGTAGATTCTTATTTTATTTATTAAATCATATTTCATAAGACCAGAAATCCCAACTTTTCATCTATATAATACAGGCTTCTTCAGGAGAATGCCTTCATGTCTATTTGCAAACACATGAGAAAATATTTACTTTGCTGTTCATCCCAAAATATATATTTTTTTAATTATGAATTTCCAAGTCAAATGCTACTCACAGTTGGTCAGTGCTTGCTATTATTTTATACGGCTTAAGGTCAGATCATATAATTGAAAAGCTTAGAATCAAAATGAAAAAACGTATTTATAAATGCATATCACTAAATTCATCCAATGATTCTTCCATCACAAATCACTTCCTTCATGATTAATATACATCTAATACATGTGTGTGTATATATATATATATATATATATATATATATATACATACATATATGTATTTTGGTACTTTTCCCCCAGGTCAGCAGTCTGCTTACCTCACACTTCCAGGCATCCTCCTGAGGTTTTTCTGGTCGCCGTCCCGAAGACCTCCGGCTCCATGTTCGGGCCCACGGCTTGCCCCCCACGGCAGGGAGGTGGAGAGCTCCCTTCACACTCTCACACCAGGACCGGATCCAGTAGAGCCACGCACCCTCAGCGCCGAGCAAGTCTTCCTCGGAGACGGCTATCAAGCTGCCGTGACTGGTGCCCATATTTCCGTGTTTCTCCCCTGTGGACGTCTGTGGTATGCAATGACGCCAAGGGACAGGAGCGCACACGCTACCGCATGCGCCTCTTCCTGGTGTCTGCCACAGCATGTCCCCCCACTCTGCCCATGGTTTGCAGTTGCCCCAGCCATCGCTGAAGCCACTGAGCCACAGGCGTTCCTCCCTCCCAGAGAAGGAGGCAGCCCAGCGGACATAGTCCTTCTCCTCCCTGCCGACCCCCGATGACCTGGCTCCTTCCCGAACCTGGGTCACCGACGTGGTGCGAGGTGTGACGTTCAGCGCTTCAACCCTCGGCGCCACCAGGCTGGCTCTAATACATATAGTTGTACCTTTGAAACAGTGCTCCATTTCTTATTGACCCCAAACTCACATATATTTCCATTAATTCTCACACCTCACACACCATGGACCAAACTGAGACCTGTGCGTGTCTATAGTGCATTCCAAATAAGTATCATTTCTATGGAACTTACTACCTCCAAACCCCAGTTATGTAAGTTGTTTTTTTTTTTTCCGATTTGAACTCCTTTATGGGTATTAGTTCTGTTGAATTGCTGGCAGTATAGCCTAGCGGTTAGAGTAACTAACAGTGAATGAGCTTGATAGAAGCAGCAGTCCTGGGTCTGATTCCCCCTGCCTCCACTTGCATATTGTGTGACTCTGAGCAAGTCACTTAACCAGCCCAGAGCTCCCGGGTCACCCCAGAAAACAGGCACTTGTGCCTAGTGGGCCTTACCCAGTTAACGAAGAATAAATAAATAAAAAAAAGGGTATTTTTTGTTGTGCGTTTTTGCTGTCTTCTTTTGTAGTGAATTAATAGCTTATCTCATCACATAATTCATTATTTGTACTTGTAATGTCTTTAAACCCTAAGCCTATGACAGCCACTCAGTATGTAACTCCCATAGTCTCCTATTTATTTCTTATTTGTTTCCATTTCTGTTTTTATGGTATTTTATTATCTTATTGTATTGAGCCTTGATATTTGAAAGGGGCATAACAAATAAAGCATTATTATTATTATTATTTACTTGTTAACATTCATTTATTTTTCAAACCACACTAAACACTAGGTTATTTACATACTTCTAATCACCAAGCTATTTACATCAATACTCTGAACTATTTTACATTCTTAGTGTTATATTCATTTCCATAATGCTATCATGCCATTACTGCTACAGGCCCACATATTCAAAGGAGATGCACGGCCCAAAATGGAGATGTGTGGTACATCTCAGAAAATGTGCGGAAGGATGATATTTGAAAGGGAGAGCTGTGTCGTGCATTTCTGAATGCGTGATTGTGCAGAAATAATGCATGGGGCGCAGGCACCTAAATATGCCGTGCAAGTGCATATTCAGCAAAACTGCGGTGCATGTGCTGAACATCACAGAAATGTGCCGCGCAAAGTTAGGTATGAAAGGGGGTGGCCTAAATTGGCCAGCGAATCACAGGCCAGCTGCAGAACTGCAGACAGACGACCCCGAGACCACCCTTGGCGGTGCACCAGGAGGTGCTTCAGGTACCCACACACAGCAGTCATGCCAGGACAGTAGTACCCAAAGGCACAGCTGTGCCTGCCCGCCGAGCAACTGCTGGGTGCCGGTGGGTGGCACCACCAGCACCGCTCAATGAGCCACCATCCTCACCACACCCAGGTGGGGGACGCCCAGCTGCCACATACCATTCAGGCGCCCCCCCACACACCAGCGGGGCAGACCGCTACAATGCGGCACATGTACCAGGTGCTATGGCCTGCACCTATGTGGCTGTCAGAGTGTCACCTGGTGGAGGCATGCACCCATGGTGGTCTCTGGGACAATGGTGAGTAGGATGCATGGTGGTGATAGCAGCATGGCATAGATCGGGGACAGCCCAGTGGCACACACCCATGGTGGCACACTATAGATGCACACAGCACACATATGCTAGACCCATGCCACCAGTAACCACATACATGTCACTGATGCCATCCCTGTAGTGTGACAGTGTCACAGAGGCCCTGGGTTCGGGTCATTGTGGTGTATTGGTGGAGAACAGTGCACAACCAAGCAGAGCAGAGGTGTGCCCCAAGGACACCAGACCCTTCCAGTTTTGCAGCACTGCAAACCTCTCAACTGTCACACATGATAGGGTATGTCACTCATCTCTGACACCCTCTCACCCACATGGAGTGGTGACAATACACTCTGACCCACTGAGACCGTGATGCAGCATTGTATGATACTGTGAGATGCTTAGTTATTAGCATCCATTAGCAACATTAGTGCACATTTTCCACAGTCTTCCAAGCTTGCAATGTCATGTGTGATGCTGTGCCACACATTCTGACCAGTTGTCACACACTGTGGCACACAACTGGATTCTAAAAGATTGGGGAGTATGTAGCACTGTACTCAGGCCACTGCAGTCCATCCACACACAACCATGCATTCTAACCTGCCTGCTAGGCTGCAGTACTTCCCAGATCACCTTTGTGGAGTGGTGGGGCTGCCTTGAAATGCAGGGTCTGCTCATGCCAATATTATGCAAATGACCTGCATACATTCCAGTAATGAGATGCAAATATGCTGTTTGGGCGCTGACTGTGCAGTGTGGACATTTGCATATCCTGACTGAATATTTAAAATCTGAACGCTGCGCAAGTGGCTTTGCGTTGCAGACTTCCATATGCTCCGCACTGGGTTCTGGGCAGCTGCCACACTGCACATCTCCCTCTGTGCAATCGCAGATGTTCGGGCTATTCAGCCACACATATGCAATCGCATTTTATGTCACATCTTATGAATATACCATTTTTTTTTTGTGCCAGTGCAGTTGAGATGCGCGGAACAGGTACATGCGTGATGCAGCCTGCCACTTTTGAATATGAGGCCCAGAGTTTGTTCCACCTATGCCTTTAAACAAATTTCAACTTCTCCTGTACTAATGATACTACCCATTTGAAACTTACTGCTGTCTCTATTTCAGTGTGATTCTGTTATTTGTTTAAATGTTCCACTGATTATTTCTACTAGCAATGTTAACACATACCTTGAGCTGTGTCAGCATCTTTTCATATCTGGGTGGGGTGAATGCCAAACCCCAACTGTTGGGGAAATTTAAATCGACGTCACATACGGGGGGATGTGGTGGAGTTTTAAATTTCCCAACAGTTGGGGTTTGGCAATCTCCCCACCCAGATAAGAAGAGACACTGACACAGCTCAAGGTATGTTTGTTGCAGGGAGACTGATTTGGTAATTTTGTGATGTGGTAATTAAGAAATCTGGTCAGGTTTAGGACCAGGATGACTGTATTATGCTCTAATAATGCATGATCACCTGACTGATCTTCCTGGACACAAGTCTCCACCACTCAGTCACACTAATGGGATAGCTCTGGAGGCACTGGGACCAAGCGGGAGCCAAAAGTTTTCAGAAGGGTCGGTGCCAAGACAGGACCACACATGCACAGCGCTGCGAGACTAGCTCACACCTGTGTAGGCTATCTTGGCATCGACACTCCAACCCCATCAATTCCTTTTCTTTCACCGTCGAGTGTGCTTGGATGTTGATGTCGCTCATCTGCCAGAGTCAGAGTTTTCGTCTATACAACAGCAGCTTTTAGCCATTCAGTATTCGTTTAGAGTAACATTTTTAATAGTATTTTCTTATTTTAAGAAGAAAAAAAGAAGATTATGAAGAAGAAAAATAAATTCTCACCTGCCATCAACGGAGTTGTACTTAGACGGTAGTGGTGATGGTAGGAAGACTTGGTTTGAAAGTTATGGCAACGGGGCTGTGTCTGGTCCGCCGCCCTTCACTAAGAGGGGGTCCGACCACAGGCAGTCCTGTGCTCAGAGGAGGGCAGTCCACCGAAGCACAAAACTGGTGGTTCCGGAGATCTGGCTTTGCTTGACCTCAAGCTCTTCTTCCTCATTTTGGGGGAAGAAGAATCTGTACCGCTCGAGGTCGCCCTCTGGTACGTCTGCATTGGACTTGTCGGTTGTGAGGGGTGGTAGGCCTGAACCGACTTTGGTGGGTTCCCCTTGGCCCCATTCTTATTGGCTGCGTTCTTCGACTCCGGGTTCCATCTCTGTCCTCACTGGAGCTCTGGTGAGCAGTTTCGCCTCTGGGCTGCTCCTTTGGAGCAGGGGGGTTTGACATCTGGTCAGCGTTCCCAATTCTGGGCCTCGGAGCCACTGGACTGATGCCGGGTCAATTGGTTCAGGATGTGCGCGGTGCCCTCTTTGGTGCCCCCACCATCGCATTGACCCCTCGTGCCTACCCCCTTCCTTTTTCCATGCAGGGGTTGGCACAGATACCACTTTTCCTTCTCCCTACTTCCTTAGGATCTTCGCCGTTGGTGCCACTGGCATTTCCGTTGGGGATTCTGCATGGTGCCATTGGTCCTGGTGCCACGGACAGCGTCGTAGGCGGCGCTACTGGTGTTGGTGTCGGTGCCTTGTGGTGCCGCTAGTGCCATTGCTAGTGCTGTTGGTGCTGGGCGGCACCATGGCCGATGCCGTGCGGCACCGGATGTGGTCCACGGGCAGCTACGGGTGCTGCGGATATCCGAGGGTGCTGCAGGTGGTGCGTTGGGTGGCGCCGCGGGTACCCGTGAGTGCTGCAGGTGGTGCCGTGGGTGCCCTCGGGTGTCGGGTGATACTACAGGTGGCATTGGTGCTGCTTGGTGCCATCCTGTGCCACGAGTGATGCCAAGCCATGGGTGGTGCCAGCTGGTGCTGTCCAGCAGAACAAGTGGCAGAGTTTTCCTTCTGCAGACCTCTTCTTCTGCAGAAGTTGTTGTGAGGTGTTTTTCTGCAGAATGAAGTCCTGTTTCTGCTGAATAATTTTCCGCAGATCCTAGTGAGTGGAGGTCCGCACGGGATCTTGCGACATCCAGCGGTTTTCCGCTGATGGAACTCTTCTGTGCTGTGCTGCAAACGGAATTTCTCCTTCCGCTCAGCACTTGTCAGCTCCTTACGTGGCGTCGAGCTCCTCGACACCCTTCCTGGTGGCGCAGTCTCTAATGATTCTGACCTACACCTCCCTTTTGGGTTCTTCTGGGGAAGAAGTACGTCTGGAGGAGTCTCTCCCTGTCCTACTTGTCGGTGATACAGCGGACGACTTATTTTAGAGACTGGAGGGCAAGCCTTCTCTATCAGCAAAGTCTGTGATGGAAGATCTTCTTTTGAGTTTTTTCCCTCAGGGATGGGGTCCATTATAGCATTTCAGACTGCTCCCGTGGACCAAACACTTCTGCGTCTAGACTCTTTTCAGTCGTCAGGACAATTACACTCTGTGAAACACTAATTCATTGGTCAGGAGCCTTACTTTGATAGGGGTATATAGCCCCCTTGTGATACTGCCCCTTTGGTGGCTTCATCGGCAGTGGGTGATTAACATCTCCTCAGTTGTGATTATTGGTCTAGTCACAATGTCAGTTATGGACGTTTGGGCTCCTCCTGCCCCTCAGATGGACGACATCTTTGTCATTCTTGTATCAGGCAGCCCTTTCAAGGTAGAAGCCTGAGAGCCTCGTCAGGCTGTGATTATTGTAAAACAAAAGGGGGGGGGGGGAATAGCATCACAGCAGAGGACCTGCCCAAAATTATCCAATACCATCCTTCTGAATCTGGCCAGGTTCCACCTCCGCTTCTGAGGCGGCTGTCTCTAGACTACAGTGGAGAGTACTTGACTTTTCTACCCCTAGGGGAAATCCAATCCAGTGGAGGTATGGGTCATCTCTTTTCTCCGGGGGAGATTTCTCTTAATTCAGAGATGTTCCCTAGACTTAGGCGGCAGCCCAATCCGTCATTTTTTTTCCTATCAGGCTCTCTTCTCTTGATCAGAGCCTCAGCAACAGAAGTGACTACACGGCGTGTCGGAACACAGGTTCCTACTCCCTTGCTCCAAGTTAACAGATGGCATGCCCCTTTCTCAACCGTAGGTCAAGTAGGTCCTTGTTCAGAGGTGGGTTCTCTGTATTCATACCTTCACTTCCTGTGCACTGGTTCCGTCCTAGTCGCTTCGAAGTTACCCACTTGAAGTAGGTGACGAAACTGTGATGTTTGTTTTTCATCAGCAAGCAATCTAGACCCTTTTTCCTACTTCCTTTTAGGAAGGCCGGAGTGAGTGGTGCCTCACCACGTTGAGTCACTTCTGCCATTATTCAGTCACTTTCAATGAATGGGTCAGCCCGAACTTGGTCCTTTCTGCGTCCCCTCTCGACACAGATCTGCCCCTATTTTGCCTTAGAAATCCAGACCCTGTTTTTTCCTGTCGGAATGTTTTTCCGCAGTGGACACATCATCCTGTACACTTTTCCCTCTTTCCTTAGTTCAGAGACTGCTACTAGAGTTCTAGGCACACAGGGGCAGAATGATTCCTTTTGGAATACGAAGTGGGTAGGCTCTAATTTTCCCAAACCACCACAAGAGGCTTCTTGGTTGTGTTTTAGCCTTCCATCAGGAAGGTTTAAGTGACAAAGTGGAAACCATTCTCCTTGATGGGCTAACCCCATGTGGACCTCCGTTTGCTTACAAAGTAAGGGATTCAAGTGCTTACTGGACCTGTTATTCACAGGTCAGCCATACTTAGTAGTGGGGGTCTCCATCTGCGCTTTCTCGGTCTACCCTGAACCAGTAGACTGTGCCTCCGGCTCTTTCAGTTCCTGAAATTTTTTTACGTTAGATTAGTAGCATGTCTTCAACACTATTTATTTTTATCTTAGACAAAACTGACAGAGTGAGTTCTCACCGCTCTTCAAGAGTGATTGCGGCCTCCTGGTGGAGTTTCATTCTGGGTCTGTTGCAGTCTTCTGCAAAGTGGTGAGTTGGAGCTTAAGTACATACCTTTGTAAGCACTATGTTCCGGATCTTCTTTCCAGACAGCTCTTTTCTCAGTAGGACAGTCCTTTCTGAGTGAGCCTTATCTCCTACCGCCGTACTTGGGGTGGATTGGTTTTAGCTTGGTACTCTCCCTTTAGTGTGAATGAGTGGTGGAGACTTTATGTCCAGGAAGATATGGAACTTGCGTACTTCCCATAATTCTTGATCTTCTTGGACACAGTCTCCACCACTCATTCACATGCCCACTCACCATCCCCTGGGCTCCCTCGTTTTGTTTCTTTGGTCTTCACTGCCTTGTGGTCCCACTGTGAAGACATTGCTCAGTTGACCTTTCTTGCAAGGGTCATCCGGACCTTTCAGGCCCGGAAGGTTAAGATAAGTTATTTACTAGTTACGCTGTACCTACTTGGTCAAAAAGGTAGTGAGGCAGTTGGAGGGTCGACGCCGAGATAGCCTACACAGGTGTGAGCTAGTCTAACGGTACCGCGCATGCCTGGTCCTGTCTTGGCGCCGACCCTTCTGAAAATTCTTGGCTCCCACTCGGTCCTTGCGCCTCTGGCGCTATCCTATTAATTTGAATGAGTGGTGGAGACTGCGTCCAAGAAGATTAAGAATTACGGTAAGTACGTAATTTCCATTTTTTTTTTCCCATTTAGTTATTTGATTTTTAGGTCCATTTTATAAACTGTATTAACACTTTAAGAACACATTAATACCCTGCACACTACAAACTACCCCAATAACACGTGTAACAAGCCCTTTAAAGGGTCACTGTCAACCCTCTTAGGCGTCAGTGTCCCCAATTTAAAAAGAACATACTGTGATTGCTCACATTCTGTAGAATTGCTGATGTAGCTGGTCCAGGTCATTCAGAGTCCTCTTTTCTTAACAGACTGCCCCTATATTGGTGTTACCATACAAAAACTGTTTCCTTACAGTCCTTGATCAACTCCCACTGCATCTGTGTTTGAACTTAGGGACACCGCAACCATACTCTAGCCACTCATGATGCAGTGGGAGGAAATAAGACTGTTGTATATGGGTAACTGCACTGTACTCTAATGTTCATGAAGTATGCAGTAAGTCTAACGAAGGGTCTAAAACAAAACAAGGTTGGGTGTAAGTATACCATCAGCAAGCATTTCAGTACTACCCAGAAAAGCAGATAAAACAACCAGCAACACCAGTGAATTTAAGAGCAGGGAAGCAATCTGAACAAGGAGGGATCGGCAGTACTAAAGGGTAAATTAGGGAGTTTATTGAAAGAACATATCATTTAAACAGAATTTGGGGGGTTAATACAAAGATGATTCAAGGAGACAGAAGAGATGGGAGGTACCCAGCCCCCCTTCCCCAGTGAAGATAAAATGCTGGAAAAAAGCATGACTGAAGGAGAGGGAGAGTGGGGGTACATGGTGGAAGGGATTATCAGCTAACGCCAGGAGTTTGGGTAACAAAATGGTGGCCTTGGAGGCCATCATGGTGGACGAGGGTCTGGACATAGTGGTGGTAAGTGAGACCTGGCAGACAGAGAATCATACCTGGGAGACGATTATCCCGGGCTGCAGAATGTTCAGGAGGGACAGGACTGGAAAGAAAGATGGGGTGGCATTGTGCGTCAAGGAGAACAGTAGGGCAATGGAAGAGCAGGATGAAGAATGGGAGACAGAGGTCCTGTGGAGTCGCACTGGATAAAAGGACTGGAAAATCACTGAGGCTGGGGGTGGTATACAGACACCTCCTACACAGGGAGAAGAAGGGGATAGACAGCTGATACAGGCAGTTACACGGATGTCTCTCAAGGGGGATCTAAATCTCCCTGATTTGGACTGGGAGATCCCGGCTGCAGTAGTATCAGCTAGGAGTAGGGGGATCCTAGAGGCGCTTCAAGGTGTATTCATGCAGCCGCTGGTTAAGGAGCTCACTAGGGGAGACAGCCTACTGGATGTGGTCCTCACAAATGGGAAAAGTGTGGAAGAGGTGGTGGTGGGGGGTGACGGCCTAGGTACAAGTGATCACAGGACTGTAAGATTCAGGGTGAAGATGGCGAGGGAGACAAATCAGACCAGCATGAGGGTTATGGACTTTACTAGAATGAGGAGGATATTTAGGGAAGAAATGGCAGGGAAGGGAAATGTAGGGGATGTGGAGGAATTATGGGAAACTATCAAACAGAGGGTACCGAAAGCCACTAAAATTTGCATTAAGGTGAGTAAGAACAAAAAAAAGGAGGAGACCACTCTGGTTTACAAGTGAGGTGGCAGGGGTCGTCAGGGAAAGGAAGAAGGCATTCAGAAAGTATAAGATGACACAAAGGGAGGAGGACAGGGAGGCTCATAGGGAGAAGTTGAGGGTAGCAGGGCAGAAGATAAGGAGGGCTAAAGCTGACACTGAGGAGAAAATTGTTGGGCAGGTCAAAAGGGGAATAAAACTTTTTTTTAGGTATTTGGGGGGGGAAGGAGGAAGGTGAGGCAGGGGATGATATGGTTGAGGGGCGAGGGAGGAATACAATTGGAGGGGGACTTTGAGAAAGCAGAGGTGCTAAGTAGCTACTTCTGCTTGGTCTTCACAGAGAAGGGGGGGTGTAGGGGACCCAAGCTGAGAGGGAGGAGTAGGGAAGACAAAAAGGTGGATCTTAGCCTATTCAGCGAAGACAGGGTAAGGGAGGAACTAGGCAGGTTAAAAGTGGACAAGGTGGACTTCCGGTCCTGCCTTCCACTAATGCAGCCGTGAGTTATGTGAGCTCAGCACCCCGAAGGTGAAAATCAATAATAACCACGATTCGGTCCTCGGCTCCCCAAAACCAACACACAAGTGCTAGTCGGTCAAGATGCCTTCTCGAGGGGAAAAAAAAGGAATCGCTTCTTGAGTACCTGAAGCCGGTACACCAAGTGGAACCACGCGGGTCCAGGGCCACGAGTCACACAAGCCCGACCTCAATAGCAGCGGGCTCACGTAGCAAGGATGAAGGAGGAGAGTTCACCATCGCATTGTAGCGGCTCTTCAAAGAACTTGCAGATACTAACAGCACAATGTCTAGTTTGCAAAAGGCTACATCCGACAATATAAAGGGACTCCAGGAGGTGGTTCATAAAACAGCAGAGATGGAGAAAGGCTTGACAGAAATGGTTGAAGTAGTGGAGCAGCACGAGGTAGTGCTCCGTCATCTACTGAAAAGGGAGCGAGAGAGATAACAGGAAAAAATCGATGACCAGGAGCTGAGAGCTTGCTGTGACAACCTCGGATTGTATGGATTGCCAGAGGATACGGAGTCTGGCCCAATGGAGATATTCCTTGAATCTTTCTTAAAGGAGAACCGTAATATTCATAAATTACCCATCCCCGCAAGCCGTACCCCCGATTAGGGGTTTCACAAATAGAGCACCCTTTTCAGTGAAGTTGAACTTACATTATTTAATTTTTGTAAAGTCAGCGTTCGGCAAAATGGCGCATGCTCTGTGGTGCCATTTACGTGACAAAGTCTTGGCGCCACACCACTACTTGACACCCTGCACCGTTGGAGGCCGAGGCAAATCTTGACACTTAGTCACAAAATGGCACCAAAAGAGCATACGCCACTAAACCGCAAGCCGGACTTACAAAAAAAGTAAACAAAGTAAGTTCAACCACTGAAAAGAAGCATCATTCTACCAAAACAATTGGGGGGCAAGGCTTGCAGGGATGGGTAATTTATGAATAATACGGTTCTCCTTTAAAGGACCTGTTGGATCTCCCACCTGAAATGGCCCTAAACATCGTGAGGGCTCACTGGGCACTAGCTATAAACTTACAGACCCAAAAGCTAACCTGAGGTCCATAGTAATTAAATTCATAGCCTAGAGGGTAAAAACTACCATGTTGCATAAAGCATGGGCAAAAAAGGAGGTGCTGTTTGGTGACAGGAGGCTTTATTTTGACCAGGACTTTACACCAGTAATGCAACAAAAGTGAAGGACCCTACTGGCAATAAACAAACGTGGGATCACAAGGTACCAAGATGCATTTGATTGCCCCAGCACAAATTAAGATATTCCTGAAAGATCATACTGTGTTCTTCCGAACTCTTGAAGCATATTCAACCCTCCAAAAACTTGAAGTACCAACAGAGCTGCTGGCGAGGTCGGACGAGGCCCCATACATGAAGTTCACCCACTCCAGCCCCTGGAGGAAGGCCGCAGGCTCAAACAAACAAAGCAAAAGTGACAGATCCATGCTGGCCCCCACCGTCAGGCTAGAAAATCTAGACTCTCCTCTCCCAAGACCTGAAGCATCCTCAGGGAAACCAATTGTGAAGAGACTGGATGTTGGTGAGCAGGACTTAATTTCCATCAACAAAAAGGAAAGATGACACACCATGGTTACTGCAGAAGGTTGTTGATTGTGAAGATACGGACAATAAACTGGTAGCTTCCAAATATGAAGGGGCACGTAGACCTTTAAGCATGCACTATGTAATGAGTTGGTGGGGGGAGAAGTCTGGCAGGGCAATGGAATTGATGTCCTGGCGGCGGGGGGGGCGGCAAATGGCAGGGGTTACCTAAATGACACCGGGACAGTTATTTTGTTTTGTAGTGTGGGTATCGATTTGCCATCCTCTCCCACAAAGGCTCTGCTGATATTTTCTCCCTCTTTTGTTTTACAGGACCTAGAAGCCTTGAATAAGGGTCCCGTCTGTTCCTGGTGAGGCTTGGAGGGGGAATGCAGTGGAGAACACAGAAGGGCCTGGGACCGCTCACTGGAGGCACAGCCAGGGAGAATAACTGCTACCTAGGCTGTTTGTCCTCACGGTGATCTGCCTCTGTCAACCACCAAAGGCGGACTCGCAGGGATCCTGGCACAGAATGGAAGCAAAGTAAGACTCTAAGGCCACATAAGGGCAGGGGCTTACAAGGGAAATGCCAGCCATTTGTAAATAGTTTATTTAAACAGGCCAAGGATACAGCTTGCAGTAAAGGGACTGCAGTCTTCCGGAAAACATTCTGGAGACTGTGTTGCTGCCCTATTTGCAGGAACCTCTCTGGTCTGAGGGAGGAGGTTTTTCGCTCCATGCTGACCTGGCAAAGATTCAGAGAAACCTGCTCCCCCACCCAGGGACCACACAGGCCACCACCACTACCTCAGAGGTTGCCAAGAAAGAGGAGTGGTTGGACCACAGTGGGCTCAGGGAGGGTGAGGGTGGTAGAACAGAGGCACATCCCTCCAGTTGTGCCTCTCCACAATTCATTCACCACTCTGGCAGAGCATGGTCCCTCTATGGAGGCACCCGCAGTGGAGACCAAGGGGAATGCTGGAAACCTCCACAGAGACCCACAGGAGGGTGGCACAGGACCCCACAGGGGAAGGAAACAACTCCCGGTGGGGGACTCAGTTGTTAGGAGGAGGGAGGGGAAAGGGAGGTAAGGTGCCTGCCCAGCGCCATGGCTTGATGGGACAGAAAACGAATCCTCAGGATCATGGGAGCAGCTGCAAGGGGGAGTGAGCTGGATGTCATTATCCACCTAGGGATGAATGACCTGGCTGAGAATGGGATCAGAGCAGTGCAACAGGAGTTGGGGAGGGGCTTTAGACAAGTAGCACACACGGTAACTTTGTCGGAAGTGCTACTTGTTTATGGCATGGATGAGGTTAGGGTACTCCGCACCATGGGATTCAATGACTGGTTGAAAAACTGGTGCAGAGCTCTGGGATTTGGCTTCACTGGGGACTGGTGCTCCACCTGGAGGGATGCAGGCCTATATAAAATAGATATTTTATCAGTTTTAGGTTTTTTGATTTAATTATTATTTGGGGAGTGGGGGTTATTATTAAGAGGGTGGGTGTATTGGGGTGAATAAAGTGGTTTTGTAGGGTTTTTTAATTGATATAATAGTATTCTAGAGTCTGAAATATGTGTTGGAGTGGTAAGAACACAGTCAGGCGGTACTCCCCTTCAAGACTGAAGGATCTCCGTCCTTTTGAATATCCTGCACTGCCTTTGGAAGTTTATAAAAATTGCCGAGTTCTCGGCATTGCGAGACGAAGGAGTGCGAGGAATAGGAGATCTTGGAACTCTTGTGGGGGGGATGGGAAAGGAGTGGACAAATAGGAACAGTCAGAACCAGGAGACACCCTGGGGCGAAATAGATATAGGAGCGAGTTCCGCCTTGCCGAGCACCCATACCCAAGGGCACTGACTTGGTCAGGCAGGAGGTGGAGTCATCCTTGGAATCTCGTCCCTTTCGGGTGGTGTTGAGCAATCCTAGGTCCATTAGAAAGAAGACTGCAGTGGTGGCAGATCTTGTTGCATCTGTGGACATGGCCTGCATCACTGAGACCTGGCTAGATGAAAATGTGGGCCCTATTTTGGGGTCCACGATTCCGGCTGGGTTCTCGGTGATTCACCGTCTGAGAGTGGACCGTAGGGGCGGGGGAGTTGCAGTCTGTTTCAGACAGGAACTTGACCTTAGGGAGGTGCCAGTTGGATGTACCAGTTCCTTTGAGTGTATTGCAGGTGCGGGTGCAGGTTTCAGGATCCTTCTCATTTATTGTCCACCAGGTTATGGGAGGGAATTCTTGAGGGAGGTTGCGGACTTCGACGAGAGGGTATTGGAATGGTTAATTCTGGGAGACTTCAATGCCTGGGTCGATGATGAACTCGCGCTTTCTGGACAAAACCTCCTCCAATTGATGGATTCATTGGGCCTGACACGGGTTATTACCTCTGCAACTCATGAGGGGGGACACTCATTGGACTTGATATTCTATCTGGGGATGGAAGTCTCCGATGTGGAGGTGGAGCCTATCGGTTGGTCTGACCATCACGCCCTAAGGTTTAGTTTTGTGGCCCTCCAAAAGAGGCCTGTCCCAAAGGAGATAGTACAGTTCCGTCCTTTAGGAGGAGTTACCTCAGAAGACCTGATGACGGAGCTGGACTTCTCGGGATTGCCAATGGATAGTACTGACCCAGGGCTCCCAGTGCTAGCCTATAATAGGGCAGTTATGGGGGCCCTGGATGTCATTGCTCTATCCCATGTTCGTCCCTGTACTCTTCAACCAGGGGCTCCATGGTTTACCAGGGAGATCCGTGGGTTGAAGAGACAGGGTCGAAGATTGGAGAGATGCTGGTGGAAAACTCGCCGGGAGACGGACAGGCTTAGACTGCTGGATCATTATAAAATCTATCAGTTAGGAATTTCCCATAAGAAAGCTGAGATCCTGTCCAAGGAAATTGCTACAGCGAGGAACAGACCGGCCCAGTTCTTCCGGACTGCGGACAGACCGTGCAATCCAGCCTGTCTTCAAGACGGTTGAGCTTTGTCACAGTTACAGTGTGAAGAGTTTGCGATGTTCTTCACTGATAAGGTGTCCACCATCAGGGATGAGATCAGACAACGCCACCCCATTGGGTCTTTCACTGATCAACCGAGTGGCACTAATACCCAACTAACTTGGTTCACCTTTAGTCCGCCAGTAGTCATGGATATAGTGAGGAGCATCCAGACTTTGCGTCTGACCTACTGTAGTTTGGATCCAGGCCCTACTCACCTACTGGTGGAGTGTGTAGAGGTTATCGGCCCAATCCTTACTGGGATAGTGGTGGTATCATTTGAGAGAGGGATCTTTCCAGATCCCTTAAAGGAGGCAGTGGTGCGCGCCCTTTTGAAAAAGCTCTCCCTTGATCCCAACTGCCCAGAAAACTACAGACCGATCTCAAACCTCCCCTTTGTGGGGAAGGTTATTGAGAAGGTGGTCGCTCTGCAGCTGGAGGATCATTTAACCAGCCACAGTATCTATGACCCTCTCCAGTCTGGCTTCAGGAAGCGGCATAGCACTGAGATGGCTCTTGTATGGGTACTGAATGATCTCCTGATGGTGAGAGATCAGAGAGCTTGTTCCATCTGGGTTCTTCTTGATCTCTCAGCAACATTTGACACCATAGATCATGGGGTATTGCTCGAACGCCTGTGGTTTCTCTGTAGACTAAGGGGGGGGTCCACAGTTGGTTTCAATCTTTTCTGCAGGGTAGGACTCAGAGAGTAGTGTCGGGGATTTATTCCTCTGCCTCTCACTGCCTGTGCTGTGGGGTGCCACAGGGTTTGGTGTTGTCCCCCATATTATTTGCGGTGTATATGCTCTTAACAGTTGCCTGCTTGAGATACAGAACTGGATGAGTACCAACTGTCTGAAGTTGAACCCAGGAAAAACAGAGGTACTGGTAAGGATGTTAAGCTCATGGGCAAGAAAAACCCTCAGGTGTATTTCTGGGGGGGGGGACCCTGCTAATGGCATCTGGCCAGGTGTGTAACCTTGGTGTTGTGTTTGACGAGGGCCTGACCTTGAGGGCACAGGTGTCGGCCGTAGTCAAATCGTCCTTTTTCCATCTAAGGAACATAGCACGAGTGAAACACTTGGTTCCATCGGATGATCTTCCTACCCTGGTCCATGCCTTAGTTGCCAGTCGTTTTGATTACTGCAATGCCCTTTATCTAGGGCTGCCAGGAGTGGATATCCGCCGCTTGCAGCTGGTGCAAAATGTGGCAGCTAGGTTGTTGACTGGAAGCCCGAGATTCAACCATATAACACCTGTGCTGCACGAACTGCACTGGCTGCCTGTACAGTGGCGGATCACTTTCAAGGTCGCATTGACGACCTATAAGGCCCTACATGGTTTGGAACCCCACTATCTGAAAGAGCTCCTGATTCCTTACTGCGCCTCCCATTCCCTCCGATCATCTGGCGAGGGATTGCTAGAGATTCCCACGGTAACCCTGAAAACATCTGGTGGAAGAACTTTTGCCTTTATGGTACCTACCCTGTGGAATTCTCTACCTTGCCAGATACACAATAGCCTGACTACAGAAGGATTTTAAAAAGTTCTTAAGACCTTTTTATTTAAATAAGCATTTTAAGAAATGTAAATTGTTTTTTAAATTGCTGTGGATTTTAATATAGAATGTGAAATTTTGTAAAGGCGCCCTGAGCTTTGGAAAGGCGCCTCATATAAATACATTTTTACTTACTTACTTACAGGTGCGATGGTCTGCATCTATCCAGGAGGGGAACCAGAATCCTAGGTGATAGGTTTAAATGCTTCATTGGCAAGCATTTAAACTAGCCGGGGGGAGGCACTGAAAAGGAGAAGGGAAATCCTAGCCCCACCCCAAAAAAAATCAGGGTAGTTAGTGAGATAAACACCAAGATAGAGCAGTCGATAGGGAGAAGAGCAGGAGTAAATGGAGAAAAAGGCAAAGGCAGTAAGGACAGGGACAGGGCAAAAAAAAATAAAGCCATAAAAAATGGAGGCGTAATGAGTACCAATGCCCGTAGTCTAGGTAAAAAGCTCCCCGAAATGCTGGCCTTGATGGAAGAGGGATGCCTGGATATTGTGGCAGTCACAGAAACATGGTACACAGAGAACCGTGACTGGGATGTCAACATTCCAGGGTACACAATCTATAGTAGGGACAGGGAAGGAAGAGGAGGAGTAGCTCTCTATGCAAGGGAAGGGATCAAAGCAACAGAACTAAATGGTAAACAGGGAGGAGAGGAGGCACTGTGGGTGACCCTGGAGACTGGAAATGGCTCCACAGTCAGCACAGGGGTTGTATACAGACCCCCATCTCAGGGAGGAATTGGACAAGGAAATGACAGAAGGCATTCTTGGCAGAGAAAAGGGAGATATTGCTGATAGCGGACCTGAATATGCCAGATGTTAACTGCAGCACCTTTGCTGCAGCCACATCCAAGAGCATGGCCATTCTCGATGCCCTACAGGGGGCATGCCTCAAACAGCTAGTTTTGGAACCCACTCGGGAGGGAGCAGTCTTAGACCTGGTACTCTCAAGTGGGGACGGAAAGAGGCTCTCTGAACTTGAAGTGGGTAGCCATCTGGGAACAAGCAACTACCAAACCAAGGACCCACCATCCTAGAAGGGCAAGAGTAGCTCTCTGGCCCCCTCTAGCTGCTGGAGGTCTGCCTCTGAACAAGTAAGTGGTCTACTGAGAAATATAGGATATTTTTGTCTCAGAACAGGACAATCAGGAGCTTAAAGGGCACACAGGCAGAAATTAAGGAGAGAGAGAGAAAAAAACAGACGAAAGAGTAAGGATTGCAAACAGTTAAGGGGTCAGAAATAAGACATGATTGAGTGGTGCAGTGCAGTGGCTGTGGAGCAGCAGTCTTCCGGGAGATATTCTGGAGGATGCGGTGTTGTCCTATCTGCAGGCACCTCTGGGCTGAGGGAGGAGGTTGCTCATCTCCAGGCTGAGTTGGCCAGGATTTGTGGGACCTCCTCTTCCATCCAGGGACCACCAGTGCCACTGCCGTTGCCTCAGAGGTTGCCAAGAAAGAGGAGCGGTTGGACCACAGTGGGCTCAGGGAGGGTGGTGGAACAGAGGCACATCCCTCCAGTTGTACCTCTCCACAATTCCTATGCCATTCTGGCAAAGTGTGGTTCCTCTATGGAGGCACCTACAGTGGAGACCAAGGAGGATCTGGGAACCTCCACAAGGAGACCCACAGGAGGGTGGCAGGGGACCCTGTAGGGGAAGGAAACAACTCCTGGTGGGGGACTCCATTGTTAGGAAGATAGAACTGGGCAAGGAAGGGGAGAGGGAGGTAAGGTGCCTGCCTGGTGCCATGGCTTGGAGGGACAGGGAGCGAATCCTCAGGATTGCCAGAGCAGCTGCACAGAGGAGGGGAGTGATGTCATTGTCCACCTAGGGACAAATGACCTGGCTAAGAAAGGGATTACAGAAGTGCAGGAAGAGTTTGTGAATTGGGAGGGGCCTTAGTCAAGTAGCACGACGGTAACCTTCTCGAGGTGCTACCCATCTATGGCATAGGAGAGGCTAGGTGTTCTGTACCATGGGATTCAACTCAGTGGTTGAAAAACTGGTGCGGAGCTCAGGGATTTGGCTTCACTGGGGACTGGGGGTCCACCTGGAGTGATGCAAGCCTATACTGGCATGATGGGCTGCATCTGTCCAGGAGGGGAACCAGGATCCTAGGTGATGGGTTTAAATGCTTCATTGGCAAGCTTTTAAACTAGCCAAGGGGGGGAGGCACTGGAAAGGAGCAGGAAAATCCTAGCCCCCCCCAAACAATCACGGTAGTAAGTGTGGCAGACACCAACATGGAGGAGTCAATAGGGAGAAGGCAGGGCAAATGGAGAAAGTGACAAAGGCAAGAAGGACAGGGATGGGGCAAAGGGGGTAAGGCATCAGGAAATGGAGGTAATGAGTACCAATGTCTGTAGTCTGGGTAACAAGCTCCCTGAGCTGGTGGCCTTAATGGAAGAGGGATGCCTGGATATCGTAGCAGTCACAGAAACATGGTACACAGAGAACCATGACTGGGATGTTAACATACCAGGTACATAACCTACAGGAGAGACAGGCAGGGAGAAGAGGGGAGGAGTAGCTCTCATGTAAAGGAAGGGATAAAAGCAACTGAACAAAAGAGTAAACAGGGAGGAGAGGAGGCACTGTGGGTCACCTTGGAGACTGAAAGGGCACCACAATCCGCACAGGGGTTGTGTACAGACCCCCATGTCAGGGGGAAGGAATGGACAAGGATATGATGGAAGGTATTCTAGAATGGCAGAGAAAGGGAGATACTGTTGATGGGAGACCTGAATATGCCAGATGTTAACTGGAGCACATTTGCTGCAGCCACATTCAAGAGCAGGGCCATTCTCGATGCCCCTACAGGTGGCAGGCATTAGACAGCTAGTTTGGAACCCACTGTGAGGGAGCAATCTTAGACCTCATAGTCTCAAAGGGGCAGTGAGAGGATCTCAGATCTAGAAGTAGGTTGCCATCTGGGGACAAGTGACCATCAAACAGTGTGGTTCACGTAAACTCAACTACAGAGTCAAGCCACACAAAGTGAGGGTACTGGACTTTGGAGGGCTGACTTGGCAAGATGGGAGAGTGCCTCAGAAAAGCACTAGCAAACAGGCTAGAAGGAGGTGTGGAGCAACAATGGGGAATTATCAAAACTGCCATCACAGATGCAACAAGCCTTGTGTGAAGCAAATAAACAAATCAAAACGAAAAAAAAGCCACTATGGTTCTCAAGAGAGGTGGCTGTGAAAGTCAGGAAGAAAAAGATAGCATTCCGGAAGTATAAGGAAACACAGAAGGAGCAGGACAGAGAGCTGTACCAGTTAAAGCAGAAAGAAGCAGGGAGGGAAGTCAGAATAGCAAAGGCCCAAACTGAGGAAAAGATAGCCAACTCAGTTAAGAAGGGGGATAAAACCTTTTATAGGTACATCAGCGAGCAGAGAAAGACAAAGGGAGGGGAAAGTGAGGCTGAATAGAATGAACGTGGGTGGGCAGAGGGAACAGTGAAAAGCAGGAATACTGAACGAATATTTCTGCTCAGTATACACAAAAGGAGGGGAAGTGCCTAATCCAATTAACAGAAGCACTCTTGATAGGGGGTCGATCCAGTCCTTTCACAGAAGAAAGGGTTCTGCAAGAACTCCTAAAACTGAAGGTGGACAAAGCAATGGGTCCTGATGGAATTCACCCAGAATTCTAAAAGAATTAAGGAAGAACTAGTGAAACCACTGGCTAATCTTTTAATAAATCATGGGAGGATGGTGTGGTACCTGAGGACTGGAGGAAGGCGGATGTGATTCCCTTCACAAAAGTGGGACCAAGACAGAGGCAGGAAACTACAGACCTGTCAGTCTGACCTCTGTGGTAGGGAAAGTGATGAGCTCACTTCTGAAGGAAAGAATAGTTGAGTACCTAGAGGTCAGTGGAGCACAGGATCCAAGGCAGCATGGGTTCACAGCGGAAGGTCATGTCAGATGAATCTAATAGATTTCTTTGACTGGGTGACCAAAGTAGTAGACCAGGGAGGGGCTGTGGACATGGCCTACCTAGACTTTAGCAAGGCATTTGACACAGTCCCACACAAAAGATTGATAGTCAAATTAACCAGCCTGGGAGTGGTCCCAGGGTGGTAGCCTGGGTAAAACATTGGCTGGACAACAGGACACAGAAGGTAATTGTAAATGGAGTCCACTCTGAAGAAAGGGCGGTACTAGTGGGGTACCACAGGGTTCAGTATTGGGTCCAGTCCTTTTTAATGTCTTCATCAGTGACATTGCAGAGGGACTGGAAGGAAAAGTATGCCTTTTTGCAGATGACACAAAGATCTGCAACAGGGTTGATACTCAAGGAGGCGTGGAAAGGATGAAAAGGGACTTGGCAAGGTTGGAGGAATGGTCAGACGTATGGCAGCTAGGATTCAATGCAAAAGTGCAGAATAATGCACCTGGGAAACAAGAACCCAGGGAAGAATACACAATAGGTGGGAGGTAGTAACAACAACAAAACAGGAAAGGGACCTGGGGGTAATCATATCAGATGACCTTAAGGTTAGCAAGCAATGTGAGAAGGCAGTAGGGAGGGCGGGGGTATACTGGGATGTATAGGGAGAGGCATCAGCAGCAGAAAACAGGAAGTTGTTATCCCTCTGTACAGACAGTTGGTGAGACCCCATCTGGAATACTGTGTCCAGTTCTGGAGACCCCATCTCCGCAAGGACATAGACAGGATAGAGGCAGTCCAGAGGAGGGCAACTAAAATGGTGCAGGGTCTGCAAGAGAAGCCGTATGAGGAGAGACTAAAGGAACTTAATATTATACCCTTGAGGAAAAAGGGAGGGGGACATGATAGAAACTTTCAAGTACCTCAAGGGAATCAACAAAGTCCAAGAGGGTAGCATCTTTCAGAAAAAGAGACTTGCAAGAACAAGGAGACACAATTTAAAGATAGAAGGAGGGCGGTTCAGGGGCAATGTGAGGAAGTATTATTTCACAGAGAGGGTAGTGGATGTATGGAACAGCCGTCCTGAGGAAGTTGTGGGGTCTAAAACTGTGGGAGAATTCAAGAATGCATGGGACAGACATAAGGCAATTCTTGTGGGGGGCAGGAAGATAAAGGCTGTTGGTTAACTAGGATCTGCGGCCTATCCTGTAGGTAGGGAAATGGGCAGACTAGATGGGCCTAGCGGTCCTTATCTGCCGTCAAAGTCTATGTTTCTATGTTTCAAACAGTGTGGTTCACGATAAACTTAGCTGTAGAGTCAAGCCATACAGTGCAAAAGTGAAGGTACTGGACTTCAGGAGGGCTGATTCTGTCAAATGGGAGAGTGCTTCAGAAAAGCACTAGCAAACAGGCAAGAAGGTGGGGTGGAGCAACGATGGGGAAACATCAAAACCGCCATCACATAGGCAACAAGCCTTTGTGTGAAGCAAATAAACAAATCAAAATGAAAGAAAAAAAAAACAATATGGTTCTCAAAAGAAGTGGCCGGGAAGGTAAGGGAGAAAAGATAGCATTCAGGAAGTATAAAGAAACACAGAAGGAGCAGGACAGAGAACTGTACCAGTTAAAGCAGAAGGAAGTCGGGAAGGCAGTCAGAATAGCAAAGGCCCAAACTGAGGAAAGATAGCCAACTCGGTTAAGAAGGGGATAGAACCTTTTATGTACATTAGGGAGCAAAGAAAGACTAAGGCAGGGATACTGAGGCTGAATAAAGAGGAAGGTGGTTGGGCAGAGAGCGACAGTGAAAAAGCAAGGATACTGAACAAATACTTCTGCTCAGTATTCACAATGGAAAAGCAGGGGGAGATACCCAATCCAGTCAATAGAAGCACTCTGGATGGGGGGGTTGATATTAGTCCTTTCACAGAAGAAAGGGTTCTGAAAGAACTCTTAAAACTAAAGCTGGATAAAGCAGTGGGGCCTGATGGGATTCACCCCAGAATTCTAAAAGAAATAAGGGAAGAACTAGTAACACCACTGACTACCCTTTTTAATAAATCATGGGAGGATGGGGTGGTACCTGAGCACTGGAGGAGGGTGGATGTGATTCCCTTTCACAAAAGTGGGAGCAAGACAGAGGCAGGAACTATAGACCTGTCAGTTTGACCTCAGTGGTAGGGAAAATGATGGAATTACTTCTGAAGGAAAGAATTGTTGAGTACCTAGAGTCCAGTGGGGCAAAGAACCCAAGGCAGCATGGATTCACAGCAGGAAGGTCATGTCAGACAAATCTAATTGATTTCTTTGACTGGGTGACCAAAGTAGTAGACCAGGGAGGGGCTGTGGACATAGCCTGCCTAGGCTCCATTTTGACAAAATCAGCCCTCCTGAAGTCCAATACCTTCACTTTTGTGTGGCTTGACTCTACAGCTCAGTTTATCGTGGAACCACACTGTTTGGTGGTCGCTTGTTCCCAGATGGCTACCCACTTCAAGATCAGAGATCCTCTCTCCATCCCCATTTGAGAGTATCAGGTCTAAGATTGCTCTCTCCTGAGTGAGTTCCAAAACTAGCTGTCTGAGGCATGCCACTTGTAGGGCATCAAGAATGGCCCTGCTCTTGGATGTGGCTGCAGCAAAGGTGTTCCGGTCAACATCTGGCATAAAGAATAGCGTGATAGACTTGTCAATGCTAAGTCAAACAACTTTCTCTAAAGAATGTTTTTAAGAGTGTTAAATGTTATTTTTTATTTTTTTTATTGAAATGTAAACTGTACTGTATTATGTTCTTTTGCTGTAATCCTATATTTGATCTCAATAAAAACTGTTATGGTAAAAAAAAAAATCTGTACTTGTTCCCTCTCCAGTTTAGTTGTTTTCTGTTTCTGGCCAAACAAACTATTTCATCTTTGATTGAGTAATGGATAACCATATACAACAAGGCTGTGTTTCCATCGAGGGGTTGACATGACAGCATATGAACCTCAAGAGTGAAGCTTGAAAGGTCCATGCTTTCATCTCAACCCCGAGATGGAAACACATGCCGAGTTGTGTGTGGCTGATCATATTTTATTTTTTATAGTATATGTTTTTTCACTAGAGTGACAGACCCCCACTGAAGTGAAAATAAAAAATCGTGCCATTTCTTTGTTCTACTCACATATCAAAATCAAATTTATTTATTTCGATTTTGATAACTGGGTAACCTCACTGAGACCAGAGATCCCTTTTTCAGGAGTGACCCGGATTAGTCACAGCCAACGATTACATACAATTAGCACACAGTAGTACATGCATTGGCAGGAGTACACAAGTAGATTTAGCATACATTAGAATAGGGTAGGGAGTACGTTACAGAGCATGTCAGTTACAGTTACATAACAACATAGTAGGTTTACATACACATAGCAGCACAGTAGATTAAATCAGACATGTGACATCAATGCCACCATATTTTGGGCTCAAGCCGTGGGACAAGCCGGAGTTACAGCCACCAGGACTAGGTTCCAGGCTAGCGGTTACAGCCACCAGGACTAGGTTCCAGGCTAGCAGTTACAGCCACTGAGACTAAGCTCTAGCAGGTATACTTTCAGGCCTGACTTAAAACCCTGAATAGTACAACAATTAGCCAAGTCAGCAGGGAGGAGGTTCCATAAGTGTGGGGCAGCGTACCTAAAGGAGCGCTTGCCATAGTTTGTTCGGACACGGGGGATGTCTAGGGGATGGCCAGTGGAGGATCTCAGGTCCCGGCCCCGGACTTTGGGGTTTAGCAACCCACGCAGGTGAGGAGGGGAGCCAGCAGTGGTGAATTTGAATGTCAGGTTCAGAGAGGAGTAGGCCAGTTTTTGTTGCATTGAGGGCCAGTGGAGATCAGCGAGGACCTCAGAATGGTGCCTTCTTGGTGGGGAGTTGGTGGCAAAACGAGCCACCCTATGGTAAAGCGTAGTAAGTTTTCTTTGTTCACCCTCCCTAAGGGACTGCAGCAGGGGAGCCCCATAGAGGAGGAAGGGGAGAAGGGTGCAGTTAGATGTGGTGCAACGGGCCGAGAGAGAGAGAGAGAGAGAGAGGGAGAGAGAAAGAGAGAGAGACAGTGTCGCCCAGCCTATAAAGAAGTCCTGACTTCTGGTGGGTGGACTTTACAACATAGTCTATATGAGGCTGGAAGGTCATTGCCTGATCAAGCAGGATTAAGAGGTATTTAACCTTGTCCGAGACCTCAGTTCTTTTCCCTTGTGCAGTATGAAGCTGTAGGATACCATGCCGGTCAGAGCCAAGGCAACGGGACCCAAACAAGATTTCCAGACTTTTGAAAGGTAAAAGGTATGACTTTGGGCACTGGGTGGTTAGTAAGTAGCTAGGAATAGAATAAATGAAAAATTTAAAATTGTATGACCTTTGAACTGTGCATAACAACTGTTCAGAATGCACATAACAACACTTTAGAATGCACATGACGGTTTAAAATGTGCTTAACAAGGATTTTGAGTAGGCTGATTTTTATACATAACAAAGGGTAACCATATACTATATGCATGTTCTGCTGCAGTAGTGACATCATTTTGTTGTTCTGCTGCAGTGGTGATGTCACTACTGCAGCAGAACAACTTGGAATGCTACCAAACAGTTGCTTTCCTTTATCCAATACTGTGGTAGATCAGCATTCTAGAACCTCTAGAGACTTCACAAGTCAGTTTCATTGTAAAGAGAAAAAACAACACAATGCCCACATTTCACATAATACTATACACTATGGGCCAGATATTCAAAAGGGTTGGCGATGCTCAAGTCCTAAATTGCCATTCTGCGATATTCAGCAGGAGGCAGTTGCGCCACTGAAAACAGACTGAGCAACAGCGCCAATGCAAATGAATGCATGCTCAACAGGAGGGGAGGAACTATGCATAAACTGCACAGCCCGATATTCAGCCGGGCTGTGCAGAGTTGTGCAGGCACAACCCCCAACCTGAGCCTGCAGGACCTTGAGCCAAAAAAAGAAGGCTTAAGTCGAGGGCCACCCATAGGTGAGCTGCTGTATTGCAGGGCGCAACACAGCAGCTGCCACCTGTGGCTGGCCCCCAACTCAGTCCCTGTGCCCCCCAGCCCGATTGCGGGCATCAGTGTGGCTCCCCCCCTCCCGTTCACATCCCTGGTGGTCCAGTGGACCGAAATGCCCGATCGCGGGCAGAAAGTAAAGTGAAACCCCTCCCTTGTGCTCGATCGTGGGCAGAAAGTAAAGTGAACCCCGAACATGTCCCTTGTGCCCGATCGCGGGCAGTATGTAAGTGACCCCAGCCGAACATCTCCCTGGTGGTCCAGTAGACTAGAAATGCCGATCGCGGGCAGAATGTAAATTGAACCCCCAAACATCTCCCTGGTGGCTAGTGTCCCCCCACCCACCACCCATGAAGCCCACCACCCGGCTCCCCGGCGGCCGGTGGCAGCATCCCACCAGCCTGCCGCCCGCCCGCCGCCGACTGAGCTGCCCTATGGGGCTGCATGCCCATTGGTGCAGGCAAGAGCCAATGGCGTGCAGCCCATACAGTACATGACAGTCAGATTTGTGAGATGATTCATTCACAAATCTGGACTATCATCTCTGTATGAGCTGCATGCCCATTGCTCTTGCTCTTCACTCAAGCGCTGTCTCATTGTGAATGATTCATTCACAAATCTGGACTATCACGTACAGTATGGGCTGCACCATTGGCTCTTGCTCTGCACCAATGGCGTGCAGACTTCCACCGGCAGTCAGTCGGCGGGTGGGCGGGCAGCAGGCGGGGGATGCTGCCTACGCCGCCGGGGAGCGGGTGGTGGGGGCTTCGTGGGTGGGGTGGGGGACACTGTAGCCACCAGGAGATGTTTGGGGGGTTCAATTTACATTCTGCCCGCGATCGGGCATTTCAGTCCACTGCACCACCAGGGAGATGTTCGGGTTGGGGGTTTCACTTTACTTTCTGCCCACGATCGGGCACAAGGGACATGTTCGGGGTTCACTTTACTTTCTGCCCGCGATCGGGCACAAGGGACATGTTCAGGGGGTTCACTTTACTTTCTGCCCTGCGATCGGGCACAAGGGACATGTTCGGGGTTCACTTTACTTTCTGCCTGCGATCGGGTATTTCGGTCCACTGGACCACCAGGGATGTGAACGGAAGGGGGGGGAGTTTTTAAACATACTGCCCGCGATCGGGCATTTCGGTCCACTGGACCACCAGGGAGATGTACGGGAGGAGGTGGGGGAGCCACATTGCTGCCCGCGATCGGGCTGCAGGGTACGTCGGTCCCCGACGGCTGCTGCCTGGCAGGGCGCCAGGCGCAAGTCCTCGGGGATCGGCGCACCTACATGCTAATGGCATGCAAATGGGGCCATAATCAGATGCAAATGGCCCCCCTCGCCTTGCAAGAATTATGGCCCCATTTGCATGTCACCTTTTGAATATCGTGATTTTGCACATGGCGCAATGGTACTTGGCCACAGCAAGTTGAATGCTCCACTCTGACAACTTGTGGTGGCGCAAGTTCCACTGTGCCATGCACAGTGGCTGTGGCTGGGGGGTGATATTCAAAGGAGTTGCTCAATAGCACAACTCCTTTGAATATCGCCCTGGCCACACCCCTGCTCAACTATTTTGTGCAGGGCAAGGGCTTGCACCTCAGAATGGCGCAGTTTGAATATCCAGCCCTATAAAAATACAGGATGAGCAACTTTATGCGTAACCAGCGTTTTCTGTCACCTCGGGGTCCTGATCCCCATGGAGGGATTCAGAAGCCTTCTGTGGCAGAACACACTGGTTTTGCATTGTTGCCCATCCAGTAGTCTCTATATAATTATGTCTTCCCCAGTTTTTTAAGTCATCTAGCTTTTGTAATATAAACTGGAAGGATTTTTCTTGTTTTTCAGACCTTTCCTCTAGATAGTAAACAGAATCCTCCACAGTTTGCAGTTTATTTTCCAATCATCGATTCTACCCGATGTTGCTTGGAAATCTATCTGCAGCTTACCAAGGGTTGATTGTAACCCTCCAATGTCAATTTTGATTTCATTAAACATGTTTTTGATTGCAGCCAGATCAGACTTACAAGTGTGGTGAATGACTTAAGCTGTGACTTCAAACACTGGTCCCTTGCCATTTTCGTTGTTTTGAGCTATCGTGGACATCATTTGGAGAATCTGTGAAAATGTAAACTCAGGGAAAACACTCAAAACTTGCTTGAGAACAAATAATTTTTGGATCCGTTATTTGTCTAAGTGGTGAACTAAAACATGAGATGACTGTCATTTTTTAAAAGTAATTAAAAAAAAAATAATTAGTGCGTTTTCTTGGAACCTGACAGGTGCTGTCGACTCAGGTGACTGTTCCCATTGGGTGCACGGATTCACATAAAAAACATTCCCATAGTCAAGCGTAGGAATTAACACTTGTTTCGCTGTTAGCAATCATGCTTCACCTGTCAACGAATCAATGTTATGATACAAATGGGACAATGCTATTGGGGTTTACTGCGACACATCATTTTTAATCTTTTCCTAATATTCTCCCTGTCAATAGCGTGGCACACCAGGTCCACACTACTTTGGCGATGAAGGCTGACATACTAATGACTCTGTGTGCTTATGAGCAACCATAGGGGTTGGTGGGGTGTTCAAGTGTAGGAAAAACTCAGCTCTCCCCCTTGGAGCGTAACTGCACAAGCCTGAGGAAGTTCTGTGGTCGGGTTAAAATGTAGATCTGCAGAACGGCATGGCCGCACAATGCCACAGCATTGATTTTAACCACAAGTGGATTGAAAACAAGGCCCGACACAAAAAAGTGGTGAAAAGTAGCCTTCAGTGCTTCCTGTTATTAGAGCACCTGTGGCTGATCTGTGGACTGTCTGGTACAGTCCTCAGGTGGGTTCCACTATTTCCTCACTGGCAGGTCTCAGAAAGTGGGGTCGGGGATTTATTCCTCCGGCCCGGTCTCCCTGCTTTGTGGGGTGCCGCAGGGCTCTGTTTTATCACCCATGTTGTTTGCGGTGTTTATGCTGTCATTGGGAAACATTGTAAGGCAGTATGAGCTGAGTTTTCACTGCTATGCAGATGATACTCAGCTGTACATGTCCTTTGTGCCTGGACAGGATGGAACTGTCTTGTCATTTAACAATTGCCTCGTCAAATCCAAGACTGAATGAGTGCCAACTAGTTGAGGTTGAACCCTGACAAGACCAAAGTGTTGGTTGTGGACCCAGGTCATGGGGCAGAGGGGCTCTCAGCTGGGCAGGCTTCCGGGCTTTGGCTTGGAGGCAGTCAGCTGATGACCTCTGATCGGGTGCAAAATATGGGTGTTATTTTTGACGATGGAACAATGCTTAAATCTTAGGCGTCGTCCGTCATCAAGACCTCATTTTACCACCTGAGGAACAGCATCCTGATTAAGCACCTGTTCCCGCCTGATGACCTTCCAATGTTGGTCCACACTTTTTGTGACCTCCTGCCTTGACTACTGCAACTCCCTTTACCTAGGGCAACCGGGGGTTGAGATCCATTGCTTGCAGCTGGTAACTGGTTTATCTCTACCATACCATGTCAGGCTTGTGCTCCACAGGCTGCACTGGCTACCTGTTTAGTGGCAAATCACCTTCAAGGTCGGTTTGCTGACCTATAAAGCCCCACATGGACAGGGACCGTGTTACCTGCAAGAGCTTCTCTGCCCCTACCGCCCTCTACACCCACTCTGCTCCGCTGATGAGGGATTGCTAGAGGTTCCCAGGGTTCATCTGAAGACCTCGGGTTCCAGGGCATTTATGTTTGTGGCCCCTACCCTGTGGAACTCTCTGCCCCCTCGGATAAGGGAGTGCCTGGCTGTGGAATTAAATCCACATTAAAAGCAAATTTTTATAATCTTGCTTTCCCAGAACTTGAATGAATTGTTGAGACAGCTATATATTTTATTATTTACTGATATTTTAACTACCAATTTTTTAAATTATTGTTCAAGCAATATTTAGCAGTGTCTCTCTCATTGTTAAATATTGGCTAGGTTCCCTCCCCTCTTACCTCTCATCCTGCCTCACATCTGCCAAGTCCACAACATACTCTCTTTGCCACAGGGACTCGTGGAACCTTCTCTATCCTTCGTCCCTCACTCTACTGCCAGCCAGTCAGCCTTCTTGTACTGCTTCCCTCTGCTAGAACAACCTACCCCGACTTGCGCCTAGCCTCCCTCTCTCAGCCATCAAGAGACTCCTCCTAACTCCTCCCCTCCCTCAATGCCCCATTGCTCCCTATCCCTCCCTCAGTGCCCCCATTGCTCCTATCCCCTCCTCTCAGTGCCCCTATTGCTTTTTACCTTTTTGTCTTTTAAATCTTCTGGGGCCCAGGCATTTATGTACATAGCCCCAGTCCTTTGGAATTCTCTACCCCATCAGCTTCGGGAGTGCGTGACTGTGGGAGTTTTTAAACAGGCCCTCAAGGCCCATTTGTGGAGCTGAGCTTATCCAGAGTTTTAAGGTTATTAACTAGACTTTACTGAAGACTGTATACATTATTGTTTTATTTATGCTTCAATTTTATGTAATGTGCCTTGATATTTGAAAGGCGCATAATAAAAAGATTTATTATTATTTATTATATTATTATTATTTATTAATATTGCTATTATTACCTGTGTTGGTTCACCTGAATTTGTATCAGAGTAGCAACCACTGCTATGCCTGTGGTGTATTTTTTTTTTTTTTTATCTTAGCTTTTTGTGTTTTTGTCTTACCTTGTTTATACAGAGCCTTTTTCAATTGTCTTTTTAGTATCCATAACGGATGTTTTTGTCGAACACCTCAACAGCGAAACTGCATTTTGCAGTCGGCTGCCGGTTTCCACTGCCACTAAGTGTTTTCTTTGTGGGCCTTTGCCCCCCCCCGAACCTCCCACTTAGGATTATCAACTCTGAGTCAGAGTTGATTGGGGGGTGCAGGACCCCTCCAACAGACAGTGCCGGGTTCCCGGGTTCCCTACAGCCATTAATGTGTGCTTTTAGGACCCTCGCCAGCTGTCAAAAAAGTTGCTGTAAGTGGGATTGCTATCTTTTTACTGTGACGTAAACTCTTATATTTTCAACCGTATTGTAACAAATGTTTTACTCTTACTGTAATTCTTCACTCCAGGTCGCACTCAAACGAGCCTCAGCTCAGTGTGCTTTTCCCGTCACCAATTTAAAATAAATGAACAAGTAATGTTGATACTTACTGAATTGTGCTTTTTTATAAATAAAACTCAGTTGAGTTGAGAACGTTTGCTAGAAATAGAACTAAGAGACCCTGAATATAGAGGGCTATTAATCTTAAACATTTAAGCAAAGCAGATTTCCTCATGATATTACATTTCAGCACGATTCCTATCTGCAAACCTAACAGTGCTTTATTCAAATTTAACTCCATGCATGAGACAAAACTGTTACTAAAGGAAACAGGCACTTAGAAGGGGGGGGGAGGTGTACACGGCGGGAATTAAAAGGCGCTTACACGGCCATCTTGACTATGCGGTCGAGCTACCACAATATTAAACAGAAAGGCTATAAGCACCCATTAAAGATCTTCTGCTTCTACCCCTCAGTTCCTGTCCATCCTCTCACAAAACAGGTTATTATTGGAAACTAATAGGTAATAAGAAAGAAAAACTATTAGGACAGTTGAAGTTCAGGTGTCTGATTCAGCCTCAGATTGAGCTGTATCCACTCGGGCAGTAAATTCCTGCCTAATCTTTTCAGTCAGCTTAGCGCATCCGCAGGTTCTCAAAACAGAAATGTCCTAACATCATAATGAATTTTCAGGCAGGCAGTAAGAGGTAATGGTTAACCCGCAGCTCTCTCAACACTGACTGGATGCCACAATCCTTTTCTTCGTCCTCTGGTGTTAAAGCTTAAATCCAGGAAAAACTTAATGGTTGCGGCTCCATGCTTGCTCCTTTGGATCATTTTGCAGCTGATAGACACTCATCTCGGTCCTCAGAGCCCCCCGTTATGAGAAGAATGGTGCGTGGTGAGGAGTCATCTTGCAGTGGTCTCTGTGGGGTGATTCAGTAAGCCTGCTTGATGAAAATAGTCACCTCAAGAGATACAGCCTCCGATAGCCAGCCAGCCAAGAAACCCTTCAAACTGTCCCCTTCTACGTCATCAGGTAGTCCTATAATGCAGACATTGACCGCTCATTCTCCAGTTGTTCAAGGCATGCTCGGTAGAGTGGTATTTTCCTGAACTAGCCCCGTGCAGATCACAGGAGCTTTTTGTGCTGCTTCCCCCGCTGTCTTCACTTTAGTTGTCGCCATCTCAGCTTTTTGGGTGATCAGGGCTGTTCTGCTGGTAAAATCCTCAATCTTTTTATCGAGACCCTGTATTACCACAAGGAGTGAGGCTAAAGTGGGTTCCCCCACTGGAAGTGAAAAGTACCGTATCTCCTGCTGCAGCCCTCGTGTTCTAGGCCTTAGATCATGGCTGATCTGTCAGTGGCTGAGTTCTAGATTTCCATTATTGTTGGTGCCACAATTCATCCAGTCATAGGAACACAGAAACATAAAAATAGCCAGCAGATAAGGACTGTCAGACCCATCCAGTCTGCCCTTAAGACTGTCCTTGTTTGTGGTCTTTGACCCTACTCGGTCAGTGGCTATCTCCTCCTTCCCCCCAGTGTCCTAACATGTCTGTCCCATGCATGTTTGAAGGCCCCCACTGTATTTGCGCCCACCACCTCCTGTGGCAGATTGTTCCATGAATCCACCACCCTTTCCATGAAGAAAAACTTCCTCCTATTTTCCCTTTATTCTGCCCCCCTCAATTCTCATATACTGCCCCCTCATTCTTGTATTTCCCCAATATTGAAAGATGCCACCCCCCTGCACCTTCTTTATGCCTTTAAGGTACTTGAAGGTCTCTATCATGTCTCCCCTCCAGTGAATCCATATTGAGGTCCTTCAGTCTCTCCTTGTATGTATAATGGTGCAACCCATGTACCATCCTTGTCACCCTTCTCTGGACTGCCTCCACCCTGTCAATGTCTTTCTGAAGAGGCTACCTCCAGAACTGTACACAGTACTCCAGGTGAGACCTCACTATTGGTTTATACAGCAGAATCACCACCCCTCTCTCCTTCTGCTACTGATACCTCTGCCTATGCACCCTAGCATGCCACTGACCTTCACTATAGTCTTTGTACTCTGCTGTGACACCTTTAGGTTATCAGCAATGATAATCCCAAGATCCCATTCCTCCTTGGTGACTGTCAGTAACTCTCCCCCATCCTGTAGCTTTTCTTTGGGTTCCTGCATTCTATGTGCATTATCTTGCACTTCTTAGAGTTGAACCTCAGTTGCCACACCTCTGACCAGTTTTCCAGTCTCCTTAAGTCTCTCCTCATATTCCTTACCCCTTCTGGAGTATCCGCTCTGTTGCAGATCTTGGTGTCATCTGCAAACAGGCAGACCTTTCCCTCCAGTCCTTCTGCTGTGTCACTGATGAAGACATTAAACAGTATTGGGCCAAGGACGGATCCCTGAGGTACCTCACTTGTTACTCCCTCTCCCTGGATGGGGTCCCGTTTACCACCACCCTCTGCCTCCTGTCAATAGCTAGCTTCTGACCCAATTTACCACCTTGTGGCCCATGCCTACACTACCCATCTTGTGACCAGCCTTTTATGTGGGACCGTGCTGAAGGCCTTACTGAAGTCGATGAAGTAGTATGAAATTAGCACTGTATAAGCTATTTTAAAATACTCAAAGTTTATCTCTAGCAGAGCTCCAAATCCTTGCATCTACTCATGCGGTGGCCAGGCCACGCCCGTATATACCCTTCTGATCTCAGAAAATAGTTTGTGTTTGGTCTCTGCTTTCTTTTAAATCCCATTTTACTTTGTAAGCTTGAAGTCGGTTTCCATTTGTTGGCAATGTTTACTAAATAATAAAGCCAGAGAATTCTGTTAGTAGATTTGCATATACATTTTTATGTTTGCTTGCACGCATGTGCGAGATACATAGTGCCACCATATGACTTTTTGTAGGTGGGGCACCCCCGCTTCCAATGCCCTAGGCGTTTTATAGGCACGGTTGCACCCTTTCAATGAATGTCGAGCTGTCTATGACAGTAATTCAGATGCAGTGGTGTACGTTGAAAGAATGACTGCTACAATCAGTGGAGAACATGTAGGCAATTTTGCATACTGCCGCAAGCCGTCAGTAGTATGCAAATTGCCTACAGGTCCCACCTTAGCAGTCATTGTCTTTCAACTGTATGCCACTGCACCTCCCGTCGGCATGATGCACCCCCCCCATTTGTTGTGTGCTGAGGCGGTGCCCAGTCCCCATCGGCACATGCACACTTCCCCTCCCAAGCACACTGTGTGTCTGACAGGGTGCCCAATCCCCGTCAGCTCCAGTGCCCCTTAAAAAAACAAACTTCAAGGTGCCACGCTGGGAGCCCACCCCAGCATGGCAAAAATCCTGCATCGTCATGTGCTCCTCCACACACTATATGGCCAATGGGGGGTGCCCAATCCCCCACTGGCTCCCAGCATGGCAAAAGTCCTGCGTCATCTTTAAAAAAAAAACTGTAGCAAAAGAAAACAGTCCCTCGCTGACTCTCTTGCCCCTTCCCCCAGTCTGCGCCCACCCTCTGCGTACTCCACCTTCCTACACCCCCTCACCCTATATTTACCTCCAGAGGCTGGCACGATGATCTTTGGTGGACTGGGAACATGTCTGCACTCTTTAAAGCAGACCATGAACGGAAGAAATGCCGATAAGCGGTATAATGGCATAAATAGGGTTTTTTCAACTTTGGTTCATATCGCGGCCATTTTTTTGAATTTTTGCACCACATTTTCAACGTGGGGTTCTTGGGACCCCATCTTTTAAATTCAATTACTGTCATCTGGTTATTCAGTCCCGAAAGATGATTTTGTGGTCACTGTGCGGAATCATCTTTTGGGACTGATTAACAAAATGACAGTGTCATTGTTCATGAGGTGGGCTCTCAAAAAGCCTATGTTGCAAATTTGGTGAAAAAATTCCGCAAAACGACTGTTTTTCGAGTGTGCATTGCATAGTTTCCACGCACACTCGCATGTTCGCAAATTTATAATATTTTCACTCCAGATTTTCAACATTGGCATTTTTTCAACCTCCTTATGAACAGTACAGCTGTCATTTTTCACATCCTGGCCGAAATGTGTTTTTGTACTTCCGGCACAGAATAGTGCGCTCACTGGGGGAAATCAATGTTCGGGACAGATTAAGAAAATCACAGTGATACTGTTCATGAGCAGAGGTCCTAAAATGCCTATGTTAAAAATTTGGTGACAAAAGTCCATAAAATAACTGTATTACGAGCGTGCATTGCGTAGTTTCTATGCACCCTCGTAACTTCACGAATTTGTAATATTTTCACTCCAGATTTTTAACACTGGCATTTTTCCACACATCCTTATGAACAGTACAGCTGTCATTTTTCACATCCTGGCCAAAATGTGCTTCACACTTCTGGCACAGAATAGCGTGGTCGCTGTGGGAAATCAGTGTTCGGTCAGATTAAGTAACACTGTTCATGAGCAGAGGTCCCAAAATGCCTATATTGAAAATCTAGTGCAAAAATCCCCCCAATAATTGTGTTACAGGTGCTTTGCGAGTTTCTATGCATGATCGTGACTTCACCAGTTTTTTTATATTTTCACTCCAGATTTTCAACATTACCATTTTTTTACACCTCCTCATGAACAGTACAGCTGTCATTTTTCACATCGTGTTCTAAATGTGTTTACGCACCTGTGGCGCCAAATGGCGCAGTCACTGTGCAAAATCGCCTTTCAGCTAACAAACTGATAGTGTCACTGTTCATGTGGTGGGGTCACAAAAAGCCCATGTTGAAAACTTGGAGTAAAAATACCAAGAAACACCCAGGGCATTAGGGTTTCTGACCATAACGCCAGTGGCAGAGCTAGAAGGGGGCTGGGGGGGCATTCGCCCCTCCTGGCTGCCCCAGTGTGAGCAGTGGTGCCCTGCCACCACCTTTATTCACTGTTTAGTGACCATTGTGGAGCCTGTGATTGACTGAATGGCTCCCCCAACTCCCAAACACTCCCAAACCTGGCTCCGCCACTACATAACGCCCTACCCTTTAGGGACCGACAGGCATCAGGGGTGTGACTTGGGATTGTCGACAGTAATGCTCACGCCATTCCACCTCCACCTCCACCCCCACCCCCACCCTGCAGCCAGTGACAGGCATTGAGGTGCACCTTGGACTCTTTGGCCCCAGAGTTCACACCATTCTCCTATACTGCACCTATTTCAGCATATTTCCTTATGGAATAAAGTGTGTGTAAAGCCCGAATACTCCAAGGCACACCTCGACACTTGTCAGTGTCTGCAGGGTAGGGTGAGGTGAAATGTCATGACCGTTCTGGGTGACGATCCAAAGGCACATCCCAATGTCTGTCCATCTCTGCAGGGTGGGGGTGGAGTTAGCGTCAGTTCAATACATCACTGCCATTTCTATACTGCATCTGTCTAATTCCTGCACTCTCACTGCTAATGCCAGCAAGCAAACATTCGGCATTGACAAATGCTTGTTTAAAATGCAATTACTTGCAGAAAGATGACTGTCTTAAGTCTTTAGGGACACCATCACAGTTTATAGTGTCAATGTGGCTCAGTTGGCAGCACACCTGGATACATTACCAAAAGGGTGCTGTGAATATCTGCCTTTGGGCTGAAAGGTTGTGTGCTCTTGTCCCATACCCAGGTACATTACCAAAACGGCATTAACATCTGCCTTTGGGCTGGAAGGTACTGTGCATTTGTTCCACACCTGGATACATTACCAGAATGTTAGAGCCATAACCATCTACCTTTGGCCCAGAAAGTCCCACACCTGGATACATTACCAAACTGTTGGCGCTGTGAACATCTGCCTTTGGACCAGAAGGTTATGTACTCTTGTCCCACATCTAGACTCATTACTAAAATGTTGAAACTGTGTACATCTGATTTTGGGCAAGAAGGTTGTGTACTCTTGTCCCTTACCCGGACTCATTATCAAACTACTGGCACTGTGATGCAGTACTATGGGGCTTATGGCCAGGTTATTCATCTTTCAGAGGAGATGTCAAACCAAGCTCCCTGCTTTTCATCCCCTGTGCTGCCCTGGTGGGTATCCAGGTAACAGTCAAAATATAGAGAATAGTGGATGGGCAACTATGCACAACCAGTGTTTTCTGCCACAGAGGGATTCTGATTCCCTCTGACCTAGAGAACGAAGCTGGAGAGGTCCTTGGGAATCAGAATCTCAAGGTGGCAAAACACGCTGGTTGTACATAGAGTTGCTCATCCTGTATTTTTTATACTGTATAGTACTATGTGAAAAATGTGTTTTGTGAGTTCTTTTGCTTTCAAAATGAAACTGACTCATGCAGTCTCTAGAGGTTCTAGAATGCTGTTCTACTACAGTAGGGTAGAACAGCATTCCATGACATTGGAACTGTGGTAGAACAATATTTTGAAAGGGATGTAATTCTATACAGAACAACACTCTGCTATACACTATAATTCCTTATGTTGCTTCCAGGTAATTCCTTCCTGAAAGAAGAACAAAACAGAGTATGTTGTGGTGATGATTCTGAAGCAGAAAAACATTACCATATGCTGTCTGTGAATTTAGCCACTCTCTCACCAAATCATTTCATCTCAGTTATACTTTTAATATATTCTGACACCATGCCTGACATTTTATGTGCAGAGATTTCCTCAGGGATTGGTGGTTTTACAACGTAAGAAACATTATTTAAAATATTTAATTAGAAAGGATTCATGTTAAACATATACTGAATTGCTATCCTTCAGCTGTGAATCAGAAGTAGGCAGTAATAGTGTATGACTTAAATGTATCTATGTAATGTTCCCTTCTATACAGCATATAATCTGTTCAGTTTTAACTCTAAACAAATAAGAACATTAAGCAAAAATGATCTTTATTACACAGATTCAATTTAACAGGAGTGTCTGATTGGGAATGAGCTCTTATCTAATCTTGTTCATTAAATTCTTTTACTGATAAATAGTTCAGTTACGTTCTTCCATAGGTGTACCCAATATAGCCAAGTCTCTGTTTACATAAAATAAAAAAGCTATACATATGTATCACATTTCCCAGATATCGCTTACCTTCCTCATACTCTTGTTTTACTACATATAAAGAAAAAATAATCCTCTACTTGTTTCATGTTCTTCAATCTTTTTTTATATTTTTGGGGTATTTCAGAATGCTCAGAATGTAAATCAATTATTACTTTTTTTTTGTGCCAGTTCCCTAAGCCCCAATGGGCTCGCCAGGCTCTGGCAGCTACCCCCTCATACTTGGGCTTACTCCCCCCCCGAGTGGGGCCACTGATAGGTGAACTCTGGTGGCCAGAGGGGACGGCAATAGAGCCAGCTCATTAGATGGGCCAGCATTTTGTAGGCTGTAAACCCCACCGGGGCAGGGACGTGCAATGGTGACCTGCATCCGCCCTGCCCCCCCAAACATACAGGCGCTGGCCGTGGCAGAACTCAGGCCTCCCCAGGGGTCCGTCGTGCATCAGACACTCAACTCCACCTCCCCTCCCAGAGTAGGAGAACAGTCCACCGGATGCTCAATCCTACTCCCCCCGGCCGGCCCTCTGACTCCCGAGTCCATTCCCGAACCTGGATCATCAGCGCCGCAGATGGTGACCATGCCTCTGCGCCAGTGGGCAGGCAGTTGTTAGGTTTTTACCCTTGTGCTCCTTAAAACTGGGGATACTCAAGGGCTTATATAGAATTTTCTGGTTGTGAAAGGTAACAAATTTAAGTGAATGCCTTCACAGCTTACCACCCTGCAATACATCAGCCTTTGGCTTCCTCCATGTAGCAGGGTTTCTCTGTGAGTCCTCCAGATCCAGTGCATGTGGGGCTCATGGCTTCTCAGGAGTGACAGGCAGCATGTACCCAGCTGCTGGTGTAGTTCCTACTCCAGGCCTTGCTCTTGTTCACCTTTGATTTAACCAGGGAAGCTTTTGCCTCTGTGGTATTGAATTACCCTCATACAGACAGGTAGCTGGAGGATTTTTGCTACCATATATAGATTTCTTAAAGGCCAGCCTTGGTTAACCCTTGAGTGGCCAGAAGCCTATTTATGTAGACTGCCTGGAATAATTTCACTGCTCACAGACACGTAATACCTCGCTTGGCGTTTTAGGGCATTTTCCTTCATGATTTACTCACTTTACTTAATACACATGCCGCTGTCACTCATGTTGCAGAATGTGATGTTTTCAATTCAGTATGTCGCCATTCTCCAGTTGATTAATTAATGAACAAATATATTACTTTGCCTAATCTGCATAAAGGTTTCATTCAGACTTTGGAATGCTGTTAGCTACAATTTAGATTGTTGTTATTACCAGTTAATTAATACAAAAAACTGTTGTAGGTGCCGTATTGGTCCTTTTAAGAACAGATCCAGAAACAAATGATTTGATACCTTTTATTGGACCAACATGGATGTTACAGAAAAGAACAAAGTGCTTTAGCTTTCCAGACCAACCAGGTCCTTCTTCAGAAGCTTTGTGGCAGTTTTTTTTCAAATATCATACTATTAACGACAGATTATATAGAAAAAGAAATAATCTCATCAGTTTAACATATACATTTAAAACTATAATAGAAGATTACGTCAGAGAAGCTAATTGACACAGTAAGCTTTAACCGAGGAGCCTCAGAAGGGAACTTTGCCCTTCTGAGGCTCCAAGTTAAAGGCATACTGGTGTTAATTAGCTTCTCTGAAGTAATCTTCATTATGCTTAAATGTATATGTTAAACCAATGAGAATTATTTCTGCTTTTTCTATATAATCTGGTGTTAATAGTATGGGATATTTGAAAAAAAACTGCCACAAAGCTTCTGAAGAAGGACCTGGTTGGTTCGAAAGCTAAAGCACTTTGTTCTTTTCTGTAACATCCATGTTGGTCCAATAAAAGGTATCAAATCATTTGTTTCTGGATCAGTTAATTAATACACATATGGTTTTATCACTTGTCTAATCCTTGCAGGGATTTCATTCCTACTTCAATATGATGCTATTTTCAACTCGGTTGATCTATCATATAAATTCATCACTTCACCTAATCAAAGTAAACATGTCATATTGTGAAACTGGCTCCCTCTTTTATCCCCTTCCAGCTTCTCCTAAAATATAACAAATGGACAACACAAATTAACCCCCCTCCTCCACTGGAAAGCCCATATTGTGCCTCAGCAACTAAGAAGCAACTATGAGAACTCAATCATATTGTCATTCAAGCCAACCCTCTTTCTTCATCTGTACTTTCTTTTCCTCTGTCTGCTGTAGTTTAACATAAATCTCTCACACTTAAGCAATAATACATACTCAATTTTAGTGCATCCAATGGTTGCAGCAATGTCTATGTTGCCATTACCTACTTCAGTTTCACCTCAACTGCTTGCACTGATTGCCAGGGTGCCAGGGACCCTGCACCTGATTCTCTGTCAGGTGGCATCCTGGCAGCAATGTCCCACAGCTTGTGGCAACTGTGGCTGTGCACCACACAGATGGTGCATCTGGAAGGCTTGCTGCAAGCCGTGGAAGTGGTCGGGCAGCACTAGTGGTCCCTCCAGCTCCGATCCTCTTTTTAGTATAAGTAATCACATCCTTGGTGGTCTAGCAGACCTCCACACCTATCCCCACTCTCCCCCATTAAATATACATGTATCTGTCCTTGGTGGTCTAGTAGACCCTCCCTATCCCTGATCTGCCCCAATGATATATATATATATATCTGTATATATATCTGTATATATATATATATATATATATATATATATATATATATATATTTATATATATATATATGTGTATATACATCTGACCCTGGTTGTCTAGCGGACCCCTCTCCTTATCTCAGATCTGCCCCTATAATATAACATACAATGTTCCCTGGTGGTCTAGTGGACACCCCACCCCCGCACGCTCTGCCCCACCACCTTGATCCCCCCATCCCATTCCCAAGCCAGCGACCAGCACAGCCCTCCACTCTCCACCATGGCCAGCCACCAACTGAGCTGTCAAGGAGCGCATACTCTAACAGCTGATTGTACAGTACACGCTCATTTACAGCTCAGTTGGTGGCCGGCCATGGTGGAGAGCAGAGTGCTGTGCCAGTCGCCATCTTGTGAATGGGACAGGGAGCGGGGTGGTAGGGCACTGCCTGCTTCGGTGGGGGGTCCACACACCACCAGGGAATGTTACATGTTATATTACAGTGGCAGATAGGGGATAGAGAGGGGGTCCACTAGACACAAGAGACAGAGACTATATATATATATATATATATATATATATATATATTAATTATAGGGGCAGATCAGGGATGGGGGGGTCTGCTTCACCACCAGGGACAGATGTATGTTTCATTATGGGGGAGATTGGGGATAGGGAGGGGAGTCCACAGCACACATTCCCTCCCACCCAGGGAGAGCTCTGCAGGTGGTGCAAGGACCGCTAGATCAGCTATGACTGGTCTAGTGGGTGTTTGAGTTTGGCAGCACTGCACACATATGTGAATCCCAGAAAAGAGGATGGTGCAACATTACACTGGCAGAAGGCTTCTTGCACCATGCTGCAGCACATTGTGTGCCCCAAGGATGGCACATCCTCCCCTTTGGTGCATGCAGCCTGCATTTGACACAGGCTGCTTTTGAGAATTGCTCCTGACACATCTTTTGGCACAAGCCACGCCTTGTACCACTCCTTGTGGCACAAGCCCCTTGCATCAGTCAGGGAGGCGTTGAGACTCGAGACCCTTTTTTCCAGGTTGGCCGGTGTCTATATCAATGTTGTTACCTCTTACATCTGCTAGTCTTGTTCACCTCAGTACCAATACCTTTGGAATGGCTTTATAAAGGGAAAAGATGCCAAATGTGCAGCAACTACGGTGGCTCCCATGCTCAATCAGTAGGATATCCTCTATGAAGAACTACGAAATAATATCACCTGTTCTTGCACACCACCTGACAGACACACAGATTCACCATCAGGATTGACTGTGCTCTCTGTTGATTCAAGATTGCATGAACAGATTGATACTGAGCTTCAAGCTATATCAGCAGTTTTCAGTTGTTCTAATTTGTAACCCACTCTTTAGGGACCCGACTTTGCCTGATCTCTTCTTCATGCAAAAGTAAAGACAGGTTTGATGATAGGTCCCTTTTTTGTTCCTCCATATCTTTAATCTGTGTTAGGCTTGGCATCCAGCACTTAACTAATCCTACAGCTTCAATTCTTTACTACTAGCTGAGTATTTACCACTCGATGCTTATGATGAATTACAATACCCAAGTCAAGTGATTGTAGAACCATTTTTAAATTGAAGACTGGTTCCCACACTACATTAAACAAATCCACTTTATTTAACAATTGGTAGCTAATGCATTTGTTATAGGCTATGGTTCCTAAGGAATCTATTAATCCTCTAATTGCAGGTATCTTATTTTCTTTGCAATTGTGTAGCAGTAACGGTCAAGGACATTATCCAGAGCCGATGAGGTCTGTACAAATGTAAAACTAGGGAAGTATCGTCTAAAATAAAGATGAGGGTGGAGAAGGGTATATTCTCTTTCAGAATGTGTTGACATGCAACATGAATTTCACCCCATATTGGCGTTATTCTGAGACAGAACCAAAGAAGGTGTCCTAAAGAAGCTTGCAAGGCCCCACATTTCCAACATACATGTTGGATCTTTGTATCTATTTTGTTTAACCTCTGTGGAGAATAGCAGTAACTATGGAGTATTTTGAATTGAGTAAGTCTCCCATTTACTTCCCTATGACATTTATAGACATTTTTCCATATGTTTTCTCAAGAGTGATCTCAGATGCTCAAGTTGAAATCCAATTCCCACGCAATTTTAGCAGCTAGAGAAATTGACATATTGCAGTTTGAAATTATTTTATATAGCAAACGTGATCTTTTTCTTAGATGAACTACCCTCAGTATCTGGTTCCATTTGATTTCAGCTGAGAAGTCATAGGATGTTTGATTGGTGTATTGCTTAATTTTGTCACATAGTTGGGGGAACAACCAGAAGTGGAGACTAAGAATATGGTACTTTTTCCTAAGATCAGTAAAGGACAGTGTGTTCAAAAGGTCATCAATTTGAGGTATTCCAGCTTTATGCCAGCCTATGTCTTTGAATTGTCTTCCATTATAAGTGAATCTAGGAATATTCCAAATTAGGGTCAGCCTATGGAATTGGGTCAAGTTGTAGTTTTTTAATTAAGCATTTGAATAACCAAATTGTCGAAGATAAAGCTGGATGACTTTTGCGGTCAGTGGAAAGTGGCCTAAAGAAAAAATGTATTAGTGAGTGCAGGTTGGCTAATGTTTTTTCTGTGTGTAATCACAATGGATCAGAAATTCCTCTGCCATTGTTAAACCAGAGTGCTGACTGTTTTAACAAAAATGCTCAGTGATAGCCCTGCCACCAAGGGTAGTTAAAACCTCCTACTTTCCTTGGGGCTCTTAGTTTTTGAATACTTAATCTAGGGGGTTTGTTGTTGCACAGAAACAGTAAATAATGTATCAAACTTTTTATACCAATCATTAGTAATTTGTAATGAGAAATTGTTAAGTATGTAAAATATTTTTGGTGCCAGGATAATATTTATTGAGTTAATCTTTCTCCATAATGAAAGATTCAATTTAGACCATTTCTCCAATTCTTTTGTAGTTTATTAATGAGTAAAGTGAGATTGTAGTGAACAATTTGGGGTATAGAGTTGAAAATATGAATACCTAGATATAGTATTGATTTATCTCCCCATGGAAAATTAAAGGCGTTAGGGAGTTTTTTTTACATGCTGAGAATAGTTTAGCATTATTCCCTCGGATTTCTCCCAATTAACATATAATCCTAAAATTAAACTGATCTTATCTAATCATGGGTTTAGAAATGAGATTGAGTGATAAGGCCATGATAGAATTAACAAAAGGCCATGAGTGAAAGCAAAGATTTTATTTTCTATTTTCCCAGTTCAGTTTCAATGCCTTGGATTTGGTTGGTATTATTATCGTATTTAGTAATGGTTCCATTGCTAGGATGAAAAGAAAGGTGAAAGCGGACATCCTTGGTGAGTGCCTCTATAAAGTTGGAAAGGCTTAGAAATTAATCCATTAGTAATTAGAGCAGCTTTTGGGGAGGTATAAATAGTTGAGACCCAATGTTTAAAGATGGAACCAAAATTGAAAAAATCCAGGGCACTTTGTAAATAGGACCAGTCCAGTGAATCGAAAGCCTTTCTAATAGCTAGAGACAGAGTAATTGAAGGGTTCCATGTCAACTGAATGAAGTTAAAATAGCGACAACAATTACAGCATATGGCATTTTGGCGACTGCAATTACAACACCCATACATATGGCGAGCACCGAAATAGGTGACAATTTGGCAAATGCTCGTTTTTGTGGGGGGCTTTGCACCTCTGCAGACCCTTACTAAAATAACCAACTCCGAGGTCATAGCACCTCGGGGGGGGGTGCATTTGCCGCCATTTCGGTGCTCACCCATATGTACGGTTGCCGTAATTGCAGTCCCTGAAATGCCGTCGCTGAAACTGCTTGTTGCTATTTTATCTTCACTCAATTGATGTGCTACCCAGTTGGTGGTGGTGTTTGATTTCTGGCTGTCCAAATGACAGAAAGAAGTCTACGTAAATTATCTGATCTGTGACATCCCACTAATAAACCCCACTTGTTCTTTGCTTACTAGGTCACAGTCATTAGCCTGCTTGCTAGGATCTAAGTTAATGCCAAAAAGAAGTTTGTGCTAAGGCAACACTCTGGTGAAAAAACAAATGCTAGGAGTGCCGCCTCTTTCAGTGTTGAAGTTAGTTAATATTTTGTAATTGAAATTGAAAAGAGATATGGGGCAATAATTTGAAGGCTCTAAAGGGTCTTTATTTTTCTTTGCTATTAGGCATATATATCTTGTAACTCTGACTTTCAAGATTTCTTACAAACTGCTAATCTACCCAGATTATCAGAACTAGAAAAAGAAGCTCTAGACAAACCTATTTCCAAAACCAAAGTTAATCAAGTAATTCAGCCAGCATGCTGTCAGAAACCCCAGGACCTAATGGTTTTGCAGTGAATTCTATAAACAGAATAATCCAGTAAAACAGATTATCTCTGAAAACTGCATCAAGACATTCTGCATCAAGGAAAAATAACCGGTGCACTTAGGGAAAAGCAGATTTACACCAATCTGGTATTGCCCATGCTTCCCGTAGGTATGGACCAGCATTTAAAGATAGGAAGCAGCAGGATTAGCAAGAATAGAAGATCTAGGGCTGGATTTTCAAACAGGTCGGGGACTAAGTCCCAACCCACAGCTCCGGATGCAGGACAAAACCTCTGCACCTGTCAAGATTTGTATTTTCAGCCAGTGCAGCTGCAGGGGATGTTACGCCTGGTACCACCAGGCGTAACATTTCTCCACAGCTGAGCCAAAAAATGGCCTCAAGCTGCCGTAAATCATTGAGCTGGTCGCAAACTGGTTCCACAGCTGTGGGAAAAACTGCGGCTCCACAAGTGGAAACCCACTTGCGCCAGTTTCTCCCCCAGCTGCGGGAATTCGGAGGGCTTTGAAAATCTAGCCCCGTATATCTGGGGAGGTGATGACATCATTTGAAATGCTAAGAGTAGAATATAAACTACCAGCTACAGACTTGTTTAAATATCTACAAATTAGGAGCTTTCTGCTGCTAGAGAAAAGCCAGGTAGAGCACAATCAAAAACCTAGCACCTTCAACCAGTACCTAAAGATGACTGTCAGGAATCAGGACAGTAGAGGATGCATTTCCAATTATACAAAGATAACCAAGCATACACACCTGATTCTGTACTAAAATTAAAAGATACATGTGGAAGGGGGGCTCGAATCCAAGGTATCTTGGCCACAGGGTCAAAACACATATGGGAGGGGACCCACTCCAATATGGCATCACACAACTAGAGAGAATTTAAATGGAAAATTGTGTGCAACTTTTCCATATGCTGCCTGTCACATATCACTTCAAGGAACATATGTAGATAAATGTTGGATAAATTGCAGGGAACTGGGTGATCTTCCCCATATTTTCTGGAACTGCCCCAAGTTGGATCAGTACGGACATGAAGTGGTGCCTCCATTCAAATGATGTCAGGTATAATTTCACAGCTAATGACGAGTAACATCCTTCTAGGCACTTGGCTTGAGAAATGTGAATAAACAGGAAAGATCCACATATAAAATCCTAACAACAGACATCAAGGCTATCACAAAGTACTGGCTTACAGATACAGTGCCATCCTTACAGGAGTGGAGGGACATGTGTATGGGTGTCAGGCAAATGGAAGGGATAGCAGATACTCTCAAACCAAGGAAAGGTAAACATACAGCAGGGTGGCTACCCTTTATGAAATACCTAGAGGCCAAAGAAAAGGCTAATATATTTGACCTCATTGGTGGTGGTGGTGTTAGGGGAGGGAGGCAAGCACAGTCTGCACCCAAGGGATGAAAGTTAAGATGAAGGTAGTAAAAAAGGAAAGTGGGAGGAGGTTTGCATGTCTGGTGGGGGGCAGAATGCTCCTTCCTACTATTGAAAGCAGCAGGGCACATGAATAAGTGGGTAGGGCTAGGCCTCTGATTCACATAGAAATGGTTTTGGAGGGAGAGCACTGTGGAGTCTAAGCAAGATGGCCACCTCAGCTTAGAGCTCAGCACATAGTCTTGTAAATAACAAATTTATGAGTACCAGCCTTCAAATGGGGTTCAAAGTTACAGTAATGGTGTCGGAAACTCTCTTACAAAATGAGCAATCCACTGAAGAATGAGCTGCAGCCGGATGGAACTAAAAGTACAAATGCTCCGGGAGCTCCTGCCACATGGTCAGCTCTGGGCTGCATGACAGATGCTGCAGACGAGGTGTCTGAAGTGGCATTACAGAGTCCGGGAGTTAAAATTACTCAATCCAGACTGTGGCTGGATTAGCCAACAAATTCAACAGCCTGACCAACAGGGTTGTTGGTCTCAAAACCTCTATAGACTCTGTAAAAGTTGTGGTGGAGGAGGCAAACAAGGGCTTGGCTGCAGCATTAAGAGCAGCAGAACACTTACTTTCGTGCCCGGTCAGAAACATTGGAAAATCAGGCCCATGCAACAAACATCCAGATAATCGGATGCCTGAGGGAAGTGAGGAGCACCATCTCGCACTGCTTCGGCAAGACTGACTCACACAGAAACTTGGTGATGCAGCCACAAATTAGGCCCTGCAGATTCAGAAGGCATACAAGGTAACACCATGTTGGAGACAGTACAATCCAAAGGCTCCTTGAACTATAGTGATGGTGTCCAACAGTATTGGCAGCAGGGATTTCTCACTAGCACTTCACTGATGAAAAGGAACTGCACTCTAAGATGGCCAGACAGTATGGTTGTACCCAGATACAAGCTTTGCTAGGCACTAGGAAAAAAAGAGGTTCAACAGTGTCAGGGCCATGCTGCGGGAAGCTGAACTGACATGTGGCATGGTTTTCCCTGTGAGGTTCAGAATCGTCCACCAAGGAAATGTCTTTATATTCTCAGACCCTGCTGATGCCTTAAAGTGGGTTTGGAAGAATGCCACTCTGAGACGGAGAAGTGAGGACCAGGAATATTCCTTTCAAATGAGAGGAATCCTGAAAGACTGACTTTTTCACTGTAATAAGTAAGCGGGTCTTAGGCTCATCCCCAGGTAAGACTATGATATTTTTAAGTCATCTGGAGAATTGAACATAATGGGCTCGATTCTCAAAGAGCTCTTAGACGGACACAAACTGCCACCAAAGGAAGCTTGCATCAATGCCTGGTGTGCCAGGGACCCTGTACCTGATTCTCTATTGGGCAGAGTCCCGGTGGCAAAGTCCCATCACTTCGGCAACTCTGGCAGTGTGCCAAACAAGACGCACATCCTGAAGTTCTGCCACAATTTGTGGGGTGGCTGTGCACTGTTCTAGCTAGTCCCTGGTGGCTAGTTGTCCCTTCCTGATCCCCAATATCTCTGAAAATTACTGTAATAAAAAAGCTGGTGGTCTAGTGACCCCCTTCCGATCCTGGATATCCCCAAAATGACTGTAATAAAAACCTGGTGGTCTAGTGACCCTCCTCCCTCCCAATCCCAATGTCCCTGAAATGACTCTAACAAAAAGAAAACTGATGGTCTGGTGGTACCCCCCCAATCTCCGATGTCCCCTGTAATAAAATAACCTGGTGGTCTAGTGGCCCCTATCCCCAACCCTCAACATCCCCTGAAGTTGCTGTATTAAAAAAAACCTGGTGGTCTAGTGAACCCACCACCCAGCAGTGCCCTACCACCTCACTCCTCCATCCTGTAACTGAGCCAGCGACTGACATAGCTCACCGCTCACCACCACGGCCAGCCACCGACTGAGCTCTGAATGAGCGTGTACTATACATAGTATGCACTCAGTGAGCTGTCAATCACTGAGCGCGTACTATATACAGTATGCGCTCATTCAGAGCTCAGTTTGTGGCTGGCTGTGGTGTTGAACAGTGGGCTGTGCCAGTTGCTGGCTCAGTTATGGGATGGGGGAGTGGGATTGTAAGGGCACTGCTGGATGGGGGGTCCACTAGACCACCAGTTTTTTTTTTTGTTTTTTTTGGGGGAACATCTGGGATTGGGGGAGGAGGCCACTGACCACACAGGTTTTAATACTGTAATTTTGGGGACATCAGGGATCAGGGAGGGGGTCATTGTACCACCAGTTTTTTTTAATTCACTAATTTCGAGGACATTGGAGATCTTGGTGCAGCATTGCCGCGATCAGAGTCAACTCTCCCAGAGGAGAATTTTCTAAGTACCCTTGGAGCAGCCCTGGCTGGTCTAAGGGTACTTAGAATTTCTCAGTGTGGGAGTGTTCTGAGAATCTCACATTATGGGATAATGGCAGCCTGTGTCCGCTGCAAGCTCTCTAGTACCATGCTGCAGACCATTTTTGGGTGTACGGGTGGTGCAGTCCCATTTGGGGCAGGCAGCCTGCGGCTGATGTAGGCTGCCACTGAGAATCGCCCTGGTGCATCTTTTGGTGCAAGGGGCACTTTGCACCATTCTCTGTGATGCAAGCTCATTGCGCCATGCCAGGAGCTTTGAGAATCAAGCCCAATAAATCTACCTGGGGAGATCCTCCGCCTTTCTACCTAACAAGCTGGACATTTTGGACTAGAATGCTGATATGTTCACTACAGATATGGTAGAGAGGTGACATTCTCCACATTGGTCATTGAAATGGTGTTAATGTTTTACTGCGGTATATGTCAGCTTATTGTTTGTCCTGTTAAAATACTGACGGTTAGTCACTGTTATTGTGTCCTAAGATACTCTGTAAAGTACCTGTAGCTCTGCATAGCTGGGTTTTGCACTTTCAGCCACGATATAAATGGGGATGGCATAGTAAGTTTCTCTTTCCCTCCATCGGGAGGTAGAGAGATATCTGGAACTTTTACTGGAACTCTTGTGTGGACCTATATACCATGCAGCTCACGGACTCTTAAAAACAGCATTACTTATGGGACTATGAACTGTATTAATTCTATATTCCACTCCCCTCAAAGACATATCTTAAAACACTAGACAGATATGTGAGATATATTAAAAGGAAAGGTGCCCTCACTGAAAGTATGCACTATATTTACGCTCTGTGTATGATCTTTTAACTGTATCTTTGATTAGTGAAACAATAAACAAAGTTAGAAAAATAAATGGTTTTGGGCAGGTGGTGTGGTTATGTACATAGTGCAATTGTTTTGTATTAATGCAATGTGTCTTTGAGAGGAAAAAACTCTTCCTCAAGCTGGCCCAGTGGCATGGGGAGGGGCTGAGGTATTGCAGTGCCTTACCTCCTGCCACATCAGCAACTTGGGTTTGGGAATGGATGCAAGTCACTTGGGGGTCGGCTGGGAAAGGAGGACTGAGCATGTATAGAACTGCTCTCCTCCTTCGGGTAGGGGGGATTCTGTGATTTGCCACTTGACTGCCACCTGGAGGATTCCAGGTGGTGGCACATGCGAGTCACTGTGTGTGGGATGATCCTACATTCAGAGCATAGGAGGCATCTCCACAGAGGCAGAACTTGCACAATGTACTCACTGCATGTACCTAGAGTCAAGGGAAGAAAACAGAGGAGAAACATGGAGGACGGGCTCTAAGAATTCCTGTTAGCCATGCCATAGCCTGCTCTGCCTCTCTGGGTCTGGAACAATCTGGGTATGTGTATCCGGGGAGGATGACCCTCCATCCTTGGTCCCACTGCAGGGGCAATCCACGGGGAACATGGTCCCCAGCCAGGGCTAGACTGGAGAGGGCTATGGCTATGGGGACAGCGCTGAGAAGCCACCTGTTCCAGCCAGAGGAGGTTAAAAACTATGAAAAAAACACTTCATCATCAGAACTTTAAGAAACTGGAAGGGGACTCAGGGGCTTACAATGATGAACCACCCTTGAGTTCTGTCTCAATGGGGTATATGGATTTTCAGCAATAAAGGGAGGAAAATTAATGCTTAGTGGTCCTTATCTGCAGACAATTTCTGTGTATCTGATCGAGGCCTGTTTTGCCAAATCTAGCCATAAACTCATTTGGAAACCTATCTCAACTGGTAGAGGATCATCTGCTGCATCTGTGGGGGTAACATTTTTTATGGAGATGAGATGTACCAAGCTGAATAAACAAGTCTTTTTCAGCCACGCACTCCAGCCACCAAGCAACCAGACCATGTAGAGGATCTTCTCCCTCTACGGGTATGGGCGAATGCTGCTTCACGACCTCTCTTCAGCAGTCTGTTAGCAGCGCTTAAAAAACTGTACAACAAATTGATCAAAAGTTGGATGGTTTTCACACTTTCTTACCATTGAGCATCACCTTTGATGTCATCGAGGAGACTACAAAATCTGAGGAAGCTACTGCAGGGAAGGCCTTAGCAGCGATTACCACCTCACTTAAGGAACAGGTCGCTCTATGGAGTCGAGTGGAGCCATTGGAGAATGCTGTTTGGGCTGTTAACGTTCAAATTCTAGGTCTCCCAGAAGAGACAGAGGGAGACAACCTGTCTTTTTATTTCTAGTTGTGGCTTGCAGTGCTTACGGGAATTACTTTTTTTAAAATTATCCAAGCTTACCGGATTACCCCTAGAAGGCCTATTACCAATGCGGATACTCCACGAACTGTTTTGCTGACACTCACACCCTTGGAGAATGATATTTGCTTCTGGAAGCATTAAGGAGCAAAGGACCAGTCTTTCTAAACAAAGACTGAATCTTGTTTTCCCAGATGTCTCTTAAGCCACCCTTATGAGAAGCAATGCTTTTGATGGTGTTACAAATCGCCCATGGAACTGGGTATAATTTACTCTCTGACTTTCCCAGCCCATGTCTGTTTTTCAGATGGTTGTAAGCAATATTGATTCACAGATCCTAAGAAAGCCAGTGTTTGTGTGGAGAGGATAGTGGCAAATGGAATACCGGGGCGTGAATGTTGAGAAGGAGTTGGATGGGGACTACGTTATTAGAACATTCAGTTTGCTAAACAAAGTCTTTCCTCACTAACTGGTTTGCTATATTTCTTACATTGCTGCCAGGACTTTTAATTGAACCTTATAGTTATAGTGTAGTGTTTTAGGATAAGGGGAAACTTGCGAGCTACTGTGTTCCAAGAGACCTTAGCTTTGTGTTTGAACCCATCCTGCACTGTCAGAGTAAATACACCATGGTATAGGCATGAGCTGGTTTCGGTGCCTGTATAACTTTTGTACAATTAGTATTGTGTAGGTGGGTTACTTAAGCAATAAAGCATGATAAGGTGTGTGTTATCGTGTAATAACGTCACTCCTGGGGTGGGCTGAAGCACGAGGTGAAGCCAAGTGCTTCCACCACCCCAGGAGTGATGTTATTACACAATAACACACACCTTGGAGTGCCTTATTGCAATTATACAATGGCTTGCTGTAATACAAAATAAAAAAAAAATTTAAAATGTTTTTGGTAGATTTTCTTTGTTTCTTAAGAGAAAAGTAAAATGAAAAGGTCCTAATAATCAGAACAGTGATGTTATTGTGTAATAACATCACTGTCCCAGGTACGCACTGACCAATCATAGTCCAGGAAATGTTCTTGCCATTGTATAATATTACTTACAAGCACATTGCGGATATATCTTTCAGTGGCTCTCTTCTACATCAGGCAGCACCTTTATTGTTAAGAGTGGGCTTCTAGGGGCTTTAGGATGGGAGATTGTTCTATTCGATATGCTGGTTACTTAGTTTAAGACCTATAATGGGTTGGTTACAGAAGCTGATATTGTTATTCTTTGTTCATAGTTATAGGGCATTGGCTGCTTTTATAGCTCCTGAAATATTTAAAGGCATGTGGAATGTTTTTATATATTTTGTGGACACCCCTCAATGCTGTACCAATGGAACTTGTAGTCACCATCCTTAGTAATGTATTTTGCTCTGTTCTAACCTTATATACTTGTTCAGGAATCATGTATTTCATGATCATGTATAAAATGCTATAAATAAATAATACAAAAAAAAGAAGTGCAGTTAGGTGGCTCAGTGGTTAGTGCAAAATTGCTAGTCTACATTCCTCCACTACCTAGATCAGTTTCAACCTTATGCATGCTATTGCTGATTTACATGAGGTGGTGTCTAGTGGCACCACCCCCACCCCCAATGTCCCTCAGAGCCTGAAAAGAAGAACACGGTCCCTCAATGTCTTTTTAATCTGTAAAAGTTCCATCGCTGATGCAATCCCATACCCCAAAACTGACCTCCCACTGAGTACCTGCCACTCCCATACCCCCAGACACCCTCACACACCCACACTCACCTGAACAGATCCCAGTGTGAAGATCCACTGTCCCATGGAAGACACGTCTTGCTGCTGGAACCAGCAACTGCTATATGAGAAATAAAGTAAGTGAAGTCGAAAACCCATTGAAATACATTGAACCGCACTTACCTTATTTCTCATTTAGCAGTCCTCAGTTCCAGCAGCAAGATGTGTCTTTGAGGGGAGAGTATATCTTCACACTGGGACCTGTTCAGGTGAGTGAGGCTGTGTGGCAGAGTCTGGGGGAGTGGCATGGTGGATGCTCAGTGGGAGGTCGGGCTGGGGGGGAGATGTATCACCACCCAGTCTGCCCTATTAATCCCTATTTAGTGTGTGGCCCCATGCCCAAACTTAACTCTAGTGACCCCCTCAGCCTCAGGATATCACTGTGTCTATCCCACTCCTTCTTAAATTCTGTGACCATTTTAGCCCCTACCAACCCCTCTGGTAGGCTAGTCCAGGCATCCAGCACCCTCTACATGAAAAAATATTTTCTCACATTTCCCATGAGCCTTCCCCCCTCTAACTTCATTTTGTGCATCTCTTACTTTGGAAGATACTTCCTTCCTGTACTCTGTTTATACCAGTGATGTATTTGTATGTCTTAATCATGCTCCCCTTCCTCCTTTACTCCAGCATATGCATATTTAAATCCTTCAGCGTTTCCTCATAGGACTTATCCTGCAGGCCTTGCACCATTTTACTTGGCCCTCCACTGCACTGCCTCCACCCTATGTTCTTCCTCAGATGTGGCCTCCAGAACTGGATGCATTATTTTATTTTTTATTTAAACATTTGGTAACCAGAAAGACGCACTGAGCTGAGGCTCATTTCAGGTGTGACCGGGGACAAGGGACATAGGATAAAAGGTATACAAGGGACAATAAAAGCATCATAGAGGCAAATATACAATCAGGTAGCAACATGCAATCAATATATAATCAGGTAGGAATGTACAAGTATGCAGGAGTGCAATAAAAAGCAGCAAAAAGAAACAACCTAGAATTAGGTAGGATGTGCTAGCAAACTGGATACCTAGAGAGTCATAAGCAGGTAGATGAGATAGAGAATTTGAGGTCCGATCTCATGAGTGTCTTGTACGGGGGCAAGACGACCTCCCTCTTTCTACTTGTGATATCCCTCCCTATGCATCCAAGTATCTGGCTTAGCCTTCCCAGCTGCCTTATTGCACTGCCTACTTTCTCTTAAGTCCCACGGGATGGTAACTGCCAGGTCCCTTTCCCACTTTGTGACTGTCAGTACCTCCCCATCTAGTTCATACTTTGTTCCTGGGTTCTTGTGCCCTATGTGCATGAAGATAAACTGATGGAGACATTAGTCAAAGAGGACCTCATGAACTACCCGAAGAGGAATGGACTGCAGGATAGTAAACACTACAGGTTCATGGATGGGAGGTCTTGTCTGACCAGACGAATAGCATTCTTTGATTGGGTAACAAGAGTAGTGGATAAGGAACATGCAGTGGATTTGCTTTACTTCAGTTTCAGCAAGGCTTTCAACTCGGTGCCTCACAGAAGGTTGCTGAAGAAGCTAGAAGATCTGGAAGCAGCAAGGACATAGAGAGAAGAGGAAACTAGCTGTAAGAGAGACAGCAGAGGGTTGGTTAAAGGAGTCAAATCTGAAGAAAGGGAGGTCACCAGTGGGTACCACAGGATCGGTCCTGGGTCCGGTGCTTTTCAATATGCTCATCAGCAAAGGAATCCAGGGCAAGATGTGTTTCTTTGCAGATGACACTAAGCTCTGTGGAAGGGTAGACAGCAAGTAGGGGGTTTAGGAGCTAAAGAAAGACTTGCAAAGAAGCTTAGAGAGGTGGTCAAAGGTTTGGCAATTGCAATTCTATGCCAAGAAGTTCAAGGTGATGCCACAGAGAACAAGAACCTGAAAACAGAGTACTGGATTGGGAGTAAAGGTGGAATGACCTCTGAGGAAAGAGACCTAGGGGTCATCATTTGTGACTCCCTAAAACAATCAAACCAGTGTAACAAGACCTACAGTAAGGCAAAAGGATGCTGAGATGTATGGGAAAGAGATTGACAGCAGGAGAAAGGAAGTATTACTGCCTCTATATAGATCACTGGCGAGGCCCTACCTGGAGTACTGTGCCCAGTTCTGTAGTCCTCTCCTAAGGAAAGATAAGGACAGGCTGGAGACAGTTGAACATCGACTGAACAAAATGATTTAGAGCCAACAGGGAGATCTTATGAGGATTGGTTCAAGGCACTGAACATGTACTCACTGGATGCCATACAGCAGACAGCAGATATGATAGAGACCTTCAAGTTCCTGAAAAGGATGAATGAGTTAAACAGCAAGGAACTATTTAACATAACTAACAGATCAAGAACAGGGGTCACAAGTGGAAACTGATGGGAGGAGGTTCAAGATGGAACTAAAAAGTTTTATTTGACAGAAAGGAAGGTGGAGCCAGTTGATGCAGGGCACCAAACCCATCAATGGTTTCAAACATAGCTGGGACAGACTGAAATGCTTGATATTTGCTCAGGGAGGTAGTGATAGGGTGGGAGTATAGGATTGGATAGTGTGGTAAGAACCCTGTATGAGAAATAGGTCCTGGGTCTGTTAAGGTTTATGGGCAGACTGGACTGGCCAACTGTATTTTCACGCTGTCATTGTCAGTTTCTGATAGATGATATCACACCTCAGGTGGACTAGGCACTCTCTATGGGATAAAGGTGGGACATCACACGTGAGATACTGTAGGGCTCTCACTCTATTGGATAAATGTGAGATTATACCACAGGTGAGATAGGGCTCACTCTACAGGATATAGGTCAGATCACACCACAGGTGAGGGAGGGGCTCTGACCCTACAGGATAGAAGTGAGATTACATCACAAGTGGGCTAGAGGCTCTCACTCTATGGGATGTAAATGCAATCACATCACAAAGGACATAGGGCTCTGACACTAGAGGATATATGTATTTACTGTATGACCACATAACAGAAGAGATAAGGGTTTCACTCTTCTAGATATAGGGTGAGATCACACCACAGATGAGATAAGGGCTGTGACTCTCAAGGATAAGGGTGAGATGACATCACAGGTTGGGTAGGGTATCACTGTCTCCAGGATATAGGTTAGATCACACCACAGGTAAAATAGTGTCTCTCATTCTATGGGATACAGATGAGATCACACAACAGGTAGGGTAGAGACTCTCACCCAGGATATATGTCAGATCACACCACAGGTGAAAAGGGCTCTCACTCTCCAGGATATAGGTCAGATCATAGCAGGGGTCCTCACTCTCAAGATATAGGTCAGATAGGGTCTCTCACTCTAGGTAAGAACATACCACAGGTGAGATAGATATGATGGCAGAAGGAGACCAATGGTCCAATCAGTCTGCCCTTACTAAAATGACCTCACCTCACTGATCTATTGTCCTAGTTGGGCTTTTCCTTTCCTTCTTCCATACCATCATGCTGTGCCCTGTAAAGACATAAAGGTTTGAGATGATAGGGATCATAAATTACTCAACTAGATCCTCATCACCCTGTATTTTCATGGTTCTCATGCATATATTTAGTATTCATTAATTCATCTGGGCCCGTTTAAAACTTTTACAGAATGGGTGCCATGACTACTGCCTCCATTCATTCCACTTTGCAACCACCCTGCTGGAGTCTGTGTTTGTTTCTATTTTTGCATCCCACACCTCAGGTATACATTAAATTCTCATACCACACACTATCCCATCGCTTATTCTCTATATAATGTATGGGGGCCCTTCTTACTAACTGAAATCAAGCAGATTACAACCTTGTTATGCCATTGTTATACATCACTGTTGTTAACCCTTTTGAGTATGTCATATCAATGTTCTAACAAATGGAATGCTCACAACATTCAATGTTCTGCTTTGAGAAGAATGCTTAAATGGTTTGTATTGCTTGATTTGTGCCAGGCTGTACCCGCCAGGCTGTACCGATGAATAGTGTTAAGAACACACAATAAACATTGTTGAGAAATCTTCCTACATGACCTATGGCTTTTTTTTTTTTTTTACATATGAACATACTGAATCTGCCAGCAGAAACAGGCCTTATGGTCTATCAAGTTAATTCGCTTGAATGTGCAGTTAGGACCCTTATATTGCAGCTTCCCCCCTCCTCCCACCTTAACCCCCCACATCCTGTCCCATGCCCTTTAAACTGCCCACTGTGCTGCAGGATACCACCTCCTCAGGTAGAGTATTCCATTTCTCCACCACCTCTCTGTGAAAAGATGCCTCCTCATCTCTCTCCAATATATTCCACTCTCCAACCTGAGACCATGCCTCCAGTGTCCCTTCCTCTTCTCAGTTTAAATATACCTTCTGTGCCCATTTTGTTAATCACCTTCAAATACTTGAAGGTCTCAGTCATATCCCCAAACCTGCCTCTCCTCCAGGTGTACATATTCAACTCAGTCAGCCTGTCCTCATAGGTTTTGCCTCCAGCCCCTGGATCATCTTAGTTGCCCTACGCTGCACCCTCCAGCAATCTGATATCCTTCTTCAGAAAGGGACACCAGAACTGCACGCAGTACTCCAAATGTGGCCTGGTTAGGGACCTGTACAAAGGCAGGATCACAACCCTATTTCTGGATGAGAGTCCCTCACAATACACCCCATCATCTTGTTGGCCTCAGCTGCCACCTTCCTGCACTGAGCTGAGTTGTTCATGTTACCCATTATGATCACCCCTAGGTCCTTCTCCTCTGTGACCTCTATCTGAACCCCTCCCAACTGGTAGCTCCTCCCTGTTCCTTGCTCCGAAGTGCATAACCTTGCACTTCTTCGCATTGAAGCTCAATTGCCACTTTTCTGACCTCCTCCAGTTTGAATAGGTCCTCCTGTAGCCCATGCCACCCCTCTATGTCGCACACCACCGCCCCATCTGTGAACTTTCTTTCTGTGCTGGACCCTGGTAACTCTCAGGCAAGCCCCTCTCTCCCTACAGCTCTGCCACTCGTCCTCCAGGAAATGGGGACAGACCTCCTCACCGCCCTTAGTCCAATGGACCCCATGGCTCTGAACTCCCTGGGTGGGGCCACTGTCTGCCCTGGTGCTCTAGCTAGAATTTTAGTGCACCAGACCTAGGGCAAAGAGAGATATCGGGAGAGCCAAGTGGACGGGTCCAATAATAGCTGTGTGGCTGCGGGGCACTGAGGCTGCTGTTGCCTATCCCAGGGACCAGGGATTTTCCTTCCTTTCTTTCTGTGGGGACTGCTGACATGCAATGATGCCTTGTATACAACGGGTGCACTTCCACACCCTTGTGTAAGGCATCCACTGACACCCCATCCCTGTTAGAGCACACCACAAGTTGCGCTGCCCCGGTCTCCACTGGAGTTGCTGATACTGTGGCATATGCTACCCATCCACCCCCAGGAGAGGGAGAGGAGAGGAGACAGTCCTCCTCATGATCAATACTCTTCTGCCCCTGCTGACCCCAATGACCCCGGCTTGTTTCTGAACCCAGGTTGCTGGTGTGCGCAGTGTGGCGTCCAGCGCCTCAACCTCAGTGCCACTGGGCCAGGAAGATTTATGACTGCTTAAGGTAGGAAGTACTTAGAAAAGTAATTCAATCCACGATTATACAATCTTGGTAGCCCATACGCTATAAAATATAATGTATGGTCTTTGGTTAATAACCATGTTGAAAAACACTCTTGAGGCTACTATGGCATCTGAAAACCTCTCGAGCTACACTGTTGAGGTTTACAATGATGTCATAGCAACCTCTCAAGTGTTTACAGCATTATTAACCAAAGACCATACATTATCCTCTTTGTTACATTTATGGAAAACCACATTACATTGTTCCTTCACTGAAAACTTATTACCTATTATAACATAGTATCATAGTAATGTGTCAGCAGAAAAGACCATTCTGGCCCATCCAGTCTGCCTATCTCCTCCCTCCCTACTTGTCACCAGTGCCCAAGGAGCCTATCCTCTGTCTTCTAACCAACCCCATATGTCTATTCCATGCTATCTTGAATCCCTCCACCATTTTGACACTAACACCTCCTCAGGTAATCTGTTCCAGGTTCAACCACCATCTCAGTGAAATAATACTTTACATTACCTTTAAATCTTCCTCCGTCCAATCTTAAAGTTATGACCTGTTGTTTTAACTCTGACTTTCCTTTTAAATAGTCTTCCTTCCCTTACTTTATTTATCCCTTCATGTACTTGAATGTCTCTATCATGTCTCCTCTCTCTTCTAAACTCCAGCAGATACAGATTTAATTCTCTCAATCTTGTCTCATATGGTTTCCTTGCATATCCTGCACCATCTTTGTTGCCCTTCTCTGAACCTTTTTCTATTCCTTTCTTAATGAGGCCTCCAGAACTGTACCCAGTACTCCAGGTGCGGTCTAACCATGGTCTTATATAATGGCATCAGCACCTCCTCTTCCTACTAGTTATGCCCTTCCTATGCACATCATCATTCTATTAGCTTGCCAACCGCCTTATTACATTGGTCACTTACCCTAAGGTTGTTTGATATTATAATCCCCAGATCCCTTTCCTGTCCTGTTTGCTTTATCGGATTATAAATTGTGGAATTATTGGGCCTTGATCTTAGCGATCAGATTTATAACACAAGATCACACCCACTACAGTTAAAGTATGATAAATTTAATACACAAAATAGAAAGCATTGGTTTTCATTAAGAGTGGTGAAGTTATGGAATGAACTACCCATTGAAGCAATATGTTGTCAAACAATGCTAGATTTTGAACACTCCTTGACTTATACCTACTTAGCAATAATATTATGGGTATTAGCTGATGACATGGTGAGCCAAATGGACTTCGGTCTTTATAGTGCTCAGATTCACCTATGAAACCTATCTGCTCTCCCCACAGTGAGTACTTGGCCAGCCTATTTTTATGCCCTGTATGCATCACTGCACACTTCTTTGTATTGAACTTCAGCTGCCATGTTTCTGACCATTTCTCTAGTATACTCAAATCCCCTTCATGGCCTCAACCCTCCTTCAATGTTGAACCTATTCCATATCAAATCAAATCAATCTTTATTTTTATAGCGCCTTTCAAAACCAAGGTGCTGCACAGATGATAAATACATTAAAACAGAGAACATAAAACTGTTAAAACAATTTAATACAATTCAATTAGTCTGGGAAAAATTAGTGATGGTCAGGCATTCTCTTAACTGACAAGGTAGAGAATTCCACAGAGTCGTGCTGCAAATGAAAAGCATGCACTTCAGATGTTTTAAGATGAACCCTGGGAATCTCTAGCAATCCCTCATTGGAGGCTTAGAGATGGAGATAGGGGAGTAGGAGTCAGGAGATCTTTAAGGTAGTCAGGTACATGTTTGTGTAGGGCTTTAAAGGTAAGCAAGCCTACCTTGTAGGTGATCCACCACTGAACTGGCAGCCAGTGCAGCTCGCACAGTACAGGACTAATATGACTGGACCTAGAGGTACCAGTCAACAATCAGGTTGCAGCATTCTGCACCAGCTACACGCGGTGGATATCAACCCCAGACAGCCCTAGGTAGAGGTATTGCAGTAGTCAAGATGGGTAGTGATGAAGGCGTGGACCAGTATGGAAGGTCACCTGGGGAATCAGGTGTTTCAATCGGCGATGTTCCTCAGATGGCAAAATGAGGACTTGACCACGGCTGACACCTGACACTTCAAGGTCAAGCTATCATCAAAAACAATGCCCAGGTTATGCACCCAATCTGAGGTGATAAGCTGGACACCATCAAGCCAAAGGCCCGACATGTGCCTGGCTCCAACACCCGCCCCAGGTGGCCCGGATCCACGACCAACACCTCAGTTTTATCCGGATTTAATCTCAGCCAACTTGAGCTCATCCAGTCTTTGATCTCAGAAAGGCAGCTATTTAGCACGGAAGCCGCAGCAACCTGTCCAGGCACAAAGGACATATACAGCCGAGTATCATCTGCATAGCAGTGAAACCTAAGCCATATCACCCCAAGGGCAGCATATACACTGCGAACAACATGGGAGCCAGTATGGAGCCCTACGGTATGCCACAGGACAGGGGAGGGCATCAGAGGAATAAATTCCAGTGACCACCCTCTGAGACCTGCCTGTTAGAAAAGATTGAAACCATTTGAGGATTGTACCAGACAGTCCTCAAAGGAACCGCAGTGTCACCAAAAGCACTTCATGGTTCACAGCGCCAAAAGCTGCAGAGAGATCGAGAAGGAGCAAAATGGTATGAACCTTTCGATTTATCGCCATCAGGAGGTCATTTAGTACCAGGACAAGGGCAGTCTCTATGCTATGCCTCTTCCTAAATCCAGACTGAGAGCCTTATAGACACCATGAGCTTCCAAATGATTGTTCAGTTGCAACGCAACTAATTTTCAATAACCTCCCCACAAAGGAAGGTTAGAGTCCTGTTTGCTTTATCTGCTCTCCCACAGTGAGTACTTGGCCAGTCTATTTTTATGCCCTGTATGCATCACTGCACACTTCTTTGTATTAAACTTCAGCTGCCATGTTTCTGACCATTTCATGACCATAACTCATCATCTGCAAACAGACACATGTTCCCTTCAATTCCCTCTGATATATCACTAATATATATGTTAACAAGCATTTGTCAATGCGAATGTTTGCTTGCTGGCAATGGCAGTGGTAGTGTAGAAGTTACAGAGCTAAGTAATAGAAATGGCAGTGAAGTATTGAACTGAACCAACCCACCCCTGCAGAGTGACAGGCATTGGGGTGTGCATTTGGGTCATCAAGCATAACGGCCAGCCATTTATTACTCACACCCACCCTGCAGACACTGACAAGTGTCACGGTGTTCCTTGGGGGTCTTTGGCTCTATGCGCACCCCATTTCATTAGGAAATACGTGAGATGGGTGCGAGAAGGAGAATGGGTGAACTTTGGAGTCGAAGAGTCCAAGGTATACCTCGATGCCTCTCACTGGCTGCAGGGTGTGGAATGGTATGAGCATTACAGGCAAGAATCCCAAGTCACACCCTGATGCCTGTCATTCTCTACAGGGTTGAGCGTTATGGTTGGAAACCCTAATACCTCAGGCATTCGTTAGTATTTTCACTCCAAATTTTCAACATGTTTTTGTGACCCCACCTCATGAACAGGGGAATATCAGTTTGTTAGTCGAAAGCTGCTTATGCACAGTGACTACGGCATTTAACACTACAGGTACAAAACATTCGAACAGGATGTAAAAATGACAGCTGTACTGTTCATGGGGAGGTGCAAAATAGGCAATGTTGCAAATCTGCAGTAAAAATATAAAAAAATGGTGGAAGTCACTGAGCGTATATAGAAACTGTGCAACGTACACCGTAATATAATTAGGTTGGGAATTTTTACAGCAAATTGTCAACTCAGGCATTTTGGTGCCTCCGATCATGAACAGTGTCACTGTGATCTTCTTTTATCTGTGCCGAACAATGATTTCCACAGCGACCACGCATCTCTGCGCTGAAAGTGTGAAAACACACTTTAGCCATGTTGTGAAAATGACAGCTGTACTGTTCATAAGTGAAAATGGAAAAATGCCACTGGTGAAAATCTGGACTGAAAATATTACAAAGTCATGAACTTACTGAGGTGCGTGGAAACTGCGCATATGCTCACCAATACAGTCATTTTATGGACTTTTGTCACCAAATTTTTAACATAGCCATTTTAAGACCTCTGCTCAAGAACAGTGTAACTGTGATTTTCTTAATCTGTCCTAAACATTGTTTCGCACACCAACAGCACCATTGTGCGCTACATGTCTTGAAAACACATTTGCAGGCGACATATGAAAATGGCAGCTGTACTGTTCATAAGGAAGTGTAATAAAATGGCAATGCTGGAAAATCGGAGGAAAATATTAATTTGCAAACTAATGAAGCATGCATAGGAACCAGAAACGCACGTCAGAAACAGATATTTTTAGGAATTTTTTCACCAAATTTCAACATAGCCATTTTAAGACCTCTGCTCATGAACAGTGTCACTGTGATTTTCTTAATGTGTCCCATACATTGATTTTGCACATCGACGGCGCCATTAAGCGCTACATGGGCGAAACACATTTGGGCAAGATGTGAAAATGACAGCTGTACTGCTTGCAAGAAGGTATGGTAAAATGGCAATGTTTAATCTGAGTAAAAAATAATGAAAATTCTTGAACTTAGAGTGCGTAGGAACTGCACGCATGCTCGTAAAACAGTCATTTTGAATTTTTCACCAAATTTTCAACATGAAGTTTTGGGACCCCTTCTCATGAATAATGTCACTGTCATGGCATTATTTGGGCCCAAAGGCGATTTCACAGCGACTTCAGGAAATCACCTTCAGGCCATAACGCCATGACAGTGACATCGCTCATGAGAAGGGGTCCCAAAAACCCCATGTTGAAAAATTTGGTGCAAAATTCCAAAATGCCTGAGATATGCATACAAAGTTGAAAAACCCTATCTAGCCCATTATACAGCTCACCGCATTTCTCAGTTCGTGGTCAGCTTTGAAGAGTGCAGACGTGTTCCTGGTCCACCGAAGATCGTCGTGCTGAGCTCCGGAGGTAAGTGTGGGGTGGGGGGGTGTGGGAGGTGGGGTGAGCAGTGGGTGGTGCGGGCTGGGAGGGGGCTGGGAGGAAGCGCGGGGACCGGTTTTATTTTGCAGTAAAAAGACAACGTGGGACGTTGCTCTCAGCGTGGCACAAGGATGGCTGGTAGCCGGAGCCGACGTGGGGATTGGGCACCCCATCGGCCATAGTGATCAGTTGCCACGCAGCTGGGGCTCCAGCTGGGCGTAGCACCGGGTGAGGGCAGGGAGCTGACGGGAATTGGGCACCCCCGCCGGGCTATTCTATGAGCCGCCAAGTGTGGGCACCCAGCGGCATGTGGAAGGCTTTGGGGGCGTAGCACAAGCCGATTAGATTGGGCACCCGGCCACAGTGTGCAGGGGAGGGCGCATGCGTATGCGTGCATTTCTGTGTGTGTGTGTGTGTGTGTGTGTGTGTGTGTGTGAGGCTGCGCGCGGGCAGGCGATATCTTATCACTGCTCACTGGGCGACAACTCCCCTTTCAACTGTATACCTCTGCATTTTGGAGCTTGTCACCAGAGCTCCAGCCCAGACCATTGCTTACAGGATGCGCCTGCCAACACACTGACTGAATTGGAGGAGGTGACACCCTCCGAAATCTCCGATGATGGCACTTTGTTTCTTACACATGCAAGCAAACATAAAAAGGACTGGTGCTAGTACAGACCTTTGAGGGACGCCACTTGTAACCTTCCTAACATCTAAGTCCCTTTCGCTTCTCTACTTGTTTTAAGATATTTCCATTCATGTAGTATTCATTACCTATTACCCATCACTTGTCTTCTGACATATTTGTCCCTTTGCCCTGTCCCAACCATGCTTAAACCCATTGATGGTTCCTGCCCCCACCACTTCTGATGGCAGACTGTCCCAAGGATCATCCATTACTCTGGCCTGTAAAGTAGAACATCCTCACATTTTCTTAAACTTACCTCCCGATAGACTCCTGTCATGACCTCTACTGGCGCATCCTTATTTCTTACAAATATATTCCTGCTGTTTATCTTTTGCATTTCTGGGGGTATGAATATGTTTCAATCATATCCACCCTCTCTTGTCTGATCTCTAGTGAATACATTATGTGTGAAGGCGGGTATAAGGGCCACTGAGATACTGGGACAATGGGGGACAATGAAGGGCTAGCGGTACTATGGTTCAGCCTTGAGATGGAGTCAGGGACCATTATTCACATGGGGATGGGTGTACAGGCCTCCAACATGGGAGAATTTAGACAGAGCTCTGGGAGAAGCCATTATCAAAATGGCCAGCAAGGGGAAGTTTAGATTATGGGGACTTTAATCTGCCAGATGTAGATTGGGGCATTTGGACTGCAGCTACATCAAGAACCAGAGCCATCCTCAACTCCTACAAGGGCATTTCTCAGGCAGTTGGTTTTGGAACCCACTAGGGATGGGGCAGTGCTGGACCTGGTATTTACAAACAGGGACAGCACTGCTGATGTTACAGCCTGTAGTCCCCTGGGCACACGTAATCTTTGTACTGTGTGGTGTGGCTTATGGATTGGACAGGAAAACAGTACACACAAATGAGGGTCATGGACTTCAGGAGGGTAGATTTTAAAGAAATGGAAAACTGCTTCAGAGAATGCCTCAAAGGGAGGGAAGGCTGGGGGTGGAGGCTCCATGGATAAAGATTAAGGAAGGTACAGCACAGGTAATGGCATGCTGTCTGAAGGAAGTGAGCTAGGAAAGAGGAGGAACAGTCTGCTAACATTCTCTAAGGAGGTGGCAAAAGGTGAAAGAAAAACAGCATTTAAAGTGGGGAGACTCATGAAGTCAGGAAGGTATATCTGGCAAAACAAAAGGGACAGGAAGAAGGGTGAGGGCTGCTAAAGCACTAACAGAAGAGAGGCTAGCTAATGAGATCAAAAGGAGACAACACCATCTTCAAGTATGTAAAGAAAAGAGGAAGACAAGGAGGGACAGTGAGAATCAGGAGGCAGGGGGCTGCACCGAGGAAGAGAAAGTGGAAAATCAAATGATTACTTCTACTCAGTCTTCACAGTAGAGGTGGAATGGACCAGCATGCTGCAGTAAGCATCAGGGAGAGGAGGGAGTGGACACAAGTCCATTCTTGGTGGAGAGGCCTGGGAAGGATTGGATGACTTAAAGGAGAATAAGGCAATGGGGCCAGATGGGATTCATCCAAGAATCCTAAATGAACACTGTGCTGGCTGTCCTCTGTCAGCACCTTTAGTACCTCACTGGAGATATGAGAAAGTTCCAAAAGACTGGAGGAGGGCCCATGTGGTCCCTGTGCACAAAAGTAGCAGTAGGGAGGATGCTAGTAACTACAGGCCAGTGAGTCTCAGATCGTGATAGTGACTTAATGGAGACACTACAAGGAGGAGCCGAGGAGTACCTGGAGGCAAAGGGCTGCAGGTGACCATAAGCACGTTTCACAGGGGAGGGAGGAGGAGTCATGTCAAGCTAATCTCATAGATTTCTTTGACTAAGTTATCAGGAGGGGATCTTGGGAGAGCAGTGGATGTGGCCTATCTGGACTTTAATAAGGCTTTCAACACTGTGCCACACAGGAGGCAAGTTAAGAAACTAAAGTGACAAGCCAGGTATCAAACTGGTTATTAGGAGGCAAAGGGTGATGGTAAATGGTAGCCACTCAGGCAATAGGAGTGATTAGTGGGGTGCCACAGGCTTTGGTGCTGGGATAATTTCTCTTCAATGTCTTCATAAGCAACACTGTGAAGGAGATTGAGGGAAGGTGTGTCTCTCTTTGCAGATGATGCAAAAATCTGCAACAGGATTGACACTCAGGAAGGGAAGGAAGGAAAGCAATGAGATCTGAGGTAACTAAAGGAATGGTCTGTGGATGGCAACTGGGTTTCAGTGTCAAAAGTGCAAGATTAGGCATTTATTTTATTTATTTAAATCGTGGCAACTTGGAAAGGCCAACTGAGCTGAGACTTGTTTCAAGGTGTGACCTGGGGAAGGGATGTACAGAGAGGAACAAGTAACAAAACAAGTGTAGGTGCAACATTACATTACAAGATAGTGATATAGTCAGAGATTACAGAAGTCTCAGCAAATTAACTAGTGTAATAAAATAACAGCTTTTGTACAGCAATGAATGGTGGCAGTCTCTTGTGAAGCAAAAGTGCACAATGCGTGCTGGGGTAGGGGTCAAATGTGGAAAGGCATCATGCTAGGGAGATGAGCAGGAGACGGTCAAGGGCAAGGATAAGGGGTTATGGAGGAGTTGAGAGAAACATGGAGGTGCAGAAAGTAGCCTTAGGTGGTGCTCCAAAGGCATGGAGAGAAGGGAGAGGTGAGGGAGAAGTGGGCTGATTCCAGAGTGAAGGGAGGAGGAAGAAGGCAGCTTGGCCAGCAGAAGTGAGGGTGGGGAATGGAGAAGGTGTGGGAATCCCTGGCTGCAGAACTCAGAGGTGCTGTGTATGAGAAGGACAAAGTGAAGCTTGCATTCACCATGTAAGAAGGAGACCTAGGGGTCACCATGTCTGATGACCCCAAGATGGCTGGGCAGTGTGACAAAACAGTGGGAAAATCTAGCAGGATGCTAGGGTGCACTGGGAGAGGGATTTCTAGCAGGAGGAGGAGATTATAGATTATACTGCCATTGTGTTGGTCACTGGTGAGACCCCACTTGGAGTATTGTGTCCAGTCCTGGGCCGCAAGTCTGCAAGGACATTGAAAGGGTAGAGATGGTACAAGGAGGACAACCAAAATAGTGAAGGGATTGCACAAGAAGCCAATGAGGAAAAGCTGCAGGAACTCAACATGTACTCCTTGGAAGAGAGAGAGCAAGAGGTGACATGATTGAAACCTACAGGTACCTCACAGGAATGAACAAGGTGCAAGTGGAGGGTCTATTTCTGAAAAGGAAGGTACTAGAACAAGGGTGCATGCAGTGAAGCTAAATGGGGAAGTTTAGGAGAGATGCAGAAATACTCATCGTGAAAGAGTGATGGATGACTGTAACAGCCTGCCAGAGGAGGTAGTTAAGGCAAAGATCATGGGAGCTTCAGGCATGTGCTTTAAGAGGCACCGGTTATATTAGGCAGAGGAATGGGGAGAGCATGACACTTATTACCAGCTAGGATCAGTAGTATTGGAATAAGCAGGGACAAGGGCAGACTGGATGGGCCTAAAGGTCATTTCTGCCAACAAAATCTGTTTCTATGTTTCTACATATTCAGGTTCTCACCTCATAGAATTTATGCTGTTGTCCTTTATTATCTTGGTGTCCCTATGCTGCACAGATTCTAGTCCATCAATATCCTGCCTCGGTTTAGGGTTTCAGGACTGGTCACAATACTCTACACATGATCTCACAGGGATCTTTAAAATGTCAGAATTACCTCACTTCTCCTGCAATCAAACCCCTCCCTATTCAGTTCAGCATACTTGAAGCCTTGCTGTATGATTGAGTAACCCCACACCACCTTTGGCTAGTTGGCATCCCCATTACAAGAACTAGTACCCACATATGGCATACCATTTACTTTTGGCAGAAATACTCAGATTGGTATCACCCTAGCTGTAGAGTGTATCCCAGCTCATTGTCTAAAGGAAGGGGTGGGGTACAATTACCAGAAAGAACCTTTGTAAAAACAGCCAGGTCCAGGTTAGAGGATGCTAGGCTTATGCTAGACCTAATTGCTGAAGGGGTCCCCATTAATTCCACACAGAAGCAATAATCAGATTGTCCAATGCAGCAGCTGGATTGTGCAGTATGGCTTTATTCACAGATGTTACTAAAGCACAAGTGGACCCCTTATGGTTGTCAAGGCAAACAAGTACATTCCTTTTCCAGACACTCTTTGCTAGGCAGTACAATTTTCCACAGAAACAATTCCTTTCTCTTCCCATGGTGTATGCACGTGGATAGAACCACACACCTGAACATTTCCATTTCTCAAGAGTGTATGCTCTTGGACTGTTGCCACATACTCAGAACATCTTCTATTTCCCAGTGAGTGTACTTTTGTGGATTGAACTACACACTCCAAACATCATCCTCATGGCAATGGCCTATGCCCAGGGAAACCTGGTGCCTTCAATGAACCAGTTAGCCCTGCCTTGTAGACTCCAGATGGCATTCCTCCCACCCTTTGCCCCAACCGACAGTTCTGCCATTCCTTCAGGGTTACACCACAGAAATCTTTAATCCCACTGAATTGCTAAAGACCTGAACTTTACTTCAGGTTAACACTCTCAATGTGATCTAGCCTTATCTTGGGCACACACACACCAAACAACCTCCTAAATTAAGAACTTGTCTCCCATTCTGTACTCACAGATTAGTTGCTCCTTCCTTTAGGCATGGAAACAACCCAGAAAGCACCCTTTTCCATGGTAGCTTGGCAGAATTCTCACACAAAGTCCTACTCAAAGGCACCTGTACACACAGTAGGACCTTCAGGGATTGCCCTGGATCCACTGAACTAGCAGTCCCTTTCACTTCTCCTGGAGTAAAATCAAGGAATCCTGCCCAAGAAAGGTCTCCACCACTTAACTGGGAGCTGGAGATCTAATCCAAACTAGGTGAGAAACACAGGGCTCTCAGGGCAGATCCCCAGCTGGCAGACCTCCTGCCACCCTGTCACTGCTGAACTCCAAACTCCGACTCTACTGAACATTCTAAACTTCTCCAAAACAGCTGACTCAGAAATGGTTATGCTGCTGTGAAAGTTCTAAATGATATAATCATCCTAACTCAGGGTAGCTGAGTAAACAATGATGTCATTACGTAAGAAGCCCCTAATTGAGCTCCTTGTCAGCATCCTTTCTACCTGCCTAACACTAGTACTAATGGGATTCTAGTAACCCCAGGGGACTGGGTGGTTACACTCACCGCAACCAGACCACTGACTGTCCGCAGCCAGATTACAGCCCAGTACCAGGCCACCCTACCTCTGTGCTCCCTATGGGGAGGGTTGATCAGGTCCTCCCTACCATGTGCCAGGCACAGGCAGGTAACATTAAAGGATAGAAGCCCACTGAAGAAACATCAGCTCCTACCCTTGTACTGTACTATCTATGGATTCTCAGTGGCTCCAAGAAACTGCCTGAAGCATGTCCTAACAGACAACATTGGTGACCCCATCCAGATTCAGGACCACCAACCTGCCTTCCCTCAGCCTTAGGAAAGCTATCCCACCCATGCCACCTACCAGGTGCCCATACCCCAAAACCATTTTACACCAAAAGAATTGTAGCCCACTTTAGAAACATGCATTTGCCAGTACATTTCCTAAATCTAAGAACTACCAAAACTCTACACCTGCAAAGCAGAAACAATGGTTAGCATTGTACTACAGTTACACAAAGCCTAGCAACTATAAACAAGAGGACTCCAATGAGTCCCAAAAATCCTCTTCTTGTCTTCTTTCAGGAACACCTGCAAAAGAAAACATTGTAAAACACATTCTGCAAACAAATACAATCTGTAAACCACACAGTGACAAAACCCTCCCACTGCAGATACTACACAATCTCAAAAGGTATTTTAAAGAATTTTTCATTGAAAGTACAAAATTAGAAAACATAAAACATTTACAAAACATTTTGGGGAGGGAAGCCCTATAAGTCCGATGTACTAAGGAGAAAGTTCAGAGTGCCAAGGCACTTTATGTAGAGTTTCTATTAGGCGAAGCCTGCTGAAGCAGTTCTAACCCCAGTAATGCTGAGGATATTCATAACTTTGTGCAGTCAGCCTGGTGGGTTGGACTCTCGGAGAGAGGGAAACACGTGCAAATGATGGAATTCTTTGCACGTGAGTATCTTTCAAATACTGCCTCTACCAGCTGTAGTGTTCTAACTCCTTTAGATTTTCTCTCCACCTGAAAGTCTGGTCGCCGGAGTCTCTGTCACCCTCTTCGCATGAAGAAAGATAAAAAATCATCAAAACCATAAGTATACTTAATTTCTTTTACTGCCTCTACTGATTGTCACTTTAGATCTAGTTTATTATTAAAGTAGTTGTTTTTCTCGGTTCCTCATGGTTCACAGCATAACCATGGGGATCGAGTTAGTTTAGTTTAATTTGGGTTCTCTGACTAAAGAACCTATATTGTTTTTTGCTACATTGTGGTCCATACAAACTTTATTTGTAACCGTCTTTTTATCGGTTACAGAACCGCTGAAGCGGTTCATATTTCATCTCCTTGCTCGGTTCCTCTGGTTTCTTATCAGTTCCGGAACCGACCAAAAAAAAAAATATAAAAGCTGTTTAAATAACCGCAACAGTATCTATTATTTAGCGGTTGGTGTTTTCCTCTTTGCTTCTCACCATGGCAGAGAAACCTAAGAAGAGAAACCGGGGAGCCCGGTTTAAAAACTGTTTAAAGAGTGGAGATGTGTTTGCAAGGCAGACAAGCACACCTTATGTGTAGCTTGTCTGGATTTCAACATCTGGACCAGGAATGTGAGATATGTAAAACTTTTCCAGATAAAACTGTGGAAAAGCGCCTTGAAAAACTCAATAAAAAGTTTCCTAGGGGTCCCTCAATCTCTGGACCAGCTGACACCCCAGTCTGTTGTGGCTAAACCCACAAGTGCTACTACCCCTGCCCTGATAATGGGCAAAAAAGGGCAAAAGAGGAAAAGAACTCTGACTCTCCGGTTCCCTCAAAGAAAACAAAGAAACTTAAACATGCAGAACCCTCTCCTGTTAACCCAGGGACTTCTGCGCAGCTGCCTGCAATGCCTTCAGCTCAAGAGATAGCTCAGGCATTCAAAATTATTCAGGCTCTGCAGAGCATCATCCCTCAGTCTCCTACCCCTCACAGGGTCCCCAGGTTGCTAGTACTGTGCCCTCTGCACCGCAGCAACTATTTTTGAAGAGGATGATAAGCCTTATGAGGAGGATGAACCTATCCCCAGAGGTGGCCCCAGCAGGATTTTGGCTCGCCTCCCAGGGTGTCTGAGGATTTTTCCTCCCACTTTTCCTTTGTAAGGAAAATGGTAGATGCCTTAGATATCGCATACAACAGAGCAAGTGGAGGATGAGGAGGAAATTGAGTACCTTAGTATGATGGGTTTAACACCCACAAAGGCCCTCCTCCTCCCAGTATATACATTTTTAATAAGGATGCTATGAAGCTCCTGCAGACCCTTAATTCTATTCCTCCAATCAACAAGAAAATAGACAAAAGTACCAGTTGGATAGGGAGGAAGCTGACTTCTTCTTCTTCTCCATCCTGACCATCAAGGGGAATACAATAGGCAGCCTGTGATAAAGCTAAGGTCCCTCTGTCCTCACATCCACCAGACAAGGACTATAGAAAATTGGACAGTATGGCCAAAAAGGCTATTTGTCAGCCTCACTGGCCATAAGACAGGCTACTTTCCAAGTTTATGCTGCCCAGTATCAGAAATCCCTGTGGCAGTCGGTACTGGCAATGTCCATGAAAGCCACCTCATCCTTGTCAGATGACCTGGCTGAAACTGCCAGATTTGGGCTAGAGGTGGCTAAGTACCAGTTCCAGATGGCTGCTGATTCGAATGACACTGCAGCTAGATGGATGGCTAACACAGTGGCTCTGAGGAGGTTTGCTTGGCTTAGGGCTACAAATCTCACTCAGGATACCCAATCAAATGCCCTGTATTTTCCATTAGAAGGAAATTCTCTTTTGGGGAATCCACGTGGCCTACATGAAGAAGGTGGATGAATATAAGGCTACTTATAGAAGCAACTCTGCCAGAGACAGAGCTTCTTCATCCACCAGGCCCTATGGAAGGGGCAGAGGTCACTCTTTCATGACAAGACCTTTTTTCCAGCCAGTAGCCATGCCCCAATACCAGCAGTACCCCCAACAGGGCTACTCTAGGGTAGGGATAGAAGGGGCTCTAGAACCCTGAGATGCAGGCCGCCTCCTCCCTACCTGTTGGAGGCAGACTGTCCCATTTCCTCCACCTTTGGTCAGCCATTACCACAGACAAGTGGGTTTGGAGGTAGTGGGCAAAGGTTTGTCTCTGGACTTCAAATTTCTTCCTCTAAAAATTCCAGGGCGTTCATCTCCTCCTCCTAGCACAAACTTAATTGCTAGAGGCAGAGGTTCAAAAGCTGCTACAGCTCAGAGCAGTGGAATCAGTTCCTACAACCCTGAGAGGAAGAGGTTTTTATTCCAGATACTTCCTAACAACAAAGAAAATGGGGAGTAGCAGCCAATTTTGGATCTCAGAGCTTTAAACAAGCACCTGAAAAAGTCAAAGTTCAAAATGGTAACTTTGGCTCGGATTCTGCCAACAATCCAAAAAGGGGATTGGCTGGCATCTCTGGGCTTACAAGATGCCTATTTTCACATCCCCATAAAATAATCTTTCAAGAAATATCTCAGATTCAGACTCCCATCGGGTCATTATCAGTTTGCAACCCTGCCCTTCGGCCTTTCCTCTGCACCAATGGTGTTTACAAAATGCCTAGCAGCTGTGGTAGCATTTCTTTGAAGACAGGGTGACTGTTTCCCATATCTGGATGACTGGCTGGTGGTGGGCAAATCACCAGAACAAGTCAGAACCTCTCTAAAGCTCACAAAGGATCTTTTGGAGTCCTTGGGTTTCATAATAAACCAGAAAAATCTGTCTTAACCCCTACACAGACTTTACAGTTCATAGGGGCAGAGATCAGTACTCTACAGGCCAGGGCCTTTTTGCCACTGGACAAGGTGCAAAGCCTTCAGGCCATAGCAAATTCCTTCAAGTTGCACAGGCAAAAAACAGCCAGGCAATTCCTGCAGCGATTGGGTCATATGGCTGCATCCACAGGCACAGTGCAGGGTTCCAGGTTTCACATGAGAGACATCCAGTTTCATCTCAGGAATCATTGGAGTCAGAAAAAGATCCCTTTTCAAAACTCATTCCAGTGACAAGGGCACTGTTACAAGCCCTTTGTGGTGGAAAAGGAATCCAACCTAAGGCAAGGAGTCCTGTTTCAGAAGGAGGATCCTTCACTAGTCCTCATGACAGATGCATCCCTTCTGGGCTGGGGCACCATCTGGGGAGCACACAACTCAGGGTACCTGGACAGAAGCAGAGTCCCTCCAGCATATAAACTTGCTGGAACTCAGAGCAGTACGGCTGTCACTAAAAGTTTTCTCTACACTGGTGATGGGCAAGGTGGTACAGGTCAGAACAGACAATACCACCTCAATGTACTACATAAACAAGCGGGAGGCACCAGATCAGGTCCCCTATCCACAGAAGCCATGAAAATTTGGACTGTGGTGTATTCCCTAAAGGTGTCGTTGCAAAGCAATCCATCTGCCAGGAAAGGACAATACCTTGGCAGACACACTGAGTCAAATCAATCAGTCCGTCACGAATGGACACTGAACTAGAAGGTGGTGCAGGTAATTTTCAGAAGGTGCGGCATTCCAGAGATAGACTTGTTCGCATCCCACCAGAACCACCAGTTACCTCAGTATTGCTGCAGACCACTGGCCAGGGCACAATCCCTCTGGATGCCCTGGTACTGGACTGGTCAGGCAAGTTTCTTTATGCCTTCCCCCTTTTCCTCTGGTTTTCAGAGTACTACTGAAGCTCAGATCCCAGATCAAAGATCAGCTTCTCTGATCTTGATAGCTCCAGATTGGCCCAGCAGCCATGGTACTCTCTTCTGCTCTCCATGTCAGTGGGCAAACCAATAAGTTTGCCTGTCAGGCACAATCTCCTGCCCTCCAATCAGGGAACATTGTTTTACCCAAACCTCAAGTCCCTCCACCTCAAGGCATGGCTCTTGAGGAATTGAAATATGCAGACTTAAACCTTTCTGAAGCTGTATTAACTATCTTGAAAGGTTATAGGAAGCCCTCCACTAAGAAAACAAATTCTGCTAAGTGGAAGAGATTTTATTTTTGGTGCTCTGGTAGGAATTTTGCCCCAAATGATGCAGAGTCTCAGTGGTGATGGATTATCTGACTCACTTACATTCACAAGGTCTACAACCCAGTTCTCTAGAGGTTCATCTTGCAGCAGTATCTGCGTATCTTTCCGCTAGGACAAAGGTGTCAGTAGCATCTGATCCCATTTTCAATAGATTTTTAAAGGCCTAATACATTTGCATCCTCCTCACAGGGCACCAGTGCCTGCATGGGATCTTAATATATGCATAGCCAGATTAATGAGGGCTCTCTTTTGAGCCCATGGCTACAGCCCATTTAAAGTATGTTACCTGGAAAACAGCTTTTCTGGTAGCAATTACCTCAGCAAGAAGAATCAGCGAGCTACAGGCTCTTGTGTTGACCAGGACCACATCTCCTTTCACAGAGATAAGGTAGTCATCAGAACAAACAGACAGACAGTTCCTTCCAAGGTCATTTCAGACTTTCATCTGAACCAATCAATCACTCTGGCTGTCTTTTCACAGACTATACAAGCGCTGGTGAAGAAGACTCCACAATCTGGTTGTAAAAAGAGCTCTCAGCTATTACATGACAGCTACTAAGGGCCATAGGCAAGACAAAAACAACTTGTCCTTACATATGGGGATGTCGGAATGGGCAAACCAGCCTCAAAAGATCCATTTCTCGATGGATTGTCCAGTGTATTCAATTCTACTACACTAGAGCAGGTAGGGAGTCCCCAGCTGGGCTGAGGGCACACTCGACAAGAGGAACAGCTGCCAGTCCTTGCAGCTGCTACAGAGGTTCCATTATTGGATATTTGTAAAGCAGCTACCTGGGAATCAGTACACACCTTTACAAAGCATTACAACTTGGATGTTTTGTCCAGAAGTGATGCCAGGTTTGGCACATGCAGTCCTGCAAAGTCTGTTTCCAAAATAAGTTCTGTGCCCACCTCCAGGGTACTGCTTGGTAGTTTGCACAAAGTTATGAATCTTCTGAGCATTACTAGGGTTAGAAGAAAAATTACTTACCATAGTAATCTTCTTTCTTCCCAGTGATGCTCAGATATTCATAACTCCTTCCCTCCCCTTCTAGAACTTCAGCCTCTGCACTCCGCATGCTAGTGCCACATAGCCATACCCTTCTGGGTACACTTCTCTATACCCAGTAGATTTAAACAGAGTTTTTCTGTCTCTCTTAATAGTTTTCTCATGCTGCTTGGTGAACACCACTGTTTATTTGATGTAGTTCTTCCTTAAGAGTTTTTTGGTAAATACTCTTTATTAGGGTAACAATAAAATAGGGTAAAAAAAAAATTAAAAAATTTTTTTTATAAAATTAGCTAGTTGGATTTTTTCATAATGCCTGACTTCCAGACTTCTTACAAATCTAAAGGGGTTAGAACACTACAGTTGGTAGAGGCAGTATTTGAAAGATGCTCACGTGCAAAGAATTCCATCATTTGCATGTGTGCCATCTCTCCAGGCAGTCCAACCCACCAGGCTGACTGCACAAAGTTATGAATATCTGAGCATCACTGGGAAGAAAGAAGATTACTATAGTAAGTAATTTTTTCTTCTTGGACAGGCACGAGGCCTTCTAGCACTGCAGTCCAGTTCAAGAGTGTCTATAGGTGAAACAAAGTTCCTGGGACATCCTCAATTGTAGGCAAAACAATCAAATTAAAATGTAAAAGACATCTTACCACATTCTAGGTGACAGAGGGATGTCTACATTAGCTCTCTGGACCTGCGGCCTGCTGATCTTCCAATTCAATTCGATTCAATTTTTATTTAACCAGGAATGCACCATTGAGTGAACTCATTTACAAAGTGGTCCTGGTAGACATAACACAAGTAGTACAGGACATCGTAACAAAGCATACATTTAATAAAGCCATAACATATTGAAATATTGTAACAGGGTAATTAATAAAGAGCATTCATACATACATGTTGAACATTATAACAATGTGGAAAAAGGAGCATACATATATGCATTAATCAAAAAGCCATAGATGCACTTAAGAGGAGGTAGACAGAGGAGGAAATACATAGTTAACACAGTGAAGGGGTAGGAGTCACAATGGGGAAGCCACTTGAGCATCAAGAGGTAAAGTTGGGACAGAAAGAGATAAGATCAAGAACCATAGGAGTAGGGCTAGAAAGAATGGAGAGGGAAAGCTAGTTAACAGGCAGGAGAGACTATAGACAGGAAGGGGTAAAGTGTAGAGTGGTACCAGACTGCTGCGGAAGTGTAAGTGATGCAGAAAATGCTCTGGGAGCATCTAATTATAGTGTGAGCTAGGAGTGGAAGTTGCACATTTCTGTGAGTGACTGGTGCAACAGGGACTTAAATGTGTGCAGTCCCACAATTCTGTGAGCTTTAAAGATTTCTGGGCGTATTCCAGATGGTGGGGATACTACGGCTTAGCGATGAGGCACCAAATCTAGAACATATTCTGGGTATACCTAGCAGTATGTAAGAATACCGTCTGAGCCAGTAAGCACCGGGGTGCATTTGAAAAGGTCAGTAATGTAAGGAGGGAGCTTGTGAGTGATGACTCTATCGCCTAAAGGTAGGCATTCCTCAGTCTCCTTTTGCTCAGTGAGGCCATCCTAACTGTGCATAGAAATAGCAATGGTGGGTGTTGAAAGGGGCACGGTAATAAATTTTAGGGCTCTGTGGTACAAGATATCCAACTTGGCTAATGCAGTTGCTGGACAGTGGCTATAAATGAAGTCCGTAGTCAATGAGTGGGAGGAATGTGATCTGCACCAGTCAAGTTTTGGCCTCAAATGTAAGCAGCTTTCTAATTCTGAAGATGAGGCCTAGTCTTTGTCTTAGTTTTTTCAAGAGTTCCTCTATATGCGTAGTAAAGAGAGTTTAGAATCGAGCCAGAGACCCAGGTACTCGAATTTTTCAATGACCTCGATTGGTTCCCATAGAAGGGTGAGGATTTGGGGCTAGGTACTTACTGGGTGGGTGTTAGCTAGGTGGGCATGAGTGCAAGGAACATAACTTTGTTTTTGGCATTGAGCAGTAATTTAAGTTGTAGAAGATTTTGTTGCAACAGGTTGAAGTCTGTTGCAGCTCTTCTACAAGCTAGCTCAAGGGTGGGTTTGCGATATAGAGAACGGTATTGTCTGCAAAAGATGGATGCTAGCTGTATTGATTTTAAAATCAATGTCATTAATGTAAATCACGAATAGTAAGGGCCCCAGGATAGACCCTGGGGAACACCTCTCAGGAGCAGTTTGGGGTGAAAGGTCACCTTGGCTTTTACCTGCTGCTGTCTGCCAGTCAGAAAGCAGGAGAACCACTGTAAGGCTGTTTTGTCAAGGTTGAGATTATGCAGCATAAGAAGAAGTAAGTCATGGTCCACGGTGTTGAACGCTTGCTCAGGTCCAAGAAAAGTGCACTGACATAGTCTCTGAGTCTAAGATGACTTGCCAGTCATTTGTCACTTTAGCCAAGGCGGATACCTTGCTGTGTTGGGTCTGAAGCCTGATTGCAGGGGATAAAGCAGGTTAGAGGACTCAAGGTAGTCTCATAGCTGGGAGTTGACTAGTTTTCCAGTAACTTTGATAGGATAGGTAGTAATAATATGGGTTGGTAGTTGTTAAGGTCACATGGGTTTGCCAGACTTGAGAGAGGGTGATAATGTGGGTGATTTTCCATGTTGGAGAGAAGGTGCCATGGGAGAGGAAGAGATTGAAAAGGTGACTAATAGGAGGAGATAGATGGTGGAGTCAATGTTTAGGAAGAATGGCTCAGTTTGATCTGCTCCAGCACTTTTTGCATCTAGGGAGATCAAGAGGTCTTCAACCTGCTTAAGTGTGACTGGGCTGAAGCTGAACTTTGGTGCTTGGCATGAAGATCTATGCGAGCAGATGGACGGGGTGATACCGTCTGTATGTGCGGTGAGTTTACTTGCTGGTGAGGTGTCAAATGCTAGTCCTGCAGTGGCGAAGTGATTGTTCAGTTGTTCAAGTATACTTTTGTTTCGTAGTGTAGGTGTTATCGCCGGAAATGATCTTGGCGGCAGGGATGAGGTGGCACTGTGGCCTTCAATTTCCTGAAGGATCTGCCAGAACTTAGCTGCATTTGATTTGGTGGAGTCCAGAGCTGACTGAAAATAATTGACTTTTCCATCCCTGTTTGGTGCAATAGTTTCCGGCAGTTCTGAATGCTGCCCAGTCGGCTGGAAGATTTCTTTTGTTGCAGTCCTCCATAGGTTGTCCTTGGCAAATAGGTCGTTTTAGGTCATTTGTAAACCAAGGGCAGGTCTTTTGCCTGGATCTGACTTTCACTAGGGTGGCGTGCTTATTAATCACCTTATGGACCAGACTCTGGAACAAACTGCGGGCCTCTGGGACTGTGCGAACAAGATAGAAATCTTGCCATCTGATCTGGCTTAGGTCTGACAGAAAGTGGGACTGGTTGAATTTGCAGAAGCTCCTTTTGTATTTGAAGCTGGAAGTGGAGGTGGGTTTAGTTATGGCACATACACAGCTATAGCACAGTGATTGCTTATGTCATTGAGGAAGACCCCAGTGTGGGCAACTTTGTGCAGGTTGTTAACTAGTATTAGATCGAGGAGAGTGCTGCATTCCAGGTTCCTTGCATTGGGACAGGTAGAGTTGGTGACAATCTGTAAGGCAACACTTGTCACATAGGTCCTTCAAGGGCTTGGAACATGGGAGAACCAGTCAAGGTTAAAATTACCCATGATGATCGTTTCCAAGTATAGTCTGCCGCCTGTTTACAAAGGTGGGACAATATTTCAATTCCCTGGGGGTCTGTAACAGCCTGTGAAGAGTAAGGATTCATTCAGAGCTAGAGATATCTTTAGCATAAAGCTTTCAGACTCCTTTGGCACTGAGGTAGAATTGATCACCGAGACTGTGATTTCTCTTCTACATGGATGGTAACCCCTCCTCCTCTGGAGGTCCTGTCCATACAGAACAGGTTATAAGCAGGGATGTTGATGCTATGGTCAGGGGTGGAGGCTTTCAGCAAGGTTTCTGTGATTGCCAACACATCAGGTTTGGTATGGCAGAACCAGGCCTGGATCATGTCATGCTGCTTTTAAGTAGGCTGCAAGCATTGAAGTGAAAAAGCTTATGCCTTTTAGACTGGGCAGATCTGAAGGTGCCAAAATGAGAGAAGGGGTCCTGGATTTAATTCTACATTTCCGGAACAGAATAGGAGTAGGAGTAGAGTCCCTTGAGACCATTGATAAGAACTCTAAGATGGGGTGGACAAATCACTTGTACGGAGTGTTGAAGGGTGGTGGTGTGTGGTGAGGATGGTTTAGGGATAAGAGGCGAGGTGTAAAATACCACCCTTATGGAAAGTGTAAGACATCCATAGCTGTGGGCGTGTGTTCTGGGGTGTGGGATAAATGCTCGTTCCCTTGGTAATCAGTACCCTGGAAGCAATGGGGATGCACAGAGATGGGAGCATCTAGAACAAGATTTGCCCAGTCCCAAGGGAGAGAGGGCAGTGAATAGATTTCGGGTCCTTAACACAATGAGCCATTGCAATGTGGCATGCAGAATGTTAGGGCTTAACATTGGTGAGGATTCCCAACTTGGTAGTGAATACTGGTGTTTTAGCAAATAGATCTGTATGTGCTGCAGGGTGGGGGAGTAGGGATAAACAAGAAGCAGCCTAATCTCAGGTGAAATACAACTATAGAGTTTGCCAGCAGTATTAGTACTGGGTGGGGAGCCCTAGAAACTCAAACAGCATGGTGTACAAATAGGCCTTGAGAGGAAAAAGGTTAGCTGAGGCTCTCAGGAGAGGCTAGGCAAGAATACAAGGGCTGGAGTAGCAGGGAACACAGAAAATATGTTGGGTAAAATCCCAAAGGATAGCAGGGCAGACAGGATGACGTAGTGGATAAGGACACTGCCTTTAGTGCCAAAGATTGTAGGTTCAAATCCCTGCTTCAAATCCCTGCTTCAGCAAAATTTGAGGGAGGCAGAAAGCTGTAGATCCTGGAGGTTACACTAGGGGAGGACAGAAAGACAGGTTTGATATTCAGGGAGAATTTGGGAAATAGGTGTAACACTAGCACCTTCCACTACTGGACAGATGAAATCTTCAGATCAGATTCTTCCACGACCTCCTACTGGACACAGATGGAAATCCTCTCCTACAGCTGGGCTGATGAGCTTGGATGCTGGAGCTGAATCTGGATGCTGCTACAGATGAGCCTGGAACACCAGAAGAAAGGCTCCTTCTCCTCAGTTGCTGCCGCTTTGGTGGCAGATTGCTGCTGGGCCTTGCTGCATTCAACTTGGCATGCAGGCACATTTACTGATAAGTGGTGCCATTCATGGGTAGTACCACTTGGAGTGTGGGCATAGACTGTCTCTCCATCAGGACAAACCTCAGGAACATTGTAAAATGTCTCTTGGCCAGCCTTATCTACAATTCGCACTGAATCAATTAGAAAAGTTCTGCCATGCTTCCAAAACTGAAGTCTCTCATTGCATACTTTTATTCTCACAAATTTGTTTACATTTGGATGCAGGTTGGCACTAGCTTCCTCCCACAACCCAGCATGCCTGTTCTCCTCTATTTCCTCCCAAATTTTTGAGGAAGAAAGGGTATGTCTGTCCATATTCAGCCATAGCCCATCTTTGAATTATCCGTTCTTCCTTGCTCCTTTTGACTAGGTCCAAACCAGAGGCATGGCTTGGGGTCACCATTCCTGGTTGAGCCAGCTTTGAACACACAATGCAGAGTAAAGCAGTCACCTCTGCACTCGATGGCACATTTAGAGCCTTCTCCATTTCTGTCTCAGGAGGCTCCACTGACACGAATGCTAATAGCGACTGCAAGGTCCCACCATAGCCATTGCTACTTCTTCCTGTTCTACAAGCTCTGCCTAGGAGCTGACAGTTGCACTAGCTCTTGAAATTGTCCATTCCTCACTGCACATGGAGGCACTAGCCTCCCAACACAAAGCTTCATTCAGCTCATCTTTGCCCACTAGACTGGGGCTCGGGCCTCCGACCACTGGATCCACAGAACCTGCATCTGCAGCATCACATCCACCCTCTGCAGTGTCAAAATTCCATTTCTTCTTGCACTTGCAAAGTATTCTGACAAACATTCTCCAAGAACTACCTGGCAAACTCCAGGGGTCTGTCTGACTACAGCCAGTCTGCACTGCTCTCATCTGCCAGGGTCCCCTGCCAGTGTCAAGTTGGGGCTAAATGGATGTTTTTGCATTTGCTACTACTGCTCCACCTGCTTCACACATCCCAAATTGTTTGCGACAGTCTGTGCAATGGAGGACTAGCAGAACATCCCTCCCTGGCTTCAAACAAACAATGCATACATTAACCAGAAAGTTCAATAGAGCCACATCAGATGGTGCTGATTCACAATTGTACAGCTGTTCAAAGTGAGCTAACTCTTTTCTTGTTGGGTAACCCATGCCCTGACATGGAGTGGGTACAGGGGGTGCTGATGTGCCATTTTCTGTAAATAAACACACAAGTCCCAAGTTACTATTTTGCAATCAAACTGAGATTTGGCTCTAAACACACTGCAGCAGTTCTTTAACAGGCTGCCTGGCTCTTACATTTTGTTCCACAACTTTAGCACAACCACTTGAAACCTTTCTGCATTGAGACACTAGTCCAAGATGGTGCTGCTTTGTTTACATTTGCTGACTACACATTAAAATGGCGGCTGTAACTTTTCACCATCACACACACAGTTCAAAATTGCTAGAATGCTTGTCTGATCTTGCATTTAACTGTTTTACTTAAGGCACAACTTCAATTTTACTTTAAGCACAATTCAGCACATTCATACTGTCTCTGCATTTCTTTGGACCTGTTGGATCAGTATTGCCCTGGAGCACTCTCTCTCTCTCTCTCTCTCTCTCTCTCGATCAAAACAGTCACACACACACAGTCCAATGTTAACAGTTCACAAACTCTTTCTGTTACTTTGCCACATTACTCAACAGTTCTCTGGACTTTTCTGCACCACAGTTCACTTTACTTTGCACTTGGTACATACTCAGGCAGTAGCTGATACCCTCCACTGATGGTAAATGGCCTGCTGCCAGTGTTGTAGAGCCTATCCGCTGATCAGGCTGGCAGACCCGTGGATCGGTCGCAAGAACACTGCGATCACTGCTACTTGTGGTCGGAAAACAGGTTGAGCCTGGTTTTACTGTGAAAGTTCAAAAAAATGCTGTTTTAGGAATGCTTTTCTCTCTTGGTGATTCCTCCTGCTGCTGCATGAACCAGCACGCTGCTCCTCCTTGAATGCTCCACAACACTGAGACTCGGGCAAGGGTGAGGCTTAGGTTCACTGGACCAATCACATGAATGACATGCTAATGAGCTCTCTCTCATTCTCAGCTGCACTCTTGCAGGTGATCGTCGTGAAGGCAAATTTAAAAAGCTAACTGTCACTTTTCATTTGCAATCACTCTGTAGCTCTAAAATTGCTGATCATGGAACATTCCATTGGACTTTTGGAAGTATCCTTCTGAAAGCCCAAGAACTAAAACCCTCAGCCACAATCGGCCACTACAGAACCTACAACCACACTATTTTGGCTGTTATTTCCGCATTCTGTGGCATGAAAAAGCATCTTTACTCGCATGCACAGTTCTGCTAGCGGCACCATGTAAGGCAAAATGACATTCATCACAACTGTGCATGCATGGCACCTCACACACATACGCGGTTGTATCGCCGCCACTAACTCCATGGCTTTCTGTAGCCCCCAAACTCATGTGGCACACTGAGAACCCACCCCAGTGTGCTCAAAGTTTTTAGTTTTGCATGCTGACATTGGGTGCCCAATCCCGTGTTGGCTGCTGCCAGCTCCGCAGCATTGTCTGCCCCTAAACTCGTGTGGCACACTGGGAACCCACCCAGTGTGCTCAATGATTGTTTACCGACATCGGGTGCCCAATCCCTGTGTCAGCATTATGTGCACCCCCACAGTCAACAATGGGAGCCCACCCAGTGTGCCTATTTTTTCACCCCCAACCCACCGCCACTGACATCGGGTGCCCAATCCCCATGTTGGCATTATGAACACCACCCCAGTCATGTGGCACACTGGGAGTCCACCCCAGTGTGCCCAAATGCTTTTCTCTAAAAACGAAAACGGTCCATCGTCATGCGCCATTCTTTCTTTTTTCTCCTTGAAAACAAAAATGGTCCCTCATTGTCACTGCAGTCCCTCCCCATCCCACCATCCAACTGAGCACCCACCTCCCACTCACACCCTTATCCCGTACTTGCCTCCGGAGGTTGGGCTCCATCTCTCTGGACTGGGACACGCCTGCATTCTTCAAAGCTGAACCGCAAACTGAAGAATCAAAGGTAAGCCTGCTATAATGCCATTCAGTGGGGTTTTAACTTATGCTGACATCTCAGCCATTTTTAGAATTTTTCCCCAAATCAACATAGGCTCTTGGGATCCCCACCTCGTGGAAACCTGTCACTGTCATTTTGTCACTGCATGGAATCACCTTCGGACCAATTGTCTAAATGACAGTACAACTTTTCATGGGTGGCATCCCAAAAGCCTATGTTGCACATTTGGTGAAACAATTCAAAACAACATTGTCAATGCCGAATGTTTGCTTGCTGGCATTGGCAGTGGTAGTGTACAAGTTACAGAGCTGTGTAATAGTAATGGCAGTGAAGTATTGAACTGAAGCCAACCCCACCACCACCCTGCAGAAAGTGACAGGCATTGGGGTGTGCGTTTGGTCGTCAGGCATAAAGGCCATGCCATTTCACACACCCACCCTGCAGACACTGACAAGTGTCACGGTGTTCATACGGGTCTTTGGCCCTTATCGCACCCATTTCATTAGGAAATACAGTGAGATGGGTGCGATATAGGAGAATCGGTGAACTTTGGGGCGAAGAGTCCAAGGCATACCTCGATGCCTCTGACTGGCTGCAGGGTGTGGAATGGTATGAGCATTACAGGCAAGAATCCCAAGTCACACCCCTGATGCCTGTCATTCTCTAAAATGGCAATGTTGAAAATCTGAAGTGAAAATATTAAATTAGCAAACTTCACGAGCATGCATAGGAACTTCATAGCACTAAGCTCGTAAAACAGTAATTTTAGGAATTTTTCCAAATTTTCAACATAGCCATTTTAAGACCTCTGCTCATGAACAGTGTCACTGTGATTTTCTTAATGTGTTCCATACATTGATTTTGCATCGACTCGCGCCATTGTGCGCTACATGGGCAGAAACACGTTTTGGGTGAGATGTGAAAATGACAGCTGTACTACTCATAAGGAGGTGTGGTAAAATGGCAATGTTGAAATCTGGGTGAAAATATTGAAAATTTGTGAACTTATGAGCCTCGTAGGAACGCTACATGCGCTCGTGAAGCAGTCATTTTTGGAATTTTGCATCAAATTTTCAACATGGGGTTTGGGACCCCTTCTCATGAATGATATCACTGTCATGGTGTTATTTGGGCCCGAAGGGTGATTTTTTTGCCAGTGACTGTGAAATCACCCTTCGGACCTGAATAACGCCATGACAGTGACATCATTCATGAGAAGGGGTCCCAAAACCCATGTTGAAAAGGTGCAAAATTCAAAAAATGCTTGAGATATGCAAAAGTTGAAAACCCCCATCTAGCCCATTATACAGCTTACCGGCATTTCCTCAGTTTGCGTCGACTTTGAAGAGTGCAGATATGTTCCCGGTCCACGAAGATCGTCGCGCGAGCTCCAGAGGTAAGTATGGGGTGAGGGGTGTGTGTGGGGAGGCAGGTGCGCAGTGGGTGGGTGCGGTTGTGGGAGGGGCTGGGAGGCGCCGTGGGACCGTTTTATTTGCAGGTTAAAAAAAAAAGATGGCGTGGGGCGTTTGCCACGCTGGGTGGGATCCCGCGTGGCACAAGAATCACTGGGGCCGTGGATCCGATGGGGATTGGGCACCGCTGTTGGCATGTGTCAGTGTCAGTGGCTCAGTAGGTAGCACACTGCGCCTCTGAGGCGGGAGATCAGAGGGCTGTGGGTTTCAGTTCCACATCTGGCACTTGGATTAATATCCCAGTACTGACACTGTAGTGCAGCATGAGAGGTGCTGCACTTCTGATGTGCCGTCTTCGGATGAGATGTTAAACCGAGGTCCCATCTGCCTGGATTGGTGGTAGTTCAGGTGGATGTTAAAGATCCCATGGCACTTATCGAAAAAGAGTAGGGAATTTCCGGTGTCATGGCCAAAATTACCCTCATTCACTAAAATACCACCAACAGCTTAATGTGGTTCAAGGTCAGCTGGCATTCATCTGTATCCCTCCCGGGTCGTGCCTGAAAATAGGCAGGATTTGTCTAGTGCACTTACCCAGTCAACAAAGCTAAATAAAATAAATATGGTCAGTTGCCACGCTGGGGTGGGCTCCAGCGTGGCACCAATACTGGGGGTGAGGACAGTGGAGCTGACAGGGGATTGGGCACCCGTCGGCTATTCTGAGGTTGCCACTGGGGTGGGCATCCGCGTGGCATGTGGAAGAGCTTGGGGGCACAGCACAAGCCGACAGAGATTGGGCACCCCGTCAGCTATACGTGTGTGCAGGGGGGCATGCAGTATGTGCTTGCAAGCGCAGGTGTAGGGGAGCGCGCATGAGCAGGCTTATATCTTATCACTGCTCACTGAAGCGTAGCTCCCTTTTCAACTGTATGCCACTACATTTTGGAGCATGTCATAGACAGCTCCAGCATGCGATTAACACAAGGGCCGCGCCTGCCAGCACACTGACTGAATTGGAGGAGGAGGTGACGGCACACCTCCGAAATCGAATGATGGCTTTTATATTTCTTGCACATGCGTGCAAGCAAATATAAAATGACTGCATTACCAGCATGCGTTGTGCAGTTTCTCACGCAGCTCCTAACTTCACCAATTTTTAATATTTTCACTCCACTTTTCAACATTGCCATTTTGTACACTTCCTTCAAAACAGTACAGCTGTCATTTCCCAAAATTTGCCCAAAACATGTTTTCACACCTGTGGCACAGAACAAAGCGTTTGCTCTACAAATCACCTTTTAGGACAAGTGAACCAAATGACACTGGCACTCTTCATGAGGAGGGGTCCAAAAGGCCATACTGAAAATTTGGTGTAATACTTCTGAAAAATTGGAAAGTTACACCTGGGCATTGAATAATTTCTACACACATGTGTAACTTTGGTCATTTGGTAGCTTTCACAGCCCTATTGGCTCTGGCTAGAGTTTGTTTTCTTGGCTGGCAATTTCAGTGGGGCAAAGCACTTTTAAGATATTTTGACACAGTTCTAGGTACATTTTCCATAGTGACTCCCAATTTTTATTGTACACACATGAAACTTTTGCTCATTTAGAAATGACTATTATCAAAGTCCACAAATACCTTTTCTTGGAAATTTGCAATTTATAACAGTTGTTCAAGCACTTAAAATGGCAGACAGGGCAATCATTGCTCAACTTAACAGTTCATTTTTCTAGTTTAAACACACAAGCAGCACATTTATCCACTTTCTTTCACAGAACCACAGGCAGCAAAATGTTTTCAGATGGCATTTTCCTTGGCATAAACTGTGCTTTACTTGCAATGGTCTTCTGTTTGGTGCACTGCCACCAGACAGGAAGATCCTAGACATATCCTCAGCATTTACCTCTCACCCAAAAACATATCCCAGATGAGCCCCATGTTTTTTGTAACCTCTATGCCACTTTTGGCTAGTTGGCACCCCATTACAAGAACTAGTACCCACATGTGGTATGCCATTTACTTTGGCAGAAATACTAGATTGGTACCACCCTAGCTGTAGAGTATATACCAGGCTCATTGTCTAAAGGAAGGGTGGGGTACATTACTAAAATGAACCTTTGTAAAAACAACCAGGTCCAGGGAGAAGATGCTAAGCGTGTGCTAGACCTAACTGCTGAGGGGCGTCCATTAATTCCACACAGAAGCAATGATCAGATTGTCCAATGCAGCAGCTGGGATTGTGCAGTATGGCTTTATTCACAGATGTTACTAAAGTACACGTGGACCCCCAATGGTTGGTCAAGGCAAACAAGTACATTCCTTTTCCAGACACTCTTTGCTAGGCAGTACAATTTTCCACAGAAACAATTCCTTTCTCTTCCCACAGTGTATGCACGTGGATTGAACCACATACCTGAATATTTCCATTTCCCAAGAGTGTATGCTCTTGACTGTTGCCACACACGCAGAACATCTTTTATTTCCCAATGAGTGTACTTTTGTGGATTGAACCACACACTTTGAACATCCTGGGAAACCTGGTGCCCTTCAATGAACCAGTTAGCCCTGCCTTGTAGACTCAGATGACATTCCTCCCACCCTTGCCCCAACTGACAGTCTCTGCCATTCCTTCAGGGTTATACCACAGAAGAATTACTTAATGCAAATGGATTTGCACTCGGGTTAGTGGTGCTATTAGGATAGTCCAGTACTATGTTCACACAAGATTTCAGCACTCACCACCTCCATATCTGAATATTAAGGCGCCTTCACCCAATGGTATATTTTATGCTCAAAACATTTATTTAACAACGAACCACACCTCCCGCCTGACATGTTTGGGATGCATGTCCTTTATCAAAGCCTTTGATAAAGGACATGCATCAAACATGTCAGATGAGGAAGCATGGTTCGTTGTTAAATAAATGTTTTGGGTATAAAATATACCATTGAGTGAAGGCGCCTTAATATTCAGATATGGAGGTGGTGATGCTGAAATCTTGTGTGAAACATTACACCACAGAAACCTTCAATCCCCACTGAATTGCTAAAGACTCTGAACTTTACTTCAAATGAACACACTTAGGTGAACAGGAGCCCTGGCGGATGATCTAGCCTTACCTTGGGCACTCCCCAGACAACCTCCTAAATTAAGAACTTGTCTCCCCATTCTGTACTCATTCATCAGAGCACTGGGAGGGGCAAGGAACACTTGCCTACAGGGACATCATTTTTTTTTACAATGGGGTTGGGGATCGGAGCACTGGCAGGTGGGAGGGAACACTTGACCACAGAGGCAACACTTGCTCAAGGGGTATTTGCTGTAACAGCTATCAGGGTAGGGAGGGAGAGACACTACACTATGGAAAAATATATTTCTTTTTATTACATGGATGGTGATTGGGGACGCGGAGGGAGGACACTACACTATGGAAAAATATATTTCTTTTTATTACATGGACAGCGATTGGGAGAGAGGAGGGGAGGGCCACCACAGTACAGTACATTTTCATTGCTTTTAGACAGAGGCAGTAATCAGAGAACTGGGAGGCAGTGGGGGCCACCTCCTTCACCAGCCACTAAGGATGCACTGATTGTGGCCAGGTTTTAGCCAGTGGTAAATTTCTCCATGTAAGGGACCTCCATAATCAGTTCTTGTGTGGAGAAATTGTTTTGTGAATAGGACTGCGCCTATATACAGGTACCCTCCCCTCATTTGCATTGTGGCACCCCTCCTTGTGATGCCTGAGTAGCAAACCCAGTTTGCTGGAGGCAAACTGGGCTTTGTGAATACCACCTCTGGGCAAAGCCAGTTTGCCCCATGCAACTGGGTTTGCCCACGGGCAGAGTTTTGTGAATCCTGCCCCAGGAGAAGTTTAGAGTAAGAAAGCCATCTGCTTTCTCAGACTGGAATCACAAAATGGGAGACATTTTAAAGAAAGGGAGTTAAAGGGTGTGCTTGTTGCAAATACCAACTGCTTTCTTGAGCTGCTCTTTCAAATCGAAATAAGTTTACAGTAAGAAATCCTTCTGCTTTCTTGGGCTTCTTGTACAAATTGGAAGATATTTAAACAAGAAGGAATTTAAAACATAAGCAAAACAAAAGAAAACTAAAAAAAAAAAAAAATCTCCAGCTGGGTTTTGCACGCTTTTGGAAATGCTGCCAAGCAATCTAGAGCTCAACAAGGAAGGGGTAAAACTCACAGGGTGGGAACATACATACATACGAACATACATATGAAGAAGCCAGCAGAAGAAGGCCATTTGGTCTGCCAAGTCTGCCTGTGTTGCAAGGTCCATAGCTTGGCTAATGTCCCTGCTCCTGCTCTCCGCGACTTCCTCCCATCCTCCCTACCCATGATCCTTACTTTCCTATGCCTATCCCAGCCTCTCTTAAAGCTGCCCACTGTCTTCAATGGGATGACTTCTTCCAGCAGTGCATGTGTCCACCACCCTTTCTGTGAAGAAGTGCTTCTGACCTCCCTCTTAAACCTCCCACCTCCAGCTTAAGACTGTGCCCCTAGTGTTATGTTAACAGTTTTAATAAAACAGTCAAACATATTAAAACCAAAACAAGGACTCTGTCACATACCTCTCAAGTTGTCTCTTCTCATTAAATAATTTGAATACCTCCAGTGTGCTCAGTGTTCTCTCTGGCAGCTAGACAGACTCCAGCTTCCTCGTTGCCCTCCCTGATGAATCCGTTATTGTGAGTCTGCCTCAGAACATGCAGGTTCACTTTCACTTTCCACTCCTGCTGAAGTTGTGTGCCATGGGAAAGGCAGCCCAAGCAGTTTCTTTTAATTTGGCACGTCAGTGCATATTTAAAGGACAAGTGCACTCAGTTGGCTGCGAGTGCACTCATATGATGTCTGACTCCATCTGGTATGCACAACACAGCAAGGGTTATGCCCAGCATGGCAGCAAGAACAAGTAAGAGAAGCAGCTAGGCAGCAGCTCAGGAAAACCTTTCAAGATGCTACCCCAGGTTTTAAAATGTACACTGTGTATGCCTGCAATGTCAGTGTGTGGGGGCCCTTAGCTACATGTGGTCACATGTTTTCTGGGTGCCTAACCCATCCCTTCTTGTTACTTTCCTTACCTCTGAAAACAACCATTAACTACTTTTGTGTTTTCCCTCAGTCAGTTCTCCATCCAAGTTGCTAATTTTCCCCACAAGAATGCATGGGACAAACATAAGGTAATTCTAGTGGGGGTAGGCAGAAGTAGGGTGTTGGTTAATTAGGATCTGCAGCTCATCTGAAAGGTAGGGAAATGGGCAGACTGGGTGCAGGGCAAGTGGTCCTTATCTGCACAAAATTCTATGTTTCTATGTTTTCCCCACCCTAAGTCTCTTCTCTTCTCTCTTTGACCAGGCTCCTGTGAGGGGCTGAGTTAAAGGCCTTACTGAAATTGATTGATTGATAATCCATTTGTTTCTGTTTGGGAACTGAGTAGGCCCACTGGAACTAAAAGTCCTGTTTTCAGGGTGACTTTGAATTAGTTGCAAAAAGGAGGTACATACAATTGTACAATTTGAATTGAGTCCTGTTTCTTTGGGTAGCAAACCTATTTTGGGGGCTTTGAGTAGAATTGTGATTCATTGTTGCTGGCTTCACTAGCTGCAAAGTTGAGTGCACAGTGGGGAAGGGTGATAATGGTCTGACCAGAGGCCTCAGCTACCTGATTGTTTCTGGAAGACTTGGCTGGTCCCACCCACTCAAACCCTCACCCCACCCACCCTGGTCCATTATTTCCTTTGTACTAGGGTTCTGACATCACTTCCTCAAACAGGCAAAGGATATGCACCTGTCGTAGCAGAAGCAGACATCCAGGAAAGGAACAGCGAGTGAAGAGGTGACTGCTCTCTCAGTGGAAGGAAGTAACTGCAAATCTAGGAGCTTTCATTGTTACTTCTTTGCATTGCTATTGCATTGTGGAAAGGAGGAGTAGGAGTTTGAGGAAGGTTGTGCAATGGCTACTTAAAGTCTGTTTTTGAGTGTGAATAGGAAGGATAGGAATATAAAAGCAGTTGCTCAATCTATCTAAACGTGTACAACAAAGCGGTAAGGGAAATAAAGAAATGTTTTGCACTGATGGGGGAGAGTGGGGACTTGGGGAGTGTTTGGCATCCTGCACCTGAAGGGTGGGGGGTCGCCAGGGGCAACGACAGCAACGGGTAGGGTGGTAGGTGCAACAACTGTGGTGCACCAATCTTTCTAAACATTGCCTGGAGTGTGGGAGGATGTTTAGTGTGCAACCACATAGAGAAACTCAGAAAGGCTTCCCACTGGTACTGTGCTTGTTTCAGTAACTGGTGAGTACACCTTGCATTCAATTAGGGTGTTCTGTACTGTGCAGAAATGGAGGTAGGCTCGCTGTTGGTACTGTGCTTCTTTCTCTTACTGGTGAGTCCTCCTTTCATCCAAATTGGGTGGCCTGTACTCCCTCTGACATGGAGGTAGGCTCCCCACTGGTACTGTGCTTCTTCAGTTACTGGTGAGTCCACCATTCATTCAAATTGGGTGGTCTGTACTGTGCAGAGATGGAGGTAGGCTCCCCTCTAGTACTGTGCTTCTTTCAGTTACCGGTGAGTCCACCTTTCATTCAAACAGGGTGCTCTGCACTATGCAGAGATGGAGGTAGGCTCCGCACTGGTTCTGTGCTACTTTCAGTTACTGGTGAGTCTGCCTTTCATTCAAATAGGTTGGCCTGTACTGTGCAGAGATGAAGGTAGGCTCTCCTTTGGTATTGTGCTTCTTTCAGTTAGTTGTGAGTCCACCTTTACATTCAAATAGTATGGTCTGTTCTGTGCAGAGATGGAGGCAGGCTCCCCACTGGTACTGTGCTTCTCTCAGTTACTAGTGAGTCCACCTTTCATTAAAATAGGGTGGTCTGTACTGTGCATAGATGGAGGCAGGCTCTCCACTGGTATTATGCTCCTTTCAGTTACTAGTGAGTCCATCTTTCATTCAAATAGGGTGGTCTATTCTGGGCTGAGATGGAGGTAGGCTCCCCACTGGTACTGTGCTTCTTGGTTAGTGGTGAGTCCACCTTTCATTCAAATAAGGTGGTCTGTGCTGTGCAGAGATGTAGGTCGGCTCCCCACTGGTACTGTGCTTCTTTCTGTTACTTTTGAGTACACTTTTCATTCAAATACAGTGTTCTGTACTTTGCAGAGATGGAGGTAGGCTCCCCACTGTTACTGTGCTTCTTTCAGTTACTGGTGTGACCACCTTTTATTCAATTAGGGTGGTCTGTGCACAGAGCTGGAGGTACACTTCCCACTGGTACTGTGCTTCTTTCAGTTACTGGTGAGTCCACCTTTCTTTCAAACAGGGTGGTCTATACTGTGTCGAGATGGAGGTAGGCTCCCCACTGGTACTGTGCTTTTTTCAATTACTGGTGAGTCCACCTTGCATTCAAGTAGGGTGGTTTGTACTGTGCAGAGATGGAGGTAAGCTTCCCACTGGTACTGTGCTTCTTTCAGTAACTGGTGAGTGCACCTTGCATTCAAATAGGGTAGGCTGTACTCCCTCTGAGATGGAGGTAGGCTCCCCACTGTTACTGTGCTTCTTCAGTTACTGGTGAGTCCACCGTTCATTCAAATAAGGCGTTATAAACTGTGAATTGATGGAGGTAGGCTCCGCAGTGGTTCTGTGCTACTTACAGTTACTGGTGAGTCCGCCTTTCATTCAAATAGGTTGGCCTGTACTGTGCAGAGATGGAGGTAGGCTCTCCTATGGTACTCTGCTTCTTTCATTTACTTGTGAGTCCACCTTTCATTCAAATAGCATGATCTCTACTGTGCAGAGATGGGGTAGGCTCTCCACTGGTACTTTGCTTCATTCAGTTACTGGTGAGTCCGCATTTCATTCAAATAGGGTGGTCTGTACTAAGCAGAGATGGAGGTGGGCTCCCCACTGGTATTGTGCTTCTTTCTGTTACTGGTGAGTCCACCTTTCATTCAAATAGGGTGGGCTGAACTGTGCAGAGATGGAGGTGGGCTCCCCACTGGTACTGTGCTTCATTCAGTTACTGGTGAGTCCGCATTTCATTCAAATAGGCTGGTCTCTTCTGAGCAGAGATGGAGGTGAGCTTCCCACTGGTACTCTGCTTCTTTCATTTACTTGTGAGTCCACCTTTCATTCAAATAATGTGATCTCTACTGTGCAGAGATGGGGGTAGGCTCCCCACTGGTACTGTGCTTCTTTCAGTTACTGGTGAGTCTACCTTTCATTCAAATAAGGTGTTCTATACCGTGAATTGATGGAGGTAGGCTCCCCGCTGATACTGTGCTTCTTTCAGTTACTGGTGAGTCTACCCTTCATTCAAATAAGGTGTTCTATACCGTGAATTGATGGAGGTAGGCTCCCCACTGGTACTGTGCTTCTTTCAGTTAGTGGTGAGTCCACCTTTCATTCAAATAGGGTGGTCTGAGCTGTGCAGAGATGGTGGTAGGCTCCCCACTGGTAGTGTGCTTCATTCAGTTACTGGTGAGTCTGCATTTCATTCATATAGGGTGGTCTGTACTGTGCAGAGATATAGGTGGGCTCCCAGCTGGTACTGTGCTTCTTTCACATGCTGGTGAGTCCAGCTTTCATTCAAATAGGGAGGTCTATACTGCGTAGAGATGGAGGTAGGCTACCCACTGGTACTGTGCTTCTTTCAATTACTGATGAGTCCACCTTGTATTCAAGTAGGGTGGTCCGTACTGTGCAGAGATGGAGGTATGTTCCCCAATGGTATTGTGCTTCCTTCAGTTACTCGGGAGTCCATCTTGCATTCAAATAGGGAGGTCTGTCCTGTGCAGAGATGGAGGTAGGCTCCCCATTGGTACTGTGCTTCTTTCAGTTACTTGTGAGTCCACCTTTCATTCAAGAAGCATGATCTGTACTGTGCAGAGATGGTGGTATTCTCCCCACTGGTACTGTGCTTCTTTCAAATACTGGTGAGTCCACCTTTCATTCAAATAGGGTGGTCTATACTGTGAATTGATAGAGGTAAACTCCCCACTGGTACTGTGCTTCTTTCAGTTACTGGTGAGTCCACCTTTCATTCAAATAGGATGGTCTGTACTGTGCAGAGATGGAGGTAGGCTTCCCACTGGTACTGTGCTTCTTTCAGTTACTGGTGAGTCCACCTTTCATTCAAATAGGGTGGTCTGTACTGTGCAGAGGTGGAGGTAGGCTCCCCACTGGTACTGTCGGGTACCAAGCCAGGACTTTGATTATGCATCCTGCTGCACTGCACATGAGCTGGCAACCAATGGAGTGGTATCCTTCCTACTGAGGTATGCCTTCCCATCACCAGTGGGTGCATGGGCATCAACATGGTGCAGTCAGTGGCTCTGAGTACAGCCAGTAGGTACGCTACCTGATGAAACTGCTGCACTGTTGCTGTATGCTCCATTACTCTGCTGGGGAATATAATGACCTCACCAGCATATAGCAGCAGTGTGTCTAGGAATTGGGCCAGCAGGCATTAGGTGGCAGACTCTGAGACCCTGGTGTTATCCCACACCAGGGTCTGGAATTATCTTGTGGTGAGAAAGAGCATGGCAGCCATCACCTTTAGCTCAGTTGATGTGGCGCAGCTAAGCTGGATGTCATTGTGAAGCTGCCTGAGCACAGCCCTGTTGAGTGGTACCAACCAATTATATGGTCATCTGAGAGGCTTTCTGAGGTCACTTTTTGCCAGTACTGTTTGTGTGCAGCACAGCACCTCCACGGCCTTCAGATGGGCACAGGGTAGGCATGGCATCTGCCCTATCCTCTTCCAGCTTGGCCTCATGCAGCATATAAAGCAGGTGTGCTGTCATGACTATCATCTTGATTGCTGGCTGCAGTGTGTCTGCCCACCCCTAGGATTTGTTCGGAGTAAGTTGGGCTTTTCATAGGCAGTATCTGCATTGTGAAAAGTGGTCTGTACTAGTCCTGTAATGCAGTGCTAGCATGCTATCATGCTGCACCTGCATTCAAGTCCCCTCCCCACCCTTAGAGCACATGAAGAAAGATAATGTAGTCAGTGTGCAAACATGTTTAGTACACTCCAGCACAATACTTTGGTTAATGGTTCACAAACACTTTGCGCACTTGAGCAAACTTTTGAATATTGTGCCTCTGTGGCTTGATTCACAAAATTTTGCCCTGGTGTAAACCTGGTTGGTGCAGTGCAAACCAGGATTTGCGCTGAGATGATATTCACAAAAGTCTGTTTTGCACCCATAAACTGTGTTTGAGCCGGGCCAAAGTGTGAATAGGGCTGCAATATAAATGAGTGGGAGGGGATGAGAATATTGGTGCTTGAGTGGTCCCTTTGCATGGATCAAGTACTGCTGTGATCTGACAGTATCTCGCAAAACCCTAGTGGTTGGTGGAGCTACTGCAGTGCATCCTCTGTGATGGCAGATCGCTGGTCCAAAACCCTAACCTCTGCCCACCCAGTCCCTTGCTTGATATAATAAAATAAAGTGTCCATGGTGGCTAGAAGTTCCTACACTTTCTGATCACCATCCCGTTTAGAAAGACAAATGTGTCATTGGTGGTTAGTGGTCCCTTCCGCCATGTTGATGAATACAAATAATTTCTCTGGTGACTAATGGTCCCTCCCCCCTCTGATCATCATCATTCCATATACAGTAAGACATATCTTCCTGGTGGGTAGTGGTACCTCCCCTTCCCCCCCGATCATCATTATTCCATATAGAGGAAGACATATCTCCTTGGGAGGCAGCGGTCACCCCCACCTGATCACTTACCTAGTAGATATAAAACAATTGTCTGTGGTGTCCAGTCATGTAACCCCTCCCACATCCTGACCCCTCGTATAATAATGTGACATATTTCTCTGGTGGTCTAGAGGATCCCGCACTCTATCCCTGATCCCCTGTATAGTGACTGTAAACTGTACCTTGGTGGTGTAGTAACCCCCCCACCCTGGCAGGGAGTAACCCACCACCCTGCTCCCCTTCAGACCGTCCCCCAGCCAGTGACCAACACACCCCTCCTCTTTCCACTATGGCTGGCTGGGCTGTTACTGAGTGCCTGCCTGTATACAGTGTGCGCTCAGTGTCATTGACTGACTGACCTGTCAGTCAGTTTCACTGAGTGCCTGCCTGTATACAGTATGCACTCAGTGTCATTGATTGACTGAGCTGTTACTGAGTGCCTACTGTATACAGTATGCATTCGGTGTCATTGACTGACCGAGCTGTCAGTCAGTGTCATGGAGTGCCTGCCTGTATACAGTGTGTGTTCAGTGTCATTGACTGATCAAGCTGTCAGTCAGTGTCACTAAGTGCCTACCTGTACACAGTGTGCACTCAGTGTCATTGACTGACCAAGCTGTGTACAGTGTGCGCTCAGTATCATTAACTGACCGAGCCATCAGTCAGTTTTACTGAGTGCCTTCCTGTGTACAGTGTGCGTTCAGTGTCATTGATTAACTGAGCTTCAGTCAGGGTCACTGAGTTTCCTGCTCTAGAACAGTATGCACTCAGTGTCATTGACTGACCAAGCTGTCAGTCAGTGTCACTGAGTGCCTACCTGTATACAGTATGTGCTCAGTGATAGCTCAGTTGCTTGTAAGCCATGGTGGTGGGAGGTTTGCTGGGCGTTGGTTGGGGGTGAGAGGGGTGGTGACACTCCTGCCAGGTTGGGGTGGTCCACTTGACCTCCAGGGCACAGTTTACGGTCCCTGTACAGGGGATCAGGATATGGTGCAGGGTCCACTAGAACACCAGGGAAAAGTGTCAGGATTGGGGGTTACACTGCACACCATGGACAAGTTAGTATATTTACTGGGTGGGTGACTGGGTGGGGGACTGCTAGCCACCTGGTAGATATGTGTTCCTTTATATGGGTAGATCCAGAACAAATGGTTTGATACCTTTTATTGGATGTTACAAAAGAAAACAATGTCTAAGCTTTTGGACCAACCAAGTCCTACTATAGGGGAGGTGATTGGTGGGGGGGATGGACCACTAGCCAACAGGGAAATGTTAATTTTTTTTATGTTCCTCCTCAGTGTTACCCCATCATCCCACTCCTTCAGAGCTCAAGGCACCCTTCTGCCAGCTACTGACCTCCATAGCAGCCTTATCTGGGTAGCCTGTTGTATCTCTATGCTGGGTGGGTTCCTCTCCTTCAAGGGGGATGTGCATTATGGTAGATGGTGCATCCCAGGGCTGCGAGGACTGCCGGGCTGTCTCTGGGGCATCGTGGTGGCAGGAAGCCAGAGCTCATCATCCAGCAAGATGGGGGAGCCATTTTGTTATGTTCTGCCTCTGCCCAACGCTGTTCTCAGCCTCGTGTGAGCTCGGTTAGTCCTGGGATGTGCAGTGTGTGTGTTAAGGCTCATGTTCCCACAAGCAAGTCTCCCTTCCCTGGGAGGGAAGTGTCCAGTAGATGCTTTTGAACCTCCTCCCTGCTGGTCTCCACTCCTGGTACCTGGGCTTGTGGTGCAAACCTGGGTCACCAGCGTGCCAAGCGAACCCCTTTGCTCAGTGCCATGGAGCCGGCAGGGAGATGTTTTTATTTATCAGTAGGATGGCGATTGGTAGTTGGGGAATGGGAAGGGCCACTGGACCACCAGGGAGATATGTGTATTTCTAAACAGGATAGTGATCAGGAAGGAGGGATCACTGCTACAGGGAGATATTTATCTCAATGGGATGGTGACCAGGAAGGAGGGACCACTAGCTACCAGGGAGAGATTTATCTCAATGGGATGATGATCAATGATTGGAGGAGGGGAGGGATCACTGGATCACCAGGGAGATGTTTTTTTTTTTATCATGGGGCTGGCAATCGGTGATGGGAGGGGACCATTAGCTGCAATGAACTGTTTATGTATTTCTTGGGATTTGGATGGGGGTTGTGCTACACTTGCTGCAGTGTATGCAAATGGGCCCGTAATGGGCATGCAAATGGCTACCTAGTGCCTTGCATGCCCAAAGGTGTCATTTACATGACTTCCTTTATGAACAGCAAATAGCAACCCTGTGCTATTTCTTGTGGGGCCATGCTGCTGGCTGCATGTCAGGTGACGGTACTGTGGCTTGGTTGTCACTACTGGGGTACCACTACCTTGACTACCAAACTCGCAGCTCACCTTACCAGCTTCCCCATGGCTATACCACCCATGGTGGGGCAGTGGATCCTCAACCTGCTGAATGCATGAATTCGGTGCTGGAGGTTGTTGCCATTCATGGGGCGGTACCTGCAGGAACCGATTTCATTCTGCTGTGCCAGGCCACATCTCTCTTTTCATCCCCTGAGATGAGGCATGCAATGATGCCACAGGAGCCAGTGCACATCCATCGCATGCGCTGCTCCAAGCACCTGACTTATCTCACCCACTGGAAGCTCGGTGTGCCAGCCCCTAGTTTCCGCTTAGGGGCTAGTCATGCACTGACTGCTAGAGTCTCCCCGGAGAAGGAGAGCAGTCCATCGGATGCTTGATCCTTCTCCTCCCTGCCAACCCATGCTCATTCCCGAACACTGGTTGCCAGCAGGCGTGAGGTAGGCGGACCAGCACCTCAGCACTCAATGCCACTGGGCTGGCTGCAACCTGAAAAATGGATTTTGAATGAGAAAGGGACATGGAGTCAAAACTTGTTTCCAGGTGTTTATGAACATGTTTTGACCTTCTCTGGCTTTAGAATAAGTAGTAGTTGTGGGATTCGAACTCTGGTTTGATAAAGTTCCATATTTATAAGGTCAGACCCTTAACTTCTAGGTTATTAAATGATTCAAACCCTGTGAGAGAAATAATCCTCTAATTGCCCTAGTTGCTCCTTTGGATTCTAAATTGATGAACCAGGCTGAAGCTTGACTTGGCTGGATACCTGTTAATTGAAGTAGCATTCCTATTTGCTGGGAAGCATGCAGACTCTGGGTGTCATATGATCAGAAGGGGTGGAGCTTGGGGGTATAAAGCAGAGGACTGAACAGAGTCACATACTTCACGGGGATGGAAACCGGCTTGAAGCTCTGCTTTGAAAACCTGTTGCTGTCTATTGTTTGCATGTACTGGGATTTATCTCCTTGTTCTACTTCTGAAACTTGTTGGATTAGGACTGTGAGCAGCTTCAACCTCCTCTCTTCTCCCCCCACCCGCTTCTGGTAAGGTAGGATATTTAAAGCTTTGTTTCTGACTTTGTTGTGAAGGTCTGTTAGCATTTACTTATTGTATTTCTTTTCTCTTTCAGCCCTTTTACTTAGAAGATAGTTGGAGAAGGTCTGTGAGCACATTGAATTGTAGATAAGGTAGGAATTATAACCTTGCTTTCTGTGAATTTCTTTTGTATTGACTTGTATTACATATTTTTTTTTTTTTCCTCATCGGTGAAGATGGATGGATTGTGGCTGTGAGCAGACCGCATCAGTACTTTTTTTCTGGTAAGGTAGAATTTTAAATGTTGTCTGGATTACTTAGGAGTGTTTAGAGGTTTTTGTCTTGTGCTTTGCTGCTTCTCTGAGCTTTTTCATCTTGGAGTACTGTTTTGTTTCAGGTGTCTGACTACAGCTGTATCTCTACAGTAGACATTCACCGCTTGCTACCTTGAATTGTAAGTTTGTGCTTTTGTCTTTATAAAAATGTTTACATTGCCATTTTTTCTACATGTTAAATGGCGTATTTTAATGTGTTACTCCAGGTTGCATTGATCAACTCTCAAGGTGTATGGAGCTGTGCCCTCCTTTCTTGGAAAGAAATGTTTCCATTGTTACTGGGATAACTAAAACTTTCTAGAAAAGGTAAAATATATTTTAATCCAAATCTGTTGTGTGGCTGTGCTTGGGTGCATTGAAACCTCCATGACTGACATCTCTGTGTGTGTGTGTCTCTCTCTTTCCTTCCTTCCTTTTCTCTCTTCTTCTCCCCCGTGGTGTTGGTATCTTGAACAAAATGGGTTCTGGTAAATCCAATGTTAGATGTGTTCCTGAATATTTTATTTCTGTCACTTGTCCCTCTGTTTGCACCACAGGAGGTTTTGTAGTTTTTGTAAATTACTTCTTAAAGAAGGAGTACTCTCAAGTCTTGTAAATGTTTGTAGCTTTCTGTGTAGCTGTGTGGGGGGGGTGAGATGTTTGCTTCATTTTATTTTCAGTTTGTACTAACCCATGTTAGCCTGGGGTGTCCATTTTTTTTTTTTTTAAATTGAGCTGTAGTTGCATATGAACATGTCCCAACACATATTTATACTATGTATCCCTGTGCTGTGCATAACCCTGGAAAACTTAATTGTGTGTGGTGTGTGGACTCCTGTCTTCAATGTAAAACTAATTCAAGGAAAATGTAACTTTTACACCTTTCTGTAACTTAAATTGTAATTGAGCAGACAGGCATGTTGGAGGGTGCTGACATGTGTTCTCAAATGTTACTGCCAGAGAGCGGCAGTATGAGATTTCGCAAATCAGAAAATGGACACTCTTAAGAATAGTGTCTAAACAGCTGCATCAAGTTTTCTAATATGGAAAAGACAATTACAAATAAGGGTGTACTAATCTTTAACTGCAATGTGATTACGTTCTCTGAATTTACTAAAATGTCTAGTAAAAATGGAACAGTACTAGCTGAAAGTGAGTATTTTGAGTTTTGGGGGATATCAGTTTTAGAAAATAGTTTCTTGTAAAATTTCAGTAATTTGTCTCCACCTTTTCTAAACTTGACTGGATTTGTGCTGTAATAGCTGGAGGGATAAACCTTTGGGCAAGAATTGTGAAACTCTCAATCAGCCTATTAAATCTTGTTAACATTGATCAATGAACAAGAAATGATCAGAGCTAGACCTTTAGCAGGATGGAGGGGGCCCTGAACTAATTCTGTGCCATCCTTTGCAATTGGAGTGGGATGGGAGTTAATTGCCTTAAATTAAGGACCAATTGGCTACCTGTTCTATAAAAGTGTAATTTACACAATGTGCTTGCCAAAACTTAATGGAGGGTATAAGGGGATCGGTATGGTCAGCTGCACAAAAGGGGGTATTTTTGTATTGCATCTTCTGTTTAGCTAGAATTAAAAACCTGGAAAACTACTAGTTATGTAGGAGAACTCTGAACTTGTAGCCATTCTCTCCCCCCACTATATGCTTTTTATTTCCATGTATTTGATCCTTTTTTGTGCTGTATAGTCTACATTCTCCTTGATGCTCCATGACGAATGTACCATCGTGACTTAGTGTGCTGAATTTGAGGCTGTAGAACAAAACATCTAATTTATCTTTCAGTTATGGTGGCTTTCCTAATTATACTCCAGTTGTAGTTTAACTGAAACTGTATCTGCTCGGTGTATAGAATATAGTATTCCAAATTATAATCTGGGGGTAGGGAGGTCTTCGGTTCCCTATACAGTCAGTATTGAATTCCATGCCAGTAGGCTTACAGGGGATTAACTCTACCATCAGACTAAACTATCAAACAGTAAGGCAATTGTACCCATCTTGTTGAGATGGGAGAAAAAGAAGCATTTTTATGCAGTGATCTATGATTCGCAACTGCAAAGGGATGTTACTGGAAATAAGTATCCCTATTGTTCCATCTTACTGGTATTTTATTAAATGTAGTGGATGCTATTTACACTTGGCTGGTAAGTGCCATTTTAGAACTGTATGATGTAGCTTAGCATCTTTTGACCACTGAGTCCCAGAGTGAAACAGGAATGCATTGCGAAAACACCCTCACATTTGAAGTGCATCATAAATTAACACGGTAGTACAGAGTAGATTAATCTGAGCTAAAACAGCCTGTACATATCAAATGCAGCTTCTACGGATAGCCAGGAATCTGTAAGGGTGTCTTGGTGTCTTGGTGTCTTTGTGTTGCTTTGGCTGGGGGAATGCATCTTTGGTTCCCTCTCTCTTCAGCCAGCCTGCATGGCTGCCAGACCTCTGACCTCCCAGGCTGCATCAGTGGGTACATACCCCAGTACTGCAGAGAACAGGAGGGCATGCCCCAAAGGGAGCTAACGTGGGTGTGTCTGTGGTGGCATCATTGAGACTGCTATTATGGTGCCATGTCTGTTTCTGTGGTTGTCCCTTGCAGGGAGGGTGTGCAATGCCAATGGAGGAGCAACATGTGCTCCATCCCTCATCCTTTCAGTGTTGGTGCAGTGCCTCCCAGCCTCCACTGGTGGCAAGTCTAGCACTAACCACTGATTGGGGGGGCCCAAGAGAGGGAGAGCAGTCCTATGGACTATCCATCCTTGCCAACCCACAGTGACCCATGTTTGTTCCCAACATGTGTTACAAATGTAGGATGAGGTGTTGTCCATGACCTCAGCCCTCTGTTCCACCGGGCTAGCAGACTGTAAATGGTGAATGGTTCAAGCTGATTGTAAGGAAGTGATTCTGAACTACAAGAACTTACTCTCCCCAAGGATAGAGGGCAACAGAAGCTTAAGGCCATTCTGCTTTGCCTTTTTCTCTCCCTGAACTGACAAGTCCACTTTATGTTGAAAATGGCAACCCAGTTCTATTGGGAGGCAATATAGTACAGTTATGTAAGGTTCTGAGCTGCAAGTCTGGAGACCTGGGTTTAAATCCCTCAGCCCCTACTTGCATTCTGTGACCCTGAGCAGGTCACTCTACCTCCCTGTTCTCCCAGGTTGCACCTGTAAACATACTTTAGCTTAATGTGCCACTCCTGGCTGTGCAAGAACAAGATTTTGTGCACTATGCTCTTTGGGATACCTGTTAAGACTGGGGATATTCTGAAACTGCTCATCACTTAAGTGTGTGTGTTAACATGTCCAGGCTTTTCATGTTGCCCCATTACTATAGTAGGAGTCTCTATTGTGTGATCCCTCTAAAATTAGCCAGCTTGTGCATTGCACAGAGCTTTGGCTCAATCTCTTAAGCTCACTGTCTTGTCTCCAGTGGCTTATAGAAACATGGACTTTGACAGACTGGGTGGGCCAAGCAGTCCTCATGTGCCATCAGTTTCCCTACTGAGTGGGCCAAGTGGTCCTACACATGCCAGGGAATTGTCCTGATGGGGCCAATTTGTACAGAATACAAAAACATGCAACATGGCATTCCTGGCTCTGCTCCGTGCTACTCTGTCCTGGGCAATGCACATGGTTGTGTGGCAGATGTTTTGCTTTGTCCCCTCTGTACTCTGGCACTGACTTATGATCCTGGCTTGTCTTGGGATCTGTGCTGGTTGTCTCCAATGGTGGCTTAACTGAGTGGATGTAGTTGATGATTTTAAAGCATTTGTGGATTTACCTTCAGTTCTGAGGACTAATGTGTGGACAGAACTGGATGTGGAAGCTGACATGCACTTGTAGTCCCTCCATCTGTCTTGTGACCTATGTTTGAACTGTCGGTGCTGATGAAACAAAGGGAATAGTGGTAGCTAGATATGTCTGACACAGAATCTTCTTCTTCTTCTTCCCCCCTCTAACACTTACTGACTGTAAATGTTTGTTTTTTTCAGGATTCCAGAGCTGAACCAGTGGATCCAAGGAGCCTGTACACCTCTAACCTTAGTGAAGTCGTTCCTTTTTGGGAATAGAACAGGTGCAACTTCAGATGTGCATTCCTCACAAAGCTGGCTCTTATGGTTCCTATGTAACTGAAGGAACTCTAACTATATAGTTTACAAAGTCAAACTCTGGGTCTATTGGCACTTTGGGATTGTGCTAGTGTGTACTGTGAAGCTACTCTGCACATGTATCATGTTCTCCAACAGGGACTTTGTCTTGTGCATTGCTTCATGTCTTTCTTCCCCAATAAGTTCAAACACCTTTATTTACTAATTTTATTTACTAAATAACGAGCAGAAGTAGTAATTCAGGATCTCTACTTTTTCATTGTTGACCCTGCCTCCTGGTCTCCCATTTCCCTTTATTGAGACTCTCTCTCTCTCTTGGACTTTGCTCTGTAATGTACCTATAAAAGGTTTCATCACCTTTAACTGAGTTGCCTATCTTTTCCTCAGTTTAGACCTTTGCTATTCTGACTGTTCCCCACTTCCTTCTGTTTAACTGGTACAGTCCTCTGTCCTGCTTCTGTTTCCTTATTTCTGAATGCTTCTCTCTTCCCCAACTGTCTCTGCTACCAGAGAACCAGAGTGAGTTTGTTTTCACTCATACATGCAGCCTTTTACGGTTGTTGCCTCTGGTTTTGAGGTTTCCCTATTGTTCCTCCACCTCTCCTTTTCTGTTTGGGGGAAAATGGGTGTCTCAAAGTAATAGCAAAGTCGGCCCTCCTAACTTCACATACTTTTTTGCTTTTGTATGGCTTGACTTACTGCTGTTTGTAGAACCATACTATTTGACTGCTTGTTCCCAGATGGCTACCCACTTCTAAATCCCTAAATATGAAATTCTCTCCTTGTTTGAAAGTACAAGGTTTACAATTGCTTCCTTTGTTCTAACAGTAGCTGTCTGAGACATGTCCCATGTAGGGCATTGAGAATGACCCTGTTCTTGGATGTGGTTACAGCAAAGGTGCTCCAGTTAACATCTAGCGCATTTGGGTTTGCCATCAACAATATCTCCTTTTCTGCCATTCTAAGGATGCCTTCTAGGATTTATTTGTTCATTGCTGACTTTTGAGATGGAGGTCTGTATACAATCCCTGTACAGGTTTATGGTACCATTCCCTGTCTCCAGGGTGAACCACAGTGAATTCTGTCCTCATTTTAATCTTTAGTTCTGTTGCTTTGATTCTTTCCTTCATGTACAGGTACTTTTCCTTTTCTGCCCTCCCACAGATCGTGTGCCCTGGTATGTTAACATCCCAGTCATGGTTCAGTGTTCCATGTTTGTGATGGTCATGAGAGCTAGGTGTCCCTCTTATCAAGGCCACTGGTTCATGGAACTTGTTGCCCAGACTTCAGGCATTGTTACTATTTGGTACTTTTTTAAAGGTCTAGCCCCATCCTGGTCCTTGCTGCCTTTCTTTGACCCCTGTCCTCCTCCTTACTGATGTCTCTATCTTGGTGTTTACACCTCACTAACTGCTCTGTGTGTGGGGGAGGCTGGGATGTCCCTGCTCTTTCCAGTGCCTTCCATTGGCTGGTTTAAACACTTGCCAATGAAGCATTAAGAGTTCCCCTACTGGACAGATGCAGACCATTGTGCCAGTATGGGCCTGTATTCCTCCAGGTGGACCCCCAGTCTCCAATGAAACCAAATCCCTGACCTCTGCACTGGTTTTTAAACCATTCATTGAATGTCATGGTGCAGAGTACCCTTGCCAGACAGGCAGCACCTCTGAGAAGGCTACTGTATGTGCTATTTGTCAAGCCCTCCATGAACTTGTCATGTACTGCTGTTATCCTATTCCCAGCCAGGTAATTTGTTCCTAGGTGAACAATGACCTCCAGCTCCCTCTTGTGATTCTGAGGATTTGCTCCTGTACCTCCAAACTGTGGTTGCAGGAACATTACCCCCTAATGAAGTTCCACACAAGTTTTCTTATCCTGTGGGGCTATTTTGTGGAGATTTCCAGCATTCCTCTTGCTATGTAATGCCTTCATAGTGGAACCACACTTTGCCAGAATGAGATGAATTTTGGAGAGGCACAATTGGATGTCTCTGTTCCACCACCCTCCCTGAGTCCATCTTGGTCCAACTGCTCTTTTTGGCAACCTCTGAGGCAGTGGTTCTGGTGGTCCCAGGAATGCTGGCTTGGAGATGGGTAACAGTTACCCTCGGATAGGTTGTTTGCAAATGGCATTGCACCACTTGCATGTCTCGTGGCTCCGCTTGTTGTTTTGTATGCTTATACTCTCCTCCCTTTTTTTTTTTTTTCCATCTACTTTCCTGCTGGCTTTGTGCCCTTACAGCTCTTGTCCTTTCTGTTCTGGTATAGGAATGTCCTGTATTAGTCGGTAGTCTCCTCCTTTTTCCATTCTGAGAGACCTCTAGCAGCTCGGGGGAGCTGTTCTTTTCCTTCAAGGACGACTAAACTTGTGTGTCTCAGTGATCTTTCCTACTGACAAAGTTCATGTCAGCCAATTCTACTTTGATACTCTGAATTTGACTAAGTGTAGGAGGGAAGGTGGGTAATTGGGAAATGTTGTAGCTCTTTAATTGGATGCTTCTTGTTCTGAAAGTAAGATTGCAGTTTGTCAAAAGCTAGCGGCAGGGAACAGTAATTGGTGTTCTGCTGTCTAAGCAGCACCCCAGTTAACTGCTCTCCTGACTCTGCAAGTTGAAGTTGTCATCTTCCTGCAACACAAACACTTAATTTTTATTTAATACTTTTCAACCCCATTCCTTTTATTCTTTTAATATCTGGTCACTCCATCCCAACAGGTTCTATTACCTGGAAACAAATCTGGCCTGTGACGTTACTAGTGGAAGTTTATATGTACTTTACTGGCTCCATGGAGTTGTGTACCTGATCTGTCCAGTAGTCTCATTCTGTGGTTCTGTTTGTCTTAATCACATGCTGGAACAGTACACTTATTGTAAGTGATCATTGACTGTTCAATAACTCTGGTGTCCTTACCTGACTCTTTAAGCTAATGATAAATAGTACCTTTGGTATCAGAATGCCTCCTTGTTTCTATCTTTGTTTTTTGCATCCGTGTTCAACCTAGTGCTCGTTACTGGGTTCACTGATGCTCTGGGATAAAGTCCCCTTTTGTCATGTATCTGGTTCTGCTTTTCTTTCCTTGTGAATTCTTGCTACAATATTGGGCAAGTATTACAAATCTATCTTGACATTTATCTACTATTCCTCCTCCCCACACAGTTTAACCTCGTATCTTTGAACTGCAATACCTCCTGTCTGTTCCTTTTGCTTGTTTCCACTAGTCTCTTGTCATACTGTCATGAGTGCTTCACCTGCAAGTTGAGTGTTTTGCACTTTAAGTGCTTTTGTGCTATGTCCTATAATGGCTTCTGTTCTAACACTGCAAGAAATGCTGATTTGTCTGCTTTGTCTACCTACAGCAGGAGTTGTGCTGATTTCCAGTGCTTGCTTGGTGGCTCTTTGGCTCTACTCCATTCTTTGGTGTTTATTAAATTACTTTCTTGCATAATGGGAGTCCTTAACTAGAAGTACTGCAGTTGAATCTGAGTTCGTGGTTTCAGAGTTTTCTCTTGTCATTGTACACACCCCATATAGTGTACATCATTCAGTCTTTGGTTTATTTTGGGGAAATGTCCATTGCTAATTTCCATTTGAGTGGTGGGTCATTGGTGTCCTTGTACAATCCCTTAATGTTTTGTATTTAATTTATGGAAACATAATTTGGCAGATGAGGACCACTTGGCCTCACCTACTTTGCTCATTTCCCTACCTAATAAGCTGCATATCCTAGTTAACAAACAGCCCACTTTCTCCTTACCCCTCCCACTGTTTCCTCTAGGACATCCTCAGGAAGGCTGTTCCATGCATCCCCCAACTCTCTCAACAAATACTACCTCACATTATCTGAGTCGTCCCCCCTCTTGCTTCAAAATGTGTCCCCTTGTTGCCTCATTTTCTGAAAACTGCTACCTTCTTGGACTTAGAAACTTTCAAATACCTCAAGGGAATCGTGTCCCTTTTCCTTGAGGCTATACATGTTAAGCTCATTTAGTCTTGCATCTTCTGGTGCAGCCCCTGCACCACTTTGGTAGCACTCCGCTTCACATTTTCCACACTCTTTGTGGAGATGGGGGTTTCTGGAATTGTATGCAGTACTCTAGATTGCGATGTCACTGGGAAGGAATAGTAAATGAGTAGCTTGACTCTTGGTGTGATTGCCCTTGCTGGCAGTATATTGTTGTGGTATAGGCAGTGAGTTGCAAAGTGGAGTACTGCCCCACTTCCAGCCTGTGACACTGAGCAAAGTCACATGCCTACCTTGTGCTCCTAGGCTGTACCCATGTGTAATGGCCTGTGTAGAATCATCTTGGCCCAGGTTCCATAGAGGTCCTTTTCCCACCCCAGCTCCTATGCAGTGGCTTCAGTGGTATGTTATTGCACTTGCTAAGCTTCATGGCAGTGTTTACTCTTGCTACAATAGCAGCTTTCTCAGCACTGTCAGAGCTAAGACTCCTGAAGCATGTCTGTCTTCAAAACACTGAAGAAATTGCAGTGGACTGGCATTGCATTATTTTCCACACTGTCCCTGGTGCGGCTATCTGTTTCTGTCTTGATTTATTGATTCATGGCCTCTGGGCCTAAAAGAGGATGTTTGGTCCTCACCTCAGCCTCAACCCCGCCATTCCTGGAAGGGGGCCCCTTGTTTTGGTCCCTGGAAGGGAATGGCAGTGGTTGATGCTGAGGTCAAAGAATGAGGGTGTTGCGGAGTGGATCTCATCTCTTCGAGAGTTTTTTCCAGCACCATACTGGAAAGGAGGGGGCTGCCATGCAAATCCCCTTTCAGCACCATTCTGGAAATGAGGGAATTTCCATGAACCACCCTAGTGGTTGCATAATTGAGTGTGAAATATGTAGTTCATTGGCGTGTGTGTGTGTGTGTCTCTCTCTCTCTCTCTCTCTCTCTCTCTCTCTCTCTCTCTCTCTATCTCAGGTTTGAGTCCTATGGATGAATCTGCTCAAGGAGTTGTGCAGGTTGGTATAAGTGTGATATTGACTTCTGTCTCTTCCAGCCATATAAATTAGTTCATGTGATTAGCACTACTGCCTTCATGATTTTTTCATTAACTTCTGTAAATTACTGATGTTGTAACTGAGTGATGGGATCCATTGTGACTTCAGTATCTACTTGATTGCATGTTATGACATCCCATACTGAAGTCTTGGTTATTGTGCTTATATTTGCAGAGGCATTCTTAACATTTTCTTTTTTCTATGCAGCAATGAAATCAGTTGGATAAAGGAAGTCTTGAGACTGACAACGGAAGTCACCAGAACAGAATTCTTAAGAGCTATTTAATGTTGTTGGATGTTCACATGTACACTGTGTTTAATAAATCTTCAATATACACTGCAGTTGAAGTGTTATCACATTCTTTCTCATTCAGCCTTGGTACTCCATACCTGACTAGACTGGTATGAGCCCACAGTAGTGCTGCCTTGTAGGGGCAAGACAAGTACAGATGGGTTGATGGTGGAAGGGGTGCTGGAGGGCTTTATGTCTCTGAGGGTAGACTAGGCACATTGCAGGTTGTTGAGGGAGCTGCACATGGTACCGCTCCACAAAACTGGACAACTACAGAAGGGCGAGCCTCCCTTATAGATATCACTGGTTTAGCTCTCAACTTGCACAGTCATGAAAGCAATATATTGAGGATGGTATTAGTAAACAAAACACTAGTCATGGTATTTGCAAAGTGTGGAGACTGAGGGGGAAAGAGCAATGTTACAGAGCTGTAGATGAAGAAAGGATATGTAGGAGCTGAAAACATTTGAGTGTTAGAGCAGTAGCAGAGCCAGAAGGACTTGCCTGCTAGCCTAGGGTAATGTAAATGTATGAAACTATAACCTGTTTGACAGAGGAAGGCAGAAACAATCTGGATATGTAGGGCTGTGTTGACGAGGGTCATGTGTGATGCCCAGGTACTGATAGGGTATTCCTGTCATCTTAGGTGGAGAACAGCACCATCTGCATAGACTAGGATATTCAGGATGAGACTGAAGCAGCCTGGCATCTTATGAGGAACCACGTTTTGGAGTGAGAATTTACTTGTTTGCACAACTTCCACAGATTCTGTCTTCAGGTAAGATGTGGGTAGTGACTTGTGCCATACATATCTGAAGTAATGGGACTCTATCGGATAGCAGGCTAACATACACCACTACCTTGGCTGGGTACTGCTAGCCTGCTACCAGATAGAATCCTACCCACTGGTGACCAAGCCAGCCTGCTTCCCAGAAGGTTCCTACACACTACTGCCCTGGCTACAAGATGGGGGGACATACCTAGCCTACTTTGACATGGCTACACTGCTACAGTCCTACACACTAGTTGACTTAACTAGGCTAGTGCCTCGGCTAGCCAATAGGGGCCTATCCTATAGGGACTTGGCTAGGCTACTGGCAAGGTGCCTGGTAGGGTCCTACTCTTTAGGAACTTACTGACGCTACTTGCACACTAACCGATATGGTCCTACCCTGTAGAAATGCTGTTGGGATACTTGCACAATGCCCGGTAGGGTTGTACACTCTTAGCTAGGCTACTTGCATGGTGGGATCCTACCCTGTAGGGATGCTGCTAGGCTACTGGTGAGGTGCCTGACAGGGTGCTACTCTCTAGGGACTTGGGGATGCTACTAGCACACTGCCTGACAGGGTCCTACCCTGTAGAGATGCTGCTGGGCTACTAGCACACTGCCTGATAGGATTGTACCCTGTAGGGACGCTGCTAGGCTACTGGTGAGGTGCTCGATAGGATCCTACCCTTTAGGGACTTGGTGATGCTACTAGCACACTGCCCGATACGGTCCTACCCTGTAGGGACTTAGCTGGGCTACTTGCACACTGCCTGACAGCGTCTTACCCTCTAGAGACTCAGTGACGCTACTAGCACACTGCCTGATGGGATCCTATCCTGTAGGGACACTGCTAGGGTACTGGCAAGGCACTTGACAGGGTCCTACTGTCTAGGAACTTGGCCACTAGTGAGGTGCTCGATAGGATCCTACACTGTTGGGATGCTGCTGGGCTACTGGCAAGGTGCCTGACAGGGTCCTACCCTTTAGGGACTTAGCTAGGCAACTTGCACACTGGTCAATAGGATCCTACCCTGTAAGGATGCTGCTGGGCTACTAGCACACTGCCCAATAGGATCCTACCCTGTAGGGATGCTGCTGGCATGGTGCCTGGAAGGGTCCTACCCTCTAGAAACTTAGCTAGGATACTGGCAAGGTACCTGATAAGTTCTACCCTCTAGGGACTAAGCTGGGCTACTTGTACACTGCCCCATAGGATCCCACCCTCTAGGGACTTCACTAGGCTACTAGTAAGGTACCCGACAGGGTCCTAGTCTCTAGGGACCTAAGGACACTGCTAGGCTATTTGCACACTGTCCTACCCTCTAGGGACTCAGCTAGGCTACTAGCACACTGCCCGATAGGATCCTACCCTCTAGGGACTTAGTGATGATACTAGCACGCTGCCTGATAGGGTTGTACCATGTATGGATGCTACTGGCACACTGCCCAATAGGGTCATACCCGGTAGGGATGCTGCTAGACTACTGGCAAGGTGCCCAATGGGGTGCTACCCTCTTGGGACTTAGCTAGGCTACTGGCGAGGTGCGTGATAGGATCCTACCCTGTAGGGATGCTGCTGGGCTACTGGTGAGGTGCCTGACAGGGTCCTACAATTTAGGGACTTAACTAGGCTACTTGCACACTGCCCGATAGGATCGTACCTTGTAGGGATGCTGCTATGCTACTTGCACAGTGCCCGACAGGGTCCTACCCTCTAGGGACACTGCTAGGCTACTTGCACACTGCCCGATAGTGTCTTACCTGCTAGGGATTTAGTGACGCTGCTAGCACACTGTCTGATAGGGTCCTACCCTCTAGGAACTTAGCTAGGCTACTGGTGAGGTGCCCGATAGGATCCTACTGTGTAGGGACTTAGTGATGCTGCTGGCACACTGCCTGATATTGTTGTACAGTATATTGAGAAGCGATAGAGGGATAGTGAGAGTGTTAGAGCGATAGAGGGGGAGAGAGTGATAGAGAGTGAGTTAAAGAGGGAAAAGGATAAAGAGAGAGGGATGGATAGTGTTAGAGTGATAGTGAGGTAGATAGAGAGGGATGCATAAAAATTGCACGGTGAAATTGCAGGGTCTCGCAGTGCTACCTGTAGGTCAAAGTACAGGGGCTGGTCACAGCACCACCTGTAGGTCAGGGTGAAAGTACCAGGACAGACTGGGTCTGCTTACAGCAGCATCTATAGGTCAGTCTGAAATTACAATTGAAGGCTGGATCAGGTTCCAGGTCCACCTATTGGTCAGTCCAAAATAAATATCTGAAAAGTAGAAAGCTTGTAGTTTCCCTTTGAGATACACTGGCAGGCTTGCTAGTAAGGGTTTTCTGACATCATTACCTGGGGACTCCATTGGACTTTTTTTTTTTTCACCAGCACTTGGCAAAATACAAATAAAAAGATGGAAATATAAGTACTAATAAGTAAATAAAGAAATAAAAGCAAACTGATTGCAGAGGCATCTAAAGGCACCAAACCTTTGTTCTTTAAGATATGCACCCTTACTAAGCACCTACTCTAAGTTATCTCATGGCTTCCCTCCTGTGGCAACAGACCTAAACTACATGGTAGTGATATGATGCACTAACAGAAGTGGTGTTACCTTTGAGGTTCATTGTTTTTAAAGAGCAGGTGTTAGTAAAGGTGAATATCCTAAAGAACGATGGTTTGGGGCCTTTAGGTGCCTCTGCAATCATTCAATTTGCTTATGTACTTGTATTTACATTTTTGTCTTATTTGTTTTTGCCAAATGCTAGTGGAAAAAAACAATCCAATGGAGTCCCCATGTGATAATGTCAGAAAACCCTTTCTAGCAAGCCTGCCAGTGTATATCAAAAGACAAATGCACACTTTCAACTATTCAGTAATTTCTTTCAGACTGACCTATAGGTGGAGTTGTAAGCTGACCCAGCCTGCCCCTGTACTTCCAGACTGACCAACAGGTGGAACTGTGAGTTGACCCGGCCTGCCCCTGTACTTTCAAACTGAACCACAGGTGGTGCTGTGAGCTGACCTAGCCTGCCGCTGTACTTTCAGACTGACATACAGGTGGCACTGTGAGCTGACCCAGCCAGGCCCTGTACTTTTAGACTGACCTAAAGGTGCTGCTGTGAGACCCAGCAATTGCACTGTGCAATCTACATGCAAATCATTTCATAATAAGATGCTGATATGGATGTTTGCCCACCGACTGCCTAAGCAGGTGCATTTGTATAACACTTTCGAATACAGAAAATGTTTGGCTTGGGAAAACGTCCTAGTGTCGGGTGTAAATGTTAGCCATGCTCATACACACCTGTCTTGAACCATAACACGGTTCTGCAGTATTTGGCCGGCACTGTTTGCAGCTTTAGTGCATCCACTTCGCTAGTACATTCATTGGCCACATTGTTCGCCTTTACCTTCCTGAAAAAAAAAAAACACTTCCTGCCACCAAAATATTATTTTAATAGCTATGTGATTTTTCATAACATGTGGGGCCAGATATTAAAAGCGTAGCTCCGGGAGTGAAATTAGCACCGCGCAGTGTACTACAATAGCCCTTAACCTTTTGCATCCTATTTTCAAAGGAATAGCCCCGGGGCTAAAGCAACTGAATACAATGTGCATATGAAACCATGTAAACAGGGCTGGGAGTGCAGTGCAATAATATGCCAGCAAATTAGACAGCTATGAATATAGCATCCGGGAACTGCAAATCAAAACAGCACCCCAGTGCACACAGACATGGAGGAAGGTATAGGTGAACTACGTGATCAATGTGTGTACTAACAAATAAGTGAATGCACTAAAACTGCAAACAGTGCAGTCCAAATACTGCAGAACTGTGTTGTGGTTCAAAACTGGTTGGCGTGGCACCAATACATTTGTGCAGTGTTTGTGCAGAGCTAACAGGATCACCTGGTACTAGGACATTTTCCCAGGGCAAACATTTGCTATATTCAAAAGTGTTACTCAAGTGAGGCTGCTTAGCCAGTCAGTGGGCAAACATTCATATCAGCTTCTTATTATGACCTGATTTGCTTGAAGATTGCACAGTGCAATTGCAGGGTCTCCCAGCACTTCCTGTTGGTCAGTCTGAAAATTCAGGGGCAGGCTGTGTGAGCTCACAGTGCCACCTGTAAGTCAGTCTGATAGTACAGGGGCAGGCTGGTTCTGCTTACAGTGCCACTTGTGGATCAGTCTGAAAGTACAGAGGCAGGTTGGGTCTGCTTACAGCAGCACCAGTTGGTCAGTCTGAAATTACACTTGAAGTGTGGGTCAGCTTACAGTTCCACCTATAGGTCACTCTGAAATAAATATCTGAAAACTAGAAAGCTTGTAGTTTCCCTTTGAGATACACTGGCAGGCTTGCTAGTAAGGGTTTTCTGACATCATTACCTGGGGACTCCATTGGACTTTTTTTTTCCACTAGCACTTGGCAAAATACAACTAAAAAATATGGAAATGTAAGTACTAATAAGTAAATAAACAAAAGCAAACTGAATGATTACAGAGGCTCCTAAAGGCACCAAACCTTTGTTCTTTAAGATATGCACCCTTACTAAGCACCTACTCTATACGTCGCTATCTCAAGGCTTCCCTCCTGTGGCAACAAGTACACATTACATCCCTCTTACTATAAAATAAAAATAGGAATGTAGCATATGATTGCTGCCACCAGATGGCAGGCTGGAGATAGCTGCTATCTCAAGGCTTCCCTGTTGTGGCAACAGACCTAAATTACATGGTAGTGATATGATGCACTAACAGAAGTGGTGTTACCTTTGAGGTTCTTTGTCTTTTAAACAGCAGGTGCTTAGTAAAAGGTGTATATCCTAAAGAATGAAGGTTTAGGGCCTTTAGATGCCTCTGCACTCTTTCAATTTGCTTTAATTTGTTTATTTACTTACTTGAATTTAAATGTCTTTTTATTTGTGTATTGCCGAGTGCTAGTGGGGGGAAAAAAAAAACAGTCCAGTGGAGTCCCCATGTGATAATGTCAGAAAACCCTTTCTAGCAAGCCTGCCAGTGTATATCAAAAGAAAACTACACCCTTTCAACTTTTCAGTTATTTCCTTTTGACTGACCTACAGGTGGCACTGTGAGCTGACCTGGCCTGCCCCTGTACTTTCAGACTGACCTACAGGTGGCTCTGTGAGCTGACCTAGCCGGCCCCTATACTTTTTAGACTGACCAAAAGGTGGTGCTGTGAGACCCTGTATTTGCACTGTGCAATCTACATGCAAATCATTTCATAATAAGATGCTGATATGGATGCTTGCCCACCGACTGCCTAAGCAGGTGCATTTGTATAACACTTTAGAATACAGGAAATGTTTGCCCTGAGAAGATGTCCTAGTACTGGGTGAACGTGTTAGCCCTGCGCAAACATTGCACAATTGTATTTGTCCGCACAAATCTGTCTTGAACCATAACACAATTCTGCAGTATTTGCCCTGCACTGTTTGCAGCTTTAGTGCATCCACTTCTTTGCTAGCACACACATTGGCCACATAGTTTACCTTTATCTTCCTGGAAAAATAACACTTCCTGCCACCAAAATATTACAACTTTAATAGACAAATGTGATTTTTCATAACATGTGGGACCAGATATTCAAACATAGCCCCAGAGTGAAATTAGCACTGCTTAGTGTGCTATAATAGCCCTGAATCATGTGCAGTTATATTCAAAGGAATAGCCCTGGGGATAAAGCAACTGAATATAGCGTGCAAATGAAACCATGCAATCAGGGTTTGAAGTGTAGTGGAATAGGCCAGCAAATAAGACAGCTATCAATATAGTATCCAGGCAAATCAAAACAGCAGCCCAGAGCGCACAGACATGGAGGAAGGTTAAGGTGAACTACATGATCAATGTGTGCTAGCAAAGAAGTGGATGTATTAAAGCTGCAAACAGTGCAGGCCAAATACTGCAGAACTATGTTATGGTTCAGGACAGGTTTACATGGCACAAATACATTTGTGCAGTGTTGGCACAGGGCTAACAGGTTCACCCGGCACAAGGACATTTTCCCAGGGCAAGCATTTGCTATATTCAGAAGTGTTATTCTAATGAGCCTGCTTAGGCAGTCGGTAGGCAAACATAGCATATCATTATGACCTGATATGCATGTAGACTGCACAGTGCAATTGCAGTGTCTCACTGCACCACCAGTAGGTCAGTCTGAAAGTACAGGGGCAGGCTGGGTCAGCTTACTGTGCCACCTGTAGGTCAGTCTGAAAATACAGGGGCAGGCTGGGTCAGCTCACAGCACCACCTATTGGTCAGTCTGAAAGTACAGGGGTAGGATGGGTCAGCTTACTGTGCCACCTATAGGTCAGTGTGTGAAAGTACAGGGGCAGGCTAGGTCAGCTTACTGTGCTACCTATAGGTCAATGTGAAAGTACAGGGGCAGGCTAGGTCAGCTTACAGTGCCACCTGTAGGTCACTCTGAAAGTACAGGGGCAGGCTAGGTCAGTTTACAGTGCCACCTGTAGGTCATTCTGAAAGTACAGGAGCAGGCTGGGTCTGCGTACAGCACCACAAATAGGTCAGTCTGAAGTACAGGGGCAGATTGGGTTAGCTTACAGCTCTACCTATAGGTCAGTCTGAAAGAAATATCTGAAAAGTAGAAAGTTGTAGTTTCCCTTTGAAATGCACTGGCAGGTTTGCTAGTAAGGGTTTTCTGACATCACACAGGGACTGCATTGGACTCTTCCCCCACTAGCCCTTGGCAAAATAAAAATAAAGAATAGTAAGTAAATAAATAAAATCAAACAGAATGACTGCAGAGGCATCTAAAGGTACTAAACCTTCATTCTTTAAGATGTGTAGCTTTACTAAGCACCTGCTCTTTAATTTGCTATCTCAAGGCTTCCCTTCTGTGGCAACAAATACACATTACATCTACATCCCTCTTATTGTGAAAAAAACAAGGAATGTAGCTTTTGATAGCTGCCACCAGATGGCAGGCTGGAGCTAGTTGCTTAAGCTGCTGTCTCAAGGTTTCCCTCTTGTGGCAACAGACATACACTACATGGTACTGAAATGTTGCACTAACAGAAGTACTATTATCTTTGAGTGTTTTCGTCTTTTAAAGAGCAGGTGCTTAGTAAAGCTGCATCTCCTAAAGAATGAAGGTTTGGGGCCTTTAGATGCCTCTGCAATTATTCAGTTTGCTTTTCTTTATTTACTTGCTTGTATTTACATTTCCATCTTTTGTCTTTTGCCAAGTGCTAGGGGAAAGAGTCCAATGGAGTCCCCATGAATGATGTCAGAAAACCTTACTAGCAAGCCTGCCAGTGTATCTCAAAGAGAAACTGCATCCTTTCTACTTTTCATATATTTATTTCAGACTGACCAACAGGTTGAGCTCTCAGCTGACTCAACCTGCCCCTGTACCTTCAGACTGACCTACAGGTGGCGCTGTGAGACCCTGCAAATGTACTGTGCAATCTACATGCAAATCAGGTCATAATAAGATGCAAAAGTGGATGTTTGCTCACCGACTGCCTAAGAAGGTGCATTTGTATAACACACTTGAATACTGGAAATGTTTGCCCCGAGAAAATGTCCTAGTACCAGGTGAAACGTGTTACAATTGTGCAATGTTTGCACAGGGCTATTTGTGCTGCACAAACCTGTCTAGAACCATAACACAGTTCTGCAGTATTTGGCCTGCACTGTTTGCAGCTTTAGTGCATCCACTTCTTTGCTAGCAGACACATTGGCCACGTAGTTCACCTTTATCTTCCTGGAAAAATAACACTTCCATCCACCAAAATACTATAATTTTAACAGACATATGTGATTTTTCATAAGATGTGGGACCAGATATTCAAAACGTGGCCCCAGAGTGAAATTAGCACTGCACAGTGTGCTACAATAGCCCTGAACCATGTGCAAGTTATATTCAAAGGAATAACCCTGGGGATAAAGCAACTGAATATAGCGTGCAAATAAAAATATGCAAACAAGGTTGGGAGTGTAGTGCAATAATAGGCCAGCAAATAAGACTGCTATGAATATAGTATCCAGGCAAATCAAAACAGCAGTCCAGAGCACACAGACATGGAGGAAGGTAAAGGTGAACTATGTGATCAATGTGTGCTAGCAAAGAAGTGGATGCACTAAAGCTAGTTTCGGAACCCACTCGTGAGGGAACAATCTTAGACCTCGTACTCTCAAACGGGGGCAGTGAGAGGATCTCCGATCTAGAAGTGGGTTGCCATCTGAGGACAAGTGACCATCAAACAGTGTGGTTCACGTTAAACTCAGCTACAGAGTCAAGCCATACAAAAGTGAGGGTACTGGACTTCAGGAGGGCTGACTTTGGCAAGATGGGAGAGTGCCTCAGAAAAGCACTAGCAAACAGGCTAGAAGGAGGTGTGGAGCAACAATGGGGAATTATCAAAACTGCCATCACAGAGGCAACAAGCCTTTGTGTGAAGCAAATAAACAAATCAAAATGAAAGAAAAAGCCACTATGGTTCTCAAAAGAGGTGGCTGTGAAAGTCAGGAAGAAAAAGATAGCATTCCGGAAGTATAAGGAAACACAGAAGGAGCAGGACAGAGAGCTGTACCAGTTAAGGCAGAAAGAAGCAGGGAGGGAGGTCAGAATAGCAAAGGCCCAAACTGAGGAAAAGAGTCAACTCAGTTAAGAAGGGGATAAAACCTTTTATAGGTACATCAGCGAGCGTAGAAAGACAAAGGGAGGGATAGTGAGGCTGAATAGAATGAACAGTGGGTGGGCAGAGGGGGACAGTGAAAAAGCAGGAATACTGAACGAATATTTCTGCTCAGTATTCACAAAAGAGGAGGGGGAAGTGCCTAATCCAATTAACAGAAGCACTCTTTGATAGGGGGTCGATCCCAGTCCTTTCACAGAAGAAAGGGTTCTGCAAGAACTCCTAAAACTGAAGGTGGACAAAGCAATGGGTCCTGATGGAATTCACCCAGAATTCTAAAAGAATTAAGGAAGGAACTAGTGAAACCACTGGCTACTCTTTTTAATAAATCATGGGAGGATGGTGTGGTACCCGAGGACTAGAGGAAGGTGGATGTGATTCCCCTTCACAAAAGTGGGACCAAGACAGAGGCAGGAAACTATAGACCTGTCAGTCTGACCTCTGTGGTAGGGAAAGTGATGGAGTCACTTCTGAAGGAAAGAATAGTTGAGTACCTAGAGGTCAGTGGAGCACAGGATCCAAGGCAGCATGGGTTCACAAAGGAAAGGTCATGTCAGACAAATCTAATAGATTTCTTTGACTGGGTGACCAAAGTAGTAGACCAGGGAGGGGCTGTGTACATGGCCTACCTAGACTTTAGCAAGGCATTTGACACAGTCCCACACAAAAGATTATTAGTCAAATTAACCAGCCTGGGAGTGGGTCCCAGGGTGGTAGCCTGGGTAAAACATTGGCTAGACAACAGGATACAGAAGGTAATTGTAAATGGAGTCCACTCTGAAGAAAGGGTTACTAGTGGGGTACCGCAGGGTTCAGTATTGGGTCCAGTCCTTTTTAATGTCTTTATCAGTGACATTGCAGAGGGACTGGAAGGAAAAGTATGCTTTTTGCAGATGACACAAAGATCTGCAACAGGGTTGATACACAAGGAGGCGTGGAAAGGATGAAAAGGGACTTGGCAAGGTTGGAGGAATGGTCAGACGTATGGCAGCTAGGATTCAATGCAAAAAAGTGCAAAATAATGCACCTGGGAAACAAGAACCCTGGGGAAGAATACACAATGGGTGGGGAGGTAGTAACAACAACAAAACAGGAAAGGGACCTGGGGGTAATCATATCAGATGACCTTAAGGTTAGCAAGCAATGTGAGAAGGCAGTAGGGAGGGCCGGGGTATACTGGGATGATAGGGAGAGGCATCAGCAGCAGAAAACAGGAAGTTGTTATCTCTGTACAGACAGTTGGTGAGACCCCATCTGGAATACTGTGTCCAGTTCTGAGACCCCATCTCCGCAAGGACATAGACAGGATACAGGCAGTCCAGAGGAGGGCAACTAAAATGGTGCAGGGTCTGCAAGAGAAGCCGTATGAGGAGAGACTAAAGGAGCTTAATATGTATACCCTTGAGGAAAGAAGGAAGAGGGGGACATGATAGAAACTTTCAAGTACCTCAAGGAATCAACAAAGTCCAAGAGGGTAGCATCTTTCAGAAAAAGAGACTTGCAAGAACAAGGGGACACAATTTAAAGATAGGAGGGCGGTTCAGGGGCAATGTGAGGAAGAAGTATTTCACAGAGAGGGTAGTGGATGCATGGAACAGCCTTCCTGAGGAAGTTGTGGGGTCTAAAACTGTGGGAGAATTCAAGAATGCATGGGAGACATAAGGCAATTCTTGTGGGGGGCAGGAGGATACAGGCTGTTGGTTAACTAGGATCTGCGGCCTATCCTGTAGGTAGGGAAATGGGCAGACTAGATGGGCCTAGCGGTCCTTATCTGCCGTCAAAGTCTATGTTTCTATGTTTCTAAAGCTGCAAACAGTGCAGGCCAAATACTGCAGAACTGTGTTATGGTTCAAGACAGGTTTGCGTGGCAGAAATACATTTGTGCAGTGTTTGCACAGGGCTAACAGATTCACCCGGCACTAGGACATTTTCTCAGGGCAAGCATTTGCTATATTCAGATGTGTTATTCTAATGAGCCTACTTGGGCAGTAGGTGGGCAAACATAGCATATCATTATGACCTGATATGGATCGAAATTGCACAGTGCAATGGCAGTGTCTCACAGCACCACCTGTAGGTCAGTCTGAAAGTACAGGGACAGGCTGGGTCTGCTTACAGCACTACCTATTGCTCAGTCTGAAAGTACAGGGGCAGCTCACAGCACCACCTATAGGTCAGTCTGAAGTACAGGGGCTGATTGGGTCACTTACATCTCTACCTATAGGTCAGTCTGAAGGAAATATCTGAAAAGTAGAAAGTTGTAGTTTCCCCTTGAAATACACTGGCAGGCTGCTAGTAAGGGTTTTCTGACATCATCACACAGGGACTCCATTGGACTCTTTTTTTTCACTAGCACTTGGCAAAATACAAATAAAAAGATGGAAATGTAAGTACAAGTAAGTAAATAAACAAATAAAAGCAAACTGAATGACTGCAGAGGCATCTAAAGGTACCAAACCTTCGTTCTTTAAGATCTGCACCTTTACTAAGCACCTGCACTTAAATTTGCTATCTGAAGGCTTCCCTCCTGTGGCAACAAATACACATTACATCCCTCTTATTATAAAAAAAAAAACAAAAACAAAGATGGTACCATTTGATAGCTGCCACCAGATGGCAGGCTGGAGCTAGTTGCTTAAGCTGCTGTCTGTTTCCCTCTTGTGGCAACAGACATACACTACATAGCACAGATATGATGCACTAACAGAAGAGGTATTACCTTTGAGTTTTTTGGTTTTTTAAAGAGCAGGTGCTTAGTAAAGCTGCATATCCTAAAGAATGAAGGTTTGGGGCATTTAGATGCATCTGCAATTATTCAGTTTGCTTTTCTTTATTTACATTTCCATCTTTTAATTTGTATTTTGCCAAGTGCTAGTGGAAAAAAGAGTCCAATGGAGTCCCTGTAATGATGTCAGAAAACCCTTACTAGCAAGCCTGCCAGTGTATCTCAAACGGAAGCTACAACCTTTCTACTTTTCATATATTTCTATCAGACTAAGCTACAGGTTGAGCTGTGAGCTGACTCATCCTGCCCCCTTCCTTCAGACTGACCTACAGGTGGTGCTGTGAGACCCTGCAATTGTACTGTGCAATCTACATGCAAATCAGGTCATAATAAGATGCTAATATGGATGTTTGCCCACCGACTGCCTAAGAAGGTGCATTTGTATAACACTTTTGAATACTGGAAATGTTTGCCCCGAGAAAATGTCCTAGTACCGGGTGAACGTGTTAGCCCTGCGCAAACATTGCACAATTGTATTTGTGCCGCACAAACCTGTCTTGAACCATAACACAGTTCGCAGTATTTGGCCTGCATTGTTGTTTGCAGCTTTAGCACATCCACTTCTTTGCTAGCACACACATTGGCCATGTAGTTCGTGTGTCACAAATACATCTGTGCAATGTTGGCTCAGGGCTAACAGGTTCACCCTGCACTAGGGTGTTTTCCCAGGGCAAACGTTTGCTATATTCAAAAGTGTTATTCAAATGAGCTTGTTTAGGCAGTCTGTGGGCAAACACCCATGTTAGCATATCATTATGACCTGATTTGCATGTAGATTGCACAGTGCAATTGCAGTGTCTAACAGCGCCACCTGTAGGTCAGTCTGAAAGTACAGGGGCAGGCTGGGTCTGCTTACAGTGCCAGCTATAGGTCAGTCTGAATCATACCAATCTCAGTACTGATTAGATTATATATGCCTCCATGTTAGCTAAGCGACTTGAAATAATCCCTTCTCCCAGGTTCAGGTCTTCATGAAGACATCCCCCATCAGTGTCAAGGAATGTGGGGGTGGGCACAAAGCAGTCTCAGATTGGCATTCTCCATGGTGGCAAACAGGTCCACTGAGTGTGAGCCCCACAGAAAGAACAGGTGGTTCACCACCTCTGATTCAGAAACAACTCATGTGACATCTCTCCTTCCTAGCTAAGGGTGTCCGCCAGATGACCATTCTCCCCCAACATGGATTGCCAGGGTATCAACATTCATGCTGCACATAAGGGTCCAAATGCAGAGTGCCTCCCGACACAAGGAGTGGAAGTGAGTGCCGCCCTGTCTGTTCAGGTAACACATGGTTGTGGTATTGTCCGTCTGGACTTTAATGACCTGAGCTCTGATTAGCAGACAAATTCCATCAAAGACAAGTGCACTGCAGAGAGGTCCAGCAAGTTGATGTGGGGATGGGACTCCCTGATGACCAAAGACAATGGGACATGTGGTATCCTGGGTGCTGTCCCCAACCCACTAGAGATGCATCCGTTGTCAGTGTGATGGTCAGCTCTGGGCTGATAAACAGGATTCCTTACTCACGGTGTATTGGGACCAGCCACCACTGGGTAGCATTCCACATTGGCTAGGTTACTGTGACCAGCTGGTCCAAGTTGCCTAGGCATTGCAACCATTGATGACCCAGATCTCAGTGGAGGTGACACATCTACCAGCAGTCCAAATGGATGATGTTGGTGCAAGATGTCATGTACTGCAGCAGCTGAAGGAAATACCTGGCAGGGCATGATAGCCTATCCTGAATTGACTGGGCAAAGAATGTAAGATCCTGTGCCCAGTCCACCAAGAGGCAGCCCTTGGTCCACAGGGAGACTAGTTCTTCCCTGATGAACTTGATGACCTGCTTCGGTACCAGTTCAGACTTGTCTGGGTTGTCCAAAAGGCCCAGGACTGGGCAGGTCTGGAGAGACAGGGCTGAGGACCTCACCATGGCCTCTTTGGCTGGACCAGCTAACAGCCAGTTTTCCAGATAAGAGTACTCCCTGCCCCTTAAGTGATGCAGATGGGCTGCCACCACTGTCATGCATTTGTTAAAGACATTTAGAGCTGAAGAGAGGCTGAATGGCTTTACCTAAAACTGGTACAGGATCCTTCTGCTTGAAACTAGAAGAAAACATTCTGGCAGTCCAGGGAGCAAAATAATAGGATTCTCACCTGTAATTGTAGTTTCAGGAGTGGTATATGGTTCACATCCACACATTGGGAGTCTCACTTTAAGAGCTGGATTGCTGAGCTGTCTTTAAGAGAAACTCCTCCCACTACCTGAGTAGTATATTCCTCAACTCCACCCCATGATGTCGAGGCAAGGATCCTTGTTCCACTTGTCATAGGAGGTCAGCTGGGTGGTGTGGATCTGAACCATATACCACTCCTAAAAATATAGGTTACTCACCTGTAACAGGAGCTTTAGAAGTGATATATGTTGTTCATCCACACTTGTTGGCAGGTACCTGCCACTTCAGATGGCCTGGAAGATCTTCAAGCTGGCTCCTCCCACCCACCCAGGTGGCAAAACCCTTGGCTCCACCCCATGACACCAGAGCTAGCTCGCTGGAAGCCAGGTTGTGCGCCAAAGCCAGGGAGGTCAAGTGGGTTTGTGTGGATGAACATATACCACTCCTAGAACTCCTGTTACAGGTTAGTAACCTGTATTTCTACTGACATGGATATGTTGTTCAATCCTCACTTATTGGCAGACACCTAGAAGTTCTCTGGGAGGAGGAGAAGGGAGTCAAGGCACATACCTCTACTTAGGAAAAAGGGACTGGAGAAGTGAGACCCCAAAACCAGCATCTCGGCATGACTCGAGGTCGATGTGGTAATGGGAAATGAAGGTGTGTGCTGACTTCCAAGTAGCAGCCCTGCTGATTTCCTGGATAGGTACATCCCTAGAAGCAGCCACTGACACAGCGGTGTGGTGGGTAGAACAAAGTCTTATCCCTGGGAAGCTCCTTGCCTGCCAACCTATTGCAGAGGTCAATGCAGGAAGTGATCCACCTGTGAATAATCTGCTTGACCACAGGTCTGCCAGGTGTGGCTTCAGTGTAAATGACAAACCGCTGGTAAACCTCTCCCTGAACTTCCACCGTACGCTCTATGTAGTAGGCGAGCACTCCTCTCAGGTCCAAAGTATGGAGCCCGTACTCGGCCTCCGAGATGTGATTAGGGTAGAACACTGGCAGAGTCAGCCCCTGATATAGGTGAAACTCTGACACCACCTTCGGAAGAAGTTTTGGGTGGGGGTGTAGGACAACCTTGTCCCTGTGGAAGACCGGGTAAGGAAATTTGATGGAAAGCACCTGGAGCTCCCCAATCCTTCTGGCTGCCATGACAGCTACTAAGAAGGCAGTCTTCCATGACAGGTGGGAGGTGTCACACCTGTGCATCAGTTCAAATGGCTTGCAAATAAGCTTGGCCGATACCAGCAGTAAATCCCACGGAGGTGGAGGTTCATGCACCAGAAGGGATATGTGATCAAGGCCTTTAAAAAATACCATACCACCGACTGCTTGCAGACCCACACCCGTAAGCAGAGATGGCTGCTAGAGAGCATCTTAAGGACCGTCAAGGAAGCCCTGGCTGAGAAAGAGACCAGAGGTAGCCCAAAATGCTAGCCAGTGGGCAGGACATGGGTCCAACCTTTGCCCTGACACCAAATGGAGAATTTCTTCCATTTAAAGGCATAACATTTTCTGGTCGACTCCTTATGGGACACCTCATTGATGCTGAGGACCTTGTCGGAAAGATCAAGGCCTGGAACTCAAGCCGCCAGAAACCAGGCCATCAGGTAGAGGGTTGAAGGTTCGGGTGAGTACCTTCCCTTGTTGACAGAGAGCATGTCCAGGCAGGCTGGAAGTTGCCTCAGGAGCCTGGAGCTGAGGCTGAGGAGATCTGGATACCAGAACTGATGAGGCCAGTCTAGGGCTACCAGGATCACCTGCACCTTGTCCTCTTGCCTTGAGAAGCCACCTGTGGATCAAGGGAATGGAAGGAAGGCATAAAGAGGACTGGGATCCATGGCCTTGAGAAGGCATCCCCTGTAGTGAGCCCCGCTGAGAGGCTGGGCTTGGAAGAGCCTCAGCTTGTCATTCTCCCTCCTGGAGGCAAACAGATCCATCTGAGGAGTATCCCAGTGGAGAAACAGATCTTGCACTACCTCCAGCAAGAGAGACCACTCATGAGATGCATCACCTATCTGACTGATGGCATTGGCTAGACTGTTTGAGGCTCCTGCCACATGGATGGCTAGGAGATCCACCTCTAGGCTGAGCATGAGAGACCATATGTGAAGAGCCTCCTTGCACAGAGGCAAGGACTGCATTCTGCCCTGTTGGCTGAAATAGTACATGGTCATGGTGTTGTCCTTTTGGACCCTGACCACTTGACCCCGGACAAATGGAGCGAAGGTGGTGAAGGCTAGCTGGACTGCTCAGAGGTCCCACCAGGGTGATATGGCATTGGGACTCCTGAGGGACTAGAGACCAGGGCCCATGCCCCCCAGATTTGCTCTCAAACCTATCAGATATAGTAGCACTGTCCAGCACACCACATGATGGCATCAATATCCAGATTCACACTTAGCACATTGGGATCCATGGACAGGGCATCGCCTACTGTATTACTGCACCATGCACTGCGCATCATATTCAACAATGGCATGCAAAACCACTAATTGTGGGAAGGAAAAGATGCCAATGCAGGCAGGAGCCCAGTACAAAAGGGCAGCCTGCAGCATCAGAAGAAATAGAGCAAGTGACAGAGGGTGAGCAAGCTCAACGGAGCTCTGTCAGGACTGCTGTGGATTCCCACAATGGGGAGACCTTGTCTACCCCTGCATGGTGTCTCCATCCCTGGTGCAAACACTAAGTGCAGATATCAGTTTTATACTCATGTAATTATTCTAAAATGGACTAGATTATGGTTCTTAGGATTTATTCATTTCTCTGTAAGTGGAATGATTTATTTTTCATCCCTCAAATTTATTACTTTGCTACTCCTCTCATTTACCTTTGAATAAAATGCTTTCTCAGGTTAAGTTATATAATCAATATCATTTGTATTATGTAGTATACAACTTTATATCATTGTTCATGTGTACTGTTTTGTATAAAAGCTGCATTTTAATAAAATATTTGAAACAAAAAAATTCAGGCAAAAAAAAGAAAAGGGATGTAGCATGTGATTGCTGCCACCAGATGGCAGGCTGGAGCAAGTTCCTTAAGTTGCTATCTCAAGGCTTCCCTCCTGTGGCAACAAATGCACATTACATCTCTCTTATTATACAAAAAACCAACAAGGAATGTTTTATTTTATTTATTTAGTCAGTCATAGGAATTACAACCCTTTGAGTCATAGACTCATTTACAAAGGCTCCACATCAGCATTGTCATACATTCAGAGTTAGTACATTAGTGGGACATCACATTTCAAGTATTTACATGTAATAGCCAAGGTGGCCGAAGATCTATATATATGTCGTTAGCTAGGCATTGATATAGTACAGGGAAGAACAGAGCAGAGGTGCAGCCTGAGGCATTGTCATATAGTAGAAACAGTGATCAATACATTAGTGAGACAACACTGCTTTAACAAAGTATTTACATATAGCCGGGTGACTGTTGACTCCATACATGCAGTAGCTAGGTATTGGTATTAGTACAGGTGATATAGTTACAGTGTGGGTGCAGCCTCTAGGGCATTGTCATATAGCAGGGACAGAGATCAGCAGCAATGATATCCTATACAGTTAGTCCCATACAGTTGGTTACAATGTCAATGGGGAGCAGCCTAGTGCAGCTCTGTGCAGGTCAGTTAGGAGGATTAGCAGTTGCACTGGCATTGGCGCAAGGACAGAATGTGTTTTTTAAGATGGTGTTGAAGTGTCCTAGCTTGGGAATGGAGGTTATGGTGGGGGGGCTCATTGTACCAGGCAGGAGCTCTATAGAGGAATAATCTCTGAGCTAGGGAGGTTCTGACCCTGGGCACGGTACACAGATGTTTGTTGTCAGAACAGTGGTCATAATCACGGGAGCCGAGACCCCCAGGTAGGGTAAACCCTAGGTGGATTTCTTTGGTGAGGAGACAGGATTGATATTGTAGTCTTTCCTCCAGGGTGAGAATGTTCATAGAGCGTAGAAGGTGCAAGTATGGGGTGTTTATCTGCACCTAGGAGGAGTCAGCACACTTTATTAATGGCTATGTGAATTTTGTTTAGGTTTTGTTGCCTGCAGCAGAGTAGATGGGGAGCCACATAGTCAACTAGAGAGAGGACTGGAAGAGGTGACAGCCAGGTTGAGAGCCTCTGGCATCAGGCAGTCTTTGTGCCAGTATAGGAGGCCAATGTGGGTATTAATGGCTGAGGTCAGGATGTTAATGGGGCATGGAAGGATAGGGAGGTGTCAAAGGTTAAGCCAAGGTATTCATAAGTGAGTGCTGTTCCAGGGGGAGGTGAGCGTGGGAGAGGATTTTTAGTTCAGTGTCCTTGACCTTGCTCTGCTGGTGGGCAAATAGCATGTTTTTTGTTTTCTTGATGTTGACCACAAGTCTGCAACTGGTGAACCAACTTTCAATCTGATTGAATGAGTCTTGGAAGGAGGACTGTAGATTGTCAGGGCAAGGGTGTGCGGTGTTGAGAACTGCATCAACAGCATATAGGTGTAAGTTACCGGAGCAGGATTTGGGTAGTGCATTTAAGTAGATACTGAAGAGTAGGGGGCCCAATATGGATCCCTGGGGGACCCCTGAGTGGACAGGCAGGGTGGAAGATAGGGTGCCATTTATCTTAACACATTGGGATCTAAAAGTACGGTAGCTATTGAACCAAGAGAGTGGTCCACGTGCTAGACTGGTGTGGTGCAGTGTGTCCAGGAGAAGGGTGTGGGAGATGGTATCAAAGGCCTTTTTAGGTCCACAAAGATGGCTCTGGCAAGATGTTTACAGTCAAGGGCAGAGTGAATGAAACTGGAGAATTCGATGAGGGTGGTGGTTGTGCTATGGCTTGATCTGAAGCCATGATGTTCAGTACAAAATAAACTGTGGGCTCGCAGATACTCAGTGAGTTGGTTGGAAATTATTTTTCAAGGGCTTTTGAGAGAGAGAGAAGGATGGAGATGGGCTGATAGTTGCTGGGGTTGGTATTGTCTCCACTTTTTAGTACTGGGATAATTGTAGCAGCTTTCCAGCCTCCTCCCTCTCTTCCAGGGAGTACATGCTTCAGTTCCTTCAACCTGTCTTCATAGGACTTGTGATGCAATCCATGCACCATCTTTCTTGCCTCCTCTGAACCTTCCCTACCCTGTCTATGTCCTTATGTAGTATGGTCTCCAGAACTGCACACTGTACTCCAGATGGGGCCCTCACTAGTGTCATGCATAAGCGGAATTATGACCTCCCTTTCCTGCTGGTGATACCCCCTGCTATACATCCCAGCATCCTATTAAGCTTTACCTGATGCCTTGTCACACTGTTTCCCCACTTCAGGTCACCAGAGATGACAACCCCAAGATCCCTTTCCTGCTTGGTGCATGCTATATCCACCCCCAACTGATATATTGTGCCTGAGATTTTTGTGCCCCATATGCATTATCTTGCACCTTCTTTGCATTGAATTTCAACTCACAAACCCTTGACCATTCTTCAAGTTTCTGCAGGTCCTTCTCATTCTGTCTACACCCTCTGGTGTGTCTACTCTGTTACAGAGCTTTGTGTCATCAGCGAAAAAGTGAAATTCTGCCTTCTAGATCCTGTGCAATGTCACTGATGAAGATGTTGAATAGGACCGGGTCCCAGCACTGATCCCCACGTACCCCACTGGTCACTCTTCCTCTGTGGAGGACAGCCATTTACCACCACCCTCTGTGTCCTGCTACCCAGCCAGTTACCTACCCACCACACTACTGTCCTGCCCACACCCATATTCCCCAGTTTGTGTAATAGTCTTCTATGTGGCACAGTGTCAAAGGCCTTGCTGAAGTCCAGATAGGCCATGTCCACTGCCCTCCCCAATCCACCTCCCTAGTCACCTAGTCAAAGAATTCAATGAGGTTGGTCTGACATGACCTCCCTCTGGTGAAACCATGCTGCCTTGGGTCCTGTAGTCCATTGACAACCAGATGTTCCACCAATCTCTCCTTCAGTAGTGCTTCCATGGTCTTTTCCCACTACCGAGGGTGAGGCTGACTGGTCTGTAGTTCCTGCTTCCCTTTGTTCCCACTTTTGTATAAGGGACTACATCTGCTGTCCTCAGTCTTTGGGTACCTCCCTGTTTCCAGTGATTGTCTGAACAGGATAGCCAGAGGTTCAGCCACCACCTCTCTTAGTTCTTTAAGGACCCTGGGGTGCACCCCATCTGGCCCCATTGCTTTATCAGCTCTTATTACTTCCAGTTCCTTCAGGACCCTTTCTCGTGTAAAGGGACTTGTGTCCATTTCTGCACCTTTCTCAACCCTTGTACTCCCTTCAGACCCATTACCCCCCTCTTCCTCAGTAAATGTGGTGGTCTGTACTGTGCAGGGATGGAGGTAGGCTCCCCAGTGGTACAGTGCTTCTTCAGTTACTGGTGAGTTCACCTTGCATTCAACTAGGGTGGTCTATACCATGCTGAGATGGAGGTATTCTCCCAACTGGAGCTGTGCTTCTTTCAGTTTCTGGTGAGTCCACCTTTCAATCAATTAGGGAGTTCTGTACAGTGCAGAGATGGAGGTAGGCTCCCCACTGGTACTGTGCTTCTTTCCGTTACTGGTGAGTCCACCTTTCATTCAATTAGGGTGATGTGTACTGTGCAGAGATGGAGGCAGCTACCCACTGATACTGTGCTTCTTTCAGTTACTTGTGAGTCCACCTTTCTTTCAAATTAGGTGGTCTGTACTGTGCAGAGATGGAGGTAGGCTGCCCACTGGTACTATGCTTCTTTCAGCTACTTTTGACTCCTCCTTTGATTCAAATAGGGTGGCCTGTACCATGCAGAGATGGAGGTAGGCTCCCCACTGGTGCTGTGATTCTTTCAGTTACTGGTGAGTCCACCATTCATTCAGATAGGGGGGCCTGTACCTTGTAGAGATGGAGGTAGGCTCCCCACTGGTGCTGTGATTTTTTCAGTTACTGGTGAGTCCACCTTTCATTCAAATAGGACGGTCAATTCTCTGAATTGATGGAGGTGGGCACCCCACCGGTATTGTGCTTCTTTCAGTTACTGGTGAGTTTGCCTTTCATTCAAATAGGGTGGACTATTCTGTGCAGAGATGGAGGTAGGCTCTCCACTGGTTCTGTGCTTTCTTTCAGTTACTTGTGAGTCTGCATCTCATTCAAATAGGTTGGTCTGTACTGTGCAGAGATGGAGGTAGGCTCTCCACTGGTACTGTGCTTCTTTCAGTTACTGGTGAGTCCACCTTTCATTCAAATAGGGAGGTCTGTCCTGTGCAGAGATGGAGATAGGCTCCCCACTGGTACTGTGCTTCTTCCAGTTAGTGGTGAGTCCACCTTTCATTCAAATAGGGTGTCCATACTGTGCAGAGATGGAGGCAGGCTCCCCACTGGTACTGTGCTTCTCTCAGTTGCTAGTGAGTTCACCTTTCATTCAAATAGGGTGGTCTGTACTGTGCAGAGATGGAGGTAGGCTCTCCACTGCTATTGTGCTTCTTTCAGTTACTAGTGAGTCCACCTTTCATTCAAATAGGGTGGTCTGTACTGTGTAGAGGTGGAAGTAGGCTCCCCACTGATCCTGTGCTTCTTTCAGTTAATAGTGAGTCCTCTTTTCATTCTTATAGGGTGGTTGTTCTGTACAGAGATGGAGATGGGCTCCCACTGGTACTATGCTTCTTCCAGTTAGTGGGTGAGTCCACCTTTCATTCAAATAGAGCGGTCTGTACTGCTCAGAGATGGAGGTGGGCTCCACACTGTACTGTGCTTCCTTCAGATATTGGGGAGGCCATCTTGCATTCAAATAGGAGGTCTGTCCTGTGCAGAGATGGAGGTGGGCTCCACACTGGTACTGTGCTCGTTCCAGTTACTAGTGAGCCTGCATTTCATTCAAATAGGATGGTCTGTACTGCGCAGAGATGGAGGTAGGCTTCCCACTGGTACTCTGCTTCTTTCAGTTACTGGTGAGTCCACCTTGCATTCAAATAGAGTGGTCTGTACTGTGCAGAGATGGAGGTAGGCTCCCCACTGGTACTGTGCTTCTTTCAATTGCTGGTGAGTCCACCTTTCATTCAAATAGGGTGGTCTGTACTCCCTGAGATAGAGGTAGGCTCCCCACTGGTTCTGTGCTTCATTCAGTTTCTGGTGAGTCCACCTTTCATTCAAATAGGGTGCTCTGTACTGTGCAGAGATGGAGGTAGGCTCCGCACTGTTTCTGTGCTTCTTTCAGTTGCTGGTGAGTCCGCCTTTCACTCAAATTGGTTGGTCTGTACTGTGCAGTGATGGAGGTAGGCTCTCCTCTATCACTGTGCTTCTCTCAGTTACTAGTGAGTCCACTTTTCATTCAAATAGGGTGGTCTGTACTGTGCAGAGATGGAGGCAGGCTCTCCACTGGTATTGTGCTTCTTTCAGTTACTGGGGAGTCCACCTTCATTTAAATAGGGTGGTCTATACTGTGTTGAGGTGGAGGTAGTCTCCCCACTGGTACTGTGCTACTTTCAGTTACTGGTGATTCCACCTTTCATTCAAATAGGGTGGTCTATTCTGTGCTGAGATGGAGGTAGGCTGGCCACTGGTAATGAGCTTCTTTCAGTTACTGTTGGGTCCATCTTTCATTCAAATAGGGTGGTCTGTACTGTGCAGAGATAGAATTAGGCTCCCCATTGGTACTCTGCTTCTTTCAGTTAGTAGTGAGTCTACCTTTCATTCATATAGAGCGGTCTGTACTGTGGAGAGATGGAGGTAGGCTCCCCACTGGTTCTGTGCTTCTTTCAGTTACGGGTGAGTCCACCTTTCATTCAAATAGGGTGCTCTGTACTCTGCAGAGAAGAAGGTAGGCTCTGCACTGGTTCTGTGCTTCTTTCAGACACTGGTGAGTCTGTCTTTCATTCAAATACGTTTCTCTGTACTGTGCAGAGATAGAGGTAGGCTCTCCTCTGGCACTGTACTTCTTTCAGTTACTTGTGAGTCCACCTTTCATTCAAATAGCATGATCTCTGCTGTGCAGAGATGGAGTTAAACTCCCCACTGGTACTGTGCTTCTTTTTAGTTAGCGAGTCCACCTTTCATTCAAATAGGGTGGTCTGTACTGTACAACAGATGGAGGCAGGCTCCACTGGTACCTGTCTTCTTTCAGTTACTTGTGAGTCCACCTTTCATTCAAATAGCATGTTCTCTGCTGTGCAGAGATGGAGTTAGGCTCCCCACTGGTACTGTGCTTCTTTCAGTTACTTGTGAGTCCACCTTTCATTCAAATAGGGTGGTCTGTACTGTGCAGAGATGGGGCAGGCTCTCCCTGTGGTATTGTGCTTCTTTCAGTTACTGGGGAGTCCACCTTTCATTTAAATAGGGTGGTCTATTCTGTGCTGAGATGGAGGTAGGCTGCCAACTGGTACTGTGCTCCTTTCAGTTACTAATGAGTCCACCTTTCATTCAAATAGGGTGGTCTATACTGTGTAGAGATGGAGGTAGGCTCCCCTACTGGTAGTGTGCTTCTTTCAATTATTGGTGAGTCCACCTTGCTTTCAAGTAGCGTGGTCTGTACTGTGCAGAGATGGAGGTGGGCTCCAAGCTGCTACTGTGCTTCTTTCAGTTACTGGTGAGGCCACCTTTCATACAAATGGGAGGTCTGTACTGAGCAGAGATGGATGTAGGCTCTCCACTGGTACTGTTCTTCTTTCAGTTACTTGCGAGTCCACCTTTCATTCAAATAGCATGATCTCTGCTGTGCAGAGATGGAGTTAGGCTCCCCACTGGTACTGTGCTTCTTTCAGTTACTTTGAGTCCACCTTTCATTCAAAATAGTGTGATCTCTACTGTGCTGAGAGATGAGGTAGGCCTCCATTGGTACTGTGCTTATTTCTCTTACTGGTGAATCCACCTTTCATTCATATAGGGTGGTATTTACTGTGCAGAGATGTGGGTAGGCTTCCCACTGGTTCTGTGCTTCTTTCAGATACTGATGAGTCCCCCTTTCATTCAAGTAGGGTGGTCTATACTGCATAGAGATGGAGGTAAGCTCCCCACTGGTACTGTGCTTCTTCAGTTACTGGTGAGTCCACCTTGCAGTCAAACAGGGTAGTCTGTACTGTGCAGAGATGGAGATAGGCTTCCCACTGGTACTGTGCTTCTTTCTCTTACTGGTGAGTCCTCCTTTCATCCAAATTGGGTGGCCAGTACTCCCTCTGACATGGAGGTAGGCTCCCCACTGGTACTGTGCTTCTTCAGTTACTGGTGAGTCCACCTTTCATTCAAATTGGGTGGCCTGTACTGTGCAGGAGATGGAGGTAGGCTCCCCACTGGTACTGTGCTTCTTCAGTTACTGGTGAGTCCACCATTCATTCAAATTGGGTGGTCTGTACTGTGCAGAGATGGAGGTAGGCTCCGCACTGGTTCTGTGCTACTTTCAGTTACTGGTGAGTCTGCCTTTCATTCAAATAGGTTGGCCTGTACTGTGCAGAGATGAAGGTAGGCTCTCCTATGGTATTGTGCTTCTTTCAGTTAGTTTTGAGTCCACCTTTACATTCAAATAGTATGGTCTGTTCTGTGCAGAAATGGAGGCAGGCTCCCCACTGGTACTGTGCTTCTCTCAGTTACTAGTGAGTCCACCTTTCATTAAAATAGGGTGGTCTGTACTGTGCATAGATGGAGGCAGGCTCTCCACTGGTATTATGCTCCTTTCAGTTACTAGTGAGTCCACCTTTCATTCAAATAGGGTGGTCTATTCTGGGCTGAGATGGAGGTAGGCTCCCCACTGGTACTGTGCTTCTTTGTTAGTGGTGAGTCCACCTTTCATTCAAATAAGGTGGTCTGTCCTGTGCAGAGATGGAGGTAGGCTCCCCCACTGGTACTGTGCTTCTTTCTGTTACTTTTGAGTACACTTTTCATTCAAATACGGTGGTCTGTACTTTGCAGAGATGGAGGTAGGCTCCCCACTGTTACTGTGCTTCTTTCAGTTACTGGTGTGACCACCTTTTATTCAATTAGGGGTGGTCTGTGGGCAGAGCTGGAGGTACACTTCCCACTGGTACTGTGCTTCTTTCAGTTACTGGTGAGTCCACCTTTCTTTCAAACAGGGTGGTCTATACTGTGTCGAGATGGAGGTAGGCTCCCCACTGGTACTGTGCTTTTTTCAATTACTGGTGAGTCCACCTTGCATTCAAGTAGGGTGGTTTGTACTGTGCAGAGATGGAGGTAGGCTCCCCACTGCTACTGTGCTTCCTTCAGTTACTGGTGAGTCCACCTTGCATTCAAGTTGGGTGGTCTGAACTGTGCAGAGATGGAGGTAAGCTTCCCACTGGTACTCTGCTTCTTTCAGTAACTGGTGAGTACACCTTGCATTCAAGTAGGGTGGTTTGTTCTGTGCAGTGATGGAGGTAGGCTCCCCACTGCTACTGTGCTTCTTTCTCTTACTGGGGAGTCCACCTTTCATTCAAATTGGGTGGTCTGTACTCCCTCAGTGATGGAGGTAGGCTCCCTACTGGTACTGTGCTTCTTTCAGATACTGGTGAGTCCACCTTTCATTCAAATAGGGTGCTCTGTACTGTGCAGAGATGGAGGTATGCTCCCCACTGGTTCTGTGCTTTTTTCAATTACTGGTGACTCCGTCTTTCATTCAAATAGGTTAGTCTGTACTGTGCAGTGATGGAGGTAGGCTCTCCACTGGTACTGTGCTTCTTTCAGTTACTTGTGAGTCCACTTTTCATTCAAGTAGCATGATCTGTACTGTGCAGAGTTGGAGGTAGGCTCTCCACTGGTACTGTGCTTCTTTCAGTAACTGGTGAGTGCACCTTGCATTCAAATAGGGTAGGCTGTACTCCCTCTGAGATGGAGGTAGGCTCCCCACTGTTACTGTGCTTCTTCAGTTACTGGTGAGTCCACTGTTCATTCAAATAAGGTGTTCTAAACTGTGAATTGATGGAGGTAGGCTCCGCAGTGGTTCTGTGCTTCTTACAGTTACTGGTGAGTCCGCCTTTCATTCAAATAGGTTGGCCTGTACTGTGCAGAGATGGAGGTAGGCTCTCCTATGGTACTCTGCTTCTTTCATTTACCTGTGAGTCCACCTTTCATTCAAATAGCATGATCTCTACTGTGCAGAGATGGGGTAGGCTCCCCACTGGTACTGTGCTTCATTCAGTTACTGGTGAGTCCACCTTTCTTTCAAATAGGGTGGTCTGAACTGTGCAGAGATGGAGGTAGGCTCCCCACTGGTACTGTGCTTCATTCAGTTACTGGTGAGTCCGCATTTCATTCAAATAGGCTATTCTCTTCTGAGCAGAGATGGAGGTGGGCTCCCCACTGGTACTGTGCTTCTTTCAGTTACTGGTGAGTCTGCCTTTCATTCAAATAAGGTGTTCTATACCGTGAATTGATGGAGGTAGGCTCTCCGCTGGTACTGTGCTTCTTTCAGTTACTGGTGAGTCTACCTTTCATTCAAATAAGGTGTTCTATACCGTGAATTGATGGAGGTAGGCTCCCCGCTGGTACTGTGCTTCTTTCAGTTAGTGGTGAGTCCACCTTTCATTCAAATAGGGTGGTCTGAGCTGTGCAGAGATGGTGGTAGGCTCCCCACTGGTAGTGTGCTTCATTCAGTTACTGGTGAGTCTGCATTTCATTCATATAGGGTGGTCTGTACTGTGCAGAGATATAGATGGGCTCCCAGCTGGTACTGTGCTTCTTTCACATGCTGGTGAGTCCAGCTTTCATTCAAATAGGGAGGTCTATACTGCGTAGAGATGGAGGTAGGCTACCCACTGGTACTGTGCTTCTTTCAATTACTGATGAGTCCACCTTGCATTCAAGTAGGGTGGTCCGTACTGTGCAGAGATGGAGGTATGTTCCCCAATGGTATTGTGCTTCCTTCAGTTACTCGGGAGTCCATCTTGCATTCAAATAGGGATGTCTGTCCTGTGCAGAAATGGAGGTAGGCTCCCCTTTGGTACTGTGCTTCTTTCAGTTACTGGTGAGTCCACCTTGCATTCAAACAGGGTGGTCTGTACTGTGCAGAGATGGAGGTATGCTTCCCACTGGTACTGTGCTTCTTTCAGTTACTTGTGAGTCCACCTTTCATTCAAGTAGCATGATCTGTACTGTGCAGAGATGGAGGTATTCTCCCCACTGGTACTGTGCTTCTTTCAAATACTGGTGAGTCCACCTTTCATTCAAATAGGGTGGTCTATACTGTGAATTGATAGAGGTAGACTCCCCACTGGTACTGTGCTTCTTTCAGTTACTGGTGAGTCCACCTTTCATTCAAATAGGATGGTCTGTACTGCACAGAGATGGAGGTAGGCTTCCACTGGTACTCTGCTTCTTTCAGTTACTGGTGAGTCCACCTTTCATTCAAATAGGGTGGTCTGTACTGTGCAGAGGTGGAGGTAGGCTCCCCACTGGTACTGTTGGGGTACCAAGCCAGGACTTTGATTATGCATCCTGCTGCACTGCACATGAGCTGGCAACTAATGGAGTGGTATCCCTTCCTACTGAGGTAGTCTTCCCCATCACCAGTGGGTGCATGGGCATCAACATGGGTGCAGTCAGTGGCTCTGAGTACAGCCAGTAGAGTGCAGCTACCTGATGGAACTGCTGCACTGTTGCTGTATGCTCCATTACTCTGCTGGGAATATAATGACCTCACCAGCATATAGCAGCAGTGTGTCTGGGAATTGGGCCAGCAGGCATTAGGTGGCAGACTGTGAGACCCTGGTGTTATCCCACACCAGGGTCTGGAATTATCTTGTGGTGAGAAAGAGCATGGCAGCCATCACCTTTAGCTCAGCTGATGTGGCGCAGCTAAGCTGGATGTCATTGTGAAGCTGCCTGAGCACAGCCCTGTTGAGTGGTACCAACCAATTATATGGTCATCTGAGAGGCTTTCTGAGGTCACTTTTTGCCAGTACTGTTTGTGTGCAGCACAGCGCCTCCATGGCCTTCAGATGGGCTGGGGTAGGCATGGCATCTGCCCTATCCTCTTCCAGCTTGGCCTCATGCAGCATATAAAGCAGGTGTGCTGTCATGACTACCATCTTGATTGCTGGCTGCAGTGTGTCTGCCCACCCCTAGGATTTGTTCGGAGTAAGTTGGGCTTTTCATAGGCAGTATCTGCATTGTGAAAAGTGGTCTGTACTAGTCCTGTAATGCAGTGCTAGCATGCTATCATGCTGCACCTGCATTCAAGTCCCCTCCCCACCCTTAGAGCACATGAAGAAAGATAATGTAGTCAGTGTGCAAACATGTTTAGTACACTCCAGCACAATACTTTGGTTAATGGTTCACAAACACTTTGCGCACTTGAGCAAACTTTTGAATATTGTGCCTCTGTGGCTTGATTCACAAAATTTTGCCCTGGTGTAAACCTGGTTGGTGCAGTGCAAACCAGGATTTGCGCTGAGATGATATTCACAAAAGTCTGTTTTGCACCCATAAACTGTGTTTGAGCCGGGCCAAAGTGTGAATAGGGCTGCAATATAAATGAGTGGGAGGGGATGAGAATATCGGTGCTTGAGTGGTCCCTTTGCACGGATCAAGTACTGCCATGATCTGACAGTATCTCGCAAAACCCTAGTGGTTGGTGGAGCTACTGCAGTGCATCCTCTGTGATGGCAGATCGCTGGTCCAAAACCCTAACCTCTGCCCACCCAGTCCCTTGCTTGATATAATAAAATAAAGTGTCCATGGTGGCTAGAAGTTCCTACACTTTCTGATCACCATCCCGTTTAGAAAGACAAATGTGTCACTGGTGGTTAGTGGTCCCTTCCCGTCATGTTGATGAATACAAATAATTTCTCTGGTGACTAATGGTCCCTCCCCCCTCTGATCATCATCATTCCATATACAGTAAGACATATCTTCCTGGTGGGTAGTGGTACCTCCCCTTCCCCCCCGATCATCATTATTCCATATAGAGGAAGACATATCTCCTTGGGAGGCAGCGGTCACCCCCACCTGATCACTTACCTAGTAGATATAAAACAATTGTCTGTGGTGTCCAGTCATGTAACCCCTCCCACATCCTGACCCCTCGTATAATAATGTGACATATTTCTCTGGTGGTCTAGAGGATCCCGCACCCTATCCCTGATCTCCTGTATAGTGACTGTAAACTGTACCTTGGTGGTGTAGTAGCCCCCCACCCTGGCAGGGAGTAACCCACCACCCTGCTCCCCTTCAGACCATCCCCCAGCCAGTGACCAACACACCCTCCCTTTCCACTATGGCTGGCTGGGCTGTTACTGAGTGCCTGCCTGTATACAGTGTGCGCTCAGTGTCATTGACTGACTGACCTGTCAGTCAGTTTCACTGATGCCTGCCTGTATACAGTATGCACTCAGTGTCGATGATTGACTGAGCTGTTACTGAGTGCCTACTGTATACAGTATGCATTCGGTGTCATTGACTGGCCATGTCAGTCAGTGTCATGGAGTGCCTGCCTGTATACAGTGTGTGTTCAGTGTCATTGACTGATCAAGCTGTCAGTCAGTGTCACTAAGTGCCTACCTGTACACAGTGTGCACTCAGTGCCATTGACTGACCAAGCTGTGTACAGTGTGCGCTCAGTATCATTGACTGACCGAGCCATCAGTCAGTTTTACTGAGTGCCTGCCTGTGTACAGTGTGCATTCAGTGTCATTGATTAACTGAGCTGTCAGTCAGGGTCACTGAGTTGCCTGCCTGTGAACAGTATGCGCTCAGTGTCATTGACTGACCAAGCTGTCAGTCAGTGTCACTGAGTGCCTACCTGTATACAGTATGTGCTCAGTGATAGCTCAGTTGCTGGCAAGCCATGGTGGTTGGAGGGGGGATTTGCTGGGGGGTTGCTTGGGGGTGAGAGGGGTGGTGGTCACTTCCTGCCAGGTAGGGGTGGTCCACTTGACCTCCAGGGTACAGTTTATGGTCCCTGTACAGGGGATCAGGGATATGGTGCAGGGTCCACTAGAACACCAGGGGAAAAGTGTCAGGATTGGGGGGGTTACACTGCACACCATGGACAAGTTAGTATATTTACTGTGTGGGTGACTGGGTGGGGGGGACTGCTAGCCACCTGGTAGATATGTGTTCCTTTATATGGGTAGATCCAGAACAAATGGTTTGATACCTTTTATTGGATGTTACAAAAAGAAAACAATGTCTAAGCTTTTGGACCAACCAAGTCCTACTATAGGGGAGGTGATTGGTGGGGGATGGACCACTAGCCAACAGGAAATGTTATTTTTTATGTTCCTCCTCAGTGTTACCCCATCATCCCACTCCTTCAGAGCTCAAGGCACCCTTCTGCCAGCTACTGACCTCCATAGCAGCCTTATCTGGGTAGCCTGTTGTATCTCTATGCTAGGTGGGTTCCTCTCCTTCAAGGGGGATGTGCATTATGGTAGATGGTGCATCCCAGGGCTACGAGGACTGCCCGGGCTGTCTCTGGGGCATCGTGGTGGCAGGAAGCCAGAGCTCATCATCCAGCAAGATGGGGGAGCCATTTTGTTATGTTCTGCCTCTGCCCAACGCTGTTCTCAGCCTCGTGTGAGCTCAGTTAGTCCTGGGATGTGCAGTGTGTGTGTTAAGGCTCATGTCCCCACAAGCAAGTCTCCCTTTGGGAGGGAAGTGTCCAGTGGATGCTTTTAACCTTCTCCCTGCTGGTCTCCACTCCTGGTACCTGGGCTTGTGGTGCAAACCTGGGTCACCAGGTGCAACCCCTTTGCTCAGTGCCATGGAGCCGCACGAGATGTTTTATTTATCAGTAGGATGGCGATTGGTAGTTGGGGAATGGGGAGGGCCACTGGACCACCAGGGAGATATGTGTATTTCTAAACAGGATAGTGATCAGGAAGGAGGGATCACTGCTACCAGGAGATATTTATCTCAATGGGATGGTGACCAGGAAGGGAGGGACCACTAGCTACCAGGGAGAGATTTATCTCAATGGGATGATGATCAATGATTGGAGGAGGGGAGGGATCACTGGATCACCAGGGAGATGTTTTTTTTTTATCATGGGGCTGGCAATCGGTGATGGGAGGGGACCATTAGCTGCAATGGACTGTTTATGTATTTCTTGGGATTTGGATGGGGGTTGTGCTACACTTGCTGCAGTGTATGCAAATGGGCCCATAATGGGCATGCAAATGGCTACCTAGTGCCTTGCATGCCCAAAGGTGTCATTTACATGACTTCCTTTGTGAACAGCAAATAGCAACCCTGTGCTATTTCTTGTGGGGCCATGCTGCTGGCTGCATGTCAGGGTGACGGTACTGTGGCTTGCGTTGTCACTACTGGGGTACCACTACCTTGGACTACCAAACTCGCAGCTCACCTTACCAGCTTCCCCATGGCTATACCACCCATGGTGGGGCAGTGGGATCCCTTGACCTGCTGAATGCATGAATTCGGTGCTGGAGGTTGTTGCCATTCATGGGGGCGGTACCTGTGGGGACCGACTTCATTCTGCTGTGCCAGGCCACATTTCTCCTTTTTCATCCCCTGAGATGAGGCATGCAATGATGCCACAGGAGCCAGTGCACATACATCCGCATGCGCTGCTCCAAGCACCTGACTTATCTCTCGCCCACTGGAAGCGTCGGTGTGCCAGCCCCTAGTTTCCACTAGGGGCTAGTCATGCACTGACTGCTAGATTCCCCCCCTGGAGAAGGAGAGCAGTCCATCAGATGCTTGATCCTTCTCCTCCCCTGCCAACCCATGCTCATTCCTGAATACTGGTTGCCAGCAGAGCGTGAGGTAAGGCGACCAGCACCTCAGCACTCAATGCCACTGGGCTGGCTGCAACCTGAAAAATGGATTTTTGAATGAGAAAGGCACATGGAGTCAAAACTTGTTTCCAGGTGCTTATGAACATGTTTTGACCTTCTCTGGCTTTAGAATAAGTAGTAGTTGTGGGATTCGAACTCTGGTTTGATAGAGTTCCACATTTATAAGGTCAGACCCCTTAACTTCTAGGTTATTAAGTGATTCAAACCCCTGTGAGAGGAAAATAATCCTCTAATTGCCCTAGTTGCTCCTTTGGATTCTAAATTGATGAACCAGGCTGAAGCTTGACTTGGCTGGATACCTGTTAATTGAAGCAGCATTCCTATTTGCTGGGAAGCATGCAGACTCTGGGTGTCATATGATCAGAAGGGGTGGAGCTTGGGGGTATAAAGCAGAGGACTGAACAGACAGAGTCACATACTTCGTGGGGATGGAAACCGGCTTGAAGCTCTGCTTTGAAAACCTGTTGCTGCCTATTGTTTGCATATACTGGGATTTATCTCCTTGTTCTACTTCTGAAACTTGTTGGATTAGGACTGTGAGCAGCCTCAACCTCCTCTCTTTCCCCCCCCCACCGCTTCTGGTAAGGTAGGATATTTAAAGCTTTGTTTCTGACTTTGTTGTGAAGGTCTGTTAGCATTTACTTATTGTATTTCTTTTCTCTTTCAGCCCTTTTACTTAGAAGATAGTTGGAGAAGGTCTGTGAGCACATTGAATTGTAGATAAGGTATGCATTGTAACCTTGCTTTCTGTGAATTTCTTTTGTATTACATTTTTTTTTTTCCTCATCGGTGAAGATGGATGGATTGTGGCTGTGAGCAGACTGCATCAGTACTTTTTCTCTGGTAAGGTAGAATTTTAAATGTTGTCTGGATTACTTAGGAGTGTTTAGAGGTTTTTGTCTTGTGCTTTGCTGCTTCTCTGAGCTTTTTCATCTTGGAGTACTGTTTTGTTTCAGGTGTCTGACTACAGCTGTATCTCTAGAGTAGACATTCAAAGCTTGCTACCTTGAATTGTAAGTTTGTGCTTTTGTCTTTATAAAAATGTTTACATTGCCACTTTTTTCTACATGTTAAATGGCGTATTTTAATGTGTTACTCCAGGTTGCATTGATCAACTCTCAAGGTGTATGGAGCTGTGCCCTCCTTTCTTGGAAAGAAATGTTTCCATTGTTACTGGCATAACTAAAACTTTCTAGAAAAGGTAAAATATATTTTAATCCAAATCTGTGTCGTGTGGCTGTGCTTGGGTGCATTGAAACCTCCATGACGTGTGTGTGTGTGTGTGTGTGTGTGTGTGTGTGTGTGTGTGTGTGTGTGTGTGTGTGTGTGTGTGTGTGTGTGTGTGTGTCTCTGTCTCTGTCTCTGTCTCTGTCTCTATCTCTCTCCTTCCTCTTTTCTCTTCTTCCCCCCCCCCCATGGTGTTGGTATCTTGAACAAAATGGGTTCTGGTAAATCCAATGTTAGATGTGTTCCTGAATATTTTATTTCTGTCACTTGTCCCTCTGTTTGCACCACAGGAGGTTTTGTAAATTACTCCTTAAAGAAGGAGTACTCTCAAGTCTTGTAAATGTTTGTAGCTTTCTGTGTAGCTGTGTGTGTTGCGGGGGGTGAGATGTTTGCTTCATTTTATTTTCAGTTTGTACTAGCCCCTGTTAGCCTGGGGTGTCTTTTTTTTTTTTAAATTGAGCTGTAGTTGCATATGAACATGTCCCAACACATATTTATACTATGTATCCCTGTGCTGTGCATAACCCTGGAAAACTTAATTGTGTGTGTGTGTGTGTGTGTGTGTGTGTGTGTGTGTGTGTGTGTGTGTGTGTGTGTGTGTGTGTGTGTGTGTGTGTGTGTGTGGACTCCTGTCTTCAATGTAAAACTAATTCAAGGAAAATGTGACTTTTACACCTTTCTGTAACTTAAATTGTAATTGAGCAGACAGGCATGTTGGAGGGTGCTGACATGTGTTCTCAAATGTTACTGCCAGAGAGCGGCAGTATGAGATTTCGTAAACCAGAAAATGGACACTCTTAAGAATAGTGTCTAAACAGCTGCATCAAGTTTTCTAATATGGAAAAGACAATTACAAATAAGGCTGTACTAATCTTTAACTGCAATGTGATTACGTTCTCTGAATTTACTAAAATGTCTAGTAAAAATGGAACAGTACTAGCTGAAAGTGAGTATTTTGAGTTTTGGGGGATATCAGTTTAGAAAATAGTTTCTTGTAAAATTTCAGTAATTTGTCTCCACCTTTTCTAAACTTGACTGGATTTGTGCTGTAATAGCTGGAGGGATAAACCTTTGGGCAAGAATTGTGAAACTCTCAATCAGCCTATTAAATCTTGTTAACATTGATCAATGAACAAGAAATGATCAGAGCTAGACCTTTAGCAGGATGGAGGGGGCCCTGAACTAATTCTGTGCCATCCTTTGCAATTGGAGTGGGATGGGAGTTAATTGCCTTAAATTAAGGACCAATTGGCTACCTGTTCTATAAAAGTGTAATTTACACAATGTGCTTGCCAAAACTTAATGGAGGGTATAAGGGGATCAGTATGGTCAGCTGCACAAAAGGGGGTATTTTTGTATTGCATCTTCTGTTTAGCTAGAATTAAAAACCTGGAAACTACTAGTTATGTAGGAGAACTCTGAACTTGTAGCCATTCTCTCTCTCCCCCCCCCCACTATATGCTTTTTATTTCCATGTATTTGATCCTTTTTTGTGCTGTATAGTCTACATTCTCCTTGATGCCGCATGACGAATGTACCATCGTGACTTAGTGTGCTGAATTTGAGGCTGTAGAACAAGACATCTAATTTATCTTTCAGTTATGGTGGCTTTCCTAATTATACTCCAGTTGTAGTTTAACTGAAACTGTATCTGCTCGGTGTATAGAATATAGTATTCCAAATTATAATCTGGGGGTAGGGAGGTCTTCGGTTCCCTATACAGTCAGTATTGAATTCCATGCCAGTAGGCTTACAGGGGATTAACTCTACCATCAGACTAAACTATCAAACAGTAAGGCAATTGTACCCATCTTGTTGAGATGGGAGAAAAGAAGCATTTTTATGCAGTGATCTATGATTTGCAACTGCAAAGGGATGTTACTGGAAATAAGTTATCCCTATTGTTCCATCTTACTGGCATTTTATTAAATGTAGTGGATGCTATTTACACTTGGCTGGTAAGTGCCATTTTAGAACTGTATGATGTAGCTTAAGCATCTTTTGGGCCACTGAGTCCAGAGTGAAATGGGAATGCATTGTGAAAACACCCTCACATTTGAAGTGCATCATAAATTAACATGGTAGTGCAGAGTAGATTAATCTGAGCTAAAACAGCCTGTACATATCAAATGCAGCTTCTACAGATAGCCAGGAATCTGTAAGCCTGTTTTTTTTTTTTTTTTTTTTTTTTTTGTTGCTTTGGCTGGGGAATGCATCTTTGGTTCCCTCTCTCTTCAGCCAGCCTGCATGGCTGCCAGACCTCTGACCTCCCAGGCTGCATCAGTGGGTACATACCCCAGTACTGCAGAGAACAGGAGGGCATGCCCCAAAGGGAGCTAACGTGGGTGTGTCTGTGGTGGCGTCATTGAGACTGCTATTATGGTGCCATGTTTGTTTCTGTGGTTGTCCCTTGCAGGAGGGGTGTGCAATGCCAATGGAGGGAGCACACATGTGCTCCATCCCTCATCTTTCAGTGTTGGTGCAGTGCCTCCCAGCCTCCACTGGTGGCAAGTCTAGCACTAACCACTGATTGGGGGGGGCCCAAGAGAGGGAGAGCAGTCCTATGGACTATCCATCCTTGCCAACCCACAGTGACCCATGTTTGTTCCCAACATGTTACAAATGTAGGATGAGGTGTTGTCCATGACCTCAGCCCTCTATTCCACTAGGCTAGCGGACTGTAAATGGTGAATGGTTCAAGCTGATTGTAAGGAAGTGATTCTGAACTACAAGAACTTACTCTCCCCAAGGATAGAGGGCAACAGAAGCTTAAGGCCATTCTGCTTTGCCTTTTTCTCTCCCTGAACTGACAAGTCCACTTTATGTTGAAAATGGCAACCCAGTTCTATTGGGAGGCAATATAGTACAGTTATGTAAGGTTCTGAGCTGCAAGTCTGGAGACCTGGGTTTAAATCCCTCAGCCCCTACTTGCATTCTGTGACCCTGAGCAGGTCACTCTACCTCCCTGTTCTCCCAGGTTGCACCTGTAAACATACTTTAGCTTAATGTGCCACTCCTGGCTGTGCAAGAACAAGATTTTGTGCACTATGCTCTTTGGGATACCTGTTAAGACTGGGGATATTCTGAAACTGCTCATCACTTAAGTGTGTGTGTGTGTTAACATGTCCAGGCTTTTCATGTTGCCCCATTACTATAGTAGGAGTCTCTATTGTGTGATCCCTCTAAAATTATCCAGCTTGTGCATTGCACAGAGCTTTGGCTCAACCCTCTTAAGCTCACTGTCTTGTCTCCAGTGGCTTATAGAAACATGGACTTTGACAGACTGGGTGGGCCAAGCAGTCCTCATGTGCCATCAGTTTCCCTACTGGGTGGGCCAAGTGGTCCTGCACATGCCAGGGAATTGTCCTGATGGGGCCAATTTGTACAGAATATAAAAACATGCAACATGGCATTCCTGGCTCTGCTCCCTGCTACTCTGTGTCCTGGGCAATGCACATGGTTGTGTGGCAGATGGTTTGCTTTGCCCCTCTGTACTCTGGCACTGACTTATGATCCTGGCTTGTCTTGGGATCTGTGCTGGTTGTCTCCAATGGTGGCTTAACTGAGTGGATGTAGTTGATGATTTTAAAGCATTTGTGGATTTATCTTCAGTTCTGAGGACTAATGTGTGGACAGAACTGGATGTGGAAGCTGACATGCACTTGTAGTCCCTCCATCTGTCTTGTGACCTATGTTTGAACTGTCGGTGCTGATGAAACAAAGGGAATAGTTTTAGCTAGATATGTCTGACACAGAATCTTCTTCTTCTTCTGAGCACCTCTAACACTTACTGACTATAAATGTTTGTTTTTTCTTTCAGGATTCCAGAGCTGAACCAGTGGATCCAAGGAGCCTGTACACCTCTAACCTTAGTGAAGTCGTTCCTTTTTGGGAATAGAACAGGTGCAACTTCAGATGTGCATTCCCCACAAAACTGGCTCTTATGGTTCCTATGTAACTGAAGGAACTCTAACTATATAGTTTACAAAGTCAAACTCTGGGTCTATTGGCACTTTGGGATTGTGCTAGTGTGTACTGTGAGGCTACTCTGCACAATAACATGTTCTCCAGCTTGGGGGAATTTGTCTTGTGCATTGCTTCATGTCTTTCTTCTCCCCCAAATAAGTTCAAACACCTTTATTTACTAATTTTTATTTACTAAATAACGAGCAGAAGTAGTAATTCAGGATCTCTACTTTTTCATTGTTGCCCTCTGCCTCCTGGTCTCCCATTTCCCTTTATTGAGACTCTCCATCTCTCCCTTGGACTTTGCTCTGTAATGTACCTATAAAAAGTTTCATCACCTTTAACTGAGTTGCCTATCTTTTCCTCAGTTTAGACCTTTGCTATTCTGACTGTTCCCCACTTCCTTCTGTTTAACTGGTACAGTCCTCTGTCCTGCTTCCGTTTCCTTATTTCTGAATGCTTCTCTCTTCCCCAACTGTCTCTGCTACCACGAGAACCAGAGTGAGTTTGTTTTCCTCACATGCGTACTGCCTTTACACCACAGTTGTTGCCTCTGGTTTTGAGGTTTCCCTATTGTTCCTCCACCTCTCCTTTTCTGTTTGGGGGGGGGAATGGGAGTGTCTCAAAGTAATAGCAAAGTCGGCCCTCCTAACTTCAGATACGTTTTGCTTTTGTATGGCTTGACTTTACTGCTGTTTGTGAACCATACTATTTGACTGCTTGTTCCCAGATGGCTACCCACTTCTAAATCCCTAAATATGAAATTCTCTCCTTGTTTGAAAGTACAAGGTTTACAATTGCTTCCTTTGTTCTAACAGTAGCTGTCTGAGACATGTCCCATGTAGGGCATTGAGAATGACCCTGTTCTTGGATGTGGTTACAGCAAAGGTGCTCCAGTTAACATCTAGCGCATTTGGGTTTGCCATCAACAATATCTCCCTTTTTCTGCCATTCTAAGGATGCCTTCTAGGATTTATTTGTTCATTGCTGACTTTTGAGATGGAGGTCTGTACAATCCCTGTACAGGTTTGTGGTACCATTCCCTGTCTCCAGAGTGAACCACAGTGAATTCTGTCCTCATTTTAATCTTTAGTTCTGTTGCTTTGATTCTTTCCTTCATGTACAGGTACTTTTCCTTTTCTGCCCTCCCACAGATCGTGTGCCCTGGTATGTTAACATCCCAGTCATGGTTCAGTGTTCCATGTTTGTGATGGTCATGAGAGCTAGGTATCCCTCTTATCAAGGCCACTGGTTCATGGAACTTGTTGCCCAGACTTCAGGCATTGGTACTTTTTTTTAAAGGTCTAGCCCCATCCTGGTCCTTGCTGCCTTTCTTTGACCCCTGTCCTCCTCCTTACTGATGTCTCTATCTTGGTGTTTACACTTCACTAACTGCTCTGTGTGGGGAGGCTGGGATGTCCCTGCTCTTTCCAGTGCCTTCCCTTGGCTGGTTTAAACACTTGCCAATGAAGCATTAAGAGTTTCCCTACTGGACAGATGCAGACCATTGTGCCAGTATGGGCCTGTATTCCTCCAGGTGGACCCCCAGTCTCCAATGAAACCAAATCCCTGAGCTCTGCACTGGTTTTTAAACCATTCATTGAATGTCATGGTGCAGAGTACCCTTGCCAGACAGGCAGCACCTCTGAGAAGGCTACTGTATGTGCTATTTGTCAAGCCCTCCATGAACTTGTCATGTACTGCTCTTATCCTATTCCCAGCCAGGTAATTTGTTCCTAGGTGAACAATGACCTCCAGCTCCCTGTTGTGATTCTGAAGATTTGCTCATGTACCTCCAAACTGTGGTTGCAGGAACATTACCCCCTAATGAAGTTCCACACAAGTTTTCTTATCCTGTGGGGCTATTTTGTGGAGATTTCCAGCATTCCCCTTGCTATGTAATGCCTTCATAGTGGAACCACACTTTGCCAGAATGAGATGAATTTTGGAGAGGCACAATTGGATGTCTCTGTTCCACCACCCTCCCTGAGTCCATCTTGGTCCAACTGCTCTTTTTGGCAACCTCTGAGGCAGTGGTTCTGGTGGTCCCAGGAATACTGGCTTGGAGATGGGTAACAGTTACCCTCGGATAGGTTGTTTGCAAATGGCATTGCACCACTTGCATGTCTTGTGGCTCCGCTTGTTGTTTTGTATGCTTATACTCTCCTACCTTTTTTTTTTTTCCATCTACTTTCCTGCTGGCTTTGTGCCCTTACAGCTCTTGTCCTTTCTGTTCTGGTATAGGAATGTCCTGTATTAGTCGGTAGTCTCCTTTTTCCATTCTGAGAGTTAGACCTCTAGCAGCTGGGGGGAGAGCTGTTCTTTTCCTTCAAGGACGACTAAACTTGTGTGTCTCAGTGATCTTTCCTACTGACAAAGTTCATGTCAGCCAATTCTACTTTGATACTCTGAATTTGACTAAGTGTAGGAGGGAAGGTGGGTAATTGGGAAATGTTGTAGCTCTTTAATTGGATGCTTCTTGTTCTGAAAGTAAGATTGCAGTTTGTCAAAAGCTAGTGGCAGGGAACAGTAATTGGTGTTCTGCTGTCTAAGCAGCACCCCAGTTAACTGCTCTCCTGACTCTGCAAGTTGAAGTTGTCATCTTCCTGCAACACAAACACTTAATTTTTATTTAATACTTTTCAACCCCATTCCTTTTATTCTTTTAATATCTGGTCACTCCATCCCAATGGGTTCTATTACCTGGAAACAAATCTGGCCTGTGACGTTACTAGTGGAAGTTTATATGTACTTTACTGGCTCCATGGAGTTGTGTACCTGATCTGTCCAGTAGTCTCATTCTGTGGTTCTGTTTGTCTTAATCACATGCTGGAACAGTACACTTATTGTAAGTGCTCATTGACTGTTCAATAACTCTGGTGTCCTTACCTGACTCTTTAAGCTAATGATAAATAGTACCTTTGGTATCTATCAGAATGCCTCCTTGTTTCTATCTTTGTTTTTTGCATCCGTGTTCAACCTAGTGCTCTCGTTACTGGGTTCACTGATGCTCTGGGATAAAGTCCCCTTTTGTCATGTATCTGGTTCTGCTTTTCTTTCCTTGTGAATTCTTGCTACAATATTGGGCAAGTATTACAAATCTATCTTGACATTTATCTACTATTCCTCCTCCCCACACACTGTTTAGCCTCGTATCTTTGAACTGCAATACCTCCTGTCTGTTCCTTTTGCTTGTTTCCACTAGTCTCTTGTCATACTGTCATGAGTGCTTCACCTGCAAGTTGAGTGTTTTGCACTTTAAGTGCTTTTGTGCTATGTCCTATAATGGCTTCTGTTCTAACACTGCAAGAAATGCTGATTTGTCTGCTTTGTCTACCTACAGCAGGAGTTGTGCTGATTTCCAGTGCTTGCTTGGTGGCTCTTTGGCTCTACTCCATTCTTTGGTGTTTATTAAATTACTTTCTTGCGTAATGGGAGTCCTTAACTAGAGTACTGCAGTTGAATCTGAGTTCGTGGTTTCAGTTTTCTCTTGTCATTGTACACACCCCATATAGTGTACATCATTCAGTCTTTGGTTTATTTTGGGGAAATGTCCATTGCTAATTTCCATTTGAGTGGTGGGTCATTGGTGTCCTTGTACAATCCCTTAATGTTTTGTATTTAATTTATGGAAACATAATTTGGCAGATGAGGACCACTTGGCCTCACCTACTTTGCTCATTTCCCCCTACCTAATAAGCTGCATATCCTAGTTAACAAACAGCCCACTTTCTCCTTACCCCTCCCACTGTTTCCTCTAGGACATCCTCAGGAAGGCTGTTCCATGCATCCCCCAACTCTCTCAACAAATACTACCTCACATTATCCGAGTTGTCCCCCCTCTTGCTTCAAAATGTGTCCCCTTGTTGCCTCATTTTCTGAAAACTGCTACCTTCTTGGACTTAGAAACTTTCAAATACCTCAAGGGAATCGTGTCCCTTTTCCTTGAGGCTATACATGTTAAGCTCATTTAGTCTTGCATCTTCTGGTGCAGCCCCTACACCACTTTGGTAGCACTCCGCTTCACATTTTCCACACTCTTTGTGGAGATGGGGGTTTCTGGAATTGTATGCAGTACTCTAGATTGCGATGTCACTGGGAAGGAATAGTAAATGAGTAGCTTGACTCTTGGTGTGATTGCCCTTGCTGGCAGTATATTGTTGTGGTATAGGGCAGTGAGTTGCAAATGTGGAATACTGCCCCCACTTCCAGCCTGTGACACTGAGCAAAGTCACATGCCTACCTTGTGCTCCTAGGCTGTACCCATGTGTAATGGCCTGTGTAGAATCAACTTGGCCCAGGTTCCATAGAGGTCCTTTTCCCACCCCAGCTCCTATGCAGTGGCTTCAGTGGTATGTTATTGCACTTGCTAAGCTTCATGGCAGTGTTTACTCTTGCTACAATAGCAGCTTTCTCAGCACTGTCTGAGCTAAGACTCCTGAAGCATGTCTGTCTTCAAAACACTGAAGAAATTGCAGTGGACTGGCATTGCATTATTTTCCACACTGTCCCTGGTGCGGCTATTATCTGTGTCTTGATTTATTGATTCATGGCCTCTGGGCCTAAAAGAGGATGTTTGGTCCTCACCTCAGCCTCAACCCCACCATTCCTGGAAGGGGGCCCCTTGTTTTGGTCCCTGGAAGGGAATGGCAGTGGTTGATGCTGAGGTCAAAGAATGAGGGTGTTGCAGAGTGGATCTCATCTCTTCGAGAGTTTTTTCCAGCACCATACTGGAAAGGAGGGGCTGCCATGCAAATCCCCTTTCAGCACCATTCTGGAAATGAGGGAATTTCCATGAACCACCCTAGTGGTTGCATAATTGAGTGTGAAATATGTAGTTCATTGGTGTGTGTGTGTGTGTGTGTGTGTGTGTGTGTGTGTGTGTGTGTGTGTGTCTCTGTCTCATTTCAGGTTTGAGTCCTATGGATGAATCTGCTCAAGGAGTTGTGCAGGTTGGTATAAGTGTGATATTGACTTCTGTCTCTTCCAGCCATATAAATTAGTTCATGTGATTAGCTTTACTGCCTTCATGATTTTTCATTAACTTCTGTAAATTACTGATGTTGTAACTGAGTGGGATCCATTGTGACTTCAGTATCTACTTGATTGCATGTTATGACATCCCATACTGAAGTCTTGGTTATTGTGCTTGTATTTGCAGAGGCATTCTTAACATTTTCCTTTTTCTATGCAGCAATGAAATCAGTTGGATAAAGGAAGTCTTGAGAGACTGACAATGGAAGTCACCAGAACAGAATTCTTAAGAGCTATTTAATGTTGTTGGATGTTCACATGTACACTGTTTAATAAATCTTCAATATACACTGCAGTTGAAGTGTTATCACATTCTTTCTCATTCAGCCTTGGTACTCCATACCTGATTAGACTGGTATGAGCCCACAGTAGTGCTGCCTATGTAGGAGCAAGACAAGTACAGATGGGTTGATGGTGGAAGGGGTGCTGGAGGGCTTTATGTCTCTGAGGGTAGACTAGGCACATTGCAGGTTGTTGAGGGAGCTGCACATGGTACCGCTCCACAAAACTCGACAACTACAGATGGGCGAGCCTCCCTTATAGATATCACTGGTTTAGCTCTCAACTTGCACAGTCATGAAAGCAATATATTGAGGATGGTATTGGTAAACAAAACACTAGAGTCATGGTATTTGCAAAGTGTGGAGACTGAAGGGGAAAGAGCAATGTTACAGAGCTGTAGATGAAGGAAGGATATGTAGGAGCTGAAAACATTTGAGTGTTAGAGCAGTAGCAGAGCCAGAAGGACTTGCCTCTAGCCTAGGATAATGTAAATGTATGAAACTATAACCTGTTTGACAGAGGATGGCAGAAACAATCTGGATATGTAGGGCTGTGTTGACGAGGGTCATGTGTGATGCCCAGGTACTGATGGGGGATTCCTGTCATCTTGGGTGGAGAACAGCACCATCTGCATAGACTAAGATATTCAGGATGAGACTGAAGCAGCCTGGCATCTTATGAGGAACCACGTTTTGGAGTGAGAATTTACTTGTTTGCACAACTTCCACAGATTCTGTCTTCAGGTAAGATGTGGGTAGTGACTTGTGCCATACATATCTGAAGTAATGGGACTCTATCGGATAGCAGGCTAACATACACCACTACCTTGGCTGGGTACTGCTAGCCTGCTACCAGATAGAATCCTACCCACTGGTGACCAAGCTAGCCTGCTTCCCAGAAGGTTCCTACACACTACTGCCCTGGCTACAAGATGGGGGACATACCTAGCCTACTTTGCCATGGCTACACTGCACAGTCCACACACTAGTTGACTTAACTAGGCTAGTGCCTCGGCTAGCCAATGGGGCCTACCCTATAGGGACTTGGCTGAGCTACTGGCAAGGTGCCTGGTAGGGTCCTACTCTCTAGGAACTTACTGCGCTACTTGCACACTAGCCAATATGGTCTACCCTGTAGAAATGCTGTTGGGATACTTGCACAATGCCCAGTAGGGTTGTACGCTCTTAGCTAGGCTACTTGCATGGTGGGGTCCTACCCTGTAGGGATGCTGCTAGGCTACTGGTGAGGTGCCTGACAGGGTGCTACTCTCTAGGGACTTAGGGATGCTACTAGCACACTGCCTGACAGGGTCCTACCCTGTAGAGATGCTGCTGGGCTACTAGCACACTGCCTGATAGGATTGTACCCTGTAGGGATGCTGCTAGGCTACTGGCGAGGTGCTTGACAGGATCCTACCCTTTAGGGACTTAGTGATGCTACTAGCACACTGCCCAATACGGTCCTACCCTGTAGGGACTTAGCTGGGCTACTTGCACACTGCCTGGCAGCGTCTTACCCTCTAGAGACTCAGTGATGCTACTAGCACACTGCCTGATGGGATCCTATCCTGTAGGGACACTGCTAGGGTACTGGCAAGGTGCCTGACAGGGTCCTACTGTCTAGGAACTTGGCCACTAGTGAGGTGCTCGATAGGATCCTACACTGTTGGGATGCTGCTGGGCTACTGGCAAGGTGCCTGACAGGGTCCTACCCTTTAGGAACTTAGCTAGGCAACTTGCACACTGGTCAATAGGATCCTACCCTGTAAGGATGCTGCTGGGCTACTAGCACACTGCCCAATAGGATCCTACCCTGTAGGGATGCTGCTGGCATGGTGCCTGGCAGGGTCCTACCCTCTAGGAACTTAGCTAGGATACTGGCAAGGTACCCAATAGGTTCCTACCCTCTAGGGACTAAGCTGGGCTACTTGTACACTGCCTCATAGGATCCCACCCTCTAGGGACTTCACTAGGCTACTAGTAAGGTACCCGACAGGGTCCTATTCTCTAGGGACCTAAAGACACTGCTAGGCTACTTGCACACTGTGTCCTACCCTCTAGGGACTCAGCTAGGCTACTAGCACACTGCCTGATAGGATCCTACCCTCTAGGGACTTGGTGATGATACTAGCACACTGCCTGATAGGGTCATACCATGTATGGATGCTACTGGCACACTGCCCAATAGGGCCCTACCCTGTAGGGATGCTGCTAGGCTATTGGCCAGGTGCCCAACAGGATCCTATCCTCTAGAAAGCTAGGTAGGCTACTGGCAAGGTGCCCGATGGGATCCTACAGTAGGGATGCTACTGGTGAGGTGCCCAATAGGGTCATACCCTCTAGGGACTTAGCTAGGCTACTAGCACGCTGCCTGATAGGGTCGTACCATGTATGGATGCTACTGGCACACTGCCCAATAGGGTCATACCCCATAGGGATGCTGCTAGACTACTGGCAAGGTGCCCAATGGGGTGCTACCCTCTTGGGACTTAGCTAGGCTACTGGCGAGGTGTGTGATAGGATCCTACCCTGTAGGGATGCTGCTGGGCTACTGGTGAGGTGCCTGACAGGGTCCTACAATTTAGGGACTTAACTAGGCTACTTGCACACTGCCCGATAGGATCGTACCTTGTAGGGACGCTGCTATGCTACTTGCACAGTGCCTGACAGGGTCCTACCCTCTAGGGACACTGCTAGGCTATTGCACACTGCCCGATAGTGTCTTACCTGCTAGGGATTTAGTGACACTACTAGCACACTGTCTGATAGGGTCCTACCCTCTAGGAACTTAGCTAGGCTACTGGTGAGGTGCCCGATAGGATCCTACTGTGTAGGGACTCAGTGATGCTGCTGGCACACTGCCTGATATTATTGTACAGTATATTGAGGAAGCGATAGAGGGATGGTAGAGGTGTCAGGAAGCGATAGAGGGGGAAGAGTGATAGAGTGAGTTAAAGAGGAAAAGGATAAAGAGAGGGATAGATAGTGTTAGAGTGCTAGTGAGGTAGATAGAGAGGGATGCATAAAAATTGCTTGCGGTGAAATTGCAGGGTCTCTTGAGTGCTACCTGTAGGTCAAAGTACAGGGCTGGTCACAGCACCACCTGTAGGTCAGGGTGAAAGTACCAGGACAGACTGGGTCTGCTTACAGCAGCATCTATAGGTCAGTCTGAAATTACAATTGAAGGCTGGATCAGCTTCCAGGTCCACCTATTGGTCAGTCCAAAATAAATATCTGAAAAGTAGAAAGCTTGTAGTTTCCCTTTGAGACAGACTGGCAGGCTTGCTAGTAAGGGTTTTCGGACATCATTACCTGGGGACTCCATTGGATGGAAATGTAAGTACTAATAAGTAAATGAACAAATAAAAGCAAACTGAATGATTGCAGAGGCATCTAAAGGCACCAAACGTTTGTTGTTTAAGATATGCACCCTTACTAAGCACCTACTCTGTTATCTCATGGCTTCCCTCCTGTGGCAACAGACCTAAACTACATGGTAGTGATATGATGCACTAACAGAAGTGGTGTTACCTTTGAGGTTCATTGTTTTTTTTTTTTTAAAGAGCAGGTGCTTAGTAAAGGTGAATATCCTAAAGAACGATGGTTTGGGGCCTTAGATACCTCTGCAATCATTCAATCTATATAATATATTTATATTTTTGTTTTATTTGTTTTGCCAAATGTTAGTGGAAAAAAAACAATCCAATGGAGTCCCCATGTGATTGTCAGAAAACCCTTTCTAGCAAGCCTGCCAGTGTATATCAAAAGACAAATGCACACTTTCAACTATTCAGTAATTTCTTTCAGACTGATAGGTGGAGTTGTAAGCTGACCCAGCCTGCCCCTGTACTTTCAAACTGAACCACAGGTGGCACTGTGAGCTGACCCAGCCAGGCCCTGTACTTTTAGACTGACCTAAAGGTGCTGCTGTGAGACCCAGCAATTGCACTGTGCAATCTACATGCAAATCATTTCATAAGATGCTGATATGGATGTTTGCCCACCGACTGCCTAAGCAGGTGCATTTGTATAACACCTTCGAATACAGAAAATGTTTGGCTTGGGAAAACGTCCTAGTGTCGGGTGTAAATGTTAGCCATGCTCATACACACCTGTCTTGAACCATAACACGGTTCTGCAGTATTTGGCCGGCACTGTTTGCAGCTTTAGTGCATCCACTTCGCTAGTACATTCATTGGCCACATTGTTCGCCTTTACCTTCCTGAAAAAAAAACACTTCCTGCCACCAAAATATTATAATTTTAATAGCCATATGTGATTTTTTTCATAACATGTGGGGCCAGATATTAAAAGCATAGTCTGGGAGCGAAATTAGCACTGCGCAGTGTACTACAATAGCCCTTAACCTTTTGCATCCTATTTTCAAAGGAATAGCCCCGCGGGGCTAAAGCAACTGAATACAATGTGCATATGAAACCATGCAAACAGGGCTGGGAGTGCAGTGCAATAATATGCCAGCAAATGAGACAGCTATGAATATAGCATCCGGGAACTGCAAATCAAAACAGCACCCTAGTGCACACAGGCATGGAGGAAGGTATAGGTGAACTACATGATCAATGTGTGTACTAACAAAGAAGTGAATGCACTAAAACTGCAAACAGTGCAGTCCAAATACTGCACAACTGTGTTGTGGTTTAAAACTGGTTGGCGGAGCACCAATACATTTGTGCAGTGTTTGTGCAGAGCTAACAGGATCACCTGGTACTAGGACATTTTCCCAGGACAAACATTTGTTATATTCAAAAGTGTTACTCAAGTGAGGCTGCTTAGCCAGTTGGTGGGTAAACATTCATATCAGCTTTTTTTATTATGACCTGATTTGCTTGCAGATTGCACAGTGCAATTGCAGGGTCTCCCAGCGCTTTCTGTTGGTCAGTCTGAAAATTCAGGGGCAGGCAGTGTGAGCTCACAGTGCCACCTGTAAGTCTTTCTGATAGTACAGGGGCAGGCTGGTTCTGCTTACAGTGCCACTTGTAGGTCAGTCTGAAAGTACAGAGGCAGGTTGGGTCTGCTTACAGCAGCACCAGTTGGTCAGTCTGAAATTACACGTGAAGCGTGGGTCAGCTTACAGTTCCACCTATAGGTCACTCTGAAATAAATATCTGAAAACTAGAAAGCTTGTAGTTTCCCTTTGAGATACACTGGCAGGCTTGCTAGTAAGGGTTTTCTGACATTACCTGGGGACTCCATTGGACTTTTTTTTTTCACTAGCACTTGGCAAAATACAACTAAAAATATGGAAATGTAAGTACTAATAAGTAAATAAACGCAAACTGAATGATTACAGAGGCTCCTAAAGGCACCAAACCTTTGTTCTTTAAGATATGCACCCTTACTAAGCACCTACTCTATACGTCGCTATCTCAAGGCTTCCCTCCTGTGGCAACAAGTACACATTACATCCCTCTTACCATAAAATAAAAAATAGGAATGTAGCATATGATTGCTGCCACCAGATGGCAGGCTGGAGATAGCTGCTATCTCAAGGCTTCCCTGTTGTGGCAACAGACCTAAATTACATGGTAGTGATATGATGCACTAACAGAAGTGGTGTTACCTTTGAGGTTCTTTGTCTTTTAAACAGCAGGTGCTTAGTAAAGGTGTATATCCTAAAGAATGAAGGTTTAGGGTCTTTAGATGCCTCTGCAATCTTTCAATTTGCTTTAATTTGTTTATTTACTTACTTGAATTTAAATGTCTCTTTATTTGTATTTTGCCAAGTGCTAGTGGGAAAAAAAACAGTCCAGTGGAGTCCCCATGTGATAATGTCAGAAAACCCTTTCTAGCAAGCCTGCCAGTGTATATCAAAAGAAAACTACACCCTTTCAACTTTTCAGTTATTTCCTTTTGACTGACCTACAGGTGGCACTGCGAGCAGACCTGGCCTGCCCCTGTACTTTTAGACTGATCAAAAGGTGGTGCTGTGAGACCCTGTATTTGCACTGTGCAATCTACATGCAAATCATTTCATAAGATGCTGATATGGATGCTTGCCCACCGACTGCCTAAGCAGGTGCATTTGTATAACACTTTAGAATACAGGAAATGTTTGCCCTGAGAAGATGTCCTAGTACCGGGTGAACGTGTTAGCCCTGCACAAACATTGCACAATTGTATTTGTGCCGCACAAACCTGTCTTGAACCATAACACAATTCTGCAGTATTTGCCCTGCACTGTTTGAAGCTTTAGTGCATCCACTTCTTTGCTAGCACACACATTGGCCACGTAGTTTATCTTTATCTTCCTGGAAAAATAACACTTCCTGCCACCAAAATATTACAACTTTAATAGACAAATGTGATTTTTCATAACATGTGGGACCAGATATTCAAAACATGGCCCCGAGGTGAAATTAGCACTGCTTAGTTGCTATAATAGCCCTGAATCATGTGCAAGTTATATTCAAAGGAATATCCTGGGGATAAAGCAACTGAATATAGCGTGCAAATGAAAGCCATGCAATCAGGGTTTGAAGTGTAGTGGAATAATAGGCCAGCAAATAAGACAGCTATCAATATAGTATCCAGGCAAATCAAAACAGCAGCCCAGAGCGCACAGACATGGAGGAAGGTTAAGGTGAACTACATGATCAATGTGTGCTAGCAAAGAAGTGGATGTATTAAAGCTGCAAACAGTGCAGGCCAAATACTGCAGAACTGTGTTATGGTTCAGGACAGGTTTACATGGCACAAATACATTTGTGCAGTGTTTGCACAGGGATAACAGGTTCACCCGGCACAAGGACATTTTCCCAGGGCAAGCATTTGCTATATTCAGAAGTGTTATTCTAATGAGCCTGCTTAGGCAGTTGGTGGGCAAACATAGCATATCATGACCTGCTATGCATGTAGACTGCACAGTGCAATTGCAGTGTCTCACAGCACCACCTGTAGGTCAGTGTGAAAGCACAGGGGCAGGCTAGGTCTGCTTACAGTGCCACCTGTAGGTCAGTCTGAAAGTACAGGGGCAGGCTGGGCAGCTCACAGCACCACTTGTAGGTCACTGAAAGTACAGGGGCAGGCTAGGTCGGCTTACTGTGCTACCTATAGGTCAGTGTGAAAGTATAGGGGCAGGCTAGGTCAGCTTACTGTGCTACCTATAGGTCAGTGTGAAAGTACAGGGGCAGGCTGGGTCTGCGTACAGCACCACAAATAGGTCAGTCTGAAGTACAGGGGCAGATTGGGTTAGCTTACAGCTCTACCTATAGGTCAGTCTGAAAGAAATATCTGAAAAGTAGAAAGTTGTAGTTTCCCTTTGAAATGCACTGGCAGGCTTGCTAGTAAGGGTTTTCTGACATCCTCACACAGGGACTGCATTGGACTTTTTTTTTTTTTTTTCCACTAGCCCTTGGCAAAATAAAAATAAAAAGAAAAGTAAGTAAATAAACAAAATCAAATGGAATGACTGCAGAGGCATCTAAAGGTACTAAACCTTCATTCTTTAAGATGTGTAGCTTTACTAAGCACCTGCTCTTTAATTTGCTGTCTCAAGGCTTCCCTTCTGTGGCAACAAATACACATTACATCTACATCCCTCTTATTGTGGGAAAAAAAACAAGGAATGTAGCTTTTGATAACTGCCACCAGATGGCAGGCTGGAGCTAGTTGCTGAAGCTGCTGTCTCAAGGTTTCCCTCTTGTGGCAACAGACATACACTACATGGTACTGAAATGTTGCACTAACAGAAGTAGTATTATCTTTGAGTGTTTTCGTCTTTTAAAGAGCAGGTGCTTAGTAAAGCTGCATCTCCTAAAGAATGAAGGTTTGGGGCCTTTAGATGCCTCTGCAATTATTCAGTTTGCTTTTCTTTATTTACTTGTTTGTATTTACATTTCCATCTTTTTGTCTTTTGCCAAGTGCTAGCGGGAAAGAGTCCAATGGAGTCCCCGCTGCACGATGTCGTAGAAAACCCTTACTAGCAAGCCTGCCAGTGTTCTCAAAGGGAAACTGCATCCTTTCTACTTTTCATATATTTATTTCAGACTGACCAACAGGTTGAGCTCTCAGCTGACTCAACCTGCCCCTGTACCTTCAGACTGACCTACAGGTGGTGCTGTGAGACCCTGCAAATGTACTATGCAATCTACATGCAAATCAGGTCATAAGATGCAAAAGTGGATGTTTGCTCACCGACTGCCTAAGAAGGTGCATTTGTATAACACACTTGAATACTGGAAATGTTTGCCCCGAGAAAATGTCCTAGTACCAGGTGAACGTGTTACAATTGTGCAATGTTTGCACAGGGCTATTTGTGCTGCACAAACCTGTCTAGAACCATAACACAGTTCTGCAGTATTTGGCCTGCACTGTTGTTTGCAGCTTTAGTGCATCCACTTCTTTTCTAGCAGACACATTGGCCACGTAGTTCACCTTTATCTTCCTGGAAAAATAACACTTCCATCCACCAAAATACTATAATTTTAACAGACATATGTGATTTTCATAAGATGTGGGACCAGATATTCAAACGTGGCCCCAGAGTGAAATTAGCACTGCACAGTGTGCTACAATAGCCCTGAACCATGTGCAAGTTATATTCAAAGGAATAACCCTGGGGATAAAGCAACTGAATATAGCGTGCAAATAAAAATATGCAAACAAGTTGGGAGTGTAGTGCAATAATAGGCCAGCAAATAAGACTGCTATGAATATAGTATCCAGGCAAATCAAAACAGCAGTCCAGAGCACACAGACATGGAGGAAGGTAAAGGTGAACTATGTGATCAATGTGTTCTAGCAAAGAAGTGGATGCACTAAAGCTAGTTTCGGATCCCACTCGTGAGGGAACAATCTTAGACCTCGTACTCTCAAACGGGGGCAGTGAGAGGATCTCCGATCTAGAAGTGGGTTGCCATCTGGGGACAAGTGACCATCAAACAGTGTGGTTCACGTTAAACTCAGCTACAGAGTCAAGCCATACAAAAGTGAGGGTACTGGACTTCAGGAGGGCTGACTTTGGCAAGATGGGAGAGTGCCTCAGAAAAGCACTAGCAAACAGGCTAGAAGGAGGTGTGGAGCAACAATGGGGAATTATCAAACTGCCATCACAGAGGCAACAAGCCTTTGTGTGAAGCAAATAAACAAATCAAAATGAAAGAAAAAGCCACTATGGTTCTCAAGAGAGGTGGCTGTGAAAGTCAGGAAGAAAAGATAGCATCTCGGAAGTATAAGGAAACACAGAAGGAGCAGGACAGAGAGCTGTACCAGTTAAGGCAGAAAGAAGCAGGAGGGAAGTCAGAATAGCAAAGGCCCAAACTGAGAGAAAGAGAGCCAACTCAGTTAAGAAGGATAAAACCTTTATAGGTACATCAGCATAGAAAGACACAGGGAGGATAGTGAGGCTGAATAGAATGAACGGTGGGTGGGCAGAGGGGGACAGTGAAAAAGCAAGAATACTGAACGAATATTTCTGCTCAGTATTCACAAAAGAGGAGGGGGAAGTGCCTAATCCAATTAACAGAAGCACTCTTGATAGGGGGTCGATCCCAGTCCTTTCACAGAAGAAAGGGTTCTGCAAGAACTCCTAAAACTGAAGGTGGACAAAGCAATGGGTCCTGATGGAATTCACCCCAGAATTCTAAAAGAATTAAGGAAGGAACTAGTGAAACCACTGGCTACTCTTTTTAATAAATCGAGGGAGGATGGTGTGGTACCCGAGGACTAGAGAAAGGTGGATGTGATTCCCCTTCACAAAAGTGGGACCAAGACAGAGGCAGGAAACTATAGACTTGTCAGTCTGACCTCTGTGGTAGTGAAAGTGATGGAGTCACTTCTGAAGGAAAGAATAGTTGAGTACCTAGAGGTCAGTGGAGCACAGGATCCAAGGCAGCATGGGTTCACAAAGGAAAGGTCATGTCAGACCAATCTAATAGATTTCTTTGACTGGGTGACCAAAGTAGTAGACCAGGGAGGGCTGTGTACATGGCCTACCTAGACTTTAGCAAGGCATTTGACACAGTCCCACACAAAGATTATTAGTCAAATTAACCAGCCTGGGAGTGGTCCCAGGGTGGTAGCCTAGGTAAAACATGGCTAGACAACAGGATACAGAAGGTAATTGTAAATAGAGTCCACTCTGAAGAAAGGGCAGTTACTAATGGGTACACGAGGTTCAGTAATGGGTCAGTCCTTTTTAATGTCTTTATCAGTGACATTGCAGAGGGACTGGAAGAAAAATATGCCTTTTGCAGATGACACAAAGATCTGCAACAGGGTTGATACACAAGGAGGCGTGGAAAGGATGAAAAGGGACTTGGCAAGGTTGGAGGAATGGTCAGGCGTATGGCAGCTAAGGATTCAATGCAAAAAGTGCAAAATAATGCACCTGGGAAACAAGAACCCTGGGAAGAATACACAACGAATGGGAGGTAGTAACAACAACAAAACAGGAAAGGGACCTGGGGGTAATCATATCAGATGACCTTAGTAAGCAAGCAATGTGAGAAGGCAGTAGGGAGGCGGGGTATACTGGGATGTATAGGGGAGGCATCAGCACCAGAAAAAGGAAGTTATCTTCTGTACAGACAGTTGGTGAGACCCCATCTGGAATACTGTGTCCAGTTCTGAGACCCAGTCACCGCAAGGACATAGACAGGATAGAGGCAGTCCAGGGAGGGCAACTAAAATGGTGCAGGGTCTGCAAGAGAGCCCATGAGGAGAGACTAAAGGAGCTTAATATGCATACCCTTGAGGAAAGAAGGAAGAGAGAGGACATGATAGAAAACTTTCAGTACCTCAAGGAATCAACAAAAGTCCAAGAGGGTAGCATCTTTCAGAAAAAACTTGCAAGAACAAGGGGACACAATTTAAAGATAGGAGGGCGGTTCAGGGGCAATGTGAGGAAGAGTATTTCACAGAGAGGGTAGTGGATGCATGGAACAGCCTTCCTAGAGGAAGTTGTGGGGTCTAAAACTGTGGGAGAATTCAAGAATGCATGGGAGACATAAGGCAATTCTTGTGGGGGGCGGAAGATACAGGCTGTTGGTTAAACTAGGATCTGCGACTATCCTATAGGTAGGAAATGGGCAGACTAGATGAAGCTAAGCGGGTCCTATCTGCGGTCAAACTCTGTTTCTATGTTTCTAAAGCTGCAAACAGTGCAGGCTAAATACTGCAGAACTGTGTTATGGTTCAAGACAGGTTTAAGTGGCAGAAATACATTGCAGTGTTTGCACAGGGCTAACAAGTTCACCCGGCACCAGGGACATTTTCCCAGGGCAAGCATTTGCTATATTCAGATGTGTTATTCTAATGAGCCTACTTGGGCAGTAGGTGGGCAAACATAGCATATCATTATGACCTGATATGGATCGAGATTGCACAGTGCAATGGCAGTGTCTCAGCAGCACCACCTGTAGGTCAGTCTGAAAGTACAGGGACAGGCTCGGTCAGCTCATATGCCACCTTGGGGTCAGTCTGAAAGTACTGGGCAGGCTGGAATGCTTACAGCACCAGCCTATTGCTCAGTCTGAAAGTACAGGGGCAGCTCACAGCACCACCTATAGGTCAGTCTGAAGTACAAGGGCTGATTGGGTCCTTACATCTCTACTATAGGTCAGTCTAGAGGAAATATCTGAAAGTAGAAAGTTATGTTCCTTGAAATCACTGTGAGCTGCTAGTAAGGGTTTCTGACATCATCACACAGGGACTCCATTGGACTCTTTTTTTTTCACTAGCACTTGGCAAAATACAAATAAAAAGATGGAAATGTAAGTACAAGTAAGTAAATAAACAAATAAAAGCAAACTGAATGACTGCAGAGGCATCTAAAGGTACCAAACCTTCGTTCTTTAAGATCTGCACCTTTACTAAGCACCTGCACTTAAATTTGCTATCTGAAGGCTTCCCTCACTGTGCAACAAATACACATTACATCCCTCTTATTATACAAAAAAAAAAAAAACAAGGATGGTACAATTTGATAGCTGCCAGATGGCAGGCTGGACCTAGTTGCTAGCTGCTGTCTCAGTTTCCCTCTTGTGGCAACAGACATACACTACATGGCACAGATATGCACTAACAGAAGCGGTATTACCTTTGAGTTTTTTTGTTTTTTAAAGAGCAGGTGCTTAGTAAAGCTGCATATCCTAAAGAATGAAGGTTTGGGGCATTTAGATGCCTCTGCAATTATTCAGTTTGCTTTTCTTTATTTACATTTCCATCTTTTAATTTGTATTTTGCCAAGTGCTAGTGGAAAAAAGAGTCCAATGGAGTCCCCGTGTAATGATGTCAGAAAACCCTTACTAGCAAGCCTGCCAGTGTATCTCAAACGGAAGCTACAACCTTTCTACTTTTCATATTTTCTATCAGACTAAGCTACAGGTTGAGCTGGGAGCTGACTCATCCCCCCCCTTCCTTCCAGACTGACCTACAGGTGGTGCTGTGAGACCCTACAATTGTACTGTGCAATCTACATGCAAATCAGGTCATAATAAAGATGCTAATATGGATGTTTGCCCACTGACTGCCTAGAAGGTGCATTGTATAACACTTTTGAATACTGGAAATGTTTGCCCCGAGAAAATGTCCTAGTACCGGGTGAATGTGTTAGCTCTGCGCAAACATTGCACAATTGTATTTGTGCCGCACAAACCTGTCTTGAACCATAACACAGTTAGCAGTATTTGGCCTGCATTGTTGTTTGCAGCTTTAGCGCATCCACTTCTTTGCTAGCACACACATTGGCCATGTAGTTCGTGTGTCACAAATACATTTGTGCAATGTTGGCGCAGGGCTAACAGGTTCACCCTGCACTGGGGTGTTTTCCCGAGGCAAACGTTTGCTATATTCAAAGTGTTATTCAAATGAGCTTGTTTAGGCAGTCGGTGGGCAAACACCCATGTTAGCATATCATTATGACCTGATTTGCATGGGATTGCACAGTGCAATTGCAGTGTCTAGACAGCAGCCACCTGTGGGTCAGTCTGAAAGTACAGGGGCAGGCTGGGTCTGCTTACAGCGCCAGCTATAGGTCAGTCTGAATCATACCAATCTCAGTACTGATTAGATTATATATGCCTCATGTTAGCTAAGCGACTTGAAATAATCCCTTCTCCCAGGTTCAGATCTTCATGAAGACATCCCCCATCAGTGTCAAGGAATGTGGGGGTGGGCACAAAGCAGTCTCAGATTGGCATTCTCCATGGTGGCAAACAGGTCCACTGAGTGTGAGCCCACAGAAAGAACAAGGTGGTTCACCACCTCCTGATTCAGAAACAACATGTGACATCTCTCCTTCCTAGCTAAGGGTGTCCACAGATGACCATTCTCCCCAACATGGATTGCCAGGGTATCAACATTCATGCTGCACATAAGGGTCCAAATGCAGAGTGCCTCCCGACACAAGAATGGGAAGTGAGTGCCGCCCTGTCTATTCAGGTAACACACATGGTTGTGATATTGTCCGTCTGGACTTTAACGACCTGAGCTCTGATTGAGAACAAATTCCATCAAAGACAAGTGCACTGTAGAGAGGTCCAGCAAGCTGATGTGAGGATGGGATTCCCTGATGACCAAAGACAATGGGACGTGTGGTACCCTGGGTGCTGTCCCCAACCCACTAGAGATGCGTCCGTTGTCAGTGTGATGGTCAGCTCTGGGCTGATAAACAGGATTCCTTACTCACAGTGTATTGGGACCAGCCACCACTGGGTAGCATTCCACATTGGCTAGGTTACTGTGACCAGCTGGTCCAAGTTGCCTAGGCATTGCAACCATTGATGACCCAGATCTCAGTGGAGGTGACACATCTACCAGCAGTCCAAATGGATGATATTGGTGCAGGATGTCATGTACTGTAGCAGCTGAAGGAAATACCTGGCAGGGCATGATAGCCTATCTTGAAATGACTGGGCAAAGAATGTAAGATCCTGTGCCCAGTCCACCAAGAAGCAGCCCTTGGTCCACAGGGAGAATAGTTCTTCCCTGATGAACTTGATGACCTGCTTCGGTACCAGTTCAGACTTGTCTGGGTTGTCCAAAAGGCCCAGGACTGGGCAGGTCTGGAGAGACAGGGCTGAGGACCTCACCATGGCCTCTTTGGCTGGACCAGCTAACAGCCAGTTTTCCAGATAAGAGTACTCCCTGCCCCTTAAGTGATGCAGATGGGCTGCCACCACTGTCATGCATTTGTTAAAGACATTTAGAGCTGAAGAGAGGCTGAATGGCTTTACCTAAAACTGGTACAGGATCCCTTCTGCTTGAAACTAGAAGAAAACATTCTGGCAGTCCAGGGAGCAAAATAATAGGATACTCACCTGTAATTGTAGTTTCAGGAGTGGTATATGGTTCACATCCACACATTGGGAGTTTCACTTTAAGAGCTGGATTGCTGGGCTGTCTTTAAGAGAAACTCCTCCCACTACCTGAGTAGTATATTCCTCAACTCCACCCCATGATGTCATGAGGCAAGGATCCTTGTTCCACTTGTCATGGGAGGTCAGCTGGGTGGTGTGGATCTGAACCATATACCACTCCTAAAATATAGGTTACTCACCTGTAACAGGAGCTTTAGAAGTGATATATGTTGTTCATCACACACTTGTTGGCAGTACCTTGCCACTTTCAGATGGCCTGGAAGATCTTCAAGCTGGCTCTTCCACCCACCCAGTGGCAAACCCTTGGCTCCACCCCATGACACCAGAGCTAGCTGGCTGGAAGCCAGGTTATGCGCCAAAGCCAAGGAGGTCAGAGTGGGTTTGTGTGGATGAACATATACCACTCCTAGAACTCCTGTTACAGGTTAATAACCTTATTTCTACTGACATGGATATGTTGTTCAATCCTCACTTATTGGCAGACACCTAGAAGTTCTCTGGGAGGAGGAGAAGGGAGTCAAGGCACATACCTCTACTTAGGAAAAAGGGACTGGAGAAGTGAGACCCCAAAACCAGCATCTCGGCATGACTCGAGGTCGATGTGGTAATGGGAAATGAAGGTGTGTGCTGACTTCCAAGTAGCAGCCCTGCAGATTTCCTGGATAGGTACATCCCTAGAAGCAGCCACTGACACAGCGGTGTGGTGGGTAGAACAAAGTCTTATCCCTGGGAAGCTCCTTGCCTGCCAACCTATTGCAGAGGTCAATGCAGGAAGTGATCCACCTGCGAATAATCTGCTTGACCACAGGTCTGCCAGGTGTGGCTTCAGTGTAAGTGACAAACCACTGGCAAACCTCTCCCTGAACTTCCGCCATACGCTCTCTGTAGTAGGCGAGCGCTCCTCTCAGGTCCAAAGTATGGAGCCCGTACTCAGCCTCCGAGATGTGATTAGGGTAGAACACTGGCAGAGTCAGCCCCTGATACAGGTGAAACTCTGACACCACCTTCGGAAGAAGTTTTGGGTGGGGGTGTAGGACAACCTTGTCCCTGTGGAAGACCGGGTAAGGAAATTTGATGGAAAGCACCTGGAGCTCCCCAATCCTTCTGGCTGCCATGACAGCTACCAAGAAGGCAGTCTTCCATGACAGGTAGGAGGTGTCACACCTGTGCATCAGTTCAAATGGCTTGCCCATAAGCTTGGCCGATACCAGCAGTAAATCCCACAGAGGTGGAGGTTCATGCACCAGAAGGGATATGTGATCAAGGCCTTTAAAAAAATACCATACCACCGACTGCTTGCAGACCCACACCCGGTAAGCAGAGATGGCTGCTAGGAGCATCTTAAGGACCATCAAGTGAAGCCCTGGCTGAGAAAGAGACCAGAGGTAGCCCAAAATGCTAGCCAGTGGGCAGGACAAGGGGTCCAACCTTTTGCCCTGACACCAAATGGAGAATTTCTTCCATTTAAAGGCATAACATTTTCTGGTCGATTCCTTATGGGACACCTCATTGATGCTGAGGACCTTGTCAGAAAGACCAAAGGTCTGGAACTCAAGCCACTCAGAAACCAGGCCATCAGGTAGAGGGGTTGAAGGTTCGGGTGGAGTACCTTCCCCTTGTTGACAGAGAGCAGGTCCAGGCAGGCTGGAAGTTGCCTCAGGAGCCTGGAGCTGAGGCTGAGGAGATCTGGATACCAGAACTGATGAGGCCAGTCTAGGGCTACCAGGATCACCTGCACCTTGTCCCTCTTTGCCTTGAGAAGCACCTTGTGGATCAAGGGAAGTGGAAGGAAGGCATAAAAGAGGACTGGGATCCATGGCCTTGAGAAGGCATCCTGGTAGTGCCCCGCTGGAGGGCTGGGCTTGGAAGAGCCTCAGCATCATTCTTCCTCCTGGAGGCAAACAGGTCCATCTGAGGAGTATCCCAGTGGGAGAACAGATCTTGCACTACCTCCAGCAAGAGAGACCACTCATGAGATGCATCACCTATCTGACTGATGGCATTGGCTAGACTGTTTGAGGCTCCTGCCACATGGATGGCTAGGAGATCCACCTCTAGGCTGAGCATGAGAGACCATATGTGAAGAGCCTCCTTGCACAGAGGCAAGGACTGCATTCTGCCCTGTTGGCTGAGATAGTACATGGTCGTGGTGTTGTCCTTTTGGACCCTGACCACTTGACCCCAGACAAATGGAGCAAGGTGGTGAAGCCTAGCTGGACTGCTCAGAGGTCTCCACCAGGGTGATGTGGCATTGGGACTCCTGAGGGGACTAGAGACCATGGGCCCTATGCCCCCCCAGATTTGCTCTCAAACCTATCAGATATAGCAGCACTGTCCAGCACACCACATGATGGCATCACATTCAGATCTCACACTTAGCATTGGGATCCATGGATAGGGCATCGCGACTGTATTACTGCACCATGCACTGCACATTATATTCAACAATGGCATGCAAAACCACTAACTGTGGGAAGGAAAAGGTGCCAATGCAGGCGGAGCCCAGTACAAAAGGGCAGCATCAGAAGAAATAGAGCAAGTGACAGAGGAGTGAGCAAGCTCAATGGAGCTCTGTCAGGACTGCTGTGGATTCCCACAATGGGGAGACCTTGTCTACCCCTGCATGGTGTCTCCATCCCTGGTGCAAACACTAAGTGCAGATATCAGTTTTATACTCATGTAATTATTCTAAAATGGACTAGATTATGGTTCTTAGGATTTATTCATTTCTCTGTAAGTGGAATGATTTATTTTTCATCCCTCAAATTTATTACTTTGCTACTCCTCTCATTTACCTTTGAATAAAATGCTTTTTCAGGTTAAGTTATATAATCAATATCATTTGTATTATGTAGTATACAACTTTATATCATTGTTCATGTGTACTGTTTTGTATAAAAGCTGCATTTTAATAAAATATTTGAAACAAAAAAATTCAGGCAAAAAAAAGAAAAGGGATGTAGCTTGTGATTGCTGCCACCAGATGGCAGGCTGGAGCAAGTTCCTTAAGTTGCTATCTCAAGGCTTCCCTCCTGTGGCAACAAATGCACATTACATCTCTCTTATTATACAAAAAAAAACAACAAGGAATGTTTTATTTTATTTATTTATTTAGTCAGTCATAGGAATTACAACCCTTTGAGTCATAGACTCATTTACAAAGGCTCCACATCAGCATTGTCATACATTCAGAGTTAGTACATTAGTGGGACATCACATTTCAAGTATTTACATGTAATAGCCAAGGTGGCCAAAGATCTATATATATGTAGAGCTAGGGCATTGATATTAGTACAGAGGAAGAACAGAGCAGGTGCAGCCTCTGGGGCATTGTCATATAGTAGAAACAGTGATCAATACATTAGTGAGACAACACGGTTTAAGCAAAGTATTTACATATAGCCAGGTGACTGTTGACCTATACATGCAGTAGCTAGGGTATTGGTATTAGTACAGGTGATATAGTTACAGTGTGGGTGCAGCCTCTAGGGCATTGTCATATAGCAGAGACAGAAATCAGCAGCAATGATATCTTATACAGTTAGTCCCATACAGTTGGTTACAATGTCAATGGGGAGCAGCCTAGTGCAGCTCTGTGCTGGTCAGTTAGGAGGATTAGCAGTTGCACTGGCATTGGCGCAAGGATAGAATGTGTTTTTTTTAAGATGATGTTGAAGTGTCCCAGCTTGGGAATGGAGGTTATGGTGGGGGGGGCTCATTGTACCAGGCAGGAGCTCTATAGAGGAATAATCTCTGAGCTAGGGAGGTTCTGACCCTGGGCATGGTACACAGATGTTTGTTGTCAGAATGAGTGGTCGCAATGCGGGAGGCCGAGACCCCCAGTGGGGTTAACCCTAGGTGGACTTCTTTGGTGAGGAGACAGGATTGATATTGTAGTCTTTCCTCCAGGGTGAGAATGTTCATAAGAGCGTAGAATGTGCAAGTATGGGAGTCTTTATCTGCACCTAGGAGGAGCGTTGCACACTTTATTAATGGCTATGTGAATTTTGTTTAGGGTTTTGTTGCCTGCAGCAGAGTAGATGGGGAGCCTACAGTCAACTAGAGAGAGGACTGAAGAGTGACAGCCAGATTGAGAGCCTCTGGCATCAGGCAGTCTTTGTGCCAGTATAGGAGGCCAATGTGGGTATTAATGGCTGAGGTCAGGATATTAATGGGGCATGGAAGGATAGGGAGTTGTAAAGGTTAAGCCAAGATATTCATAAGTGAGTGCTGTTCAAGGGGAGGTGAGGCGTGGAGAGGATTTTAGTTCAGTGTCCTTGACCTTGCTCTGCATGGGCAAATAGCATGTTTTTGTTTTCTTGATGTTGACCACAAGTCTGCAACTGGTGAACCAACTTTCAATCTGATTGAATGAGTCTTGGAAGGAGGACTGTAGATTGTCAGGGCAAGGGTGTGCGGTGTTGAGAACTGCATCATCAGCATATAGCTGTAAGTTACCAGAGCAGGATTTGGGTAGTGCATTTAAGTAGATACTGAAGAGTAGGGGGCCCAATATAGATCCCTGGGGGACCCCTGAGTGGACAGGCAGGGTGGAAGATAGGGTGCCATTTATCTTAACACATTGGGATCTAAAAGTAAGGTAGCTATTGAACCAAGAGAGTGGTCCACGTGCTAGACAGTGTGGTGCATGTGTCCAGGAGAAGGGTGTGGAGATGGTATCAAAAGGCCTTTTAGGTCCACAAAGATGGCTCTGGCAAGATGTTTACAGTCAAGGGCAGAGTGAATGAAACTGGAGAATCTGATGAGGGTGGTGGTTAAGTTATGGCTTGATCTGAAGCCATGATGTTCAGTACAAGATAAAACTGTGGGCTCATGAACTCAGTGAGTTGGTTGGAAATTATTTTTTCAAGGGCTTTTGAGAGAGAGGGAAGGATGGAGATGGGCTGATAGTTGCTGGGGTTGGTATTGTCTCCACTTTTTAGTACTGGGATAATTGTAGCAGCTTTCCAGGCTGTTGGGAACTGCCCCAAGCATAGGGAGTTAAGGAGGTCGGTCAGGGGAAAGAACAGTGTCAAGAACCCAGTAGAGGATTTTCATGACAAAAGAGTCTTTACAATAGTTGGAGCCACTGAGAGCTTTGGAGAGGTAGGATTTGGCTTCCTGCTTTGTAATGACCCTAAGGTAAAAAGGGGGGTGCTGGAGGTTTGGTTCTGGGGTAGCTGGGATAGGGTTGAAAAAGTCGCTAGGGAGGACTGTACTAAGATCGGAAAAGGTTGAGTTAAGGCAGTTAGCGACAGCCTGTGGTCGGTGGAGGTGGCACTGTTGATGCAGAGCTGGGAGTGATGGGGAGGTGGATTTGCCATTAAGTTCTTTAATATTGTCCCAAAAATTGTGTGCACTCCCGGAGGAACCAGGGTGTCTTTATACACATCTCAGCCTTGGCCTTGCATATGGCCCAGGTGCACCTATTGTGTTTCTGCTTTGTAGGCTAGTCTGTCTGCTTGGGAGCCAGGTTCAATGGCTCTGTGCCAGAGGTTATCCCTTTGTTTTAGTTGCTGCCGTAATGAGGACGTGATCCATGGGACATTATATTTTACAGTTTGCATTTTAGTTAGGGGGGCAAAAATGTCACATGTTTCGTTGAATGAGCATGTGAAGTGCCAAGACAATGTTAGGGGCCTGGGTTATAGGGGCCCAGTCCCACTGGGCCAGATAGTGTTTGATTTTTTGAAGGCCACCTGGTCATAAGCGCCTGCAGGTGGAGACACTAGGTTGGGGTTTGGGCAGGTGACATGACCAGGAGAAGAGGATAGAGGAGTGGTCACTCAGAGAATCTGGAAGGACCACTAGGTCAGAGATTCTATGTGGCCGGTTAGTTAGTAGTATGTCTAGTAGGGTCTGGGAGCCATTTACAGTGTTTACCCTGGTGGGTTGGTGGACCAGCTGGGTATAATCCAGTGCCACAAAGGCATCCTTGATGGCAGCTGCTGAATTGGCGAGCCAGTTTATATTTAGATCACCAACCAGAATATACTCCATTTTTAGAGGGAAGTTGGAAATATAGTTTGTGAGGATTTATGGCCATAGAATGGGTTGCATGGAGACATACACCACTGTGATAGTGTGAAGGAGCCCTAAGCAGGGTCAAGTGCAAGTTTGGTAGGCTTGGCGCCATGGTCAGTGAGGGATCGAGAGCTTGGTTCAGTAGGGAGTCTTGAAGATAGAAGGCACATCCACCACCCCATTTTCCCACTCTGTCAGCTCTGTGTAGAGTGACGCCTGGGAAGCTGACGAATGAATCTGTTTTTTTTTTGAAAGCCATGTTTCAGTGAGCGCATGGACATCCGGCTGGTGTTGCGCTATCCAGCTTTGAAGAGATGCTGTTTTTTTGGGAAGGCTTCAGATATTCATGGCCTTGGTGTTTTTTCGTTGACTATTGATGGCAGGGCCTGGGTTGGGGTGAATATTTCTGGATATGAAAAGTAGTAGGGCTAGGACCCTGAGGAGAGCGAGGATTGCCATTTGGTGGTTGGGCGCGGATGAGGCACATGTTTAGAGAGAGTAGCACAGGGTATGGGTAAGTTGAGGAGGGCAGAAAAGGTAAGACATATGAGTCAGTAGGGCGGTTGAGGTGTGTGTTTTGGTGGCAGGTTAAGCGGGGGGTGGATGTTTGTCAGGCATTGACAGGGTGGGTAGACGGTGGTAATAGGTAGAGAAGGTAAGGGGTGAGGTGGGTATGGCAATCTAATCCAGTAAGAGTATGATAAGTGTAATTGGTAGAAGATAGAATAGTCTGCTGGGGAATAGGTGGCTGTGCAGTGGGAGCTGCTATACCAGTTCCAATATAAGGAGAGAAGACTGACACCCCTCATTGTGGTAGTCTCAGTAGTGCAGTGGCAGGCTGATGGACTTTGGTGTGGGAGGTATAAGCTCAAATCCTAGAGGGTACAGCTGCTGACACTAGTAGTAAAGTTCAGTGTTTGGGAGACTGAAGAAAATTTATTGTAGCGACTATGGAGTCAGAGGCTTTGAGAGTTTTGAAAATGGTGAGTAATCTAGCTGGATTTGTTGGTTTACTGATTGAGTTACTGACTCTAGTGGCAAGGGTACAGTGTTTGAAACCTGAAGTGGGATTAAAGAAAAGTTTATTGTTGCAGATTATGGGATCAGAGGATTGAGAGCCTTGAAACTGTAAGTAATTTAGCCTGATTTTTTTTTTTTGTTTCCTGGCAGAGCTGCAGACTCTGGAGGCAAGGGTACTGTAACATATGATTACTGCCACCAGATGGCAGGCTGGAGCTATTTGCTTAAAGGGGACATGAAAATGCTATTGTAGCATTCTGAAGCTATTGCAATATGTAAGGGGGTTACCATTTAGTAGACAACCTGGCCTGAAATGGTCTGGAAACATTGCCGTCAATGATAGTGTGCCACTACATATCTACTATCCATGTACCATGTGATGTTGATCTGCACAGGAAGCAGGAAGTGGAGTGTATGTGATGCAATGTCATGGTTCATCCCCATGACAACCCATTGACAAAACTGAGCAGTTCCCTGCCATCCACAATCAAGTGGAGGGTCGGTAGGGCTACCACCTTTTAAGATGCCCAAAGTGGCCAGCCTGGTGGCGCTGAGGGTTGAGGCGCTGGATGCCACACCTCGCACCATGCCATTGACCCTTTTTTGGGAATGGACGTGGGCCGCTGGGGGTCAGCAGTGGCAGGGAAGGATGGAGCATCCAGAGGACTGCTTTCCTTCCCTGGGAAGTGGGGTGATCACGGCACCGGAACCTGCGTGCCCCCTAGCAGAGGCTGGGGAGCAAGGTGTATGGGAATGTACACGGGGGAGTTGGGTGCAGATGTCTCGAGGGGGGAGTGTGCATGGGAGCGTGCATGGGCCACCTTGGCCAACGTCATTGCATGCATTTGGCTCCAGAGTGAGCTAAGCAGAAAAATCCCTGCCACAGCACCTACTTGAAGCCACCTCGCTGTCCGTCATAGCTCTCAGGCTGACTCCCGTTCCAGACCTGTGTCAATGACACCTTGTGACAGCGTGAGGGCACTCCCCTGGGGACAAGTCAGGGGGCAGGGAGGACAGCTAAATATGGGAGTGGGGATGGTGGGGGCCATGACTGGGCTGAGAACTGGCACTGGAGCAGACAAAAAAAAAAAAAAGCCCAAAGTGGGACATTTCTTACTGAAACATAATTTTTTGTGGACAGTACACAGCGACCGTGATGCAACAGACTTGTTTCTGTATATAATCAGAATTAAGGCTAGTGTACTAGTTTCTTGGTTGCTTCTATTGTTTCTTATCATTTTAAGGTGTTTTTAGTTAAGGTATTGTAGTTTTCTGCAACATGTAGTGGAAAATTAGAAAATATTTTGTCTACAATAAAATCAGGACATTTAGTATTTTCATGTTTTTTGGTAGGACACAGCTGGCCATATCAGTACAGTCCTGGAAATCAAGACAGGTAGTAACCATAAGGGTGGGTGTTTGGGTGTATACAATGATGTATAGACAAACAGAGCACTGTTAGAAGATTCCATGCGTAGATGTGTATGTTTCAGTGAGCAAAGTAAATGCAGCTATTCAACCATGTGCTCATATGCATTTAAGTAAACAAAGGCTGCCACAATATAGCATATAGTTATATAGAATTACTGCAGCTGTCCTTGCCAAAGAATGAGTAATGCCACTATTGTACCATTTCATATACACAATGAGAACAAATAAACCCTAGAGTCTATACGTTACTCAGTGTTGATAGTAGATGCTGATGTGGTTATGCAGAAGCGTACATAGATTGGTAGTAGACATGTTAGATACGGTAGGCATTCCATTGCAAAACAGCATTCATGTTGTTACTCCAAAACAGCAACTGGATTTGAATCTGGTACCCTCTACACCGCAGGAGAGCAAGCTACCCACTGAGCCATTACAGCTGCTTGCTAATAATGATGTTACTGGTCTTGTCTTACAATACTGAGAGCTGATCAGTATTGCTATGTCTGTGATATTGATGCAGTCTGTTGTGTAGTCCCTGATCTCAGATGTGAGCAGCTTGGGATTGAATACTCCAGCAGTGTAGCTTGCACAGTCGTGGTGGGCAGTACAGACCCCACTTTGACGGATGCACATACTGTAGCATGTCTGACTCATGTAAACAGAGGACCAGTCCCACATGAGAGATGTAACCAACATAGTATAAATGATCGTAGAAGCGCACCATTATCAAAACATCATTTACACAGCCCTGTACACATTTCAAAGACCTCAAATGCATACAGTATGTTTGCAACATGAGTAGAATGGCACTACCATGTATCAATA